>OX336370.1:4254267-4909267 GCA_946902895.1 Fragum fragum | reverse complement strand
CTCTATAACTTGAGGGTCGTAAAAAAGCGAGAGCATGTTTAAATAGGTTAAGTATACTGGAAAGTTTCCTATGTGAGTAAATACATCGCCCCTCCTGGCTATCATAATAGCCGTATCTGAAATTGAGAAATTATAAAGAAATCTCCCAGCCTTTTCATGTGGAGTTCATAACCCAACAACCAATAATCTCATACACCATATCCCTCTGCGATTGATTAAACCCGTAAGTCAACCAAAGTAATAAACGATTTGACGTGAGAGCAAATATAGGCAGATGCTTGTGAAAACCGCCTTATCAAAAAGCGCGATGTTTCCCTGTATTTTCTTGTTTGTTTTTTAAGGCTTCTGCGATATTGGAACTCGTTGAACGAGAAACCTTTTCCCTCTTCTAGGATACCGTCCTTTAACCCATCACTAGACGGCAATATCTTAGACAAATGAAAAGGAGTTTCAGACGACAATTATAATTGTATAAAATGTCAGATTTTCTTTTCAACTTTCTGTGTAGATAACATTGTGTAAAATAAAGAATTACTTGATGCAAGCAATTTCTCCATTTTACACAATGTTTTATATCTCTCTCTCTCTCTTTCTCTCTCTCTCTATATATATATTGGAACATTGGAAATTTTTACATTCGGTCAGCGCAATCTGTGCAATCTGATCAGGTTTGATACTTTTTATATTTCCGAAAATGGATTCTGTTCGCGAAATCATTCACGTAGTAACGCTTCGATCCAGATAATCGCTAGCTTTCATCCTTTTTGGAGAACAATAGAAAGGGGAGATATGTAATGCTAATATATAGCTAGGGATCAGAATTGGAAAGAAAAGGATTAAAAGTCACCTTTTATATATTTCGATATATTATTAAGTCTTTATGTCTTTTACCTAAGATCAAGGATTGTAACTCCTTATACAAATTATTATTCTTTAAGCTTGTGATGCTCGTAAAGAAACAACAACAACACACATACACACACCGCAGTTAGTGACCGTATATTTGAAATAAAGTTGTAACCGCCGACTCCGGTAGAACACGAATTTGCCGGACAAGCAGCCGCACATGTATATAGAGCGTTGACGTAATAAGTAAATAACACAACTATTATTTCTATTGCAAAGTAATAGCCGAACACGCCGTCGTTGAAAATGTAGGAGAAATCCGATAGCTAGATAAGAAACGCGATGTGTTAATTGACTACGAGAGAGAATTAGAAAGCCATCTGCATACGAAATACTGTGATTTAAAATTCAAATTTCTCTTCGAGCGCTGGCAAACAGAGATAAGAGGAAATATCAGAAAAGAGCTCAGTACATTATCTCGAGCTTGTATCCGATAACTGGAAAATGGCACTTGGCTGGAACTTAAGCGTCTAGTTACCACAATTGATACGTCATAAAAGTAGCCCCACGTGATCTCTTGACATTTTACTGACATTGTTGTCAAAATGAGCGTTCATGATACCGGACAACAGCATGGAAACCAACAAAATGGAAACGAAACTCTCATCCTTATCCCTATCCTCGTTTGAAAAATTATAGACCTGTCTGTTGGGAGACGAAAATTTAAAGTAGGTTTAATTAAAAGAAACAATCAGTACGATAGAAAATATTGCAGAAAAAGAAGAAATTGCTAACTATATGCGATTTTTCTTTTTCTACAATGTTTTTAATATATAAAATCACAAAGACGTAAAACCCAGGGATTGAACAGGAAAAGGGTCAATAAAAAAAGTCCATGTTCTAAAAAGCGAGATAACATAACTGGTAAATTGATTTTGGCTTAAGCTTAAGTGTTCAGTTACTATGCATGTCCTTGCATGTGATAGACATATACCCGGCTATGACGTAAAGACACTTTATTCAATGGGTGTGGGTATGTTACTGTGAAAGTTCACCATTGCAACCAGAAACGTATAACTTAAGAAATGACAAATCTCGTTAAATCAGTACTTATCTTTTCCTATATAGGGAAAGATGTCTGTAACCTGCAAAGGAATATCACACTCTGTCGGGATTCGAACCAGGGATCTTTTTGTCCCGAAAGGGCGCTCTACCACGTTGCTACGAAAGATGATTTCTATGGTAAGGTAGTATAACCCTCATACACTACCCGGCTACATATCGATATTTATTTACGAGGAGTTTCTCATAAATCCATGTAGTTTCGCCATAGCTTATAAAATGTTAAAAGAATAATGATACAAATCTCGACATCGTATCAGGAACTAACTTCAATTTCATAAAAATAGCCAGATTACTTACAAGTCTACAAGCAGTTGAGGGCATTGTGACTTACACAATTTCTACTCGCACAGGCAAAGTATTTGTCACGTTACGCAGTAGTTCTTTCTCCAAATTACGACCGATTTGATTTCCGTCGCTGCAGCATAACCCTTTAATGTTCAAACGCTGTGTTTTACGTCCCTATGGTTTTATAATTGACAAAACATTGTAGAAAAAGAAGAAATTGCTTGTAACAAGCCATTTCTTGTTTTCCACAATTTTTCTTATGTGAATGATTATTTCTATAATTTAAATTTACTTTAAATTTTAGTCTACAAAACCGTTGAATTGAAACGGGTCTAAAATTTTGCAAAACAGGAAAGGGATATTTCAAAGATGAGAATAAGATCGATTCGACACTCTTTGTATGCTGTTACCGCGACGGAAATAGTACGGAATATATATCGTGGCTAAGGGATTACATTTTTAACCCTTTCCTATTTTTTGAAATCTTAGACTGGTCCAAATTGTAAGATGTTGCAGATGACAATTAAAATTGGATGCAATTTGAAATGATATCGTCCTATGTGGTAGAAAATATTGTTGGAAAAAGAGAAATTGCTTGTCACAAGCGATTTCCTCTTTTTCCACAAATATTCTTTTTTTTTTCAAGTATAAAACCGCAGTGACGTATAAAATAGGACCATAGCAATAGAAAAATGAGTGACCCGTCATGCGGAAAGGGGCCATCCGAGAGGGCCCTGTCATGATAAGAAGTTTTTTAAAAAAAAAAACATTTACAGTAAAAATGTCCAATCTAGATTCAGAGAAACGATAAAAAGCTATGGTTTCGATACCGGTTAGCCTTCGCATTCCGCGCAATCTGACAAGAATCGATATTCTTCGTAACTGCCGGATGGTTTTTTTTTTTCGTGGTGAGTCTGATATTATCAACTAAAAGATGAAAGTAAACCGCTGCTGAGGTCTTTAAGATCTGCCTTAAAAACAATGAGTAATTTTCTATTGTAATCTGAATTCTCTACCCATTTGTCTTTGTCTAATTAAATCAGGACTCCAAGAAATTCCGAGTATATTAAATGTCTCTCAATTAGTTCTGAGATCATGGATTTAAGCTGAGAATAGGCCTTACGATTTCCTTATAAGATTCATTCGTTGTTTTGCTATGGAATAGAGATGTACCAACTGACGGTTCCCTGGTCCCGACAACAAACCTCCTACAGGAAGTTACATTTCGAATTCAAAGGGTCTTATTTTGGAACATTTGTGGTCAGAAACATGTAACAGAAATACAATATGGTTGTTTGACGACATAAACGTCGTAACTACAGCTTTAATAAGCTGTAGTCGCGACGATTAAGTCGCCAAACCAACACAAATGCTTCAAAAGTCGTCTAATCTTGGAGTTCAACTCCGGTATAAATAAATGATTTCATTGGTCGATTCATTCTTTTAACAAGCAATTCCTTATATTCTTTGTATTTTTCCTATCCTATGTGGCATCTTAGTTTTGGTTGAAAAACTTTTGAAATGTGGTCTACATCTTTTCTCATTATGAACCTGTCCAAAAAATACGTGTCGATTTATAATAGGTTTAATCTGTAATGTAAATTCAGAGGTCATCAGGGTCTTCTATTAAGCCTTTCTTGTAAAATCACTGGTCTTAACGACCTTGTGTTTTTATACTTGAGAAAACATTGTTGGAAAATTTCTTTTCCAACAATGATTTCTACCCTACTGAATGGTTATTTTTCAAATTAAATCCACTTTAAATTTTCGTCTGCAAAACCTTTGAATTTGGATAGGTGTACAAAATTTGAAACACTTTTTTCTTCTTTACAATACTCCTATTTCTGGCCCGCCCACTGAGCTCCGACAGGAAGGTCCATTTAGACATTCAATGGCCTTATTTTACAAAACCTTTTGCTATGCTAGTAACTTCTTACAAATAAGAAAAGTAGTTGGTTGGTGACCTAAACTTTGTAACTAGATCTTGTATAAGTTGTAGTTACGAAGTTTAAGTCAAGAAAACAATAAAAATGTTTCACACAATGTCGGAGTACAAAGCTCTCTTCCGGTCTAAATAAATAATTTGATTAGTTGATTGATTCTTTTATTTGAAGCCATGATCCGTCAATTATGTAGAAGAATTATTCATCTAAGTTCATTTTGTCATTCTAATGGAGGACTTTGAGGACTGAAAGTTGTCGTTCACAACCGGAAATGAGGACCCCGTAACAAAAAGTAGTCCCCTGAAGTAATGGAGAATATTAAATGTATTTTTTAATAAAACAAGATGTTTAAATACCCCCCCCCCACACACACACTTAACCCTTTCCTGTTTTGCAAAATTTTACCTACCAAAAATTCAATGGTTTTACAGATGACAACATAAGTCGATTTTATTTGAAAAATAATCATACAATAGGGTAGAAAATATTGTGGAAAATGAAGAAATTGCTTGTTACAAGCAATTTCTGCTTTTCCACAATGTTTTCCCAAGTACATGTATATAAACACAGGGGTGGAAAACCAGGGATTGAACAGGAAAGGGTTAATAAAATCTGTTATTCAGAAGAGAATCAGTCAATCGTGGCTACAGATAAGGTGGTCTACTGGGAATATTCTTGTAACTCTCTGTGAAAGTTATTTAACAAATGTCCCGTTTACGGACATTTGTAACCAATTACTCAATGTGAGTTGTAAATGGCCACTGGAGGTCCAATTTTATAACAGCCTTGTTCTCCTCATGTTGTCCTTGTTTTTGTTTTTTTTTTTGTTTTTTTTTTTTGGGGGGGGGGGGTAAGCTTGACGTTGAAAAAAATAATAGCCCGATTTATAATAATGTCTCTCTAGCAATTTCTTCATTGTCCATGATAATGATTTTCCACCCTAAAAGACAAAGATTTTAAAGATTTCACATCCTTAAAAATACCGTATGCAAGTAATTTGAATTTTGACGGGTCTATTTTTTTATTGTGTCGTAATGGGTTAAATGAAATAGGATTGTAATTTATTTATCTTGCAAAATAAAAGATCATGTTATATTTCATAAATTGAATGAGTTTGTTATGATACTAAAAAAAATCAAATGGACATGAAAAGCATGTATTGTCGTTTGTTTTATATTAATTGAAAGCATGTACATTTAATTACTCAAGTTTGTGCTTCTTAAAAAGTTCCTTTTATCCCTTATATCTTTAAAGCTTTCAACGACTTGTTTTTTGTCCCAGAACTTTACCAGATGATTGTTTTCTCATTCTATTCCACGCATTTCATATCGTGGATTGTCCTATCCCAATTCGGTGCTACCCTTTCATCCTTGTCTAATTTCTTCTTCTTACACTTCAACAATAGATTGACAGATTCTCCCAACACCAAAGTGACAACCCTAATTGAACACAATATCTATATGTCAGAAATGTGCTTTTGACGTGGATGAATTTCTCCGTCATTTCGTAATCAGTCTGGGTACCCATTTACGGTCATATCTATATATGTTACAACTTCATTTATATAAAATTGAACAGAGTTTGTGTAAAATTCTAATGTCTCTTGTCGTTTACAAAGGATTGTTTTTTAATTAAAGAAAGGTATCGCTGTTTCTGAAATCTAGATAGGAAACATTTCCCAATTGCCCTCAAACGAACATTTGATATATATATGTGAGTCATATATTTTCTTCACGGTATCTGAAAGGTTTAAGGTAGCTTTTTGTGGTTATCTAGGAAAGGTTCAGCGGAAATTAACTTAATTTCAGAAATTATGGTATTCGGTTGTCAACACGGCATGACATCATTTGCATTTTGACCAAAATGGAACAGCAGATAACAAAGTTACAAGCGAAACAACAACCATCTGGTAGGTGCCTATAGTTATAATAACTCTTATGACTGTTTTGGGGCATCAAACCTTGCTAGCGAACATAATTCCTGACGACGTAACGGTAACGTTCCTTGGAGCGATTTGAACTGAATGCGTGTTTCCCACGGTTATTCGAACTGCGTGTTTGTCCAATATTCTAAATGTCGTAGCAACAGCTTTTATAGGCTGTGGTTATGACATTTAAGTCGCCAAACCAAAAAGAATATTAACAAAAACAGCGGTTAATGTTAGAGTTGAAAGTCCAGATCCGGACTGAATAAATGATTTGATTGGTCGGTTGATTCCTTGATTGACAGTCCCGATAAGTCAATTTTGATAACAATTCTCTTTAGTGCTGATGTAACATTGAACCACGCTGGTAATATGCGTTATGTGACATAAAGACATTTGGTGAAAACTTCATCAAAATCCGTCTTGAAATATTTAAGAAGGTAAAGTTAACACCCGCCTAGCGGACCGACATTCAATTTCTAACCATTTTTTTTCGTAGGAAAACACTGGTTGAAATGGACGAATGTCAGAAACGTTTTGCTCGCGATGATTTTGGTATTGTATAGTTACTAGGAAACATTAGGAAGCTGCAGTTTAGTGCAAAACCCACCGTGATATTACCGACGTAGCATTACATCTCATTAAGTTAACCAAAGGAATGACAAAACACGACATGGTGTTATTGTTGTAGAAATTGCAGTAATCTAATTCCTCATAATGATTTTACAATATATACACAATGTGTCATAGTTACAATTAATGCATTTCTGGTCCCGCCGATTGATTCCAATATGATGTTCGACTTACATATTAAACGGTGATGTTTTACAAAAGTTATTGCCACCTACATGGAACAATCAAAGTACTGAAAGTACTGTAAGCTAGCAAAGCATGGCTTTGTTAAGTAATCTTCTTTGTCAAATGTTATCATGATAAATAAACGAGGTTAAAGTTACTCAGGAATTAACATTTAACAATATGACACAATCTTAGACTTGCTCTAATTGAAAGAAGTTGCATACGATAATTTCAAGTAAATGGAATTTAGACAAATCTTGCCTTTGTAGGGTAGAAAACATTGTGGATAATGTAGAAATTGCTTGTTACAAGCAATTTCTTCATTCTCCACAATGTTGTCCAAAAACCTTTTCCCATAGATGCTTAAAAAGTGGGATTGGGTGGGATCGTTAAATAGTATGATTTTGAAAGGGTTCTGTACAATTTGAATAGAGTTTGCAATATTTCTGAAATACGTAAGAACTAGTTTCATGGCGTAGACATTCAATGGATTCAGTGGCTTAGCCTCCAGTGGCAGTTTAAACTCATTGAACTCTGAGATGACCTCAAAATTTTGTCTCATAACTTAAGCTATCAAAGCTGACGCTTTGCTAGCTAAAAAAGTAAAATGGTTGGACTGCGACATAAACGTCGTAAATAGCTTTTATAGATTTGACGCTTAAGTCGCCAAACTAAAAATGAAGGCTTTACTTAAAAACGATCAATGGTGGAGTTAAAAGTTCACTTCCGGTCTAGATGGATGATTCGACTGGTCAATAGATTTTTTTTTATTTTTAAAGCGGCGATCCATTAATTCGAAATGTATGACGATATTTTTTTTCATATCCAAAATACCAATTGACCTTAAAAGCTCTTCCATCTTTGTCTTAAAAGCATTGACAGACACTTCGTTATGTATTCGGCTCAAATAAGTAGATATCCTAATATTATTGTGTTAGAATTGTTCATCGCCTGACTGTAATCATATGTTACTTCTAAACTACAGGTTATTCCGTCGATATTAATGGGCTGATTCCTTTTTTCCCTAGAAAATTATGGTATTCGTTGTCTGAGTGCTACCGAAACAAGATGTTCCGATTTCTTATACTTTTTGCGAGAGTACGGTCCCTTATTCACAAGGAGAATACATAAAAGAATAACATCCACTTTTAATTTATAAATTTGACAAATTGTTGTCAGAAATGTTTATCCCGTTTAAAGAAGTAGTCGATAAAAAATGTGTTGCTTGCTTGGTGAAAATGTTTCCAGGGATTGTACATAAATTAAGAACGCAAACTTCGGAGTCATAGTTATCTCATACATATATACACACGAACATTTCTGAACATAAACATATGCATTAAAACGAAAATATGAAAAGTCAAATGTAGGAAAGCAAATCTTCATTGTAGCTAATTGATCAATCGCTGACCCCTTCTATTTACCCATTTAACATGTAACAAAAATAAAATGGATGGTTGAATGCTTGAATATGCTGTAGTTACGAAGCTTAAGCCGCCAAACCAACTAAAAGGTTAAAGCCATATATTCCCTCTTTAAAATGGTTTAAACAATCTATCGTTTATTTGATCACTATATCAAACAAGAGCCTTCTTAATATCAATATGTTTTTTCTTGTCAATTTTAACTTGTGTTTGTTTACATTTTTAAAATCAAGTCGAATGCACCCGATTCTATACCGGAAATGTTCCTTTATCTTCGGCATTGACTGTTATATACCATGCGTTGATTACTAAACTTTACGGACGACTTTGTTTATCTCCGTGACCTAGCTAGTTGTTTGAAAGACTTGCAAAAGTTAAAACGCCTTCATTGGCGTCAAAGTTTATTCAAACAAACCTTAAATTGTGGTTGGCCACAATTTAAAAAACCCAAACTTTTTTCACGAATTTTAGCTTAACCACGTAGAATTATTTTGATCTTATAGTTTCAATAGTCATAGTTTTTTAAGCTTTTGGGCTTCGAGCATAGTTTTCTTATCAATTTTGTTATGAGTTGTTGGAGACGATATGACTTTAACAAGAATGTCATCCAATGTTGGTGTTCAAAACTCTTTTCTGATCTGAATGAGTGATTTCATTGGTTGACAGGTTAATTGATTGAAAGCCGGTCAATACGGTGTAATCGTTATGAATGTGGGGATAAGAATTTTGTTTGCTATAACTATTGGTGTTTTTTTTTTTTTTGTGTGTGTGTGTGTTTTTTTCTATGATAAAGTTGTAGTTAGAAATTTAACTTAAAGACATCAAACTATAAAACTTCGCGGAAAATTACTCAGTAAATTAGTTTTTTCTCAACTTGGTAACACCCCTTTTTTTCAAATAAGTACTTATTGCTCATTCGCTATCACCGTATAATGAATTTCGTCTGAAATATGCATGAAGGTTTCAAAATTCAAGCATCTTTACATTCTTTTTTTTTTATATAAAAATAGATATGATCTCATTTGAGTAGCACGTTGTAATGGTAAAACAATGACGTGTTTTTTTTTTTTAAAAAAAAAAGAATTCCGATGGAGTTATCAGTTCGGTCCTAGTTTTTATATTTGTTTATTTCCTTTCTCACTTATTGTTTAGATTTCTTTATTTCTGTTTATCCAGTATCTAGAACCTAGAGATGTCATTTTTCTCATATACCAAACAAACAATAGAGGTCAATATCGCTACACGTCGTGGCGCACAGTGACAAGTTAAACAGAGTTGTAATTGGTTTGTCAGGTTCGCCAATCAGAATTCTGCCACAGATATGACATGTTTCAATTATGTGCATGGCTAACTGGAACATCTTCTTATTAAACTATTGGCGTGCGGGATGCTCTTCATACACGGTTATATGAGGTACTTTGTATGTACACTGTATTGTGGTGTTACTGTAACATTTCTTATTTTTCAATACCAAGAATAAGATAACTACGTACGGTTTCTTAACCCATATCCACACAGTCAATCTTTTGACAAGGTTTGATTAATTGGTCGGGTTTAACGCCGTTTTTAACAGTATTACAGTCATATCGCGGCGGCTGGAGCTCCTAACAATGGATTCCTGGTATTTCCCACACCAGTACTACCACTACATCTTTTCCTAGCCTCCAGCTGCTATCCCACTTAGGTATACGATTATCCACCCATTGGTAAAAGACAAATGTCGGAATGAATATGTGCCGCCGCCAGGGATCGAACCAATGACATCCCATTATTGAAGATTAGGAGTGTGGCAGCTACCGACTGCGCAATGACGGTATGCGCTTGTTTAAATCAATTTCTTCAATGTCCATAATGTTTTCTAGCCTAAAAGGCAAATGATTTTAGAATGTTACAATCAAAAAATTATCGTCTGCATTTTCTTTCAATTTGGAGGGCCGCCGTCATAGCGCAGTCGGTAGCAATTACAATTACAATTCTTTTATTTCGCTCTGTTCCTTTACAGAAAACAAGAGGTATATGTACAATCATGAAACAAAGTGTCAACGAGGCATATATATATACATGCACATGCAATGTAGATAGATGAGTTTACAAATAAATAAATAAATCGATAAATCGTTAACGCATTCCGTACAGAATGTCGTGTTTCAGTAACAAGAATCGTTGGTAGATAGGAAGAAGATACCGATGTCCAGTATTTTCTTCCTTTCCATAAACACTCCTGAGCTAAAGTCTTTTTTGTTATCTTTAAAGGATTTCACTTAAGATTTTTCAAGTTTTCTCGTTCTGGGAATGGTTAAATAAAGTCAATTTTAGTTATTTCGAACTATTGGTAATACTCAATTTTTTCTCAGAAATGTTCTACAACAATCTTAATAAATTTGCATAGATTGATAAGTACTACTTTATTTGTGGTATTTAATAGCAATTCAAATTTACATACATTATGCTTCTCTGTGTAGCGCGTCAGACTTCTAAACAAGCAATTTCTCCTATGTCCACAATAGGAAAACGGTTTGGAAAATATTATGGACATAGAAGATATTGCTTGTTTTAAGCGATTTCTTCAATGGCCACAATTTTCTACCCTTAAAGACAAAGGATTTTAGAATTTTACCAACATAAAGTTATCGTCTACATTTTCTTTCAATTTGAACTAGTATAAATTTTCGTCCAGTGGGAATCGTTTAATGCGGCAACTTAAATGTCGCATAATACATACTAATACATACAAACTGTCGTAGAAAGTAGTTCGGACCCCTTAACGTTTTATGTCAAACAAAACAAAAGCAATATATATTTCATTCGAAAGTTTGACACTTAGCCCAGTGATGTTTGGTGAGAGTTACGAACGACAACTCTTCTGAAATATTGGAAACTGTCTAATTCCCCCGGTCTCGATGAAAAGTTCACCTCGTTCAAATTAGACACCAGCGACCTGGTACCCCTCCCGTTGTCGCCCAATCATGGATGGCTGAAGATCGATTTAAAGACGAGCCATTTAAGACGACGGGCAGCATTAAGTGCATCCTCTGATATGTTGAGGCTCAAAGTGTATCGGGTTCTTTTGTTTGTTTTGTTTTATTTATTAATTTATTAATTTTTTGTAAGGTGAAAATGAATAGGATAAAATCTACAAGTCAAAGCTACAGATAGATCGGGTATTTCAGAGTTTCAAAAGTGCTACTGTAAAAATAATGACATATTTTCAGAATTGTTTTTATAAAGAGAATTCTAAAGATCTCAGAATAGTTTTCGATACATATTTTTCATTAGTTTATCGTACACATGTTTGTCGTGTGATAAATAGCATTTCAAATTAGTTAATAAATAACCACCTACTTTAAACACATCCTGAAACAGACAAAGCTACTCATCCATTCCCAGGCGGCAAAATTCTAGACTGATCCAAAGTGAAAGAAGTTGCAGGCTAAAATTTAATGTTTTAGATTTTTTCAGATTCCTGCGAAAAAAAATTGTAAAAATGGAGGAATTGCTTGTTGCAATTGTTTTGCTTGGGGGGAGCCAAAAAGCGTTTTTAGAGGAAGAGTTAATGACCATTCCTTACATAACCCCTGTTAAGAATGAGTTATTTATAAACAAACTGTATGCTTTTGATTTTTGATTATATTACTTTTTATATTGTTGCATTGATTTTAATTAGATTGCAAAACAATTATTTTTCCTGTATCTATAATGGGGAAACGAATCGACTTATGATGGATATATGCTATGCTATAAAATGCCATGATGTGCCACATAGATTTATGTCTGTGATAGTGACGTGAAAGGTTCAGAAATAATAACACTTAAGTCTTATCTCTCGTCTCGCTATGGGCTAAAATACTCAACAAATATGCAATGTTTATACAGCCTTAATCAAGTTCTCTGAGAAACCCTTTTTCTCTGGTAGATTATGAATTGAACGTGCCAAAAAATGAGTATTGGGTGTTAATTGCGATATTGTCTATGTAATGTATAGACACTTAGAACAGTATAGCAATTAACCTTGATAAGGTCACACAGACAGTCGAAAATCGGTCCGTAGATCTGGGCAGAAATTTAAGCCTAAGATAATCCAGCCATCAAAGATATCTGCCCAATAGTACGGACACTCGCGTCGTATAGGTGGAGGTGACACATGCTGCCCACTCTACGGTCGATTTGGGGCAGATTTGCACACTTTACTGCCTGAACCAGAATCAGTCCTCAAAAAGTCAAATATCTTCCCACTTATCCGGTATTGTAACGATATGTATATGTGTAAACAGAAATGTATATCCATAATGTCATATCAAAACTCATCGCATGATTCGCAGTTAGCTCATTCGATCCCGTGGCAGACAGTCTGGAGTCCAAGATCTTTTGAAATCGAATTTTGTTTCAGATATTAAAAAGAGGTTAACTTTATTAAGAAATAAAGAAATTATTGTTTGTCAAATGATTTATCAAATGGCAGCAATTTAGGTAAATAATCGCTGAAGAACATCTCGGGTAATAGTAATCATTAAACAAATGTAATCGAATTAAGAATCTATCGGTAATTAAAGCATCGGACAGACGGTCAGACAGGCGGACAGGGCAAAAACTACAACGTTCCCGCAAAATGTAGTTTGCGACACACTATGCAATGTAATCGTGGTCTCATTATTATCGAATGTGTGTCTGATATATGTACTATGCAATGTAATCGTGGTCTCATTATTATCGAATGTATGTCTGATAAATGCACTATGCAATATAATCGTGGTCTCATTATTATCGAATGTATGTCTGATATATGTACTATGCAATGTAATCGTTCTCTCATTATTATCGAATGTTTGTCTGATATATGTACTAAGTAATGTAATCGTGGTCTCTTTATTATCAAATGTATGGCTGATATATGTACTAAGTAATGTAATCGTGGTCTCATTCTTATCGAATGTATGTCTGATATATGTACTATACAATATAATCATGGTCTCATTATTATCGAATTTTTGTCTGATATATGTACTAAGTAATGTAATCGTGGTCACATTATTATCGAATGTTTGTCTGATATATGTACTATGCAATGTAATCGTGGTCTCATTATTATCGATTGTTTGTCTGATATATGTACTAAGTAATGTAATCGTGGTCTCATTATTATCGAATGTTTGTCTGATATATGTACTATGCAATGTTATCGCGGTCTCATTATTATCGAATGTTTGTCTGATATATGTACTATGCAATGTAATCGTGGTCTCGTTATTATCGAATGTATGTCTGATATATGTACTAAGCAATGTAATCGTGGTCTCATAATTATCGAATGTTTGTCTGATATTTGTACTAAGTAATGTTATCGTGGTCTCATTATTATCGAATATTTGTCTGATATATGTACTATGCAATGTAATCGTGGTCTCATTATTATCGAATGTATGTCTGATATATGTACTAAGTAATGTAATCATGGTCTCATTATTATCGAATGTGTGTCTGATATATGTACTATGCAATGTAATCGTGGTCTCATTATTATCGAAATATATGTCTGATATATGTACTATGCAATGTAATCGTGGTCTCATTAGTATCGAATGTATGTCTGATTTATGTACTATGCAATGTTATCGTGGTCTCATTATTATCGAATGTATGTCTGATATATGTACTATGCAATGTAATCGTTTATGTCACCAACAAACTATTCTACTTTTTTCTTCATGTTGTAGACCATGAATTTTGCAAAGAAAAAAAAAACTAAAATGTTTTTAATATCTTAGTCGAACTTCCTGTTGAAGGACGGTGGTGGGACAAGCGACCTGTCAGTAGTTACTAAATTGGCTACCCTCCGGGAATCTTTGATGGAAAAGATTAACTTTACATAACGTATGAAATTGTACCTTTGCCATACTGAACCCGGAATATTCCTGTTTTTGCAGGAGGTAAAGATAAAATATCAGCCTTCACATAAGTGCAGTCTGATCTTTGTCTACAACACCTGCTTATCCCTTTTAAGAGAGGGTTGTTTTAAAATGTAATTATCAAAATGAATATAGACCTAAAATTTGTACTTTTAATGATTCCAGCATTTTGATTTTCATGGTGTTTTGAAAAATATTTTATCCAGCATGATAAGGGTTAAGTGAAGAGGTGGTTGATATCTGTCAGTTCAGTTATAGGGAATCACCCAATGACTAAACCCATTTCCACATAGTGACCCCTTTTGACGCCCCTCTAGAAACAAGCTTTGAAAAACATTGTAGAAAATCAAGAAATTGCTTGTTACAAGCAATTTCTTCATTATCCACAATGTTTTTGCCTTCAAAGACATATATATATAAATTTTCATCAAGTTTAAAATGTCGTCTCTTCAACTTATTTAGATTTGAACCAGTCTAAAATTTCCTTGTGTGTGGTAATAGGTTAAAATTCTAACTCCTACCAGCCTATTCAAATCGTAGGCTGGCCAGTATTTCAACTTTTCGTAGCTCCAGCCTTGAGATATAGATCAAATTCCGGCCTTCTAAGGAATGTATTTGTGTATAACAGGGTTATATATCAACAGTTGGATAATTTATATGGAAGCAAGGAAGGCTGCTTGGGCCTATTATCCTCGGTGGGGTCCAAGATGTCGTACAGATATAGTAACCTTGTGGTATATTATTCTAACGTTCGCTTAAAATACATGTATGTTGATATAATTTTATGCTGCAAACGGATATATTTATCTGGAATTTGAATAAATGTCTATTGATTCAAACTGAAAAATACACCATAGGTCAATAGTTTTTTGAAAAGTTTTAAATTATCTACTCAAACCAAGATAGAAAATTTGGTAATTGTGTGAAAAACTTGTGCAAAATCATGAACGCTGACCAAGACATGGAGGTCATTAGCAATTTTTTTCTTCCTTTTTTTCCCCGTTAGGCTAAAAAATAGAAGTTATATATCCTAGCAATTTCATTAGCATCAAAATGGTTAATACAGTCGTGTCTGGTGATCTTGTGTGTCCGGTGATCTTGCGTGTCCGGTAATCTTGCGCGTCCGTTGATCTTGCGTGTCCGGTGATCTTGCGTGTCCGTCGATCTTGCGCATCCGGTGATCTTGCGCGTCCGTTTATCTTGCACACTGCGGGAATTTCGTATTCAGGAATTCTTTGGTCTATCAAAGCTTGTCTCTCATCAATGCTTTACTGCTCATAGTAATTTAAGAATGGTCAGAAAGTAATTTGAATAAACATCTTTACTCGCGTCTAATGTTATTTGTGTATGGCGTCACCCTATGTATGGCGTCACCCTAAGTAGGTTATACAGTCCGAAAATTAACAGAGATAACTGTTTACATGCTAGATTTTTGCACTAGGGGATTAAAATTCCTTTCGAAATTCTTTGTCGTTGTACTTGTAAAGGAACTGTGTAAACTGCGAAATAATTATGAGACTCGTGTATCTATTTTGTGTATTAAGCATTATTTAAGTTTTCTTAGGTGCGCAAGATCACCGGACAGCATCGTTAATGGTGTATACTTCTATTGTAAAATATATTATCTGTTTATCACCTATGTTGTGTGTTTGAATTATATGTATTCTTTGTAAATAAGGATGAATAATATTTAAATAAATAAATGGATGAAAAAAAATGATAATAAAAGATGTCCCACGGGTTGAAGTACAATCGAGGAAAAATTAAAGATTTAAAAGTTCTCATAATTCCAAATGGCTGTTCACAAATACAACCCGTTTACAAGGCGTTCGTGTTCAATGTTCTCTATCCTGGTAGATAACTCACTGAAATGTAACCAGGCGGCGATAGTGTGGCACTTGACGAAGCCCGGTTCGCGTCTATGTGCATGTAATGAAGGATAAAAAAGTTTTGTAGCTTATGAACTAAGAACCATGAATAAATGACCAATAAACGCTAATTAGTTCAAAACAGCACCGTCGTCAATGTTGTAATTTAATCCTTTCCTGGTTGTAGATATATATACTTTATAACTAGACATGAAGTTATTACAAGCTCATTAGTCAAAATACAAGTATTCAAATCAACAGGCTATGAAAATTGGCAGTGGCTATACATGACATATATTCAATGATAATAAATGATAATCAACGTGAGAGTATATAGAAAAAAAAAACAACAAACAATTCTATTCAAACTAGGTTTAGTTTGAGTGCATAAAACAGTTTTGTTTCCATCTCAAACGAAAAGAATAAAAGTTTGATAATTTTGTTTGGGTTTTTCTTATTTGTAGTATTCAATTAGTCGATAAATTTGTACATACTAGGGTGTTTAGAGTAATACCTAGGAATAAACTTCGCAAATCTTGGAAATATGGAGAAATGGTAAAATGGTATTCGTCTTCAATGTCGTCTTTGTCGCAAAGTGTACATTTCAGTCTGTCTCTGTCAATGTTTCTATGTCTTTAGTTTATGGGACGAGATAAATACTTTAGCTATTTTATGTCGGAATTACATTTTCCCTATGTCCCTATCATTAACGTGTATGTCCTTTTGTACTTGAGAAAACAATGCTGAAAAAGAAGAAATTGCTTGTTACTTTTTCAACAATATTTTCTACTATATAGATGGATTCTTTTTCAAATAAATTCGAGTGTAAGTTGTTATCTGCAAAACATTTGAATTTAGACCAGTCTAAGCGTTCAAAAAACGCGAAAAGGTTAAAAAAAAAAGTGGTATTCAGTACTATAGATGTACAAGTAAATTGAGGAAACAAATATCAATCTTACATAGAGAATTACTGAAGATAACAGTTTCTTAGGACATACAGATGGTTGTGGATTTACAGTTGGATTGGATAGATCTTTGTTCTTATTGTTTAAAGGTTTGAGTTGGGAAGCAGATTTTATCCGATATCATCAAATGAATCTGAAAACAGATTTTTCTCCAGTGAAGCATACTATAGATAAACGAGTTCGAGTGAGTGATCAAAGGTCAATTTTACATTTATAATGATGGGCGATAACGGTTTCTCCAGACTCATACATGTTTGTGGATCTATACACAATGTCTGTTTATTGTACGGAAAACAAAGAACCAATATGGATTAAAGTAAAAAATACACAAAGTCACAAGTTCCTCGTCAGTTAGCGAAACTTAAATTGAATAGAAATGTATTTCTATAACATTTGAGGTCTTGAGCCAAAAAAGTAGTATGAAGGGTTTAAACTAGATATTTGCAGAAAAGACATCGTGATCTATTATTTTTACTCCGACTTATCCAATACTGTTCTTGTCAAAGAGGAGACAAGCGATCTGACAAGGTTTCTAAGGTTTTGAGCCAAGATGCTTCCACTGACTATAGTAGTTTCATAACACTAAGTAGCCGGTTATAAAAAAACATAAACTAAATTGAGACGATTCTAATGAGTTCTAACAACATAGGATTAAGCGAGAACGCTGTTATAACTCATGTATGCAAACCAATCAATCCTTCATATCTTTGGCGAAAAAAGTGTACTTTGCAATCATTCTCGTAAGCCACCACTTTTTGGTCGTCCCTTGACTGGTCTCTTTATGTAATTTGAAATAAGGAAATTGACCTTTTTTGGCAACGTTAGAATTTTCAAGCATGGTACGTTTTTTACACGTTCTAGATGATTGATCCAAACAAGTCTTATAAATAACTTGCAAGTTTGATATTTTGAAAAGTAAATCGTCTTCCTGTTGGACCTGTATAACTGTAATATTTATTTAGCAACAAAAATTGTTAACAAATGTTGCGTTCGACCAAAGTGAAGACTTGTCTCGTAGTTCAAAATTATCGTGAGGTTTTCGGAAGACCAATATCTCACGATTTCTTATGATAACCATTAACTAAAGAGTCGCTTGAAAACATTTCCGAAATGTTCACAAGCACAATTTATGAATCGGAAGATAAAAGTTTTACTCGACTTATCAATTTGTACATGTTTACTTAATAAAGAGGCCTGTTTGTGCAAATATTCATTTCTATAATATGAAAGCTACCGCCTTTATCAACTATAATAAATACGTTTTGCCACAATCAAGTAATTAACAGAGATCTACGTTTTTATTTGTCCAAAGTCTATGTTCTATTTTTTTTTATCTTTATCTTTAAGACAAATGGTTGTATTTGGTTTAACGCAATTGCCAAGCTCACTTCTGGTATAAACATATGATTTGATTGATCGGTCAGTTTTTGATTGACAGTCGAGATCCGTCAATCAGTGAACATTTATTTTCAAAGGGAGGAAATTCTAACGTAAAACTATGACGGATAATCTAATAGAACGATGGTTTTGTTCGTTTGAATGGGGTTTAATGCTTTATATGTTTAACATTATTTTAGTCATGTCGCGGCGGCTGGAGCACCTAACCATGGATTCCTAGTATTTCTCACACCAGTAATTCCACTACATCCTTTCCGAGCCTCCATCTTAGGTTTACGATTATCTACCCATTGGTGGGAGACAAATGTCGTACAGGATATTTCCCGAGACCGAGGAACGAACCCTAGATCTCATGATGGAGAGTCCGACATAGAATGATGGTCATTTTTCATTCAAATTGATCATATTGTTGACTCGTCAGACAATCTCTTAGTAAATCCATTCCTGCACAATCACGCTTTTCGACGCCCGAAAGACAAAACGCTTTAACAAATATTGTGGAACACGAAGAAATTCCTTCTTTTTCGCAATATTTTCTACCTGAAAAGTTTAAAAAAAAAAGATCATTATCTAAAGTTTGTTGTCTGTAACATCTTCCAGTTTGAACCATTCTAAAATTTGACGTATGGTAATGGGTAAAACACATGTATTGGCTTTATGGTGCAGTAGGTAGGCCCATTTGAGCCCCTGTTAGGGTCACATTTATGAACATATGACACATTTACAGATGATGGTGAGAAATAATATTCCTCTTATCAACGTTTTCTTCTCGATAAGGTATTTTTCAGATCAATGCATTTTGAAAATATCGTCCGAAACCCCTCTTAATTTGAATCTGTTGTAATTTTGTCGTCTGGTAACGGGTTAAACGGTTTAGTAATATATAAATTTGTACATCTTAAGTATCGTAGCTAGCCTAGCCTACTGACAATCGACCTACAAGGAAGTTTGACTTGGATATAAGACAGTTATTAATTAACGCTTATCATGCTGAACCTCATGCTGAGCCCGGATTATTTCGGTTTTAGCAAGAGGTATAGACTAAGATCAGACTACACATGTGTGTAGTCTGATCTTAGTCTACACCTTCTGTCTGTCCTGTTAAAACCAGGTTTGGTTATAAAATTAATTTTCCAGAGAATTATTGGTTTTACTAGATGAACTGAAACATCCCAAAGACATTTTTGAAAATGCTTGCTAGAAGAAAACCCAACGATATGGATATGAAATAGTAATTTACTTGGAAAGCTCAGCGCGTTTATGGACATAAGATGTACAAAACGGAGACTTCGCCGAACCGACTGAAACAATTCAGAGAAGATTTAGAGAATATATTATATATCTCCTTTCTTTCTTTCCATTCACTCGTCAACTTTTGATAATTTTGCGAAATTCAAAACACTCACACGAAAGTATTGTACATCAAGTCGACAGCTTTCAATGAGTCATATCTCGCCTTCGTCCTTCTCGCCTCAATCGGGCGTATTAATTTATGGTCAGAATCGATCTACTTTTCAAGCGACAGAAGATCACATTGA
This sequence comes from Fragum fragum, assembly GCA_946902895.1. Classification (NCBI taxonomy): domain Eukaryota; kingdom Metazoa; phylum Mollusca; class Bivalvia; order Cardiida; family Cardiidae; genus Fragum; species Fragum fragum. The sequence goes on along the minus strand of OX336370.1, from coordinate 4,889,250 downwards.
TTGCGGTAGATGTTTTTACACTATGTTTTCACATTAAACTCTGCATGGGTTTGAATTTTTAGCATTGTAACTTCAGCCTCAGATTACTTACACAATCTCAGGCTAAAAACTATCTGTATATATCAATATAAGACCTGATAACTAAAAAAATCAAAAGAATGTTTTAACGCTTTCCTGTACAAACCATGGATTTTACGTCGCTGTAATTTTATATTTGAGAAAACATTGTGAAAAAGAAGAACTTGCTTCTGACATGCAATTCCTTCATTTCCCACAATATTTTCTACCACAAAGGATGGTTTCATTTAAAATCATTTAAAATCCCATCTGATATTCACTGTTGGCTTCGACCTTTTCTGATTAAGACCAGTCTAAAGTTTCATTAATTGATTGAATGAATTGGGTTTAACGCCACTTTTAACAAAATTTTAGTCATATCCCGGCGGCTGGAGCACCTTACAATGGATTCCTGGTATTTCTCAAACCGGTACTGCCACTTCGTCATTACTTAGCCTCCAGTTGCTATTCCACTTATGTTTACGATTATTCACCCATTGGTGAGAGACAAATGTCGGAAAGGATGTGTGCCGCCGCCGGGGATCGAACCCATGACATCCCATTATTGAAGATAAAGAGTCTGATGCGCTACCGACTGCGCTATAACGGCAAAACAACGGGAAAGGTTTAGAGTTTAAAAAATGGACAAGAATAAAAATCAAAGATATGGTAATATAACAATTTACTTGAAAAAATCAGTGTCATCCTCGACATACAAGATGTACTACAAGATAGATGAGAGCTGGCCCTTGAGCCTATCAATTTCAACTTAATAAGCCTGGCAGACGTTCAAGTTCATTTGTTTCTCATAGCCGTTCAATGATACACGAAACCGGGCGAGTCTAGTTAGACAATGCATATGTCTCCCAATGTGATCGTCCATTGTTAGTGGAAATAGACATTTACGTGTTTCATCGTTCTTTATATATTGAATTTGTCACTTCTTTGATTTGGTAAGTACCCAACATTGTGAAGGATATTTCATACTGAAGTCGAGGGAGTAAGGAGCAATTAACATATTACCAGACGACAATTTTTTAAATAAGTCCAAATTGAAAGGAGCTGCAGACGCCAATGTAAAGTACATGTATATGAAATTTTAGATTTTTTCAACTTTTTGGGTAGAAAACAGAGTGTAAATGAAGAAATTGCTTCTTACAAGCAATTTCTTTATTTTACACTATGTTTTCCTAATTGTTATTCTTCAGGGTCGTCCAAAAGCGTCACTGTGTTGTAATTGGTTAATCGATCGCTTGCCACTCTCACTGATCTCCAACAAGAAGGTTCGACTAAGACATCGAACGACATTAGTGTGCTTAATCTATGGTCTGGCGCATAAAACCAAACGGTCAAAACGTGGTTCGGAAACTGAATGAAGAACCTGAAGTTTGAAAGCGTTAAGGGCCCCAAATCGACAAAAATGTCAGACTTAACCATTTACTCCCGGTCTAGATGAAGGGTTTGGTAGATCAAAGCCGCGAAGCTTCATTGTGCAAACGATCCTCAGTGTCGAAAAAAATTCACTTAAAGCAATCGTTTTATCGTATTTTTCGAACCAAATCATACATTTAGTCGTTGTCAAACGAGAACCTTTAGTCCCATACAGCTCACCTGATAATCATTGTATTTTAATAAAACATCAAGGGTTGGTCAGCGGAAGGGAATCACAGGAAACACTTCGCTCTCTAGCAACTTTTTTTTCATCTCGTCGACCATGACCTTACAAGTTCTTCGTCTTTATAACGACATTCATTAACAGAAACAGTTTTACAATTCAAAAAGGTAAATGTAGCGACTATACCCGAAGTCGGGAAGATAATGAAACGTAAAAAGCCCTGAAATCCAGGGATACAGATTGAGAGCGTTATTCGTGTTTTAGATTTAAATATTTCACCAATACTGCCATAAAATCCTATGTTGTAGGTACTCTTTTGAATCGTCTTGACCAGCAACATTGGGGTTTGTTGAGAAATGAAGATTTTAGAAGGCTGGTATACCCTTTTGTCTAGACCTCTAAAATTCATTCCCATTTCAAATATCATCTATAGTAATAACGTTAGGAAATATTTGTATTCGTAGATGCCATGCCTGATATTCATTTACATTACATAATGGGAAACTTTAATTTCAGTCAATGAAATGTTGTCTATATTTTAAATCGTACGAAATTAGGATAAAATTATCAGCCGGTAATAAGGATTAGTGTAATATCCGCTGCGTGTAAATATTACAAACTTGAAATAGCAAATAACTGGTCTTTACCTTTTTCTACACAGTCTCGCCCTTTTTAATCCTTCAAGGTACGAAAGACATTGAATATCATGAGGAAATTGCTTGTAATAAGCAATAGTTTCCTTTCCCACAATGTTTTATTGGCTCTACCCAGAAAGACATTTGTTTTTAAATTGCATCCACTTGAAGTTGTCATCTAAAAATTCTTAATTAGAAATTTGACCGATCTTAAATTATGTATTATATAGTCTAGAATTAAGTTAAAATACAATTTTATACTTGTTAGATTCGAGAGATATGATACTGTTTTCGAAGAAGAGGGGATTTAATGATTTTTTCCTTCAGCAGCAATTAGCAGCACTGACTTGAAACTTGGTATGGAGGTTCACCTAGCGTCCCTTCATGGCACGTACCGAATTTAGTTCGACAAGTTATATACGTCCTATTGCATGGCTATGTATCATTTCCCAAGATATTTGTCACATTTTTCTCAGCACTTGAAACTTGGTATGGAGGAGGTCCAACTAGGGTGTCTAACATGGCACTTACCGAATCTAGGTGAAATATACCGACTTAATGTTTTGCGACTTGGTTCAGTTTCAGCAATTTAGCCAAATATACCAGCATATTTTAGTAGCCTTTTAGGAAATGATTTGTCATGGAAAAATGAATCCACATTTTGAGAATAAGGGTAATTATATTGTATTATTATGAATTTTAGTATCCTGAATACTATTTCTGGTTGATAATCTATTCAAAATTACAAAGGATTTAGACCTATCAGTATATGTCATTTGACGCATGGGTGTTTGAATCTTGACTTATAACTACGAATATACGGGGTGTGTACTACTAACGAGTTGTTTATTTAAAACACTTGCTTATTATTTTGTTTATATCAAACGCTACTGTGTATATTTATTTCGCGAAAATGAAACCAAGAACCCATATGGATTAAAATAGAAGACAAACAATGTAACAAGTGCTCGTCCCTTATTGACACAACAGTGTGATTTATGCTTGGTTATTAAACAATCTCTATTGGCTTTATTAATGCCTTCCTTTTCTGTTACACACTTATTTACAACCGTTAATGTCCGAGACCGTCGGAGTATTAACGAGTAAATATTTACAATAGAGTGACACCAGTCTCTGAATGTAACCATAATGGACTTTTAATACAGCCACTAGTAGTGTTTGTTGTTCATACACTTTGAATCATCCTTAGGTACTAGCTTCGAGTTTTAGTAACCCCTCGTCTATGTTAAGAGCTGATTGTTGTTTATTATACATATATGAACAATTCTGTTTTCTTATCTGAAAATATGAAATAAGATAAAACAACAAAAACGCACACAAACTTTATACAAACGCACATACACACGCACACAAAAGTGCGGTTGTTATAACATAAACGCTTCAATATAGGAATAATTTTAACAGTTTCTTATAGAAATTAAGATCTTAGAATTTCTGGCGAACAGTCTGTCAGTGTTCCATATATTTGACGTATCGCGATGTCAATCATAGAATCAATCGACCAAGCAAATCATTCATTTAGACTGGAAGTGAACTTTTAACTCTAACCTTGGCCGACATTTATGAGAAGCGTTTATGTTGATGTGGCAACCGAAACGTCGTAACTATAGCTTATTCAAGACGTTTGCATTCTGATGTGTTGAAAAAGAAAATTCATACACAATTGAAAAAATGGAGGACATGCTTCCACAATGGAGGACATGCTTCCACACAAAGTCGATCCGTAAGATTGGTAAAATCTTCGCGTATTTGACATGTGTTTACGAATTATGTCTTGTTGATATTTAGTTGTATTTTTAAGGGAATATTCGAAGTCTCTTTCAGTGAAATTAGGACTTTGGTTTAAACCCCATTGAAAACTAAAAGTATGTCCCCTTCATTTCTTACTAATAAGAACATTAATACCAGGAATGTCTGATGAAACAACGGAACTGAGTCTTCCATTGCATGGAATCAAAATAAATTTACAAAAAATGACTTAAACTAAATTGTCGCTGCTATGGGCCTTAACTTATCCCCACTCAAGAACGTTTGTAGACGCCGCCAACAATAAAAGCTTCGGAAAACATTGTGGAAAATGAAGAAATTGCTTGTTACAAGTAATTTCTTCAATATCCACAATGTTTGTAACCCGAGAGGTAAAGGAAATCCACCATAAAGACACAGTAAATCCAAAATTTCATAAGCTTTTAATTGTCGTCTGCAACTCCTTCACTTTGGACCCATCTATATTTTTCCGTCTGGTAATGGTTTAAGTAGTAATTATATTTCTAATATAGATATACGAGCGTACAGTATCAATCATATTATTTTGCGATTCGCTTGCACAGCTACATAAATACAAACATGTTAATTTTTAATGGAACCTGTTATTATTGAATCAGTGCTTACTCAACGGGAAAATACTTCCTGTTTACGTCATAGAAGTGACATGAAATCTAAATGAAGTTTCTATTTGAACTTTGTGTCGACATCGAAGTCGATAAGAATAACAAGAGCCCAAGGTCGTCTTTTTATTAGACGTGCCATGGACCATAAACTAGAGCCATACCAGGGTTTGTAAAAAAAAAACGGTGTTAGAGTAATATAATATAAACTAAACTTAACAAATTTCCGCCCAAGAAAATTTTAGACTTGAAAGAAGTTGCAGACGACATTTTGAAATTGGTGGATTTTTAATGGAAAACATTGTTGAAGATAAAGAAATTTCTTAATACAAGCAATTTCTTCATTTCCACAATGTTTTCCAAAGCTTTTTACTTCATCGGTGTAATAAAGTAGGGATTGTGTTGGATTAGGTTAAATAATTGACATATCGCTTGCCACTCAGCTCCGATAATAAGTCCGACTTACATTTAAAACGGAGTTATTTTGCGAACAAAAAAATAAGATAGTTGGCCAGCGGCCAAAAGTCGTAACTACCGCTTTCTAAGACGATGATGTCAAATTAAAACTGATGTATTGAAGTTCAATATTTAGAACCACTGTTTATTGGACCTATTGATTACTTAAATATTGACTTAACAAAATGGCCTGTTTGTACAAATACGGCGAGTTTAATATAAAAGCCACTGCCTTTGTCAACGATAATAAACACAATTTGCTACAATCAAATAATAAATCATTCTATTGTCTATTTGTTATTTCCTATGTTTTTATCCTTTTGTAGAATAAAGAACTGGTTTAATGTAATGGGTTTAACACAACTTTCAACATTATTTCAGTTACATCGCTTGTGCTCCTAACCATGGCGCTCAGTCGTTTTCTCACACCAGTACAACCACAAATTGATCTTAAAATTGACTAATCTCCGGCAACGTCCTATGACTTTAAGATTTATTCTTTTTACAATGGAAAGGTCGCCTTCCAATCGTTTCATTTTATTTACATTTCCCGATAAAAACCATTGTGAAAGATAAGCCGTTTTATACCAAAGTAAAACTTTCTGTTGGAGACAAATGGGCGTGGTCAGCGATCCGTCAATTTCTCGAGAATAATGTCTTTATGTGGGGACATTGCGGGCATGGACACAATTAATACCATTCTCAACACATAAGATTGGGGCCTACAAAAAGATAAATGAGAGAATACCCACGAGGATATCAATTTCAACTTTATTAGACTGACAGACTTTCAAGTTCATTTTTTGCTCATAGACGTTCAATGATACACGAATCTAGTGAGACTGCGCACATGTCTCACAATATAATCGTCTGTTGTGGGCGGTAAGTGACACTTGTAAAATGTTTCAATGGTCTTAACCCTTGTCATGGTGAACTTGTTTTGGCAGGAGTTATAGACAAAGATCAGCCCGCACATATGTGCATTCTGATCTTAGTCTACACATCCTGTTTTTCCATTTCAAGTCAAAAGTGTTTATGAAATCGTATTTGTAAAAGAAATGCTGACAAGCAACTAATGTTTCCAGTGTATTCAGACCTTTGATTTCAATGCAATTCTGAACAAGGATTTTATTCAGCATGACGAGGGTTAATGTGTTGCTTTTCTGGGTTTATATTCTTGAATATGTTTCTGAACAATATGTATGATTCTCGCAGAACACATACAGTAATTTAAAATTACTATTCTTACAACCATTGGAAGACAAAATGCTCAAATACCCCCGCCCCAAGAGATAGTTGTCGTTTTTCATCCGTCCGTCCGTCTGTTCATTTGACAATAAAACTTTTGACTTACCATTATTTCAACCCGATTTCAAACATACAATCTGGCATGTTGAGACGTGTCATTGAAAGCTGTGTGGTCAAGGACGAAATTCTAACCCTTTACTCCTGGAATTCCTATCTAAATTATCTTTTGGTATGACGGTAAGTGTAATTCATAGGTATCGATAGACTAGGTCAATGTCATGATACAGGTCACTCTTCTGTACACTTTGACAATTAACCCAATCAAAACGATCCCGCTGTTTGACGCCCCTTACGAAAAAGGTTTGGAAAACATTGTGGACAATGAAGAAAATTCCTGTATCAAGCAATTTCTCCCCCCCACTCCCCGCGAGAATGCTTAAAACCATATATTTCTTAACCTTTTACCAGACGACAAAATTTTAGGTAAAACTTGAAAGACGTTGTAGAAGGTCAGATTCGGTTGATGAAATATTAGTAGATTTTATCTATTCGGGTAGAAAACATTTGGTTTAAATCATTCTTGTGGGTTCGAATTGTTTAAAATCGCTGTGGCTTGTGGCTAAGAAATGCAGTGTTTAAGTCACGAAGCAAAACACATTCCCACTCTTTAAAGTTACCAAGCTAGGTTCTAACAAAGAATAAACGGGTTTTTTTGTTGTTTTTGTTTTTGAGGTCTTTAAAATAAAGTTGTAAATGTAGATAAATAAATCACTAGTCTGACGGTTTTGTCTTAAAGGCGCGGCCATATTGCAGTTGGAAGCGCATCGGACAACAATTCATCTGGTCATTGGTTCGATCCCCGGCCGCAACTAATATCCTTTTCAACATTTGTCTCCCACCAATTGGTGGATAACCGTAAATCTAAGTGGGGATGAGCAGCTGAAAGCTCGGAAAGGATCCAGTAGTAAAATTGGTGTGAGAAAATTTTAAGAACCCGTAGTAAAGCGCCCAAGCCGCCGCGATATGACTGAAATGTTATAGTTTTGAGAAGTTTTTTTTTTCTTTTAATTGTGTTTAACCCGTTACCAGACGAAACATTTTAGACTGGTCCAAATTTAAAGAAGTTGCAGACTACAAATTAAAGTTTATTGAAAGTTTTAAATGTGTGTCTTTTGTGTTAGAAAACATTGCGGACAATACAGAAATTGCTTGTAACAAGCAATTTCTTTACTTCTTGCATTATTTTGAAAGCTTTTTTTCTTAAGAAGCTTTAAAAGACGGGATTGTGAGGAATGGCTTAAATAGGGTTTAACGCCCTTCTCAGATATACCACGTTTAGTATTAGTTTCTTCAATATTCATCTCCACCATCGCTGCTAAACTTAACGTAACACATGTTGTGAAACGTTATATATTTAAATACCTATAGATGTTTCTAGTAAAATATGATTTACATTCTACATAGACAAATCGGACATGTCAGAAAAATCAGTATCTGATAGTGTCAAATACGGAGTCTAAGATGACGTCATTTTCTTTCTGTATGTGACGTCATAATACGAATAAACGAAATGAAAATAGTAGAGAAGAAGGGATAAACTTGTAGATATACAGATTACATATTTCTTATTATAATCATCGTACATATTTAACGAAAAAACGTATATAATAAATGGTTTATTATCTTACGATATCGACATAACAAATTGCTGTGAAGGAACATTTGTTATTCCACTCGACCTTCGGTCTCGTGAAATATCAAAATTGTCCTCCGCTGCTCAAAGCTAATACAAGATGTTGTATCGCTATCGTAACATGATATTCCCTATGTCTGGAATACCATGAATATGAATATACTTAAATTATTCCCCGTTCAAATATCAGTTTGATTAATAAAGTGTGGGAATATTTGTATTCTTAGACGTCACGCGATCTGTTCAAGTGGTCACGCGAAAATCCTTCAACAGCTTATGTTTTCTAAAGTGTTCGTACAACAAGAGGGTCCTTATGGTCGTAAAAGGCTCACCTGAGTCACTCTCTTCTTTTATTCTGATGAGCGAAAAGTTAAACAAAAGTATTAAAAATTATTTTTATATTTGTTCTTTTTAAGGATTAGAAATTAATAGCTCTTTGCTTTATTATTTACTTCTTTGTTTCATTTCTAAGAAAAAAAAGAGAAAAAAAAAATCTCGGAAGAGATCAAATGGAAACTCAGTATGATCATTTTAATCTTTTTCGTAGAGTAATGTACTCCGGGGGGTATTATATCAACACACTTTATACATGGGAAATGAATGAATTGAGGGTCACCAGACGGTGCTACGATCAGAAATGAAAAATCCAGGCACTATGGCTTTTCAAAATAAATCTTCAAGGAATTCATTCATTGTTCCTTCGTATAGAAGAGTGAACCTATAGGAAGATTTGGAAGCCGTCTAGGGGAAATTTTATTATTATCATTATTTATAGAAGAATACAAAATTATGCAAACTACGAAAGGCTCTGGGCCATATGGTTTGACCCAAGAATATTTTTTTAATATTTCTATATTTTAATCTCATCTTTTGGCTAGGCAGTCAGCGTATTTTTTATCATTTTTTTTCATTTATTCATTTTAGATTTATAGTTTTATGCAAGGAACATCCTGTATAAGAGTTTCAACTTAATTGGTATACTTGATGACGAGGAGAACATTTTAAAAAAGAAATTATGGCAATACTAAAGTGCAGATGGACAGACGGACACAGTGGACGTGGCATGCTGTCCGTCACTTATTGCATCGATAAGATGATAAATAATTTTTGATACACTGTCAACCGTTTAAATTAATGGATTGCTGGTCCAACCAACTGAGCTCCAACAGCAGGTTCCACTTCGATGTTTGCCGTCGTCATAGCGCAGTAGGTAGCGCGTCAGACTCCCAATCTTCAATCATGGGGTGCCATTGGTTCGATTCCCGGCGGCGGCACATATTCTTTCCGACAGTTGTCTCTCACCAATGGGTTGATAATCGTTAACCTAAGTTGGATAGCAGCTGGAGGCTAGGAAAGAATGTAGTAGTAGTACTGGTGTGAGAAATACCAGGAATCCATTCTTAGGTGCTCCAGCCGCCGCGATATGACTGAAATACTATTAAAAGCGCGTTAAACCCCATTCAATCAATCAGTCAACTTCGATGCTGAACTGCACTATTTGAAGTAACGTACATTAACCATTTATTGATTTGTTGTTGTTGTTGTTTTTCTTTTCAGAATTTTAGACATGTCCGAATTCAGGGATTTTGCAGACGACAATATAACGTTGATTTTTATATGAAAAATAATCATTCAGTAGGGTAGAAAACATTGTGGAAAAAGAAGAAGTTGCTTGTTACAAGTAATATCTTCTTTTTCAAAAATGTTTTCTCATGTATAAAAACACAGGGACGTAAAAACCAGGGATTGAACTGGGAATGGTTAAAATAGTTGTTTGGCGATCTAAACCTGGTACCTATAGCTTGAATAAATCTCGCCAAGCTAATAAAAATACTTCCGATTTAAATGGATGAATGAATTTGTCGAACGATTCGTTGAATGGTAGTTGCTCACCGTCAATTGACTGATATCAAACAGGTTTAACAGTCAAAGATCTAGCTGTTGCTCTTGTGCTCCGCGGGGTGCCGGCATTTTTCCAGGATAGTACCTTGGTCTTTCTCTGTAACGTGTCGCAGCAAGCGACAAAAATCAGAGGCTAACTACTACTTTCCTCGTAACTGCTGGATGCAGCAGGCTTGGGGGTTTTATTCCAAAGCCTATATTTTTATCTCGATGTAAAAAAAGGTTTGGAAAGCCTGTGTGTAAGGGCCTGTGTGATTTGCTGTCGATGCGCAGTATATCACCATTTAATCGCTCAAATCTAGATATTGTTCTTCTTATTGATAAAGCTTGTATATAAACTTTGGTTACGACACGTCGGTATCCCATCGACGTTATGCTTGACATTTGAAAGGTCGGCTAGTGTAAGTTTAACATAGAAATAATTTGATTTTTGTATTCCCTAGGGATGGGAGACGTTCATTCTTGTACAAGATTGATTGAATTGTAAGGGGTTTCACGTCCCACTAAACAACTAAGGTCATATCGCCGCTGCGTCATATCGTGCTGCGCCACTGCAGTTACGATGTTTTGCTAACGCATCGACGATATGGGACGGGATCTCGTTTAGACTTTCATCCGAGAGACAGTAGGAACAAGAGACCGAGCAAGGGACCCCTGAAAATGAAGTCTAGCGCGTTACCACTACACCAACCTCGCCCCCGCCTTGTATAAAGTATCCAAAAGCAGTTTCCTTTATCCGCGAAAACAAAGTTATTTTTCTAGATTTACAACCATCAGTACAAATTAGTCAATATAACAACCGGTGAACAATAGTTTACAATACAACCATTTCGACAATTTTGTCGCCATAAAACTATCTGAGCGAACACAGACCGCCCTGTTATTTAATTATGGCGTGAAAATGAATCTTGCAATGTACTCATATTTCTTAAAGAATTCGAATATTACTTCCATACACAACACTTTATGTCATGAAAATTGAATTACAGTTCAGAAATATAGTCGCTATGTTTCGTTTTTAGTTAATTGAGAGGTTATTTCGTGATACGAGCTATCTATTTGGTATTATCGGTTAAGTTTGTTTCACCCCATAACCTAAGTTTTATTTGATATTTAAAAATCTAGCACGACGAGAAAATTGGTAAAATTACATCAAATGTATCTACAGGCAGACTCCCACTCAAAATTCGAAGATTACCTCTCATAATCAAATTTTGGTTGAAAATTACAAAATGCGGAAAATTAAAATACCTAAAACAAATGTGCAATCAAATGATATATGACATAAATAGTAACACTTCGAAAAGCAATTGGGCATCTAAAATAAGAAATCTATTAAAACACCACGGGGTTTGGATTTGTTTGGATAGATCAAGGGGTAGAAAATACGAATGCATTTGTCAAGACATTCACGCAAAAAATTAAAGATATTTTTATTCAGAACTGGGAATCAGAGTTAGAAAATACGCCAAAGGCAAATTCTTATTATCTTATACGATCGTTCAAACTTCAGAGCTATCTAACTATTGTTACCATTAAGTCACACAGGTTCGCTTTAGTAAAATTAAGACAGTAAAGTCATAATTCAGAAATTGAACAGGGTAGATGGACAAAACCATTTAAGACACCTAGAGCCGAGAGAAAATGTAAAGTGTGCAAGGTATGAGAAGATGAGTTCCATTTTGTTTTTCAATCCCCCCAATATTTAGAATTAAGGCAAAAATATATCTCTAATTATTTCTGGTTTAACCCAAGTGAACACAAATTTATTGAGCTTCTAACCAGCGAACATTCCAAAACAGTTAAAGCATTAGCAGCCTATACATATGAGTTTCGAGCTGAGAAAAAATACCCTTTACAAGTAGTTACCTCGTACCTCTCAAGTTATTTTCACTCAATGCAACAAATTTGAGATTTGATATCTAAAGTCATTCGCAGGGTTTTCATGTCGTTTTGGTCAAACCTGTGTGATATGACTACTTTATCAATATTAACAGCAACGCACTTATATGTGTGTACGTGTGTATATGTGTGTGTATGAATGTGTATGTATATATATGAGTGTACATGTATGCATGTCTGTATAGCTGTATTTATGTGTATAAATTCTTTATGATGGTCAAAATTACCTCTTAGAAAGTTTTAAAAGACTTCGCTTTTCTCCATCTTTCACCCTCGATCTTTCACTCTCTTTTCTTCTTTTTACATGTTATTAACCGTCGTTTTCCGGGAACTGAAACGCTTATATTTTTTAATACATTTGTTAGAAATGTATATTATGTTCATTACTGTACATCATGGACTGTCATGTATATTATTGTGAATAAAGATACTTACATCATGTAAACTATCGGATATTAATTCCCACAAAATGTTTTACCCTTAAAGACAAACATTTTTTAAAGATTTTATCAAAAGTGCACCTGAAAAAAAAAGTAAGCTGATCAAAAGACGATTAAATCAAGTCCTACCAGACGAACCGAAGTTAGGAATAGCCTTCCAAATGTATTTGTTATGATTAAGAACTTTGAACTTAAGATAAAGTTGTTGTGTAGAACACATAATATTCTATTCTGCTAAATGTCAACTTACTTCCAATATGGCTTAAGCTCGAGAGCCTGAAAAGCTTTTAAGTCCAGAGAACAAATCTATTCGTGTAAAAAAATTCACGTAACTACTTATAAAGGACGATGCCTATTTTTTCGTTCAATTGTGTATAAAATGTAATTAACGGTTCGTGGATATCAGTAAAACAATAGATTTACCAATCAAATTGTGCATTCATACCGGAAGTAGATAATGGTCTTCGCAAAACCATAGAAAATGGTCTAGAATCAGAATGTTTTTTCGTTGACCCCCTCCCTTTGATTCAAACAGGTATTTCTACTTATATTGCGTTACATTGCAAATTTATGATCAGTAACCTGCAGCAAGAAAAATAAAATCGGTGGTTTACGACCTAAACGTCAAAACTACAGCTAAAATAAACCGTAGCTACCACGTTTAAGTTGCGAAATCAACAATATGCTTCACATTAATGTGAGAGTTCAAAGTTCACTTCCGATCTAAATGGATGATTTCATTGACCAAACGATTTTCAATTGACTTTCGAGATCATGGTATGTAACAGATAATATGCATTTGTCAGGCAGTATTTCGTTACAACCAAAACCTCTACAAGGAAAGATCAATTGTATCGTGCAGAAACATCTGCCTCTGTCACATGGTTCCCGGAGTTATGAATACTCGGTGGGATACAACTGGTTAAATACTCATTCGAAATAAAAGAAAAAGAAAAGAAAAAAACTTTAAATACCTTTACTGAAAATAGAAAAAAGAAATGTCCCCTTTAATGTTGAAAGTGGAAGATTAAATAGTCGTTTAAGACAAATGCCCTACGCCATCCCCCAATTGACTAGGTCAGTCTAATCACGAAAGTAGTACCACTAGATTTTATACAGAAATAAAGCGCAGCAGATTTGGTCATGTGATCTGACACCGCCACTGAGTTTCTTTTATCTTTTGGATTGAAATTATTCTGCGATTAGAAATAACAGAAATATGTCACAAGATTTACAAATAAACAATTTACAAAATCAAAATTCAAAATGCTAGAAAATCTTGAAAGTGGAAAGATATCCAAGGGGATTACGTCAATCATATCCGGTTCCAGTCAAGCAGCTTTTCGCAGAAACTCATGGTCTGTGACGAATAAATCTATTTTTACAGCTCGTCCGCCACGATCCGAAATAACCAATTATCTTGATGGATGGTACAGGCCAAACCAATCATATGCTGTACCAATATAATAGGACTTCAATAATGGAAATACTGTCAATCAAATACCATGCTGCCAGATTTTGTGCATGTGGTCCTATACAGGAAACTTTACAACAGAGGGTTTTTCAAGAAGGTATCTTTTGGTGGATGAAACAGAAGGTTTCATCCAGTAAAAAATACCTACACATGATTCGAGTACACGATAACAAATAAAAAGAAAACACACTGTTGTAATGTTCCCTTTATTAAACGCCATTTCAGACAGAACATTAAGATTATCCGCTGAAAAAATTAAGAACTTAGAGAAAAAGAATCCAAACGTCATCGACACTTTTGTAAACTTCCGTAATATGACAACAAGACCAAAGCTCTGTAAACTTCCGTAATATGACAACAAGACCAAAGTAAAGATCACAGCCTCAGAACTTCAAAGCTTTCAACATAAAAGAGGAATTTGTAAGAATATTTTGCCGATGGACGACCAAAATGTCGTAAATACAGCTTAAATAAGACTGTACCAACGACATTTTGGTCACTAAGCAACGAATTTTTAAGATCTATATTCCGAGTCGTTTACACACATAGTATTGGATAACAATACGAATTCGCTATTTAACACATTTCCTTACAACCCCGCTTTTTAAGACCCTTAAGAAATAAGATTCTGAAAATATCATAGACGAAATTCCTTCGTTATCAACGTTGTCGACTATCCAAGACAAAGATTTTTGATATTTCATCAAATCATAATTTCTTTCAGGTTGACCAGTCTAGATATTCTAATCTGGAAATGGGTTAAAGGCCCATTCCACGGCACTCGCGGCGTCAAGTGGAGTGGAATGGGCCTTTAACCCATTGCAATACGACAATATCTAGACTGGTCAAACTAAAAGAAATTGCAGACGATGAATCTAATTAGATGAAATTTGAAAAATACAATAACGTGGAAAACGCTGATATTTGTCTATACCTCCAGCCAAAATAGAAATATTCCGGGTTTAGCATGACAAGGATTAACGACACTCTTCCAAAAATAATTTATTGTCGGAAAACTTTCTATGTTACGGCAAGCATTACGACGTGGCCCTGTGTATATGTGTCATATTCGTGAAGATTAGATCGTCATTTTGGCGACTAGATTGGCTTATATGAAGATGCATTTTTTTGACATTTTGGTCGCCAAGAGACAACATACTTTTTATGTGTACATCACATATAAGCCCAAAACAGTACAAAATATATTATTTTGGCAGGAACATTGACCTATATTTTGGAGGGCCTGAACACTGGTTATTACAAATGGCAGGAAGATAGGCTTTCACCGCAAATGATCATATAATTGACCAATCGCGGGTGCAGTCAATTGGTAATCCAACCAATCAAATCATTCATTCAGCCCGGAATTCAGATTTTAACCAGAACATTGGCCGCCATTTATATGAAACATTTTTGTTGGTTTGACGATCTAAACGTCGTAACTACAGCTTGTACAAGCTGTAGTTACGATGTTTACGTCGCAAACCAACTATTCAACTTTCTTGTTACATACTACTGGCTATAGATTTTGCAGATTAACGCCGTTTAAAATCGAAGTGGAACTTCCTGCCAGAGACAATGGACGGGGAAACGACGTGAGTGGGCGGGGCCATCGATTGGGCAACTACATGGTATCTTATGTGTTTTTTAATATTTCAACCAAAATTCTTGGTTCTATACCTAATATGGAATCGGTCTGTGGCGTCTACAAGGAGTGAAGCATATTTAACAAGCAGAATTATTAGAAGAAACTGTCAATCAGAAGCGACAGTAATGTAGGAGAGACTAGGAGACTGTGCGCCAAAAGTGTTGAATTATGGGACATATGCGCATGAATTATTGATGGTATAATTGTGAAATATACAGAGGGGGCAGACGTTCATACTATTGGTGTAAACTAATTGAGCTGAGCTTCTGCGAAATTAATACTAGGTATTTAAGGGACCGTCTCTCTATAGGGATAGAATTATACCGAACTCTGGGTGTTGTTATATTTTAGTTTCTTTAATGCTTTCAGGTGGATTATCGAGAAATAACGGTAGATTATCATTTGGTAACTCACCGCCCATCCAGTGAAATTGTTAAATAACTTTTGCCCCGCTTTCATTCATTTCACCCTATCTGACGTTATCTAAGCAGAGCCAAATAAGTGACGTCATCATAAGCGTTGCAAAGCAGTCACGTGCAAAATGACCCGCTTTAAGAAAAGTTGTCGTATAATTGTCTTTTTTTGCATTAAAGAAATAGAACAATCGTTTGTTTTTCGAGTAAGATCGATTGATACTTCATTTCGTGAACAACAAAAGCTTTATTTTTCACTCGTGGCTTCACTCAATGAAATATAAATCGATCTGACACTGAAATAAACGATTATCCTCTATATATTTTGAAATCATTTATGAGATTCATGCGGTGCTTATCAGCACTGATTCATTAATTAGATATGTCCAAAGTGTCAAATGGTCTAAGATTCGAAAAATACAGGATATGTATAATAGAAAACAAATAATATCGAAAACCATTTTCAAGAATAGAGAGATTGCCTATAACAACCAATATCTCCTTTCTCAAAGTGTTTTCTATGTGTGTTACTTTCAGCGCACAATAAAGCATAAATGTGTGGTAATGTGTTCAAGTAAAGTTGTTTTTTGGGTGTGTGTGTATGTGTTTTTGTTTGTGTTTTTTTCAAATCCTATTTTTCAATTTTCCTACATTCCAATCCAATATATATGTATTTACATCTTTATAGGAATTTGCCATTGATCTATTGATTTACTCCAATCGTTTCTAAAATAATTCTTATCCCATTTCCCCACAATTTCGCTTGTTTTCGCCCCCCATGAAAAACACGGACAATACTGAAAATAACACATTCGCTAGAAATAAGAAAAGACGTCATTTTCCGCAATAGTTTCACTCCACACATTTTTTACATAAATTTTGAATTGACATCTGTAACCTCTTTTAATTTAGAACAGTCTATATTATTTTCTTGTGGAATTAAATGAATGCATGATCACACTTATTAAAGGGAAATGATCAAATTTGTAACCAAAACATTATCAAAATATCTTTATGATTCTAATATTTCCAAATAAGTCCAAAAGTCCAAAGTAGGAATGATTTGGGATATGCAGACATAATAGTGTACATATGTTCAACAGTACCCCATGAATAATTAATCCTTTAATTTTTGGAGACGTGAAAGAGGTGAAAATTTCGTCCAGTCTACTTGGTCATTGTGTCCCCTTGGGGCGGGGGTAAAATGGCGATATGTGTTAATGGACATAGGAATTATCACCTTTTAATCGATTCATACTACTTTGATCATGTTACTTCTACTAAGAAACGATGACTTTCTTTGTAAATCAAAATCAAATCTGTATACACCTGTTACGAAATATTTCTAATATAGAGAAAGGTTAACCGACTACGAGGTACTAGTAGAAGTTCTTAGTCCATTACCACATGGCAACATGATATTTTAGACTGGTCAGAATTTAAAGAAAATGCAGATGACAACTTCAAGTTGATGGAATTCTAAATATCTTTGTCTCTCTCTTTGTAGTAATTATAGTGAGAACTGAAGAAATGTCTTGTAACAAGCAACTCAACTAGTTGCGGCAATGTTTTCCCAACCTTTTGTCTTGATGAGGCATAACTTGAAAAACAGGATTGTATGAGAAAGAGTTACGACCACAACTTCTTGTCTCTTCTTGGACGACCTTAAATTATGTAATACTTTGTACCATATAACCTTATATAAGCTATTTATTTGAAATAAGTTTTACTTACACTAAATACTGACACATAAAGATTTCTTTATTGAGCACCAACTTTGAAATTCAACACGAGAAGGACGATCTCGGGGGATTCATCCGCGTAAATCACAATTAAAAGAGCATGCGGTCCACAGAACATTCTTGGGTTTCTTTCATTATTCCTAATGAGCAGATGTAATTAAGTTTATTTCGTACAATTATAAGACAGTGTTCGGATCCAACCCTATTTTTAGCTAGATAGGATCATATTTCATGACTCTTACTGTTTTAGGCCAATATTTATTGAATGGGGTTTAACGGCACTTTTGACAGACTTTCTGTCATATCACGGCGGCGGATAAAGTACCTTACGATGGATTTCTGGTATTTCTCACACCAGTAATATCACAACATCCTATCCAAGCCTCCAGCTACTCACCCCAATTAGGTTAACGATTACCCACCTCTTTGTGGGAGACACATATCGGAAAGGATATTAACGGCTGCCGGGGATCGAACCCGGTACCCGTAGATAAGAAGTCCGGTGCGCTCTCACTTTGCTATGACCGCGGCTTTTGTAGGCCAGAAAACATCAGAGATTTGAGCGTCATTCGCATTCTACTGTCCTTGGTCTCCCGAAATGACTAGGAATACTGTCATTGATTTGTAATAAACTAGCAATCAAGCAGAACTCGCTTAATCCATTCCCACTCAAGCACTACTTTTTACGCGCCTCAATTTTAGAGCTTTGGGTTGACCAATCAGATCACTCATTTGTACCGGAATCGAACATTTCTGTCAACGTACCTTTACATGTAAATACTTACATAGTAAAGCGTATTCATTCATTGCACTAAAGGTAGCGATAAAAATTTGTATTTCTGTTATAGCAGCGAATCATTGATAAGTTTTAACCCATTCCCACACAGTGAAGCTTTTAGATAACCCAAAAGAAAACAAAAGGGAAAACATTATGTAAAATGAAGAAATTACTTAAAACAAGCAATTTCTTCATTTTACACAATGTTTTTTACCAAGCAAGTCGAAAAAAATCTAAAATTTAACTTTAAATTGTCGCGTGCAACTCCTTTCAATTTAAAATGGTCTGAATTTTTGTTTTAACGCAACTCTATCAGTATTTCAGTCATAAAGCGGCGGCTGCAGCACCTAACCTTTTTGTCTAATTCAAAAGAAATAAAATAAAGCGTTGGAATATCTTAATAGATCACTATACGAAACAATTCTAGACCGGTGTAAATTGATAGAAATTCTAGACGGCGAATCAAAGTGTATCGAACTAAATAGATATGTATAAATGGAATAGAAAGCGTTGTAAGACAAGGAGAAATCACCTTAAACAAGCAAATTCTCCCTTTCCAACATTTTTTTTAACGGCAACTTTTCTTAAGCACGTAAAATATTGTGATTGCGTGTCAATGGGCTAATCCTATTTTTGACGTATTGGCGACCACTTTATTGATTAACCATTTCCCGGTTAATCCCTAGTTTTTACGACCCTGTGATATTATGATTAAGAAAACATTGTGGAAAAAGAAAAATTGCTTTCACAAGCAATTTCTTCTTTTTTCCTCAATATTTTCTTTCCTATTTAATGATTACATTTCACATAAGTTGGACTTTAAATTGTCGTCTGAAAAACATTTCAATTGTGCCAGTCTAAAATTTCAAAAACAGGAAAGGGTTAAGGGAGATTCCAGCGTTGAAGCATCATCCCGTTACGATTTTACTAAACAACACGAAAACATCTACGAAACACGCGCGTAAATACCACTCCAAAAGATATTAACATGACCCCCGAGATATACTGACTTTTATCATGTTGCCAAAATGTCGATTAACATTTCAAAAAGGTCACGTGATCAATTAGGACCACCAATTAATTAAATAATATCACAGAAATTAAAGCAGTGATGTGAGTAATTCTACTTCTTTCATGTTATAATGAATACAAATTCTGATGTTATTTAGAATATGTCTTACTTTTTTCAACTTATGGATGTATGTTATCTAAGGAATGTGATTCCTGCGTGCCCCAATTAACCACAAGGAGGCTATTTGATGAATTCCATTAAAAGGGGGGCTGAAACAGAAAGGTTAAGATCAGACAAAGCCATGCTCAACTTAGGTATAAACACGTGTTAACTTCAGGATCCGAAGAGAGTTGACCAATCGCTGGTCATGCTCACAGACTCCTTTGGCACCAACCATTGACACGGAAAGGAAGTTCCACTTTCAGTAGAATGCAACAAAATAGTAAAATGGTTGTTCGAAGACCTTAACGGAGTAACCACAGCTTGAATAAGCTGTAATTAGGACGTTTAAGTCGCAAAATCAATGAAAAAAAAAGCTTTACATAAATGTCTGCCAATGTCGAAGTTCAAACTCGCTTCAAGTCTAAATTTATGATTCCATTGGTCGTCTTATTATTTGATTGACAGACGCGGTTGGTCGATTTTCATGCACTTTATATGGAACATTTCATTTCATTAATACTAAACAAACTAAGATGATGTCAGAAACTAGAGTTTTGAAAATCAAACGGTATAAAAGGGGAAGACTGTTACAGCCAACAGTCTGCAAGGTGTTAAATCTTCCAAAATCTTCCAAAATCACTATAAAACTATAAATCTTATATAATATAATAAATTCCCTATGCCCTACTTCGAAAGATCGGGTTTTATCAGAAGCAAATGACGTAATTGATACGTCACGGAAACCACAAACAATTTTCGGTTAGGTCGACAGATAACGTATTTACCCGATGAATATCGGTTCTATTCGAGTTGCACCTAGCTGACTCACAAAACCTCTCGTAACCCGAAATATGGTTGCTTCTTTTCTTTCCGAAGTTTTTTTTAACTGTTATGTCTTTTTCATTACAGAAAACAGCTTAATCACCTTCTTACAAATGTCTGAATGCATTACAGTTAGAAATTTGAAAATTGGGAACCAATATGTTTCGTTTCATAATCTGTGCAAGAACCGCTTTAAATCCGTCAATTACAATCTCCCCGGTCGTTGTGACGAAATTCATATTAAATTGAAAGAGCAAGAATCACAATGTTTCAACGAGTTTAACTTCAGGTTGGATTTTGGCGAAGTTGAATTATTAGTAAGAAATTTTTCTTTACATATAGGACTTTTGCTCTTAGTCTTAGGCTAGTCTACAATGGCAAACTATCCAAAGTCGTCGTGAATGATCCAAAATAAATAGATTAAACGCCAAACGCTTATCGTCCAAATTTACATTATTTAGTTAGCGCCACACATTTTACCGTCTTTAGGGACCGTTTTGAGCCGTGCAGTGTTTACGTGTAACTCACTTATTGCCTTCAAAATAACTGGGGACTCTTTGGTCCCCATTATATCTCTGAGAAATAGTCCCACTTATTCAATTATTGATAGTACCATGCACACTGGGTCGTCAGTGTTTGACGCCCTATCTTTCTAAGTAAGTCTGTACGCAAGAAATCGGCGCCTACCCTGTTTCGGTGTCGGATTCAATCCCTTTGGGTGAATAAAGTTGTGACCTAATAAACGCAAGTAGAACAAAAAAGAATTGACTGGTCTCGGCTGCAAATAAAAGAATCGATAGGCCAATCAAATCATACATTCAGACCGGAAGTGAACTTTGAGCTCCTTGCATTGGTTGACATCCTTGTAAAGCATTTTCGTTGGTTTTGCGAATTAACCCATTCCCACACAATGACGCTTTTTTGACGCTACCAAGAAGAAAAAAGAAAGCTTTGGACAGCAGCATGGAAAATGAAGAAATATACTTGTTACAAGCAGTTTCTATAATATCCATAA
Source organism: Fragum fragum (assembly GCA_946902895.1). Lineage (NCBI taxonomy): Eukaryota > Metazoa > Mollusca > Bivalvia > Cardiida > Cardiidae > Fragum > Fragum fragum. The sequence continues at coordinate 4,867,828 of OX336370.1, read as the reverse complement.
TGTTTTTACCCCTAAAGACAGAGATTTTTATATGTTCACAAACCAAAGATTGTAGTCTCCAACTTCTTTGAACCTGTCAAAAATTGTATTGTTTGGTTATGAGTTAAGTTTATTTAAGTTGTTGTTACATATACGGCGTTAAGGTATATACTTTCTCTATACACGTTACCAACCATACGTTTTGCAAAATAACGTTGTTGAATGTCTATGTCGACCTTCCTGTTGAAGCGTATTGGACGTGGCCAGAGAACCGCCAATGGTAAAATGTGGATGCTTGAAAAAAAAACGAATCTAGCAGAAGTTAAACAGAAAGTCATAAAAACATGTTCAGTCGGGTAGAATGAACATTTTTACAGCAAGAAAATCTGCCGACCGTGAGGTTTCGATCCTTTACAGTATGTTCAAGCTCAAGGAGCTAGTTTCTGTTTATCTGACAGGTTATAATGAATTACAGGTTACACGAATACTGATGCCGCGAGAAAGCTTAAACTGATTTTTACCTGTGAAACTTTGCTTTTATGAAAAAAAAACGTCAATAACATCTTAACAATTAGGGGGAAAAATAAATGCATATTCTGTTGCCGTTTGAACTAGATGTGTGTTGTTTTTTTTAACCCGGAAACCGAGCGAGATGCAAACTCTAAATACCTGGCTTAAACTGACACGAGAACGGTTTGAAAGACGCCAGCCTGTAAAAGTAGTTCCATAAATCCCCCCCCCCAATTTCAGTCCCCGCAAAAAAGAAAATAAATGAAAATAAAAACTTTGTAGAAATAAAGAAATTGCTTGCCACAATGCTTTCTATTGTGAAAAACAAAGATATTCAAATTCTTAGCTCATGCAATTGTTGTCTTCAACTCTTTTCAATTTTGATCCGCTTAAAGTTTCCTTGGTTAAGTTTTTCCTAAGTACATTTCTGTCAGAAGCTATAACAGTTTACAGAGTCCTATTAGAATAGTTTCAATATTTTCCAAAATTTTAGATTTTAGAAGAAAATGTTTTGACTTCAATAACATTGGTCTATCAACCTCAAATATGTTTCGGTAATGGGTTAAAAAAAACACTACAGAAATATCGTCTATTATCTATTCCTTTCCATTTCGTAATGTGAAACAAAGGACATATAATGTCCCAGACTTTTATAAAGATTAAAACCAATAAATAACTGGTAAATTCTGGGATTCCTTACCTCCAAGAAAACAGCAAATAATTGACTGTCGACGAAAAAAGAAAGTTCCGAATGAATTATGACCATCATCTGATCTACTAACATGCTAGAAGCTCAAGGTTGGGGGGAATTCAATTTTCTAAGATTAAGATGTACTATAGTAGAAGCTATTCAAACCCTATAATGTGGGTATCCCATAGAATTTGCACATAAGGACAATGTGAAGGAACACTCAAAAAGAAAGGTTTTGAAGAGGAACGGCTGACGTAAATAATTATCTTTTTTTCTCCGGAGCTTTAAGAAAGGTATCGCGTGAACAGTGTAATCTTGTATTGTTTAATCGCAATTTTGCTGCGAGTTTTCCCTCGAAATTTAGGAACAAACCTACAGAAAATGATTCAGAATTAATGTAAATACTTGTTTACTGCTATTTTATTCCAGATATTTACATTAACCGATCCACTAGCCATAATTTTGTGTGTTTATATTTAAATGTATAAAGATATATAAAGACTGCGTTAATTTCTTTATCATCTTAACCCTTTCCCGTTTTTTGAAATGTTAGACTGGTCCAAATTGAAAGAGGTTGCAGACGACAATGAAAATTGGATGCAATTTGAAATGATATCGTCCTTTGTCGTAGAAAATATTGTGCGACAGAAAAATTACTTATTACCAGCAATTTCTTCTTTTTCCGCAATGTTTTCTTGGGTATTAAATCACAGCAACGTAAAATCCCGGGTTTATATCGGTAAGGGTTAACGTTGAGATCAGTTTAGTAGTTGATCTCTATTTCAATTATGTTCTACTGAAGAAAGAATCATATAAAGTCGTCGTGTTGCCCGTGTGTTCATGTATCTTTCTTTCAGCCTGTTCAGCGATATTGCCACATATAGTTAAATAGCTGTAGTTACGACGTTTATGTCGCCAAAAAAGGTTTACTGAAATGGCGGCCAATGTCGGAGATCAAACTCATTTTTGGTCTCGATGAATGATTTCATTGATCGACTGGTTATTTGATTGACAGACATGATTGGCCAATTAAAGACTTAGAAATTAGTTGCAGGCAACCGTTGGCTAATAGTGAAATTAGATGAGGTCGAGCGACTTGACAAAGCAGAGAAGAGAGAGAGAGAAAAAAAAAAACATTTTTGCTTTTGTCTTCTTTTTGTAGATGAGCTTCTATCATATACCTATCAATTATCCTGATGTGATAAATTCACGTGAAAAATCGCAAGCTCGAATCAGATTTGCGCTGAACTGAGGCTGATATAGTTTCATGATCTTCTCTAACAATTCAAAATTCGATTTTATGTAATAATGTAATACAAAGATGTTGAATTTGATTCTCGCCACATAAAAACCTAATATTTCACCTAACATTGTGTCTCCTGAATTATCAAAATTTCCTTACCCCGCTCGATTCAAATTCAGGATTTTGTATCACAACTTTAGCAACATATTCCTCAATGTATTTTGTTTCGTAAGAATCAGAAATAAAACCTTGAAAACACCACACATTAGCTTGAACATAACCTAATTTCTTGAGTACTTTTTCTTTTAATCCATCGATTATCAATTGATAATTTCACCGAAAAAGCAGTGAAATTATCAAACTTATACACCAACTGTTCAATTTTTGTTTGCTTTTTTATTAATTTTGTTAAGTACTTAGTTCTGTTTTCATTCACTTCACGCTGCTGAACGTATCTCAGCCTGACAAGAACAACCTGACAGAAACAGACTGCCATGTAATTCGTATGAAATAGATGCGCTCTGCGAAATTTGCCCCTACCCCCACCCCAAAAAATGTCGATTTTTTTTATCAATTATATCGAAATATCTTTCGTTTCTCGACTCCATTTATCGTGAAAATAATGTTGTTCACTGTAAGTAAAAAAAAAAAAAAAAAAATATCCCGATCTTACAATGAAACAGACAATCTAAGGATCGCATCATTTCGAACACCAAATATTACTTGACCAATCAAATATTTCTTTTTAGAACCAGAAGTAAATGACGAAACTGACATTGGTGCCAAGCATTTTTTGTTGGTTTGGCGACTTAAACGTCGTAACTAAAACTTATCGAAGCTGTTGTTGTTACGACGTTTATGTCACCAATTTACTTTTTATGTTTTGTATTCTTTACCATATTAAGCAACCTAACGTAGATAAATATGATTGTCTAATTACCTTATCATAGGTCAGTGGGTGTGGCCAAAGATCGGTCCATTGTCGGATCGCGGCTGTCAATCAAACAACGCATCGACAAATCAAAAACATTTATTTAGACTTAAAAGGAACTTTGAACTCTTACATTTGGATTTGTTTGGCGACTTAAACATCGTAACTACAGCTTATTCAGGCTGTAGTTATGACGTTTAGGTCGCAAAACAACCATTTATTTATTTAATTTATTTTACAGACAGTAAGTTTTATCCAAGCCGACCTTCCTGTCGGAGGTAAGTGGGCGTGACCAGTACCTGCAATTGCCCTCAACATTATAAATTAAAAGTGGCGTTAAATCCCAATTATTAAGTAATCAAATCTACCTGACGACATCATGTGACGTCATTATGAGGGGTGGAATCTGTCACTTGAAATTAGTGTAGTGAATTTCAAACTCTAAAATGTCGTAATCTTCATGTTCTTGTAAAGGCAATATTTTGTTGATCTCTGTGGATTACCGATTATTTCGGCATCTCTGTTATATAAAATGTCTTTTTTAACATTAATATAAAAAAATAATTTGAAAGTTACGGGTTCAAACCCCGCTATCGTCGGGGTGTGGACAAGACACTTAGTCAATCAAATAAACTGTCGACAAAAGAAATCAATCATTTTTTTTCAGACCAGAAACGAGGCTTAGACTCCGCGACATTGGCAGCCATTTTTTGTTTGTTGACCTTTCATGTTGGTTTGGCGACTTAAACGTCGTTTTAAACTCCGACATTGGTCGCATTTTTGTTGACCTTGCAAAATAACGCCGTAAAAATCGAAGCGGGATCCTCTCGGTGTCGATGGGCGTGGCAAATGGAGAATATAGGCGGGACCAGCGGTTGGTTAATTGGTTAGCAGTGAGTTTAAGTCACGTGTATTCGAGAACGACTCTATAAGCTTAAATTTTTCACTGCAATCAAACTAAAAAGCATTTTTTAATGATTTCTTTTTAATTGAAAAAAATGATTTAACCTCAAAAACAAAACGTTTTTGCCTCACTATCTAATTTCAATGTGTGTCTTCATCAAATCATAAAGTGATATATTACCATGGGTGTACCTACTTCTACTTTCCAAGAAATAACCCATTCCCATACAACAAAATTTTAGACTGGTCTTAATTGATAAAAGCTGCAGACGACAATTTCAAGTTGATTGAATATTTTTTTCAGTTTTTTAATATTAAACATTGTTAACAATAAAGAAATTGCTTGAGACAAGCAATTTCTTCATTTTCCACAATGTTTTCTAAAGCTTTTTTTCTAGAGAAGCGTTAAAAGGAGGGATTTTGTGCGAACGGGTTAAGAAATAAAAAACTAGCAAAGCTTTCTTATACCATAAATAACACCACAGAATATAAATACCATCTGGATTTATAGAAGACAATAAAATATCATTGAATAATTCAGAAGGAACGCAGTAAATCAGGGGAAATATATTAATCACACAGTACTTTCACAACATTTGTTTGAAAATATCTATATAGTAACCATTTCATACACGTGATCCCTCCTGCAGAAGAAACCATCTGGGAAACGTAAACTGCAAATATTAAAAAAAGGGAACGGATCCAGCAGAGGTCAATATAAGTAGGTATTTAAAAACGTATAATTTCACAGGAAATTGTCATTTAATATATAAAAAATATTTATAGAACAGAACTATGGTCGGTCCTCGTGACTCTTGATGAGCGCTTTTCGTTTGGCGGGCGAATCGAAGGATTAGCGGAAAACTTAGGAAGTACCTACAGTCAAATATATGTAAAGTAGGCACTGATCGAAAGTTCTGAAATTGGTTCCTGTCCACAGCTGTTCACAGTAATTCCTATTTGATATGGATTTTAATTCTAATTTCAATTGGAAATCAATGTTTCAAATATATTTACTAACTCATTTTCTTCGCTTTTGCATCAAAGTAAAGTAAGAAAATAACATTTTATTTTAGGCCCTAAAGAACAAGATAATTTCTTTTGCATTTTCGTTTTAAGTCTTGCAAAAGTTAACATGTAGGCCTTTCCTTATATAGCAGGTTGAATATGTATGTTTCCCCCCTTGTAGAACTGAAATAACAATAAGAACCAAATCTATTAAAGTAGACCTACACTTAAATTTTAGTTAACCTTAAAGTGTGGAGATCAAGCAAAAAGCTAAGTTGAAAATGGCATATTTGAAATGCTCCTCTAAATTAAGTATTTATATATTAAACTATGTGAAATGGGATGTCATAGCATCTCTGATTTATTTTATGGTATATATGATGTAGAAGAAACGGGATTATGCTTTCAATTTACGCTTCATCAGAAAACATGAGAAAATTTAGACTGGCTGCTTCTTAGGTGACATTGTGACCGTTAAGGGTGACCTCTGGCTGCATTACACAATTGACTGCTATTCACAGTATGATAGAACGTAATTGAAGAGGAGATCAAATGAAGACTGGATGCTGTTCATGTGTGGCTACTCGCTCAGATTTGACTGTGCATATATAGGTAATCACTTGTAAAAGATTTGTACTAACCTCTCGAAAAGATTAGATAGTAGGCTTACATTGTACAACCACAACATTCGGTATGTGACATCAACTACTCAATAACTAATGGCATTCTTTCGTTCATCGGTGAAGAGTAGGTCTCTGTACCAACAACCTTTATCAAATGTAGACCATAAATGTTGATTTTGGGTATTTGAGCTTACAAATCTTGCATTGATGGCCCGAGGCTTTCCAAATAGAGGTTGAATCTAGCTTTGTATATGGTACAAACTTTAAGAGTTGTTGTTGTTGTTTTTCAAATCCGTAAACATATTAATCAGTCTTCATAAAAGTACTATTTTCCACATGCTTAATTCAATATTCTATATAATTGCTGTGCCCCGTTGGTTGAAAGGCCCTTTTCATACCTTCATTAAAAGATATGATTATGGGACTATTTGTATCTTTGCGCACAAAGCAGTTCCACTCAAAAATGTCTCAAACTGATTAATCTAATTCAATGTGTTTGTATTAAATCAAATGAAACGGAGAGAATTTTATTTTTCATTGGGGTAAGAAACTCAAAACCTAATAACACTCCTGAATGTATCCACTCCACACTTAAACTGAGTTTAGTTTCATACCTAAATGAAAACAAAAAAATGCTCTTCAACTATTAAACAAATTTGATAGTGTATAATAATGTTCTTAAAACAAAGTTGATAGGCTGTATTTTTCTCATCAAACTAAATGTTAAATGTTGTTTGTTATCATTTAAGTATGACCATCGCAAACAATATAATAGATACAGAATGCTCAAATATATAATTTTGTGCGACCAAAACCTCGTAGCTACAGCTTATTTATTGTAGCCCATCGACAATACGCTGATAAACTTCGACCCATTTCATTCGAATGTATCATTAGAATAAAGAAAGAGAAAATTAGAGACTTAACTTTTTCGGCGTGTGTGTCGTTATTGGGGTAATTCTAAGCATACATAACAGTTTTGAATGTTTGAAAGCGGGTTCTTAACCCGTTCCCTCACAATCCCGTTTTTTCATGCCTCTTAAGAAAAAAAACATTTTAAAACATTGTGGAAAAGAAAACAATGCTTGTATCGGAGGAAACCACAGTCATTTTAAGCTATTTTGAATTTTTTTTATTCAAATATATACAATATATACAATATATAAAATATATAAATTGTACTCCTTATTACTGTCTTTTATAATCCCTGGTTTATACGTCCCTGTGATTTAATGCTAGAGAAAATATTGTGGTAAATGAATAAATTGCATGTAGCAAGGAATTTCTTCTTTTTCCACAATATTTTCTACCTTGAAGGTTTGTAAATTTTCATATTGCGCTCACTTTTAATGTTATCAGAAACTTCTTTGAACTTGGTCAAGTCTAAAATTCCGAAAAGCAGGAAAGGATTCAGTTTACTTTCATGTTGATCTAACGTTGATATTAATAAATTCTAAAATATAACTCCACAATAAAAATAATATCGAGTTTATTGCATCAATAAATCAACCCTCTTTCGAATATTTCATCATTTGAAAGGATTCTCTCATGTCTTTCCCCATATCTGATTTTCCGGATAAAGTTATAAAACCCTAATGATTAATGATTCTTCTTCTCTTTTGTGAAACTGGGTTTTCAGGGCCGATATTGTGCATTCAATAAATAAGAATAATAAGATTAAATTAGCAATCAATTTCTTCTACCCAAACCTCAACGAACGATTTGATATGGGGAATAATTCGAAGGACGGCAAAAGAGTTATTTTGGAGATTTTGTGGATTTTTTTAAATTTCAATATACCCCACTTCTTAAGAGCAAAAGGCAAATTTATGCAGTCGACCAAAATGCAAATTAAAGGAATTTCTAAAATTCATTTTTTTTCCAGGACGGGGGAGAAAAACGTTTTAGGGGGGGGGATCAAAGGACTGTGAGTGCTGTAAGCTAGCAAAGCATGGTTAAGTAATTTTCTTTGCCCACTGTTATCATGATAAATGAACGAGGTTAAAGTATCCCAGGAGTTAACCCATTACAACATGACAAATTTTTAGACTGATGCAATTTGGAAAAAACCTACCAAACGAGTCTTTTCAGCTTGCGGAATTTAGAATATTTGCCTTGTAGGCCAGAGAAAAAATTGTGGACATTGAAGAAATTGCTTGTTTCAATTCATTTTTTTCAAAATCCCTTTTCTACAGATGCTTAAAAAGCGGGATTGAGGTAGGAATGGGTTAAATAGCATGCTTTTGAAGGAGTTCTCTATAAGCTGAATAAAGTTAATTCATATGGCTATACAAGGCAGTGCGTATAGTGAAGACTCTGGTCAGACTTATTTTGAACACGATATGCGCAAGTGAGTTAACAATACATAGGAGATGAACTTACAGAGTTTGCAATATTCCTGAACTACATAAGACCTACCTTATAAGGCTTAAGTATTCAGTGGATTAAGTGGTTAAGCCTCCAGTGGCAGTTTGCATTTTTGAACTCTGAGAAGACCTCTAAACATTGTCTGTTAACTTGAGCTATCAAAGCTGACGCTTTGCTGGCGAAAAAAGACAGTTCTGGTGGTATGACTCATGAGATAAAAGGGCTTAGCAATAAAGAATCAACACACGTGTAATTTTCTATATGTGCTGGGTGTTAAAGAATTTGCAATTAACAAGAGGGCTAGTGTCCCTAGTGCTCACCTTTTATAAGGTTCTTTTTCTTCAAAGCTCAAGGTCAACTGGGTCTAGAGAAGCCTTTTTCAAATTTAACTTCTGTTGCTATGGCAACACAATTATTCGACGAATTTCAATTAATAGTTTCTACGGGAGGCCAGGTAAGGCTTATTCATGCCAAAGTTTGGTTGGACTTGGCCTTAAGCGAGAAACATGAAATGTAGCGGTAACATATGTTCGGAGATTAGAATACTCGCACACTCTACACAGTGGAACCAGCTAACTGGTACATATAGTGGTATGCTTTGTACGAAGAATATTCGTTACTTCCGAAGCTATAAGCATATCGTGTAGCGATAACATATGTACGGAGATTAGAATACTCGTACACTCTAAACAGTGGAAATCTGTTCTACATAACGAAATGCAGGTACCTAAAGCGATAAGCTTTGTACGGAGAGTAGAGTATGTTACTACTGTGAACCCCATTTTACAATGCAAGGAGCGGGTACATGTATCAATAAACTATTTACGGAGAAGTGAATATTCGGACGAGATAAAAATTCATACCAATAAAGTACAGCCGGAATGGAACCGGAATTCACCGGGTTAATACGTTATCTTTCGATTTCAATGATCATTGCTTTATTTATGTTTCCCATGGCGATTCAATGACGTCTCTGAATTCCGCTAGCAATTCAGTCGCTTTCGACCTTACCCGAAGATTAACGAACTCGCCTGACAAATTACGACGATTAGAGTAGAGCCACGGGAGTATACTTCTTACAGTGAATTAGTAGATTGAGCAGGAAAAAAAGATCATAAATCGTTAAATCGTAAATTGTTAAAATAAATTTAAAAACTAATAATTCAATTTTTAATTTCGTCTATCAAAAACGAGCGCTTTAATTGGCCGAAAAAATTATTCATAACTCCATGAACAAAATTTTGAGAACGCAGCAATCTTGTATGCTTCCGCACAAAATAGTCCCATACAAAAAGGTATCAAAATTTGTAAAGCTTTTGGTTTTTTCGCTCGATGCTATTAAATTATAAGAAATGAAGAGAATATTTTTTTTTCATGGAGGTATGGACCGAAAAACCTAATCAAACAATGTATGAATCCGCTTCGCGTATTCATGCATTGTGTGATTAGGTTTTTCGGTTCATACCTCCATGAAAACAAAAGATATTCTCTTCATGTCTTAATTGACAAAGTAGATATGTTTCCTTTATCAATTTTTCATGAAAGACCTGCGTAAATAACTTCAGAGCATTTTCTTTTATTGAAATCTAGTACGTCTTCCAAATAAACTTAACATGGACTTTTCAGGAAAAAGGCAGGATTAATGAGGGTTTAATACGTCAAAATCTCAGACGAAAATAGATCTATATTGGCAAAATCAGCTGGAAATTGAAAAAAGAGATTCAATTATTTTAACACTGTGTAAATGCTTCGTACTCCTAAGGGAGAACAATTCTGTCGTTTCTCCTTTTAAAAAATCAAATTAAGTGCCATACCAAAAGGGCTTTACCTCTTTAGCAATTAACTCACGAGCAAGGTTGTAGACCGGCCCAAACGAAAGAAGCTGCAGACGACACATTAACAGTATAAATAGAAATGAAATTCAGCACCAAATGTAGTAGAAAACAATACGAGAAAAGGGGGAGAAGTTGGTCGTTAAAAGCAATTACTCAGTGTTTTCTCAGTGTTTTCATGGGTATTTTTTCTGCAAAGTGTAAAAATGCGGGAATGTTTGGTAATGGGTTAAACAGGAATACTTGTAGGAAGATATTTATCCATTTCAATGGGTGATCCGGTATGTCATAACATCACGGTTGAACTATCCTAATATCTAAAAAAGATGGTTTCATAGTGGTTTCGTTAAATCAGAACTTGCTTAATTATACGGGAGAGGGCGATTGTAATGACTGTATCATCCCAACACAGCACAGGATCTTATAGAGTGGCACATATCTGTAATTGAATATAAATATTCCAATTATTTCAATTTTATCATGTTGTGGCTATAATGGAATTGGTGTTCACAGAAATTGTTATTCTTTTTGAAGGAATATTAGTTAAAAGGGGTAATTAAACGAGTTTGAAAAATGTAAGTTCCTTAACTCATACGGTCTGGAAACGTAATTTGTTTTATTCCTGTTGGGTCAACGGTCTTCACAACAATAAGCAGAGGTCTTCATAAAGAAAATAAAACGTGAGAAAAGAAGAAATCGTTGCTCACAGTAAAAGCAGTCAAATTCTAAAACCTTGTAACTACAGCTTGAATCAAGTTTTAGTTACGAGGTTTTAGAATTACATCGACGATATATGACATGTTATGTATATTATAATCTTTAAGATGAGGTTGCTGGAAACCAGCATAACGTCGTCTATAACAGACGAGATAGAAAGAGTGTCGTCAGGTCGTCACTAACACATTATACTTAACCCTAGTCATGCTGAACCCGGAATATTCCGGTTTTGGCAGGAGGTGTAGACTAGGATCAGACTGCACTTATGTGCAGGCTGATCTTAGTCTACACCTCCTGCTCATACTTTTCCTTCCCGAGTTGTTCATGAGGTTGATTTCTAAAAGAAATATTGATTTTTGAACAACAAGTTCTATCAGTGCTTTCAGTCCTTTGATTTGACAGCAATTCAGTAAGGTAATTTATACAACATGACAAGGGTTAATATACAATACAGTCTCATTCAATTGTTATTTCACTGAGGAAAAAGAATATTATCCAACCGATGATCCTAACTCCCTTCTGTTAAGGTTTAACAGGATTTCTATTTAAATACCTTTTTCCTCTTTTGTACACTGGAACCTTTAATTGAAGTCTTAACAGCGATAATTGGAATAGCTCGTTTGAAAAACGGACACGATCTTACAGTTTACATCTTAAGTGTCAGAAAAAATAAATAAATAAGTATCCAAGATTAATAAATACAAACAAAGACCAGTGGGTTATGTGGGTGCGTATGGCCCTCGTGCGATTTTGTAGTTGTTTTTGGTGATAGCGTTTTCTCCGAATAAACTCTAGATTTTTTTTTATGTGGGTGCGTATGGCCCTCGTGCGATTTTGTTGTTGTTTTTGGTGATAGCGTTTTCTCCGAATAAACTCTAGATTTTTCATTTACCTCTATTGGGGTATTTCCTATTTACTAATAAAGAGCACATCATCCAATAAAATTGTTATTACCCGAGAAACAGGTGATGACGTCATTCTCACAGACACGTATTTCCGGTTCAGAATAAACTAATATATTTCAGTGAGTGATTTTGTCGTTCTTTACTTTTTCTGCCAAGTTAGTTAACTTTCCTGTAACAAAATGCCTCCATCGTATATAACCCTTGTCTGTTTTCAAAATTTTTAACTTGTCCAAATTCAAGTGGGTAGCAAACGACATAAAGTAAGAACAATTCAAAGAATATCCATTCGATATGTTCGAAAACATTGTGAGGAAAAGAAGAAATTGCGTGTGACAAGCAATTTATCTATTTTTCACAATGTATCTCAAGTATGATGTGATCGTAAAATCTGGGAAGTACGGAAAAATGTTAACGAAGAGATCATTCTCATTCTCAAAGAATAATCATTATAGCTTATAACCACTTATCTCTTTCTGTGCCATGGTGAATTCTATCTGTTTGATATATTTGAGTAATCGTTTGCCTCGCCCACTTACCTCTTTGGCCCCTCCCATTGACTCCGACAGGAAGTCCCAATTCGATTTTTAACAGCGTTATTTTGCAAAATTGATGGCCAGTAGCATGTAACAAAAAAGTAAAATGGTTTGTTGGTGACCTAAACTTCATAGTTACAGCTTGAATAAGCTGTAGTAACGGCGTTTAAGACGTCAAACCAATAATAAGGGTAAACAAAAATGGTGCCAATGTCGGAGTTGATAAGTTCAGGTCCGGACTGAATAGATTATTTGAGTGGTCGGTTTCTTCCTTGAATGACAGCGGCGATTGGTCAATTGGTGGATCACTGGCCACGCCTATTGACCTCCGATATGACATTTCGACAGAGGTAAAAAATGACATTGTTTTGTAAAATATGTGGTTAAGGACATATAAGTCAAATCATTTGTTTACCTAAACGACGTTACTACACCTTGGAAAAGCTGTAGTTTGGACGATTAAGTTGTAAAATCAACGTCAATGCTAAACTTAATGTTAAGATCCAAAGTTCACTTCCTGTCTAAATGAATGATTTGATTTGTCAGTCGATTTTTTGACTGACTGAAACGCTCCTCATTTGATGCATTCAAAGAACTAAATATGTCGGCATCCAATCGGCAGCGAAAACCTTTGTTGATAGTTATATGGAGTACCGTTTTGGTCAAAAGTCACTTTTAAGCTGGCTTAGCATACATAATGCATGCATACGTAAATAATATAGCAAGCCCGTTTAATTTAAGCGTGCGCGCTTACAGTGCACGCGTTATTTAACGCGTGTATTTTCTAAATATGACCTTGCACGCGTAAATAGTTGCAGGCGGCAACATTCTAAACTCGTGAGGTTTTTTTTTTTCAAATTTAGCCTGACTCTTCTTTTAAGAGACCGCACTTTGTAGGTTACCAATTTTGACAAGTACAAACTTAGAGAAGTTACAGACGAAATTTTACAATTGATGCAACAATAAAAAATATTTGTCTTTTACTTTAAAGATTGGTTTGACGCCACTCTTAACAGCATTTCAGTCATACCGCGGAGGCTGGAGCACCTATCAGTGAATTCCTGGTACTTCTCACACGAGTACTACCACTAAATCCTTTCCTAGCCTTCAGCTTCTATTCCAATTAGGTTTACGTTTTTCCACCCATTGGTGTGAGACAAATTTATGTTATACATAAATGTGGATGATGACCAAATCGTAATAAGCAATTTCTCAATTTTCAATCACAATTTCAATAACTTATTATTTTTATTTGTGAGGCCTAAAATGGCTGGTTTCTGCTGGAATTGGTTAAAGATAGGTATCGTTATTTTTTCATGTCACAGATTTTGATTATTCTTATTCCCTCTAATACAATATAATGAAAAGTAGTTTTTCGAAATTCAGATGTCGTTTATCAGAATTTCCGTAATAGACCGCGCAGGCTGTTTATCTATTTTCAGATTAAGCCGAGACAGTAAGTAATTCACGCGGTGCGTATAACCGTTGACCACGCGCTTAAACCAACGTCATAGTTACGTCATCTGAAGTTATGTTCGCTAGCCGGTCTTCGAATCTGTAAAGATCAGTACAAAACTGCCGTAAGCAGCAATATTAATATAGACACTTACTATAGTTTTCTTGTGACATCATTTTGGACGTTGGTTGTCTCGATTGTCAATTTGTTACCTTCCATTGAATTAGGGTCGTATGGAAATGAGGTCAAGCAGTGTCGACAACTGAATTCCATGATATCTAAATTAACCTGGAATTCCGCGGAACATTTCCTATATAACCCAAAAAAGCCATTTTAAGCCTATCAGATTACTGCGATGACAAAGTCTGACCCAAATTTAAGTGTTAAGCGTCCGTTTGAGCGTATTTTTAGGCAGTTGGTAAAATTTTCATATGAAGGTTTCAGAGACATCAATACCTTCCTTTAATACCCGATTTATTGTGGTTCTGTTTAACCTTTGACTGTATAGGAGTGTTAGGACTACCATCATTTCGTGATAAATAAATCATTCCCTAATTTAGATCTGTCAGACACTACTTATTTTTCTCGCTTACAGTTTCTTTAGGAGACCATAGAAAACGCATGATTAATTGGCCTTTTGCGCTCCTGTCAGATTTGTTAGTCTTGTCTTAGTTTTTCTGGTCGGAGGAACTCTGGGGATGAAATCGCAAAGTAGTCGAAAACCAATTAAACGTATTTTAACATAAATGGGGCTCTTGTGCAGGTACACAGAGGTGATTAAAAGCCAATTTCGTCTATCCATAGAAAATTTGAATGAGTGGTAATGGAATGTCGACTTTAGTAAAAGATTGATCTATAAACTGATAAAAACGAGTTTCTGTCGAGTTTTTTTATATCTTTATTAGAAGACGAGTTAAACAACTTCGCGATTTTATGAACACGAATTCGATATTCTATTTATAATAAGACCTAAATTTTTGCAATGAATAACAAAGAAATATAGAATTCACCTATATATGATTTCCCTTCAAACATATAACGCGGTTTTTAAAATGACGCCATTACACGCGTTGTGACCCCTTTTTTGACGATAACGAATGGTCTTTACGAGAGGTTTCGAAATCATCTACATATGTATCAGTTAGTTTTTGATGGCTAACCGTAACAATTTATTCAAAGTGTCGGTACTCTGGTTCATCGAACTGCTAAAACAGATGACATTTTGGAACACTGCATGGGCTCGATTCCCGGCGGCGGCACATATTCTTTCAGACATTTGTCTCCCACCAATGGATGGATAATCGTAAACATATGTGGGATAATATCTGGAGGCTAGGAAAGGATGTTATGGTGGTACTGGTGCGAGATATACAAGTTCTCCATTATTATAGGTGCTCCAGCCGCCGAGATGTGACTGAAAAATTATTAAAAGCGGCGTTAAATGCCTTGCAAACAAACAAACAAATCATACAACTGACCCATCGCTTGCCCTGTGCACTTATTCCGTTTGTCCCACCATTTTATTTCAAACTGAATTATTTATGGCCAGTAGTGTGTAACGAAAAAGTAGAATGGTTGGTTGACGACCTAAATGTCGTAATTATTGCTTGAATAAGCGATAATTACGACGTTTAAATCGCCAAACCAACAAAAAGCTTTACAAAAATGGCGGCCAGTATCGGAGTTAAAAACTCACTTCTCGTATAAATGAATAATTTCATTAGTCGACTGATTATCTGAATGACAACACGACCGGTCAATTTCATACATTGAATTTCGGACGTTCGCTAATAGTCTAATTCCAAGAACAACAACAGCTGTAGGAAGGAGTAGAGTCCCCTTCAAAAGTTGGTCAACAGTAAGTAATCCAAGTACATGTAATATTCCTCCAGAGGAAAAGTTTGAATTTTAGCCTATTATAAATGATACTATCACATCATATTAACTCAACTTTGAAGAGTATTCTTGGTATGTCTTGAGAAATTGAGGGATCGCTGGCCCCGCCCATCGACTCTGCTGTCCACATCCACTGACTCCATCAGGAAATTCCACTTTGATATTACGCGACATTATTGTACAAAATTATGACCATTAACTCGTAACAAAAGATAAGATGGTTGGTTGGCGATCTAATTGTCGTAGCTACAGCTTGAATCAGTTGTAGTTACGCTGTCTAAGCGGTCAAACCAAAATGCTTCACACAAATGTTGACTAATGTTCACTTCCAGTCTAAATGAATCATTTGATTGTTCGATTCTTTTATTTAGAGCCGCGATTGGTCAAATGACGGATCCTTTAACCCATTCCAACACAGCAAAATTTTAGACTGGTCCAAATTGAAAGAAGCTGCAGACGACAATTTCAAATTGATGGAATTCTGAATTTTTTCGTCTTTTAGTATAGAAAACATTGTGGATAATGAAGAAATTGCTTGATACAAGCAATTTCTTCATTTTCCACAATGTTTTCCAAAGCTTTTTTCTCGAGGGGCGTAAAAAGGAGGAATTGAGTTGGAATGGGTTGATGACACACCTTGAAAAGACTCCTTTCAAAGCGTTTGTTTCCAAACCAACTAAAATAGTTGAAATAAACGTCGGAGAGCATTCCCTTCTGATCAAATTACATGATTTGATTGGTCAATCGACTCTTTGGTTGATATCGGCCATCCGCCAATTGTTCAAACAGAGTAAAGGCGGGCTAGGATCGAAAATTTCACGCGAAGATCCGAATACGGAACGTCGCCAAGGATGTGCAATCGGACAAGTTCACACTTCCAAGGCGGTCCTGCTGAAAGTAAAGGGACACATATCGAATCTATCAAAACTTCACTTCCATAAATTTTCACCAGAAACAAACTTATTCAAAAGCATGTCACCACCATTAACAAACCATTACTACCCTAAATCGGCCTGAAACACGCTAAAGTCAACTTTTATCATATGTGGTAATTTAATATATAAAGCTCTTCGAAAGCTTTATTAGGTTAAGCGACGAATATCATAATTTCATTTGGGAAACTATCTTTAACTGTCGCCTTTCATCAAATATCTACATCTTAGCTTTTATTAAGGCTAACAGTTTTCTGTCTTGCCCACGTCCCAAAATAAAATTGTGCCTGTCTTAGCAGAAGCAGCCGTAAAGTACATAGTTTAGCTGTACTGACTGTATCTTCTGTATGAACTCGTCCAAAATACGATTTCTATGAAGGAGATTTTATGATAGAGTGATGGAAGCTTATGGACGGAAATATGACAGTATTAGTAAGCAGCCTTTTTACCAATTGCCACACAATGACGTTTTTGCACGCCCCAAGTAAACAAAAACATTGGAAAAAAATTGCGGATAATGAAGAAATTGCTTGTGGCAAGCAATTTCTTCATTATCCACAATTTTTTCTACCAAAATTTAAAACAAACACAAATCTAGAGTTACATCAACTAAAATTTGACGTCTGCAACATCTTTTTATACGGACAAGTCTAAAATTTCCCCGTGTGATAATGGGTTAGAAATGTCATGGACTAAGAAGAGCCAGATTCAGAGAAATGGTAGTATTGTCTGTCATATGTAGCCAAATCTACCAATAGATGTCAAAACGTAAAATTAGATGACTGCTGACCACCCCCACTTACCTCCGACAAACTCAGACAAGTAAATTCGACTAACATATCAAACGGTGCTAATTTGAATAGATGACGACCAGAAACACAAAACCATATTTTAGCAGCTTGTACGGCTTCCGCTTAATTCAGCTTGAATGAATTATAGTTACGACGCTTTTGTCACCAATACAACACCGAGTTCTTGTTTAACCAATTAACCATACAATGACGCTTTCTGACGCCCTGACAAAATACAATCATGGAAACTTTTATGGGAAAAGGAGATTGTACGGTGAAGGATTAATGAAAGTATATTTTCAGATAAAAAACTGCTTAATTTATTGCACGTTTTAAATTAGACATATCCGAGAATTTGCCCCCAAAGTAAATTTAGGAGAAATTTCTAATTAAGAAATTGAGTCGATTCAAATTATTTGATTTTTATTGATGATAAACTTTGTTTCAAACTTGAATTAATGACATGACAATTTTCAGAAACATGACGTCGATTGGCGTTCACAATGTCGTAAATACAGCTTGTTAAGCTGTATTTACGACATTTTGCTCGCCGAACGACGATAAAGTTTTTAGAAATGTTAATCGGTATATGTCTAGTAGCGCTGATTCTAAGCAAGCCTAATATCATAAAGAAAGGGGGAGCAAACGAAAATAAATAATATGATTGGTGGTCGACTGAAACCTGAGTCAGCCCATTTAGCTTATTTGGCATCAAACCTCGAGACCGCAGGCTCGAACCCAAGGCTAACCGAAATAAGGCCTTAAACCGAGGCCCCGTGTGACGGTGCTATTTATCTAGCACGTTTAAGAATCAGACAAGGCTCCCAGTAGTTAATCCTGTATCCGGGGGTATCGCTGATATTGGCAAACGCTTCAGTAGCGACGATAAAAAAACTGACATACATACATACCAAAAAGTCTTACCTACAGCTTGAATAAGCTGGGGTACGATGTTTCAGTAGTCTTATGTTCTGTAAGAATGAACTAAATCATTATTATAAATCTATTGATTGGCACAGAGTTAGCTGTAGGTGCACGTATTATGTATGTTCACTTGCAAGGGCTCTTGGTCAGAACATCAAAGTATAAGAATCAAAGATTTCAAACAAAATCTTGTATAATTCTGAACCTGAATGGCCATGTTATTGTACATGTATTAGATTGTCTTTTTTACCTTATTGCATATTTTTATGTGTGAATACGGATGGGACTCACATAAATTAATAAATCTGAATCCTAAATTACATAAGATATAAATGCTTCAGTTAAAGCGTTTGTTGATTGTGAAATACGACCTCTTTCCGTAATATTTCAAACACAAGGCTTGAGTTCTGACAATTCTTACATGGCATGAGACGAGGCTAGGATTCTTACTTTGCTTCAATCACGAGCCCGACGAGACCACTAAGCCAAAGAGGACAAACTAAGAACACAGTGACGCTTTTGACGCCCCCCCCCCCCAAGAAATGATTGGGAAAACATTGTTCAAAATGAAACAAGTGGCACATAGGGCCTCATCGGTAACCCGAGTCCAAAGAGCACAAAAACAAATAAAATCCACCAGATAATGCTACATACTAAATATCAAAGCTCTAAGCCTTTTAGTTTGGGAGAAGAAGATTTTTAAAAATTTTCTCTAAACAAGCCTATGTTAAACTTGGGACATCTTGGAACGGGCTAATTCTAACCCTGGGGCCATAATTTATGCAATCTTGATGGAGGTCCACCAGGTGATGCTGCTCTAGGACCTCCTGTTTGGGAGAAGAAGAGTTTTAGATTTTCACTTTATAAGCCCTATTTAAAATTCGTGACCTTCGGGTAATGGGCATATTATGACCCTAGGGCCATAATTCATACAATACTGATAGAAATCCACCAGATGATGCTACATATGAAATATCAAATCTCTAAGCCTATCTGTTTGAGAGTCGAAGATTTTCAAAGTTTTCACTATATAAGCCTATGTTAAATTTTCGACATTCAGGAATGGGCTAATCTTAATCCTAAGGCAATAATTTCTACAATCTTGGTGGAGGTTCACAAGAGGATACTGTATACCAAATATCAAAGTTCTAGGCCCTCCTGTTTGGGAGAAGAAAATTTTTACAAATTTCACTATATAGGACTATGTTAGATTTGCAACATCCGGGAATGGGCTAATTTTAAACCTGAGGCAATAATTTTTACAATCTTGATAGAGGTCCACCAGATGATGCTGTATACCATATATCAAAGTTCGAGGCCCTCCTGTTTGGGATTTTTACAAATTTCACTATATAAGCGCTTTGTAAAACTTGTGACGTCCGGGAATGGGCTAATTATGTCTCTGGGGCCATGATTAATCTTAATAGAAATTCACCAGATGATGCTACAAATCAAATATAAAAGATCTAGGCCCTTAGTTTGGGAGAAGAAGATTTTTGAAATGTTCACTATACAGGCCTATGTTAAACTTGTGACGTCTGGGAACGGGCTAATTTTGACTCTGGGGTTATAATTTATACAATATTGATAGAGGTCTACCAGATGATGCCACATACCAAATATCAGAGCTGTAGGTCTTTGGGTTTGGTAGAAAAAAATATTCCAAGTTGTCACTATGTAAGGTTAAGGTTATGTACCCACACACACACACCTTTGCCCCCCCCCCCCCCTAGCAGGGCCATTTCTTGACAGATTTTTTTTCTTGTACAAACTTGATAGTTCTTGCCCTAAAGACTCTAAATACCAAATGTGAATCTAATCTGACTGCTGGTTCATGACAAGAAGGATTTTAAAGATGTACCCTTTTTGGCCCCTTATGGAGCCCCAAGGGAAGATAACTCCGTGACGTGTACAAATATGAAGCGCCTTCCCATAAGGATGCTTCCTGCCAAGTTTGGTTGAAATCCATCCAAGGGTTCTTAAGGAGAAGTCAAAAATAATAAAAGTTAACGCACGACGCACGACGACGGACAAAACACGATCGCAATAGGTCACCATGACCTTCGGTCAGGTGACCTAAAAAATGCTTGTAACAAGCAATGTCCTCATTTTAAACAATGCTTTCTCTCCAGAAAGTTGAAAAATCTTAAATTTCATAAACTTTAAATTGTCGTATGCAACTCCTTTCGATTTAAGCCATTCTTAGGTTTTGCCGTCTGGTAATGGGTGAAAGGAAGATATGTATTTGTCATAGATGACTTAAATCTTCACAAATGTCTGGTGATATATTATGAAATAAGGATTATTCACATAGAAATAAGACGGCAATTGAATAATCGTGAAAGAAGACGTCTGTCTTATAAAATTTGATAATTATTTTAATGGAATCTTCTTACAGATTGCATTCAAAAGCGGTAGTTTTGAGAGAGGATTTTCTATGTGAGAAAAGTAATCTCACGGTTGTTGAGACCAGAATTAAATATTTCTTGATAAGAATGTCCAAAAGTCATCATGAAGTCTGCGAGAGCTAACGCAAAGAAGCAAGAATGGTACTCAAAGGACAACCCACGAAATGCAAACATGAACTTGACTTTGTTGTAAATGTTTTTAAACCTCACTCCTCATGGGGAAAACATTTTTGATAATTAAAATTGAATCATATCCGTCAAAGCTTTAGTAACTTTCAGGCCAAAAATCCATACTTACATGTGCTACGTTAAATTTCGCTGCGGACATACCTAATAATAACAACTCAATCTTTAGAACAGATGTGCTGTTGTTATCGTGAAACGAATACGCAAAGTGGTTGTCTTTCTTAACCCTTGTTACGCTAAAACCAGAATATTCCTGTGTTTGCAGAAAGCATAAACAAATTACAGTCCGATGTAAGTCTACACTAACCGTTTGTCCTTTTGTGTTTATAGATTCATTTTAAAAGAATTATTGAACCTCGTTTAACCCTTTGGCTTATAGAATGTGAGGAGAAGCGTAGGTTAAAGTTTTAATCTGAAATTTTTACGACCAACTGATTCAAAATTTAATGGGCCGCCATCGTAGCGCAGTCGGTAGCGCACCAGACTCCCAATCTTCAATCATTTGATGTCACGGAATTGGTCTCCGACGGCGGCACATATCCTTTCCGACATTGTCTCTCACCGAGGGTTGATAATTGTAAACCTAAGTTGGATGAGCAGCTTGAGGCTAGGAAAGAATGGTGTAGTAGTGCTGGTGCGAGAAATACCAGGAATCCATTGTTAGGTGCTCTAGCAGCCGAGATAGGACTGAAATACTGTTAAAAGTGGCGTTAAACCTCATTCAATCAATCAATCAAACTGTAATGGAGAACAATTGTGTGCCGTTATCTTCAATCGTAACCTAGTAAACTGTAGTGTGATGGCGGATTTGCAAGACTGAACCTACATGGATCATCTACTTTCCGAGAAGTGTTATCAACACACCCTTTGTTCGCTAAAAATGACGACTCGCGGTCGTCAATCGAAGAACAAGTCGACCAATAAAGTTATTTATTTATACGGGCAGGGAAGGATGAACTCAAACATTAAACGTCGTATTTACAGCTAATTCAAGCTGCAGCTACGACATTATGTCACCAACCTTTGATTCTTTTACCCTTAATTGTTATCCCGTGTAATTAAGTGGTGACAACAAATCAAGTCATGAACTATAGTATTCTGGCAATGCCATTTTTGGATCGTCAGACAAGAGCTCAACCCACCGAGATTACTTGACTGCGCTGTGCTGCCGTCAAGATGAAACTGACAATGAGTGCAGCCAATAATAGCAAAAACTGTTTTGTTAAAAAAAGCCAAGACAATCACAACATCCCTAGAGAGAAAAAGAGCTTCGCCACCAATAGCGAATAATTCAATCTGTTCTCTCTGTCTTTAATTGACTCTGCCATTAAAGAATTAGCCTTAAAATTCACATTGATACGTAAAACTCGTGCTTACTGAACGCGGAGTTATAGGTAAATCAATCAGAGACTATGTGTCTATATTGTGGGCGGGCGACCAAATTCTCATAATTACAAGGAGCTGTAATTGAGAGGCTTTGGTCGCTAGCTGATGATATGCTCATGATTATATTCTACGATATCAAGAGAAGCTCAAACTTACCCATACTACAAAATCAAGCATATTTACGCGCTTAAGAAATAAAACTGGAAAACATTGTGAAAAAAAAAGGAATTGTTTTTAAAGGTAGGTATCGATGTTTTTTTCATGTCACAGATTTTAATTATTTTTGTTCCTCTCTTATACTATTTGAATACAATATGCCGAAAAGAAGTTTTGCTAAAATCTGAGGTCGCTTATCAGAAAATAGCATGGTATTTCCTTAATAGCCTACGTAGGCTATTAATCTATTTTTAGATTAATCCGAGACAGTTGCGAAGATTATATGATCATACACGTTGTGCGAGTAACCGTTGGAACTTTGAATTCAGTTTAAATTACATCACACATACGTCATCGTTATGTAATCAGGAGTTTTGTTCGCTAGCCGGTCTTTAATTCTGTAAAGATAAGTCCAAAACTGTCGTAAGTGTTGTTACGAATATTTACACTTACCGTAGTTTTGCGCTTACCATTTCATGTGACCTGAATTAGGACGATGGCTATTTCGCTAGTAAATTTGTTACCTTCAGTTGACTTTGGGTCATATGCAAATGAGGTCATTCGATGTCGTCAGCCGAATTTCGTGATATCTAAAAATTAACCGGAATTTCGCTGAACCTTTCCGATATAACCACAAAAAGCCACTTTGGGCCCATTAAATTACTACCAAGACAATACCTGACTCAACTTTATGTATTCAATGTTCGTTTGAGTGTATTTTTCGGCACTTGATACTTTTTTCTTATCTAGGTTTCAGAAACATCGATACCTCCCTTTAATAAGCAAATGGCGCCTTCTCACAATGTTTCCTACTTCATATGGCCCTCATTGTCAATTCAAACTCAATTTGATACATAAAATGTATTTATGTTTAAAGATGATATTTTAACAATAAGATTAGTGGAACAGTCCGATACGATTGTTTCATTTTTTTAGACCAAGCAATTCAGAATTACTCGAAAGATACAGGGCTTTAAAACTATGCTTCTTTTTTTTTTTAATTGATTGTTTGTTTGTTCGTTATTTTTACAACATGTTATGTAAATGTATTTAAAAGAAATTATGATATATTTTATAAGGTTTTGATGTCCCCTAATTCAATTGGCCGATAGCGTCAGTCAATCAAGAATCAATCGACCAATTTAATCATTCATGTGGACCAGAGGTGAACATTAAACTCCGACATTGATCGAATTTATGTGAAGGTTTTTTGTTGGTTTTGCGACTTAAACGCCGTAACTGCAGCTCATTCAAGCTGTAATTACGACGTTTAGGTCGCCAACCAACCATATTACTTTTTTTGTTCGGCCGTCATATTTATAGAACTATAATGGTGAGCAAATACACAAAATCGTTAGGTACTCGTTTATATCGACTTATTTTGTGAGGAAATACACAAAATAGTTCCGTCGTCATTTTTCAGATGAGGTCGGATACAACAATTTAAGCCAATCAGAAAGCACGAATCTTGGTGGACACACTTGAATTAAATTTTGAGTTAATGAATCCATTTTCCCTTAACTTCCACTAGACTGAAAGTTCAAATAATTGTGTTGATATGATGCTGGCTCTTTTAGTCAAAGTCTTTATGGTTCTTTGATGTTCAGAATGTTGTCACGACATGCCTTAAAGTCAGAAAATGCCGAGCCATTCTCGCATTGTCCAGAGACTGTATAGTGTGGATGTACTCCTTGTCTGGGACATAAATGTTGTTTTTTTTTGTTTTATTGCTGGACTGAGTGAATTCGCCTCCGGATAAGTTCGTAAAAAAGTCACTTCTATCGGAAATTTAGCCACATAGATCAAGCCGCGGTTACCTCAGAACTAACATTAGTCCTCAAGCTGGGTGATTTAGGGATGCTAACTTCATCTCGACACTTCTATGGCGGCAAGACAAAGTATCAATTGATCCAAGGTCTTGGGAAACACCAGTCTCTTGGCCGCCAATACGTCGTAATTACAGCTAATTAAAGCTATAGTTGCGAACTCTTTTCAATTGCTCGTTGATGAGCCATTTAAAGATAACGTATAAGCTTATTTTCTTGTTCAGATGTACAACAGGGTTTAACACTTTAAGAGATCTTTTATGTCTATTCATTTTTTATATATATAAACGAAGAAGAAGAAAGGGTTGTTTGCGGTAACTCGAGACTCCTACATGCCCATAGTAATGTAATATGTTTGTTTTGTTTTGTTTGAATGGGGTTTTACGCCGCTTTCAACAATCTTTTAGTTATATCGCGGCGGCTGGAGCACCTAACAATGGAATCCTGGCATTTTTCACACAAGTACTACCATTACATCATTTCCTAGCCTCCAGCTGCTATCCCACATAGGTCTACGATTATCGACCCATTGGTGAAAGACAAAGAGTCGGAAGGATGAGTGCCGCCGTCGGGGATCGAACCCGTAACCTCTAGATTGACAGTCCGACGCGGCACCACCTGCGCTATGACGGCGGCAATGTAATATGTAATACCGGTGACAAGGACCACGAGGGCCACAACTCAGTTTTGTCTCTGAAAATAGCCCTGCTAAACAAAACTGTGACAAAATCCGGCTGATCAATTTACGGATAGCTGGCAACGCTCATTGAGCTCCGACAGGAAGCTTCATTTTGATATTAAAGGGCTTTATTTTGCAATATTTTAGGCAAGTATCATGTAACAAGAAATGCAAAATTGTTGGTTGGCGACTTAAACATCGTAACTACGGCTAGAATAAGCTGTAGCTACGACGTCTTGGTCGTCAAACCAACAAAATATGCTTCACAAAGCTCACTTCAGGAACCTATGAATTATTTGATTGATCAATTGATTCTTTTATTGACATTCGCGATCGGTCAATTGAATTATTTCTTGGACATTCGAGCCGTTTCTTTTGTCTCAGCATGAATGAAATAACCACTTTGAAATAAGTCTTCGATAACAATGGATTATTATTGATTTCCATGTAGTATTTCAATTAAAAGAACAATTGCTAATTAATTTTACTTAAACAATGGTCTATTTAATTTCGTTACGAAACGGGTCAGATTTTTTTAGAAAATATAATCTTTAAAGCTTATAAACCCCAGGATTCCATCGGTAATATAGTCTTTGACACCCAGGGAAGAAAGATGGATTCATTATCCCCCATCTGTCTTTGATTTGCGTCCTACTTCTAAATGATGAGAAGAAAAAATGCAATGGAAAAAATAAGTAATTCAATATACCCTATATCAATAATGCTATTAGGGACATTAACATATAACCTGGCGGCAAAATTTTAGACTGTTCCAAATTGAAAGAAGTTACAGACGTTAATTAAAAGTTTGTGAAATTTTAGATTTTTTTGTGGAACATTGTGAAAATGAAGATATTGCTTGTTGCACGTAATTTCTTTATTTTTCGGAATGTTTTCTAAATCATTTTTCTTTCAGTGCGCCAAAAGCGTCATTGGGCTGGCATGGGTTAAAGGAACATAAATTGTTTTGGGTCGACCTAAACGTGGTAACTACAGCTTAAATGAGATGTTGTTACCACGTTTAAGTCACTCAAAAACGACAAATGCTTGACAAATATGGGAGTCTACCATATGCTACCGTTGAAAATATAATGATCTGATTGGCCAATAGATATTTTCGTCGGACAGTTGCCAGGTGGCAGTCCATAACTTAGCGGGTCGATCATAACTTCTTTCCCCCCTTTTTTAAATAATTTTTATTATTTCTTTATAAGAATGATAACAGAAATTTGTTTGTATTTCATTACATTTGTTATTGAATCTTTATATGCATTTATCTTTATATAATGTAAGCCGGGTTGAAATTTCGAAAGATAACATCAATACAAATACATCCAGTATAGACTGGGACAAGGATCCTTGCAATCTGATCGTAGTCTTGCTACATATAGACAAGACTTACTTAAACGGTCATTCCCACACGATGACCATTTTTGACGTCCCTCAAGAAAAACAATTGGGGAAACATTGTGTAAAAAGGAAAACATTGCTTGCAACAAGTGTAGAAAAACTTGTGGAAAACAGTGTGGAAAATGAAGAAATTGACTCACAACACGGCCGTGTGCCTCTCGCACTGATCTCTTGTACTCAAAGAAATTACCTTTTATGGCAGTGTAACTAAATTCGAAAATTTCCAAAAACAACTCGACCTTTTATGGAACAAAAGAAAATTATACATCCAGAAAATAATGCTGTGCAAAAGTATCAATTAAAGTACTGAAAGTACTGCAAGCTAGCAAAGCATTGTTTTGTTCAATAGTCTTCTTTGTCAAATGTTATCATGGTTAAAGTAGCCAAAGTTAACCCATTCCCATACAATTCCTTCTTTTTACGCCCCAAAGAAAAAAGTTGTGGAAGATAATGTAAAAAATGAAGAAATTGCTTATACCAAGCAATTTCTTCATTTTCAACATTGTTTTCTACCTATAGAGAATTTTCAAGAATTTGAAATTGTCGTCTGCAACTTCTTTGAAGTTCAATGTGCTCAAGTGAGCTCAAAATGCCCAGGAGATGATTTTGCATGTAGAGTTTGCAATATTCCTGAAATGCACAAGAACTACTTTTTAAGGCGTAGGCATTTCACCGATTTAGATGTTAAACCTCCAGTGGCAGTTTGCACTGGTTGAACTTTGAGACGACCTCAGTATTTGTCTGTTAACTTAAGCTACCAAAGCTGGCGCTTTGCTAGCTAAAAAGGTTAACAGTGGTTTTCCTACCATCTACCAGTCAAACTAGTTTTTGACCAAAAGTAATCTGTTTGGAAAAATTTCTCGTCTTGATCTTTTTAGACCTATCCAAAATATGGTCGTCGAGTACAGAGCTAGAGTAAAAGTTTGACCCAATAATCCGGCTATTAATTTTAGAGCCATAGAATGTTTTAGAGTGAATTATCTATCTCGACATAGAGATCATGTCTCGATGGTACTCTCGGGGGTTTAGTATCGATGTACTATTCGCCATACATCTTGTATAACATGCATTACATCAACTGAATATGGTGTACCATTTGGGTCAAATTTAACCCATTACCAGACGGCAATATTTTTAGACTGGTCTAAATTAAAAAGAGTTGTAGACGACAATTAAAGGCTTTTTATTTTTTTATTTTTTTTTCTTTATCTTTGGGGTAGAAAATATTTTGCATAAAGGAGATATTGCCTGAAACAAGCAATGTTTTCTCAATTGCAAAATATGAGGGACGTAAAAACCAGGGATTGAACAGGAAAGGGTTAGATAGTGTTAGTTTGAAAAAAATAAAGATCATTGTAATTTAACAAAACGGTTTGAAAAAAATAAAGATCATTGTAATTTAACAAAACGGTTGGTTTTGCTACCTAAACGTCGTGACTATAGCTTGAATAAACTGTAGTTACGGCGTTCAAGTCGCACAACAAACAAAAATGTTTCATATAAATGTTGACCAATGTAGGAGTTCAAAGTTCACTTCCGGCCTAAATGGATGTTTGCATTGGTAGGTCGAATCTTTGATTGACCACTAAGCTCTGTCAAGTTTTAGCCCCTTCATTATCCCTTCCTATAATAAACTCCATATTAAGGTGTCCCTATTTCGCTTCCCTTATAGGGACCGTAATGTTATTTTCGTTTATTTCATTTCAAGGTCATGGTATTAAAAATATTTCACAGCCATGTTAATCCAAATACCTTTATCTAATTCATCATTCTAAAAGAGATAAAACTACGGAAAACGTCTTGTATTCTATCATTTAGGGAATAGAGGTCATAGTGAATGAACTATCTTGTTATAACATATTCCTTTCTTGACAATATTGAAGGTGATACAAAAAACTCACAGATCAAGAAGGAAGAGGGGACAAGCACAGGAGCGTAGTAAAGCTGGGTTCATGGACCAATAGAAATCTTTCACAGGGTTATATATCACAAATCAAAGTACTGAAAGCACTTTAAGCTAGCAACGCATTATTTTGTTTAGTAATCTTCTTTGCCTTTTGTAGGTAGAAACATTGTGGACACTGAAGAAATTGCTTGTTACAAGCAATTTCTTCAGTGTCCACAATGTTTTCCAAAGCCTTTTTGAGATTCTTAAAAAACGGGATTAAATGGGAATGCATTGCATAGCTGCTTTTGAAAGAGTTCTCCATACAATTTTAATAAAGCTAATTCATGTGGCCATGTGAACACAATATACTTAAGTGAGCTAAAAATTCCTAGGAGATGGACTTGCAGGCAGAGTATGCAATATTCCTGAAATACGCAAGAACTTCTTTTTTGGCGTAGACATTCAATGGCTTTAGTGGTTAAGCCTCCAGTGACAGTTTGCATTCAATGAACTCTGAGTAGACCTCAAAATGTTGTCTGTTAACTTAAGCTATCAGAGATGACGCTTTGCTAGCTAAAAAGCACAAACTCACACATTGTATTTCAACACGATATTCGCTGTGCCCTCCATCAGAGAATCAAGTATTTCACGTTTTGGATAATTTAATGCTTATTAGGCATTTACCCTATATGAACTATTAGTCATTTATGACCCTATATGAAATAGCAATAAAGCGTTATTAGAAGCGTTAATCTCACTGATAATAAAGATGTTTTTTTATTCATTTATTTATCGTAAGGTATTTTCTCCGCCTTTCTTTTCATTCTTTTTATTTTGATATCTGACGATAGATAAATACATACATGTACTAAGGGTGTCATGGCTTCGATCCCTGGCATATCCTTTTCAACATTTGTCATTTGGGTGAATAATCATAAATCTAAGCGGAATAGAAGATGGAGGCTAGGAAAAGATGTAATGGTAGTACTGTTGCGAGATATACCAGGAATCCATGGTTAGGTGCACAAGCCGCGGCGATATGACTGAGAACCACTATTCAAAAAGAAAAAATACGGTTAGACACAGAACCAATCCTTTTTTTCGTGATAATGCTAAAGCAAATAATGTAGGGCATTTTGAGACAAAGGGATTCTCATTTGGTACCGACCTTTGAATGAAATACAAATTATAATGATATGACTATATACATATTTTTGTTTAAAATCCTGTCAAATATGTCAACCCAAATTTGATATTTAGCTTTTTTCGTTGTCGTCTCTCGTATGTGGTGCCAATGTATTAAAGCTGTTGACGTTATAGTGCTGAGTAATCGAAAGTTGTTTATTTTTGTCCACAGGGACAAAATGAAAAAATGATGCCTTCTCTTGTATCCACTGTTTTAGCAGGTACCGGTTGAAGGATGGTGGTCCCGTGATCGGGGACGGTGTCTTTGGTTCGAATCCCCGCCGTGCTAAAGGTCACGTCGGTATGTTCTTATATGGGCAGTACGATCAACTTCGAGCCTGTAATACTCGAGACGCTCTTTATTACAGGAACTTCGCAGGAGTATAACTTGACTTCTTTAAACAAGCTTGAGCTTCACTCATACACATTATAAATCGCGTAGCAAATTTGTTAGAGGACTAATTTCTTCCTACCATTCGCTAAAGAGAAACCTAAGAAGTTAAATTAGATTCGGCATAATACTAGAAGCTTCTGTCCCTAAGGAAGAGAGATCATTGTTGAAAAAAAGGAAAGCTTAGTCTCATTTTTCCAGCAATAGTGCACAAACCCCGCCAAGAAAAAAAGGCATTTGAAGTTCATCTGGACCAAATGAGTCAGTTGAAGAAGACTTAAGATTGTTGAGAGACGAAATGGGATCTGTCGAAACTCAGGGGACATATATTCGAAGAGGGGGGTTATATCCGGCAGAGGTCATTTAGATATAATATATCGAGAACAAGCATAAAGGTATTTAGAAGGAGAATTACAGTTTCAAATAATCAACAAAGATAAAAAATGTTCGATTCTTGTCAGCCTGCGTCAGTTAGCGCAGGCTGACCGGGATCGATACTTTTCGCACGTCCATTTCAAAATTTGGTGAAAGTGAGGGCTCTATTATGGCATGTACACGTTTAGAAGCGATTCGACCCCTGACCGCCATTGACAAGAAAACGACACTATGCCATTTTAGATTGCCTTTATTAATATTTATTCTGTCAAGAAAGCGCTCTTCTAATGTTTCCAATAACCGAGACGCTATGTAGTCCCGACCGACGGCAAACCTTGAAAGAGAAAACTAATTTACTTAATTGCTTATCATGGTCAACGGTATATTTGTCAATAACCGCGACCTTCAATAGCCTATTGACAAGTTAAGTGACTGGCTTGATACTGTATTATATCTGACTTGGATATCTTTACGAACCCAAAACTACGAGTCAGTTACCCTGATCAACAACCTTGAATTGTCGCATGCGGCCTGTTTGATATAAGACTACCTTAACCATTTCCTGTTCAAACCCTGTTTTTTACGGCCCTGTGATTTTATAGTTGAGAAAATATTGTAGAAAAAGAAGAAATTGCTTGTAACAAGCAATTTCTTCTTTATCAACAATATGTTCTGCCCTACTGAATGGTTATTTTGCAAAATATGTCCTCTTTTGATAGTCGTCTGCAAAGCCTTTGAATTTGGACAGGTCTAAAATTTTGAAGAAAAGGAAAGGGTTCAGCCCCCTACCCCGAAGACGTTTTCATGTTATGGGAAAAAATAAGCGCACCTCGTTCTCCAGTTCTAAACCTGAGTTCATCGTTATGCACTGACATAATTTCTATTTCTTTCGTACTTTTCGAATTTTTCCTACGTTTCGAAATAGCAAAACACTTGGTATCGAATATCTAAAGACAGGTCTATAAATAGAAATTAAGCAGTTAGTCGTTGGGCGAGCAAAATGTCTTAAATACAGCTTGATTAAAGCTGCATTTACAACATTTTGTTCGCCCATCCACGAGTTGATATCTCGTCTTGCTTTATGATTCGAAATATCTTTTCGATTCAATTTTGCATTTAACAAACGAATCTGTAACTTCGAAAATTTAACAGATAATTTCCACAAAACGAGAATTTACGGTGATATTTTTAACCTATCATGTGATCCGTCGAGTCAAAAGGGACCTCCCGGGATATACGAGAAGTATCGACCCATGCCAGCCTACGCGGTCTACCAATGCTGACCAGGTTCCAGACATTCTGCTCCTCCAGTTTTTTCTAATTCTAGAATGATAATTTTACATCATTATAGGCTTAACAATAATATCAATAATTATCATTATTCATAAATGTGATTAAGTTTTTAAGTTCATACCTAAATGAAAACAAAAACTAGTTTATTCATGTTTAAAATATCATATCTGGCTGATCCCCGACCTCTTTCTCTAGTTGTTTTACGGAGCATCTTTGGGGTTCTTTTCGCCTGAAGGGCCACGTGTGTTAATGTGGTTTCCAAACGTAGTAAAAATTTCAAAAGAGAAGTCATATTTTCATCCTCAATATAATCTTGTTTGAAAGAAAAAGTGTATAAAAATGAATAAATATTTCGATGAAAGTGGTAAAATAATAAACAATAGCATATATGAAAAGAGCTATTGATTGGACGTCAAAATATATATACGTCAATGTTGAAACAATATAAATTAAATGAAAAAGTCGATAGAAGTGTTTACAAATAAATCAAGAGACTTGGACTTTTCATTCGTGTAGCTTTTTACAAAATGGCGATTTCATTGCTTGTATTGAAGGGTGAAAGAGAAACCCATTCTCACTTCAATAACCCATTCCCACACAGCAAGATTTCAGACAGGTCAAAATTTAACGACAATTCCAAATTGATGGAATTTTTTTCTTCTTTTCGTCTTTTTAAGTAGTTACGTCTTCATTTTCCACAATGTTTTCAAAAGCTTATTTCTTAAGGGAAGTTAAAAGAATATGTTATTTGGGAATTTGCTAAGTCACAAAATTACGAGGGCAAAAAAAACCAACAAAAAACATATAGCACAGTTAAAAGCCATGAATCGATTCGATACAGAAGTGTTTTTGTTTGTTTTCTCTCTCTCTCTCTCTCTCTCTCTCTCTCTCTCTCTCTCATTTCATTGCATATAAAAGACAATAAGTTATATGTGCCATTTCTAACAATTTCAAATGATGGTGATAGGCAGACACTGACTAGACTGGACAAATACATAGACTATAAACCCTATCTCACACAATACCTGTTGTTGTTTTTACGTCCAGGTCATTTTATACTTGAGGAAACTTAGTGGGGAAAACAGACATTGCTTATAACAAACACCATCTTTTTCCCACATTTTTTTCTACATTGGACATTGGTTACCTTTCAAATTTCACTTATTTCTAAATGTCGCACATAACTTCTTACGAATTAGACAAGACTGATATTTAATAAAAGAAAAAATAGAAAAGGGTTAAGAAAACACGTTCGTCGTCTAAATTAATTGGATTATGTTGTTATCTACAAAGCGCACAAGGTAAAATTAACACTAGTCTTGCTGAGTAGAATTCTCTAATTGTTCATTTAAAGTAAATGAAATGAAGCATTTGTTATTGGTTAATATTTCTTTTGAAAATTAATTTCATGAATAACAATGCTTTGAGAGGGAGAAACAGGGGGTGTATACTGAAATAGACTGTGCATATGTATAGTCTGATCTTTTTCTTTACATCCTGCTTTTTCTTTACATTCTACCCATACAGGAATAATCCGGGTTTAGCATGACAAAGGTTAAGTTTTTATTTGGTGTTAGCGTTAAATTATTGGAATGACACGTACTTAAATACTTTGCACCTTTTATATTTTAAGAACTATTAAACGTAACATAACATAACATAATCTTTATTCTCCAAGGTACAATATTTTGTACAATATTAGAAATATATCAATTTAAAATTAAACATTGTGAGAGAGGATCGACCTATCAATTCTTTAAATATTAGTGCGGTTTAATTACGTCAATATTAGATTAAATACAAAGAACAGAACATAAAGATAAGAAAGTTAACAGGTACCGGGGAAAAACCATGTCTGGTTTAGGTGTGAAGTAATTGATTCTCGGTGACGAGTTTAAGTTGTTCATTTTCTTGTTTTCGAAAAAATAGACCAGATATGTTAAATTTCATATGTATTTACAAAGGTACTTTATTTACACATATTAACCAATCTATAGACATTTAGATCGTCAAAAGATGACCAAAAGTGCGGCGGCTACAGCCTCATTCAAACGACGGCAAGTGAATAAATATTTCAGCTGTTTGAGACAGATTTTATAGAATTACTTTACAAAAAAAAAAAAACGAAATTGTTTTGTACTACACTTTTTTCCCGTCCAGTTCACCCAATAAAAAAATACCAACTTTAAAAAGTTAAGATATATATCGTCGATGATATACCAAAACCACATAGCTATTGCTTGGAATAAGCTGTAGTTACAAAGTTTTAGGCAGAGCACCAACGGTAAATATATACAATTAAAACAAGATACAATGTACCAATAAACAGCAAGATCAAGACGAAGTGGCTAAAGAACGTGTTTTGTTACAATCTATAGCTCTGTCATACTACAGGGATCATGACTAACCTGCATGCGATTTTGGACTCATGTGAGACTGCAAACTGCATACACTGACCAATGGCTTAGCTTCACACATATTCTAGGTATTTAGTAAAGTAAGTTCAAATAACTGTTCTCAATGGTCGAGAGGTATAGGTTCTTGACTCGTGGTCTAAAGGTCACAGGTTCGGGTCACAACGTCACCGGGCGTGTTCATTTGCGGGACATTTCCTAGCCAGTCCCAGTCTACCCAGCTGTATAATGTGGTAGCAGAGGCTCTTTCAGGGAGCCGTCATAGCGTAGTAGGTAGCGCATCTAACTCCTCATCTTAGATTATGGGTTTTCGTGGGTTCGATCCTCGGCGACGGCACATATCCTTTCCGACATTTATCTCTCACCAATGGGTGGATAATCGTAAGCCTAAGTGGGATAGCAGCTGGCGGCTAGAAAAGGATGTAGTTGTAGTACTGATGTGAGAAAAATTACGACTCTATTGTTAGGTGCTCCAGCTGCCGCGATATGACTGAAATACTGTTAAAAGTGGCTTTAAACCCTATGCAATCAATCAACCTCTTTTTTGAACGTGAAAACATCTGAATTATGACTGTTCCGGGCGACTCTATAAACTTAAAGCGTTTGTCATAATCGAAATATGTTTAATTGGAATTGTTATTTCATCCTTTGAAATATCGAACTTTTAAGGTCACCTAAATAATCCGTATATATCCTAAGCCGTAAGACATCCCTTAAAGTGAGTACTCATCTTCTTGCTTTCACAGTATTGGGCCGTAGCCATACCATAATACGAATTTAACTCATAATCAACTACAAAACTTTAGACAGATCCAAATAGTGAAAAAGAAAGCCACAGATGACAATTGTAAGTTGGTGGAATTTTTAATTTAGAAAAGACCTTGGAAAATGAATAGGGATTGAAAAGGAAGGGGGTTATTGCAAAATAATTGTTAGGGGTCGAAAAAACAATGTATCACAAAATCAAATCGACCTCCATTCAAAAATATTTGGCAAGGATGATTCATAGATCTCATAACCACCGTCTCATCCGTTGTACGGTGTAGCCTTAAAGAACATGAAAGCTCACAGAAAGACAAATTTACAAAGATACGGGTTGTATTCAATTCTAAACGTTCGTCCAATGTCCATTTCTTAGACGAGGAAATGTCCACAACGAATTAAAAACACATTAAGCGGGAGACATAATTTCTCTTAAGACAATAGAATATTCTACTGCAGTCCCGTAATGGGCATTACGCTGCTCCGACCAATTACCAGGGGATAATATTTGGATCCCCTCGGGGGACATTATTCATATTTTTCCGAGACGTTTGGGGAATAGCTGTAGAGATGGTAAAACAATTTGCAAGCATTTGATTCATACCGATGCACACATAAGTCCCTCAGATAGACGCTCAACATTGATGGATCGCCGATTCGATTGACCAATCATAGTTTGTACATAAGCCGAACGTGACATTTTGAACTCCATCAAATATTTAATATTTTTCATCGATGGGCGACCTTATTCAAGCTGTAGTTCCGACGTCTATAAGTCACCCACTGCCATGATGTGTTATTGTTCATGTCCTAGAACATGTAGTTGCGAAATTATGTTATTTGATATATCAGACATTCTAGCGTATCGAAGGTCAGCGGGAGTGGTCAGCGTTTGGTCAACTTGAAACTTAGTCAATTAGTCATTAGGAATCTAGCCTAGCTGTACCAACGTCATATTGCTCAGCGGACAACACACCTTTACTAGAAAAAATATAAAGAAAGTGGTTTAAAATTCGCAACATCTTGTTATGCTAAATACGATTTATTTAGGTTGATATTTACATACATCGTAGATGGGCGATCAAAATGTCGTAAATACAGCTTTTCAAAGTTGTGTTTACGACATTTTGTTCGCCTTCAACGACGTATTTATCGGTCGATAGTCGTGCATTATTTATATCATTGGTACCCAAAACGACTGTCATACATTTGTACTTTTCGCAAAACAAGTTGCAGAGACGTTAACTATTAAAACTGCAAGTTTTTGGCAACGTTTAATAAAAACAAGAGGACCATGATGAACCTAGATCGCTCACCTGAATTGTCTACTGTTAAAAAATGCAATTAGAGACAAATAACTGTAATCATTTTCATGAAGATAGAGGCAAAATTGTGACTTCTATATTGTAAACAAAGGAATTGTCATTATGGCCCCTTTTCCTGTGTTATCCTATAGAACCTTCCCATAATCTATAAGGTTCATCTTTATGACCTTACAAGTATCCTGACCAAGTAACATGTCAATTGAGCAAAAATGATGACCTCTAGAGCATTAACAAAGAAGTTGTCATTAAGGTCCCTTTTCCTGTGTTTTCCAAAAGTACCTTCCTATAATCAACAGGGTTCATTCTTGTGACTAAACAATTATTCTGGCAAATTTTCATGAAAAACGAGCCAAAATTGTGGTCTCTAGAATGTAAACGAAGAAATTGTCATTAAGGCCCCTTTTCCTGTGTTTTCCAAAAGAACCTTCCCATAATCAATAGGCTTCATCCTCATGCTCTAATGATTATTCTGGCCTAGTTTCATAAAGTTTGAGCCTAAATTGTGGCCTCTAGAATTTAAACAAAGAAATTTTCATTGAACCCTTTTCCCGTGTTTTTTGATAGACTCTTTCCATAATCAATAGGGTTAATCCTTATGACCTTACAATTATTCTGACCAAGTTTCATGAAGATTGAGCCCAAATTGTGGCCTGTAGAGTGTCATCAAAGAAATTTTCATTAAGGCCCCTTTTCCTGTGTTTTTTATAGAATCCTCCAATAATCGATAGGGTTCATCCTCATGATCAAAAATTATTCTGACCAAGTTTCATGAAGATTAAGCCAAAATTGTGGCCTCTAGAGTGTAAACAAAGAAATTGTCATTAAGGCCCCTTTTCCTGTGTTTTTGGAAAGATCCTTCTAATAATCAATAGAGTTCATCTCTATGACCTAATAATTATTTTGGCAAAGTTTAGTTAAGATAGAGCCATATTTGTGGCCTCTAGAGTGTAAACAAAGAAATAGTCATTAAGGCCCCTTTTCCTGTGTTTTGAAAAAGAACCTTCCCATAATCAATAGGGTTCATCCCCATGTCTAACAATTATTCTGACCAAGCTTCATAAACATTGGGTCAAAGCTGTGGCCTCTAGAGTGTAAACACTTCAATTGTTGACGGACGACAGACAGCACGTTGTGCTCAGGTGAGCTAAAAATAGAGATTCAAACTGCTAAACTGACCTGTTTGTGAAACACCATGCTCCCATAACAGCCTTTTTTTAAAATGACCTTGATAGTTGACCTTGACCTTGACCTTGGTTGATGACCAAAACCGTACAACCAACTTGTTCCTATGAAGTCAAGGACAAAGAGCATTCGTCCCAAATAGGAACCATGCATCTCCATTAATTTTTTAATGGTAGCAAATTGCGTTAAATTCACTGCTCGCAGATACACAAACATGCAGGCATCGGTAAAACAATATTTCTGCATTTTTATCGATGAGGGGGCATAATATAGCAAATGATACAACATGTATTCTACGGCTCGTGACTATAGAATGGGACCTCCCCGCCTGCATGTGAAAGTAGAAACATGCTAATATCAATGCAAGAGCTAGGTTGCCGATCTAAGTACAACTAAAATATTGAAGCAGTCTTCGATTAAAATTCCAAAAATAAATGAATTATCTTACTATATTCAATAAAGTTCGAACAATGACATGATTCATCATAAGTCCCGGTAATCAAATTTCTATAAAATGTCGACCAAACAATCTAATTTGTATACATGTATCATGATACCGAATCGCAAAAGATTACAATTGCTATTCCCATGTCTCCATTTGATATTCGTGACATTTATTAGGTCTGCATTTGACATTTATTCTGCAACTACAATAGGCAACCCGTGTTTGTATCTTTGTGCGACATATGTTTTGTAGAGAACTTCCTTTTTTGGGTATGTGTGTGTCGGGGGAGAATCCTGTCATAGTCAATAAATCAGTACTTAGAGTACTGAAACCACTGGATCGCCACTGTCAATCAAGAAATCGATTTATCAATCATACTGGGTTTGAATTTTGAAATCTGTTATTAATGTTAAGCAGTTTCTTGGTTTTGCTACTTCAGTGTATTCAAGACGTAGTTACAACGGTTAGATCGCCAAACATTTAACTTTTAGTCGCATGTTGCTAAACATAGATCGTATTAAAAAAAAACGCCGTATAATATCTAATTTGCACTTCCTGTCGGAGGTCAGGGGCGGGTCTAGTGATCCGACATATGTTTCTAGATTTTACCGCATACAAAAAGCAGTCCTATATAAACTTAAAAAATGCTCAAAAGACAAAAAAATGCAAAATGAAATGAAGAAAGTAAAGATCGGCCATTTAACACATTCCAACACAATAAAATTTAATACTGGTCCAAATTGATAGAAGATGCAGGCGACAATCTTAGGTTGATGGAATTCTGAAATTCTTTTTCTTTTAGGGTAGAAAACATTGAGGACATTGAAGAATTGATTGAAACAAGCAATTTCTTCAATGTCCACAATGTTTTCCAATGCCTTTTTTCTGGAGGGGCGTAAAAAGGAGGGCTCGTGTGAGAATGGGTTCATATTGCTGGCAACCTTAATATTCTTTGCAGTTTGACCGTTTTTTGGAATGTTCAAAGTTCCTGTCAATTGGTAAAATGAAGTGAACTCCATTATGTCCTGGCTATATACAGTACGAAACAATGCAACCTAGCACTATTTTCAATGGATATTATGTGTATAGCAAATCTTGTTTTAAGCGACCTCTCATGGAACGACCAAAACGTGGTTGCCTATCAGAATCTAAGATTCGTACACTTTTCATTGAGATATATTTAGGATTGATTCGATTGCATAAATCAAGTTTTACTTAATTCTAGCTAAATACAATATTGTTGGAACTCATTAGAATCTCACTGAGACGATTCTAATAAGTTCCAACAACATTTATTTAGGTATGATGTTTTAGCAAATACGACCACTTCTTTATGAGAGGTTTTGCTTCTGAAAAGGAGATTTCGGATGCGTTCGCTTGATGGAAGTGGTCGCTGAATACAAGAGGTCGCTCGAACAAGATCGATTCTATATTAGCCGACGTCATAGCGCAGAGGCTAGCGCGTCAGACTCCAAATCTTCAATCATGGGATGTCATGGGTTCGATCATCGGCGGCACATTTGTATCTCACCAATGGGTTGATAATCGTAAACCTAAGTGGGATAGCAGCTGGAGGCTAGGAAAGGATGTAGTTGTAGTACTGGTGTGAGAAATACCAGGAATCCATTGTTAGGTGCTTCAGCCGCCGCGATATGACGGAAATACTGTTAAAAGCGGCGTTAAACCCCATTCAATCAATCAATCAATCAATCGACTGTATATTAATTCCAACAGCCTTTTGATATCAAAGGTGATATTTTGGCTGACCTTTATACGAAGAGTCACAAATGCAATTTGGTTCGATATATCTTCGTAATAAGTTTATCAGTTTTTGTTTCATTTTTATTTAGACCTATGCAGGAATGCAGTTATCAATTCCCATGCCCGTTTCACGTCATTTACCTTCATTTAATCCATCTTGTAAACTTAAAAATAACCTGAATGATTAATTTTGCGTACCGATCAAACATTATATTGCACTTTAGAAAAGATATATTAAACACGTTAAACGCGTTCGGGTGGAAATGTTGTGACATTTCAAAATGATATCGACGATTCGAAATACATAACATGATAGGGTTCCATTTTGATAACTTCTAAACGTCATCGATTAACGTTCGTATCCCTGATACATTTTAGACTAGCCCGAATTCCAAAGAAGTTGCAGAAGACGGTTTTTAGTTAGAAATTATTGTGAATAATGAAGAAATTGCTTGTACCAGGTAATTTCTTCATTTTCCGCAATTTTTTTCAAGTTGTTTACGTTGGAATATGTTATCCCTTGACATGCTGAACCCTGTCCTTGCAGGAGGTGAAGACAAAGATCAGCCTGCACTTAGTCTACTTCTCCTATTCGTCTCTTTTAAGCAAAAGCTTTATATAGGATTTTTACCAAAATAAATGTTAAAACCCTTACTTTATGAGTCAAACGATTTAATGCATTTTATTTTAATTCAATTTTGTTGAAAATAGCATAGCAAAGGTGAAGCTATATCCTCGAAAGTTTCGAAACTCTGCGATGAGATGTTACCAATCTTGATCGAGATTATGCCAATGGACAATGAAATACAGATTTGTGATACGAATGATAGATTTTATTCCGTTACCATAACGATTAATCTAATATTTACCAGTTTGTTACAGTGTATTACCATGGTTATCATAATCATTATCATCATAAGTATTTGATAATAACAACTGACGGATCGCAGACCACGCCCTATATCTCCGACAGGAAGTTCGACTTAGATATTAAACGGCCTTTTAATTCGCTTAAAATAAAATAGGGTTCGATTACGACCGTAACCACAGTTTGATTTAGTTGTAGTTACGATGTTTAATTCCCAAAACTTAAACATTGCTTTACATAAATATCGGCCAAAGTTCACTTCTGGTTTAAATGAAAGATAAGATTGGCCAATCAGTTTTTTGATTGATACCATCGATACGTTTTCGTTTTTTTTAATTGTTCGTTTTGGTTTGTTTGTTTTTTGACACCATTTTAAAAGTTCAGTCTAAATCTTATTGTTAATGAAATGAAATGGGCATCAAATAGTGAACGCAAAAGTTAACATTTCTATTTTAATTGGAAAATGAGTTGGAGTTTTTGTTGTTGTTTTTTCAACCCTTTTTCAACCAATTGCGACAAATCTAAACCATTTCCATAAGGATGTGAGATGTCTTTAAGTCGTTTAATCCCGATGTCTCTGTGCTCCACTCGGTGTACAATACACTACATGTAATAGACAT
Source organism: Fragum fragum (assembly GCA_946902895.1). Classification (NCBI taxonomy): domain Eukaryota; kingdom Metazoa; phylum Mollusca; class Bivalvia; order Cardiida; family Cardiidae; genus Fragum; species Fragum fragum. The sequence continues at coordinate 4,827,027 of OX336370.1, read as the reverse complement.
TTATTGTCGCTCGTTTTCTTTCTAATAGGGTTCTTGTATTGTATTAGCCATAAAATCGAGGAAAGACATTAGCCCTGAGTCAGTCAGTAGGAAACGTAATCTTTTAACCCGATAGTGTGTTCTTCAGTCAACCCTTTCCTGTGAAAACCCGGGATTTTACGTTGCTGTGATTTAATACTTGAGAAAACATTGTGGAAAAGGAAGAAATTGCTTGTTACAAGCAATTTCTTCTTTTTCCACAATGATTTTACCAAATAGGATCATTCATTTCTAATTGCATCTGATTTCTTTTTACGTCTGCAACCTCTTTCAATTTGGAGCGGTCTAAAATTTCAAAAATCAGGAAAGGGTTAAACGTGTATTAAGCGACCATTAAATGGACGGCAAAAGGTGGTCGCTTATAGGAAGTGGTCACTAAACCCAATCCCACTCAATCCGTCCTTTTCACTCGAATAGAGAGAAAAAGCTTTGGAAAACATTGCGGAAAATAAAGAAATTGCTTGTATCAAGCAATTTCTTCATTATCTTCACTGTTTTCTATCCAATAAAACGAGAAAAAATAGACATTCGCCAAATTGAAATTATCGTCTGTAGGTTCTTTCAATTTGGATAAGTCTTAACCTTGTTGTGTAAGAATGGTTAAAAACATCTTTTATGACAGAAAAGATGGGCCGGTTTCATTGCATGATTATGTAATTTAATCTAAAATTCACATATAATCCTATGTTGTTTGAACTCATCGGAATCGCCCAATGAGACATTTCTAACGTGTTCAAACAAAATAGGATTGAGTTATAAAAATTTTATGAGAAATCCGTCCATCGACTTTAAATTCTAGCTGGTGGGAAAGAAAATTTAATTGTGGTCGCCGAATAAAGATGATCGCTCAAAAGAAGTTGTCGGTCTAAGTTGTGACCGGTATCACAGCAGCTGGCGAGCAGTCTCGGTTTAACCCTTTCCCACACAATTCCGCTTTTTAACCCCCCCCCCACCCTTCCTAAAGAAAAAAGTCGTTAGAAAACGTTGTGGAAAATGAGGAATTCGCCTTTAACAAGCAATTTATTCAATGTTCAAAATATTTTCTATCCCAAAAGGCATATGTCAAAAACTTGAACTTATTTTCTGTTTAGACTGGTCTAAAACACTGTCATGTGGGTATGGGTTAAATGTATTCTGAAAGAAATAGGTCTAGACAACTTATGAAATCTAAAAACAAAAGCGACGCGTATTTAGATAACAGAACAGAACAGAAAATTTAATTAATCGACAAGTACAAAATGGTACAAAGCCATACAAACATATACAAATTAAAATGATACAATTTAAGAACAAGGGACCGTGACGATTCTAAATCGCTCACCTGAGTCAGTCATCTACTAATCTAAGCACTTTGTCTTATACAGAATTATCAAAGGGGAGCCAAGATGTAGGAACGGTTTATTTCTAGCCTTCATAATACCTCACCTTCATGCAAAATTTGGAAGCTCTTTGCATTATGATGTGTTTAAATGATTTTAATCCCATAAAAATGATATCTGTTTGGCTTTTTTCGAATCGCTTATCCATATAGCTTTTCAAAGGTTGTGTTGGATTGTGGTTTTTTTTTTGTGTGTGTGTGTTTGTTTTGTTTGTTAGTTTTGTTTGTTTGTTTGTTTTTTGTTTTTTATTTGGGGGGGATTCTGAGACACGATAGGAATTAAATAAACAACTTTTGTACCAAATCTAGATGACACATGCAAAATAGGAAACATCGAGTCTTTGCTACTTGCCATGTGGAAGTTTTAGTGCTTTTTTAGCTTTTCTGTTGCCATGGCACCCATTGTCCACATGAAAAACAGGAAGACTCGAAACTTGTAGATTGTTCCAAGACGATTTTAAAAGTGTGCATATGTCTAAAATGAAAGCAAAAAATATTCTTTTTTATCTCTTAAGTGTTAACTTCGACTTTAAGACAATCTGACACAAAAGAAAACTTACAGATCGCCGGTAAAGCCTACTGAAGTCCAACAGGAAGTTCGACCTAGATATTAAACCTCGTTATTTTCAAGATTCGTGGCCAGGAACAGGTAACAAAAACAGATAATCAGTTACCGACCTAAATGTAGAAACTACGACTAAAATAAACTGTAGTTACGACGTCTAATCTCCAAAACCACCAAAAAAGCTCCACATAAATGTCAGCCAATGTCGGAATTCAATGTTTACCTCCTATCTAAATGAAAGATTTGATCGGTCGATTGGTTCTTTGGTTGATAGTCACGATCCATCAATGGGCCAATCGCTGGCCCGCCAACTTAAGTCGTTGGCCACGCCCACCAACTCCGACAGGAAGTCACGCTTTTACGGTGGTAATTTGCAAAATGTATCGCCAGTATGATATACAAAAATGTAATATGGTTTATTGGTGACCTAAAAGTCGTAGCTACAGCTCAAATAAACTGTAGTTACCACGTTGAAGTCGCCAAACAAACAATAAAGGTTAACAAATATGGCAGCCAATGTTGGAGTTGAAAAGCTCAGGTCCGGGCTGAATAGATTATTTGATTGGTAGGTTTATTCCTTGATTGACAGCCGTGATTGTTCAATTAGCATGTGAAGATCGTGCATCCGAAAGGACTCTACTTAGAGTTACGGTCGCATACGTATTATTTGGACAAATAAAATAGCATTTTTACCACCCGTTCAACTATTGTGATACAATTTATTTTCCGTACTTCCGAGAACTAATTTACAACTAGAGGTGTTTCTGTACTTCTGAGAAATTATTTACAACTAGAGATGTTGCTGAACGATACCCTTGGTGTTTTCATGCAGAAACTGTAACCAAACCCGTGGCTCTATCACAAGCTACTTGATCGCTCTAATAGGTATCATGCAGAAACTGTAGCCAAACCTGTGACCATCCGATAAGCTAATTTAACGCTCTAATAGGTGCCATGCAGAAACGCGTTATCGCTTTAAAATGGCAAAGCTCATGATGGAGTACTCAGGGAGTGTTCAGGTAAAATGTGTAACTCCCAACTGACTCCGGCATGAAGTTTGACTAAGATAATAATCCTTTTCTGTGCAATATCCGATTTTACGTCCATGTGATATCATACTTTTGAAAGTATTGTGGAAAAAGAAGAAATTGCTTGTTACAAGCAATTTCTTCTTTTTCCACAATTTTTTATATCATTTAGGTAAGTTTCTTTTCGAGTTGTATATACATTATAATATCTTCTGATACCCCTTTTTGAATTTGGACAAGAAATTTTGAAAGATAATAAATAATAAAGGGTTCAACAGAGGTATTTTGCAAATTTATGACCAGTAACACACATACACACACACACACACACACAAAAAAAATCTCAGCGGCCCAGTATAAATGTCTGAGTTCAAAGATTACTTTGGGCTTAAATGAAGGAATTAAATCGGTCAATAAGGTTGTTTGGTCGACATCCACGATTTAATATCTGTAATCCTATATTTAAACATGCATGTTCAAAAAAATGCTTTTGATAAATGTCATACGCAATAAACATAACCAACGACCCGTGTTTTTTTTTTTTTTTTTTTTACCATTTCTTGATCAATCTCTGGTTTTTATACTTGAGAAAACATTGTGGAAAAAGAAGAAATTGCTTGTTACAAGCAATTTCTTCTTTTCCACAATCTTTTCTGCCCTATTGTATGATTATTTGTCGAGTAAAATCGACTTTAAATTGTCAACTGCAAAACCTTTGAATTCGGACAGGTCTAAAATTTTGCAAAACAGTAAATGGTCAAGTTCATATTCTAAGCAAAGCAGTATTGAGAATACAAAGTCAATTCTTTCCTAACAGGAAGTGTGATGCTACAAAATCTAATAAAGGTCTTACATTCAAAATGGTATCAATTATCAAAATGTTTCGGGACGAAATTCGATTAATTGTATTCTATAGGGATTTTCGACAGAGCTTTCAGTTATCTACGACTTTCATGTAATGTTTCTCAACACACTTATGGCTTCATCCGCCGAATATGTATTTCGTCGGTGTAATTCTAAAACCTCGTAACTACAGACTGAATGATTTTTTCTATTACCATTATTTTATTTCACTTAACTGTTTCCAGAACCGATATTTAATTGTGTGTTTATGTTTTTTTTGTTTGTTTGTTTGTTTGTTGTTTTCTTTTTATTTTTTTTTATTATTTTTTTGTTGTTGTTTTTTTTGTGTGTGTTTTTTTTTTGTGTGCGTGTGTATGTTTTTGGTTTGTTGTTTTTTTTTTTTTTTTTTTTCAATTAAAAGATGAATCTAATATTTTGTTTTGCTTGTTTTTACGGAGGTATAAAACGAAAAAACCTAATCACACTGTATGAATATGCTTATGATTTAATGACATCGGTCGAAAAAAATCAAGAGTTTATGGATTTTGATACGTTTTTAGAGAACTATTTTGTGAGTAAGTATACAAAAAAGGCCGCGTGCACACATTTTTAGATTTATTTATTCATCTATTTATTTTTGGGCTATTAGAACGCTCGTTATTGAAAGACGAAACTAAAAAATAAATAGTTTTATAATAATTTACAACCATTCGTGTATTTAATATTTTCAACTATGCACCAGTCAAAGGCTGACGTCTGACCGGAAAATGTTCTGCCATATTTGATCGTAATTGTATTGGACAGGACAGAATTTCAAAATGACTCAGGAAGATTACTTGTTGAAATAGTCGATTAATTTAACAAACGATTTGCGGGCGGATATTTTATTGATAGAAACCATAACCCCTTTCGGTGCTGAATATATATAGCTCTTTCTTTAACCATTTCCCGTACAATGTCAGATTTTCACGTCCCTGCGACATTACTCTTGAGAAAATATTGTAGAAAAAGAAGAAATTGCTTGTTACAAGCAATGTCTTTTTTTTCACGATATTTTCTATCTTTATGAATGTTTTTTTTTTAAAAATTCAATCCGCCTTAAGCTAGTTTTCGTCTGCAAAGCCTTTGAATTTTGACATTTTTCGGTAAAATGTTACAAAAAAGTAAAAAAAAAAAATCGGTTCTCGACCTAAACGTCTTAACGACAGCTGTCGTGAAGATGTTTAAGTGGCCGAACCACTAGAAATTTTACACAGAAATGTCGGCGAATGTCAACGTTCACTTCCGGTCTAAAGGAATGATATGATTGGTCGATTGACTCTTTGATTGACAGAAGACAGCCATGATTGTCAATCCTGTAAGTGACAAACTAGTAAAAGGTCAAAGAGTCGGGCAATGCTCATACACTTTGCTTGATTATAGCTGTATTGTTTTATTCTTGTCTGTCTGCAAAGTTTTCCCATCGTCTGCTTTATCTAGTTTCATCTAGCGCTGCAGTAATTTGATTTTGATACATATATAACCTTCGAAGTGTAAAGAAACTCCTGGGTTGTTCCAAAGTATCGAACTTGATCGGGCTACGCGGACTGTCCAAACTGACCAGGGTCCAAACGTTTTGCTTTTCTACGATTTTCTGAATCTAGATTAATATACCATCCTCTATTTGACCTCTGCTGGATCCCAACTTTTTCAGTATTTGTTTTACGTATGAGGTTCCTTTAGTCTGGCGGGTTACATACCGTTCTCGGGAGACCAAAACGTCGTGAATACAGTTTCAATAAAGCTGTAATAAAAACATTTTGGTCGCTAACGATGGTATAGATCAATTTCAATATAGCTGTCATGTTCGGCTTCGGCAGTTTAAGATAGTCTACTCATATTGCCCAGTTTGGGAAAAGGCCCAACGCTGGGATATCTCGATCTTTTAATACTTTAACGTTATACTGACGAATTTATTATGTTATTTTTTTTATCTTTTCGTGAACATTTCAGAAGTCTTTATCCGACGATACGATATTTCATAATGGCGCAATCACATACACTCAACAACACAAAATTAGTGTTTTTAACGCCACTTGAGAATTGAGTGTAGAAAGACATTGTGGAAAATGAAGAAGTTGCTTATAAAAAGAAACTTCTTCATTACCCACGATGTATTCTACCCAGAAATACAAAGGTGTTTCGACTTGAATAATCATTCGAATTCTCTGAAAACAGCACAGTAAATGTAAAGGAAATCCGTAAAAATCCAGAATCTTGCAATAAAAGTCCGTTTAATATTGGTTTGCATGTGTTGGGTAATTTCTTCATATTTCTTCCGTCTCAAATCCTCTATCTCATAAATAAGAATGAGTTAAAGCAGAGCTCTATTTTATTACAGATTTTTAAATATTTCTAGCCCAGTGGTCTCGATATTTTAACAGCCTAAATGAAACTAACCCCACACGTTCTCTCTAGCTTCTCGTTATTAACATTAAATTTTAACCAAGTGGCCAATCCCTGGTTTTACGGTCCCGTGAATTTATAATTGAGAAACAATTGTATAAAAAGAAGACATTGAAACGAAGCAATTTCTTCTTTTTTTCACAATATTTTCTACCTTTCTAAATATTCATTTCTCAAATTACATCCAAAGTCAAGTTTCGTCAGCAAAACCTTTGAGTTTTGACATGTCTAGAATTTTGCAAAAAAGGAAAGGGTTAATCCATTCCCAGACAATGACGCTTTTAGACGCCCCTAAGAAAAAAAAATCTTTAAAAAGATTGTGGATAATGAAGAAATTGCTTGTTACAAGCAATTTCTTCATTATCCACAATCTTTTTCTATCCTTTAAAGGAAAGCTGTTGGTAAGAATACAAGTTCTTCGATTGACCAAATTCTCTCGATTCGGGTTCTTGGAGAAAACCCAACACTCTTGCCGAGTAGGGGCTACTGGAAATTAAGACGAACTTTAAACCTCTTGAACTTAGAGCTGGTGCCCTACCCCACGATCACGGAAATGGGATGGTGATAGTCACATACAGTGCGGAATCTATTGGTCATGCAGCTGTCATTCCTTGTAGGGTGACCACGGTCGAGATGTAGAGCGACCGCTTCCCGATCAATACCCCCCGAGTTCGATTCCCGGATCGATGTTAGTTTTGCAATTTAGTTCGCAGTGTTCAGTTTATGCCAATTGAGAAAATCAAACATTTTTTTACCATCATCAGTGACGCCATCGTTTTCGAATAATTGGGTACCCAAAGTCTAGGCCCTAGATCAAAACTTTTTTTCTTATTTATTCGTTGCCGCGGTGATATTTCATAGTATTTAATCTTTAGAATTCAAATGATCGAATTTATATGTTTCAAAAGCGATTTCGTTAAAATTAAGTTAAGATACCTACATTCATTGTTGCCGGTATTCGGTAATTCTGCAGGTCAATAGATACAGGTTTCGGACTCACTCCCAGACAATAATGTCTCAAGAAATCGAATTTTCCAGCCTGCAGACCTAAAAGGGTGTCTCTTCTCGTGATCCAAAAATCTCGAAGGATATATTTGGCCTGGATTTTTTGTGCTCAAATCTCAATAACGCCAGGCAAAATAACGCATCGTCAATGAAGGTGGAAAATGTCGTAACTTCAGCTTCATTCAAATTGAAGTTACAACATTTTGCTCGCCCAACGACGACATTTCAGCCTTGTAGAATGTTTCCGCCAGTTGAATTAAATGCATTCTTCTATTTGTTAATCTTTCGTTTTATTTTTTTAACCTCAAATTATCTCTGAAAACTAAAAAAAATGTGTTTTGGTTCCCCATTGAATCATTTCAGAATATAGTAATCTGTCTGTAATTTGAGTGAAGAATAATTCATTTGCATGCATACGTATACATCATTACTGTCATGGTTATTTCACTGTTATTATTATATACCTATCAGGTATTTATCTCACTCTATTAGACATTAATTTATAATTGTTTCCAATTATAATTGATCCAAACCCTTATTCTGAATTGGCATGTTCTGATCGTAAACCTAAGTGGGATAGCAGCTGGAGGCTATGACAGGATGTAGTGGTAAATACCAGGAATCAATTGTTAGGTGCTCCAGCCGCCGCGACGTGACTGAAACACCATTAAATGTGGCTTTAAACCTCATCCAATCAATCAATCAAACATATCCCGCACTTTCATTACAGCATATCTTGTATCAAGCGACCACTCACAGAACAACCAAAATTGGTCGCACAAGAAAATTGTCGCTTAAAGCACGCTTTCGTGAACTATATGAATGGTTGATTTAATTACATATATAAATTATAACGTAATTCAACCTGAGTCCTATGTTGTATGGCCTCATTAGAGTCATCTCACTGAGACGGTTCTAATGAGTTCAAACAAGGTTAGACTTAGATATAATATGTTTTTAGATGATACGGCCACTTCCGTATGGGAATTTGTGTATTTGAAAAGGGGATTTCAACCGTGGTTGTTAAACGGAAGTGGTCGCTTGATAGAGTTGGTCGCTCATGCAAGATCGACCGTGTTTCATATTCCATGATAGAATAATTCTTCTGCCATGGAACAAAACCTACACTGTAAAAATCTTCGTCTTGTCAAAGAAAGAATCCAATCGGATTGCATTTTCTAATCTTGACAATCACAATATGCCTATCAATCTAAAACGTGATTTATCATGAACGCCCGACACAAGAAAAACGGGAATTAAAAATTTAATTAAGGGAATATCGCATTTCTTAACACTTGAAGACTTTCATGGTTGCATTGTATGAAATAGTAGCTTCTCGGTGAGCATTTCTGGACCATCTTTAACTTTATTTCTACAAGTTTATTTATTTTTTAATACCGCATTCTAATTGGCTAAAAAACATACCTCAAAGAAAGAAAATAGTTCGAAACTATCTTAAAAACTTGCTCACATAGTAATTCCATACGAAATGTCTAATAACTTTGTGACACATTTCTGGATAAAATTTAATCATAAGAAATGTAGATCATATTTATGTTGATGTTCAAACAACCATTCACTTACTAGCCTTAATAACAAGTCCGACTACTTCTATTTGAGGATACATATATTAAAACAAGCTCATTAAAGGCCAGGTTGAATTCTTCATATTTCAAGCAACAGATAAACAGTTGAGCCTTGATGAGAAATTCTCAACCACTACACATGACTCCTGTCAGCCTTTGCATCCGCGCAGTCCTATCAAAGTCTTCACTATTTGCCCTATAGATAGATATTGCTCAAGACCTCTTTAAGCAATGAGCGAATATTATACATGCCTTAAGTGCCTGTTTGGGCTGCTAAATGTCTGTGCTCGACGAATTCGTGAACTAGTTGTAAACTGGTTAGAAATGTAACGCACATGAGAAGTGGTTGGATATGTAACGCATATGTCGATTGGTTGGATATGTCACGCACATGTGAACTGGTTGGAAAAGTCACGCACATGTGAACTGGTTTGAAGTGCCACGCACATGAGAAGTGGTTGGATATGTCACGCACATGTGAACTGGTTACGAATGTCATGCACATGCAAATTTGTTGAAAATGTCACGCACTTGTGAATGGGTTGAAAATGTCAAGCACATGTGAACTGGTTTCAAATGTGACGCACGTTTGAACTGGTTACGAATGTCATGAACAGGTGAATTTGTTGAAAATGTCACACATTTGTGAATTGGTTGAAAATGTCAAGCATATATGAATTGGTTGCAAATGTCATGAATATGTGGATTGGTTGCAAATGCCACGCACATGTGGACTGGGTACAATATGTCAAGCACATGCGGAGTGGTTTGAAATAACCCGCAAGTGGGACCTGGCTGCAAATGTAACCCATTTGTGGACTGGTTGTAAAAGTCACGTATATGTGAACTAGTTGAAAATGTCACGAATATATGGACTGGTTGCAAATGTCACGCACTTGTGAACTAAATACAAATGTCACGCATATGGTGACTGGTTGCAAATGTCATGTATATGTTGACTTGTTGCAAATGTCACGCACATGTGAACTAGTTGTAAATGTCACGCATTTGTGAATTGGTTGAAAATGTCAAGCGCATATGAATTTGTTGCAAATGTCACGAATATGTGGACTGGTTGCAAATGCCACGCACATGTGGACTGGTTACAATATGTTACGCACATGCGGACTGGTTTGAAATAACCAATACATGTGAACTGGTTGCAAATGTCACCCATTTGTGGACTGGTTGGAAATTGTCACGTACATGTGAACTATTCGAAAATGTCACGAATATGTGGACTGTTTGCAAATGTCACGCACTTGTGAACTAAATACAAATGTCACGCATATGGTGACTGGTTGCAAATGTCATGTATATGTGGACTGGTTGCAAATGTCACGCACATGTGAACTAGTTGTAAATGTCACGCATATATGGGATAGTTGCAAATGTCACGCACATGTGGACTCGTTGCAAATGTCACGCACATGTTGACTGGTTGCAAATATCAAAATATGTTGACTAGTTGCAAACGTCACGCACATGTGAACTAGCTGTAAATATCACGCACATGTGGACTGGTTGCAAATTTCACGTACATGTGGACTGGTTAAAAATGTCACTCACATGTGATCTGTTAGGAAATATAACGCATGAGCTTAACTTTTACAATTATTAGTTGATGAAATTAGGAGATTCTCCAAACCAACAAAAATGTCGGCCAATGTCGAATTCAGAGTTCACTGGCAGCCTGAATGAATTATTTGATCGATCGATTGATTCCTTTATTAACAGCCGCTATCCGTAAATTGTCTTAATCCTGTTAGTCACATGAACCGAAAACTACAAATCTTTCTACAGAAAAAACAAACGCGGACGGATCGAGGATTACGTCCGCATATTGTTAACCCTTGACATGCTGAAGCCGGAATATTCCTGCTTTGACAGGATGTAAAGACAAAGATCAGCCTACACATATATGCAGTCTGATCTTTGTCTTCACCACCTGCTTGCTCCTTTCAAGCCAGAATCATTTATAAAATCAGTTTTTTAAAAGAAATACTGACCTGCAACTAGTGCTTCCTGAGATTTTGGTCCTTCTATTTTAGTGCAATTCTAATCGGGATTATATTCAGCATGACAAGGGTTAAGACAGATACGATGTTTTTGCACTAGGTCATCGATATAAGAATACAGTAGTTTACACAATTATTTGAATGTGAAGGAAGCTAAACCGCCGCTAAAGATTACGTGTTCTTTCAAGCGGGGATATGACTTTCTGCAGTCCTCTTAACCCATTCCCACTCAATCCCTCCTTTTTACGCCCCTCAACGAAAAAGCTTTGGAAAACATTGTGGAAAATGAAGAAATTGCTTGGATCAAGCAATTTCTTCATTATCCACAATGTTTTCTATCCAAAAAGTCAAAGAAAATTTAAATTCCACCAACTTGAAAATATCGTCTGCAGCTCCTTACAATTTGGACCGGTCTAAAATTTTGTTGAGTTGGAATGGGTTAATGTCGTTAAGTGAAATATGTCAATAACGCGTACAATAGTCATGAAGACTGGACTAGTTATGAATTCGCTGTATTCCTAGGTACAAATTTCAAACCCTATGAGAGATAAAAGCGTTCGTCTGCATACGTCTTTGATATATAGACATATATCAAAGCTTTAGGACCAATATTGAGATTAGATCTATTACATACAAGGCCGCTGATATAAATGAATAGTCTCTAGACAATTTAGTAATACCTCCTACAGTTCGTCAGTTCATTATTTATTCGAGTTGACATTTACTTTACTTCTCTATCATAGCATTTACCAATGAAAATTGTGAGTCATTTAATGGTAAAACGATAAATATGTATAGTTATAATAGTTATATATTTGTGGATTCATGTCAGCAAACTTTCCTCGAAAATGACATGCCCGAAAGAAATATGGAACGATATCAAACCTAGCTACTATTGAAAAGCATTGAGTGAAGTTTGGAAAGAAACTATTCTTATGGTTAGTTCCTAAACATATTTGATATTTTATTACATTAATCATTTAGTTGTGGGCAAATTTCTTTACTCTTGTAATAACTCACAAAAACAAAATGTGATTAAAGAAACACAGTCGTAGACCTTTGTTTAGGCAGTTACGGTAATCTAAATATACATGTAGGGTTATCAAACTATTATTGATATCAAGTTTGTGATGGTAAATAATCATTTCAATGATTTAACCCTTTTCTGTACAAACCCGGGATTTACGTCACTATGATTTTATACTTGAGAAAACAATGTGGAAAAAGAAGAAATTGCTTGTTACAAGCAAATTTTCCTTTTCCCACAATATTTTCTACCACATTGGATGGTTTCATTTCAAATTGCATCCAATTTGCATTGTCGTCTGCAACCTGTTTCATTTTGGACCAGTAAAAATTTCAAGAAACAGGAAAGGGGTATTTAAACACAAGCATAGAAAAAAGACAATGCTTTAACGTCCCAATACAAAGCAGACGGTGGTCAATCAAGTCGCTATGCACTTCATATATAATTCAGTGGTCACTAATTCCGATCATCGAAGTATTTTGGTGGCCGTAGGCATTAAAAACTCATTAAGACTGAATCGGACACCCGTCTCCTGGAACAACATTATCTTCAGCGCCAAAAAGATATCATAACTGCTTGTAGCACTATGTGTTTCTAACATCATGTAGGTTGGGTACTCACAACTTAATGTTTGACCACTCTAATGATTTAATTTTTAGTTTCGTATATCAAAAACAGGCGTTCTGATTGGTCGAAAAAATATTCATACCTCCATGAATAAAATTTTGAGCGAGCAGCTATTTTGCATGCTTCCGCACAAAATAGTCCCATACATAACAGTATCAAAAATTGAAAAGTGTTTGCTTTTTTCGCTCGATGCTATTAAATTATAAGAAATGAAGAAACCATTTTTTGTTTTCATGGAGGTATGAACCGAAAACCTAATCACATTTATGTAAGAATCCGCTTCGCGAATTCATATAGTGTGATAAGTTTTTTTCGGTTCATGCCTCCATGAAAACAAATTTTTTTCTCTTCATCTCTTAATCAATAAAAAGTCCACGTGAGGTGCAACTTAAATTACTTTTTCATTCAAGCCGTATATAAACTTTGTTGGTACAGAAAAACTGGGTACAAAATGACTAATGAGGAAATTCAGGTTTATAATGTCTCTCTCAAAAAACGCTTTTGTTGATAAATAGACAACTTTCTGTAAATTGAAAATCATTTGACCTATCAATTCATTTATTTAGATCGGAAATTTAAAAATGTCAAGCTCTGTCCTTTATTTCAAACATGTTTTGTTTTTGTGTACCATGAATGCGAGTCGTAGTTACGACATTTAGGTCATCCTCCAACGATTTTCTTTGTGTTGTCATATGTGATACAAAACTGTAGTTTTGGTGCGTCTGTTTTATTTGAGCGCATGCGTGACATTTCCAACCATTACACGTGTGCGCCAAGGAAAGACTCAGATCAGCCTGTGCATCCGCACAGTCTGATCAGAGTCTTCACTCTGCGCTCTATAGATAGATACTAGCCCAAAGCTTCTTTAAACAATCAGTGAATATTCTAATTGCCCCGAATGGCTGTCCAGGGTGCTCAATGTGTGCGAGTCACGCACATGCGAAATGGTTGGAAATGTCTCGCATAGGCTCATTTCAATGTCAGAGGTCAGTGGGCGTGGCCACTGATCCGTCAATTGACCAGTCGCTGACTCCGCCCTTTTACTTCTTTGGCTCCACCCATTGCCTCCAACAGGAAGTCACGCTTCGATTTTTAACAGCGTTATTTTGCAAAATTGATTGTCAGTAGCATGTTACAAATAAGTAGAATGGTTGGTTGGCGACCTAAACGGCATAACTACGGCTTGATTAAGCTGTACAAGTCGCCAAACAAACACAAAAGGTTAACAGAATTGGCTGCCAATGTCTGAGTTGAAAGTTCAGGTCCGGGCTGAATAAATGATAAACAGGAATATTCCAGTATCAGCATGAAAAGGGTTAAAATTCTCATATGAAACGGCCAAAAAAATGGTTGAGATGAGTGTTCATGGAAGTCACTTGATTTCTTTCAAGTTCTATCGAGATAATGGTGACATGGTTGTTGGTCTATTTTACTCACTCTGTGGAACGGAAATGCATTAGTCTGGGAGACCTCCACTTTTCCATAAATTTGAATTTTCTAGTCATTTCACAAGTGACTTATTGCGTTAGAAGAAATCGGAAACAAAGAGATTGTCTGTTTTTCATAGCTTTGTTTCGAACGTGTAAACTTTTTAACCCATTACCCATTAATATTACAGAAAACATTATTGGAAAATGAGAAATGGCTCATAAGAAGCCACTTCTCCTTATTGCACAATGTTTTCTACCATATTCTGTCATAGTTTTTGAAATTACACACACATTGAAATGTCATTGCCACTTCTTTCATTTTGGTCCAGTCCAAAATTTTGTCATTATGGAATTCGGTTCATTGATATGCTTTCAATTTTTATGAATGACCAGAGGTTAGCAGCGTCACCTTAAAGAGTTTCTTTGTTTGCTGAAATGATGTATCTAAATGCTGTCAATCAGAATCGGCCAATCAATGTGGGTTAACCTTTACGTAGTGTTACGAGAGGTTACGGATGTCATACATACTTACTGAAGGGGTGTTACAATATATCCTCTTTTATGAACGGTTTACGTGTATATAATTTAATTTTTAGTTTCGACTATCAAAAACAGGCGTTCTCATTGGTAGAAAAAAATTATTCACAACTCCGTGAACAAAATTTTGAGCACGCAGTAATTTTGTATGATTCCGCACAAAATAGTCCCATACAAAAAAACATCAAAATTTGTGAAGTTTTACTCTTTTCGCTCGATAAAATTTCAACTATTGAATTAGCTGTAGTTACAACATTTGAGTCGCTAAACCAACAAGAATTTGGAGTTAAAACCTCACTTCCTGTCTAAATGAATCGTTTGTAGATTTTTATTGACACGCGCGATCCGTCAATTGACCAATCGTTGGCCCCGCCCACTTACTCCGTTGGTCCACTTCTAATTCAAACGGAGTTATTTAACAAAATCTATGGCCAGTAGCATGTAAAAGAAAAGGAAATAGTTGGTTGGCGACCTAAACGTCATACTAACAGTTTGAAAAGACGGCGTTTAAGTCGTCAAACCATTAAATAAGCTTAACGAAAATAATGTTCAATGTCGGAGTTTAAAACTCACATCTGATCTAAATGAACGTTTTCATTGGTCGACTAATAATTTGATTGACAGCCGCGATAGGTCAATTTGAATGACACCCCCCCCCCCTAATAACTCGAATCTTTATTATTGCTTCTATATTTGACTTTTACTCTATGTTGCGCCATATCATTTACCCCAGACATCAAACTGGTAACCTCCGCTACATGCAGTATGTACTATAAGGCTTTGTTTTTCGGAAATATGTTCGAAAGTGAAGTGTTTATCCCTTTTATGTTGAACTGTTGAACTTCCATGTTATGATTTTAGACATTGTTAAATTTCAAAACATGTTTTAGTCTTTTCAACAAATTATCAAAAGTAGTGACAAGTCGTGGTTTACTTGTCAAGTATAATTAGACTAAGGGAGTTCTTCTGGTGAACAAAAAACAACTACTGTCCCGATGGGAACAGGATTTCATAGAAAGTGCTATTGATATTTGATACAAAGTATTTTCAAATCCACATTTTCCGATGAAAGCTTTGTAATCCACTTTAAATGCATTTTTTGCATTACAACAAAATGCCAGAACACTTCTATTTTGGCAAGCGGTATAGGCATGAGTGCAGGCTGATCTTAGTCTACACCACCTGTTTGATGTTTAAAGCGAGAGGTTCTTTTTTTTAATTCACTAATAAAAGAAAATATTGATTTAAATGCAGGGCCTTTCAGTGCTTTAAGCCTTTTGATTTTAACCCTTTCCTGTTTTTTGAAATTTTAGACTGGTCCAAATTCAAAGGTTTTGCAGACGACAATTAAAAGTTGAATTCATTTTATAAATAATCATTCAGTAGGGTAGAAAACATTGTGGAAAAAGAAGAAATTACTTGTTACAAGCAATTTCTTCTTTTGCCACAATGATTTCCCAAGTATAAAAACACAGAGACATAAAAAACAGTGATTGTACGGGAAAAGGTTAATAGTTAACAACACATCGAAGAATGGGGTGTTGAAGAATTCCTTCTTCTTTGTCGTTCTTATCTAAATAGCTGACGGATTGCCGCTCTTAATTGAAAAATCGACTGTCCAAATAAATCATTTATTTAGACTGGAAATGCATTCTGAACCCCCGACATACATTTTATGCAATTTTGTTAATTGTGCGACTTAAACGATTTATTCAAGATGTAGCTACGATGTTTCTCTCGCCAACCAACCATTTGGGAAAGAAAAGTAAATGTTCACGAGTGCTATATTTTATTCCAAATCTGGTAAAACATTGAGGAACTTTGTGCAATCAAATACAGGATATTGGGGTTTTCACTTTTGTTTTGGTTTCATTTTTTCCGTACGTTCAATTAAATTCAAGATTATAAGATTTTATCCATGGGAAAAATTGTGAAAAAAAAGAAATTACCTGCCACAAGAAACGTATTCTCTGTCCGTTATATAAGACTTTTTTCCCTGTTTTCCCACCGTTTGAGTGTTCCTTTGCAGCCTCTTTTAAATTGGACAAGTCTAACATGTGTCGTCTGGTAAAGGCTTAGATAATATATTATTAGGATCACTTTGATCAAAATTTGCTTTGCGACAAAATGAAATAATAATTTTGCTTCATAAGATTGTGAAAACTAGAGTTTTCGTGTGAGCGCTCATCAAGAGACGAAAAGAGAAGAAAATGGAGAATGGCAAGATTACAACTGCATGCGTTTTCATGAATATAAACCCAGCCATATTTTTATTTACGACGCTATCAAATGACTGTTTATTCTCACCATGAAATGAAACGCGAAACTTCTCGTGAAAGCCGAAAGTGTCTAAGAAAAACATGTGTACATATAGACTGAAGATTCTACAACTCACTTTTTAATTAAAAAAAATGCCCAGCAATTTATTCGTTCATTCATTAATGCTTTTGTATGTTCTTCGGTCCATTTGTTTTTCCTTCTCTTCCCTTTCATTCTTTTTTCATCCCTTCATTTATTTAAAATATATAAGTCGCTTTCTATACCACGTACTCTCTGGTCATTTGTCCAGAGACTTTACAGATGCCTAGGGTTTGTCTCTATGTTATGTCACACTCCCGACAGGTATCTGGTCTCCTTGAAGACGTACTTATATGTTTATTTAAAGAGAAAGCACAGTCGCGTTAAGTATGACAAAGCACTTGCTAGTGTTCCTCTTGCAATCCGCTATCGACGTGTACATGCAAAACCGGGTACCAGTCTTAAAATGTTTCGATCGTGTTGTAGTAAAAAAATTATAAAAGAGATAAAAAAAAACCCAGCAGAGGTCAATCATAGGTCGTATTTCAAAAAGGAATATGTAATAAAGTAGGATCACCATTTAAGATTCAGGAAATTTTTTGAAAAGGAGAAAAGTTACGGCCCCGGTCAGCCTGCCCAACATGCGCTAGCTGACCATGGTCGATACCCTTCGCAATTCCCAGTGCGTCCCTTCTCGTGGGTCTGATCACATACACGTATTTACTGTAAAAGACAAATGCTTTCTTTGTTAACATGCACGAAGAACGGTTTGCAAACTAACCATAAATGGAAAGGAAGAAACAGGCTTGCGTGTAACAAGTGCCAGAGGCGGGAAAATTATGGCGACAAATTTTGAATGAAAAAATAACAATATGCCCATTTGTATGCAATCCAGCAGGAAGGGCTTTAAATAATCCACCATTTGAGAACACGCCATTTAAAGAAATCCTAGAGTGCTCTCCATTTTTTCTCAGAGGGACGACGACTATCTTAAAGGGAGGTATCGATGTTTCTGCATCCTAAATAACACAAATTTCAAAAATGATCAAAATACACCCAAACTAACATTTTATACGTTAATATGAGTCCGATATTAACTTTACCGTTAATAGTTTTACTTTAATGGCTTTTTGGTTATCTATGAAAGGTTCAGTGGAAATCCACGTGATTTTCCGAAATCACGGAATTCGGTTGTAGACACCGCAGGTCCACATTTAAATATGACCCAAATTCAACTGCAACAACCAACGTCCTGAATTTTCGTCACATCAAGTGGTTCGCAATTAAGGAAATAATTTTTAATAACCATTAACTCTTACGACAGTTTGGACTGATCTTTACTTAACTGAAAACCGGTTAGCGAACATAACTACAGATGACGTAACGATGACGTTGGTTTAATCGAATTCAAACTGAATACTGATTACGTGATTCCAATATATGCATAACGTGAATGTCCTGCCTATGCAGGCTATTTGGGTAATGTCCTGGTTTATTTTGATAAACGACATCTGATTTTTTCATAATATTGTATTCACACATTGTATTCAAATCATATATGATTATTACAATCTGTGATATGGGAAAAATAAAAAAAAAAAAAAAACCAAAAAAAAAAACAAAAAAAACAAGAGGGCCAGAATGGCCCTAAAATCGCTCACCTGACTAATGTAAGATGATTCAAAATTTTGCCAACACTTTAGAAAAGGGTCACCCAATGAATATTCATTTAAATTTAGTTGAAATTGGCCCAATGGTTACTAAGGAGATGTTTAAAAATTTCAAAGTAAAAAAACTACCCTCCCTGCCACGCCCATATTGGGGTGTAAATCAAAATTCTGCAAACACCTTTCGAATAGGGTCACCAAAGGAACATTCATGCCAAGTTTGGTTGAATTGGCCAAATGATTACTGAGGAGAAGATATTTAAAGATTTCTAAATAAAAAACTGCCCCAACCTGCCATGCCCATATTTGGGCATCAATCAAATTTCACAAACAACTTTTGAAAAAGGTTCACCTAAGGAACATTAATGCCAAATTTGGTTGAAATTGGCCCAACTGTTACTGAGGATAAGATGTTTAAAGATTTCAAAGTTAAAAAAACTGCCACGCCCATATTTGGGCATAAATCGAATTTCTGCGAACAACTTTTGAAAAGGGTCACCCAAGGAACATTCATACCAAATTTGGTTGTAATTGGCCCAATAGTTACTGAGGAGAAGATGTTTAAAGATTTCAAAGTCAAAAACTGCCACGCCCATATTTGGGCGTGAAACGAAATTCTGCGAACAACTTTTGAAAAGGGTCACCCAAGGAACATTCATACCAAGTTTGGTTGAAATTGGCCCAATGGTTCCTGAGGTGAAGATGTTTAAAGATTTCAAAGTCAAAAACTGCCACGCCCGGCCACGCCCATATTTGGGCATAAATCAAAATTCTGCGAACAACTTTTAAAAAGGGTCACCCAAGGAACATTCATGCCAAATTTGGATGAAATTGGCCCAATGGTTACTGAGGAGAAGATGTTTAAAGATTTCTAAGTCAAAAACTGCCATGCCCTGCCACGCCCATATTTGGACATAAATCAAAATTCCACGAACAATTTTTGAAAAGGGTGACCCAAGGAACATTCCTACCAAGTTTGGTTGAAATTGGCCCAATGGTTACTGAGGAGATGTTTAAAGATTTCTAAGTCAAAAACTGCCACGCCCTGCCACGCCCATATTTGGGCGTAAATCAAAATTCCACGAACAACTTTTGAAAAGGGTCACCTAAGGAACATTAATGCCAAATTTGGTTGAAATTGGCCCAATGGTTAATGAGGAGAAGATGTTTAAAGATTCCTAAGTCAAAAACTGCCACGCCCTGCCACGCCCATATTTGGGCATAAATTAAAATTCCACGAACAACTTTTGAAAAGGGTGACCCAAGGAACATTCATACCAAATTTGGTTGAAATTGGCCTAATGGTTACTGAGGAGAAGATGTTTTAAGATTTCTAAGTTAAAAACTGCCACGCCCTGCCCCGCCCATATTTGGGGGTCAATCAAAAATCCGAGAACAACTTTTGAGAAGGGTCACCCAAGGAACATTCCTTCCAAGTTTGGTTGAATTCCGCCCAGTGGTTACTGAGGAGAAGATGTTTAAAGAATTGTTGACGACTTCCGACTCACGACTTCCGACGCACGACGCACGACGGACAAAAGGTGATACCAAAAGCTCACCTTGAGCACGTTGTGCTCAGGTGAGCTAAAAAAACAACAACAACAAAAAAAAAACCCACATCGATACCTCCCTTTATTATTTCGGTTTCTACGGAAGCCAGTCTATACCCTTTGAATGAACACATGATATAGTCTCAAACGACATGTTTACCAAATTCATCGCAAAGCTTACGACGACAATTTTCAATATCATGACGTGAGATTTCTTTCGTAATTTTATTGACTTCATTTGGTGTACAAATTGTTTAAAATTGTTTAATTCCTTCATTCTGAAAGTACATGCACATCTAAACTTATAGGCACAATTCGAGAATTCGACGAAGTGATATGTCTGGTGTCAAAAAAATCATGGTATGTAGAGACCTATTGTTGAGTACAAGCCTACGGAGACTACTTCATGTAGAGACTTAACAAGCTCCCGTATATTTCTCTTCAAAACCCTTGTAACTGATACTTTGAAAGCGCATGTGCACCCACCGTTATACATTACGGTTGAAAATTCAGTCAATCTTGATCAAACGAGCACTTCTATTAAGCGGTCACTTTCGTTAAGCGACCACCATCAAAATTCCTTTTCAAAAAACAAAGGATTCTCAAAAATGGACGTTTTTATTATTAAAATTATCAAAACTAAATCCTATGTTGGTGGATCTCATTAGAATCGTCTGAATGAGACGATTCATATGAGTTCAATCGACATAGGATTAAGTCAGAATCCTGCAATAATTTATGTATGCAGTCGAACCGATCCCTCGTGTACATAGCAAAAAAAATGGATATTAAGCGACAATTCTCTTACACGACCATATGTTGCCCGTCCCTAGGGTGGTCGCTTAATACAAGTTTAATTGTACATTTTCCCCTCCTGTTACGGCTTTGAATGGCTTGGATGAGACGATTGAAAGACTTAGCTCAAATATCGCAATACACCTCGCCAATACATGGAAAAGGATATCATGATAATAAAACAATAAATTTATTCCATTATAACAGGCGCTTAGACTACCAACTATTTAGGAAAGAAACCTATCTGTTGAGTGAGGATATGTATTTAGATAAGAATTTGGTAGCAAGGGTTATAATACAATAAAAGTACGTGATATATAGATAGTTGTATTCATTTGCGCTACTTTTTTTATGAATAGTTCAGTGGGAAAATAATTTTTGGGTGCATACAAACGTCCCTTTAAACGTGAGCCTTGACTTATAGACGCTAATTTCAGACTCTCAAATTTTAACAGCATTTTACGTAAAAATAGTATCACCCAAAATCCAGTTTACTGTCGTTTACATTTACAATCAATCTTGTTGATGCGAACACTTCTATAAAGCGACTACTTTCATTAAGCACCCAGCAACGAAATTCAAATTCCAACGAACGAAGATTTTTCATAATTGGACGTTTTTGCTAATGAAATTATCAAAACTAAATCCTATGATGGTGAATCTAAATAGAATTGTCTCAGTGTGACGATTCTAATGAGTTAAATCAACTTAGGATTAAGTGAGAATTATGCAATAATTTATGTATGTGACCCAACCAATCCCTCGTTTATCTTTCAAAAAGGTGCCGAACCGGTCCCTCGTATATATTGTAAAAAGTTTGTTAAGCGACCATTCTCTTACACGACCACATTTTGGCCGTCTCTTGAGAGGTTGCTCAATACAAGTTTAACTCTATTTCTTGTTTGACCATTAGGCGTTATCGGTCGCATGATACTTCTTTAAAAAGGGAAGACATTATTTTAGATATCATATCCGAGAAAGTTCCGTATCCGACATGGGCCAGCCACGTGACTGTCCGTTGGGATGGTCCCAGATGGTGAGTGTTGATGAATGGACTGATTGGGTTGGAAATTAGACGGGTGACATTTTCTGAGTAAGTTAGATATTTGACATTCTCTTGGCGTCACTCGATATTCTATGATGACAATAGAATGTGAAGACGCGAAAAGTCGCTAAACGTGAACTGAATACGGCTTATTACCCTATCAATATTCCGGATTTTAATGAATTATCACATCCTCGTTTATTTCCACCAAACCATACACATGTACAGAATTGGTAGCGAAAGGATGGTCCCTTCAAGGCGATTCTGATTCGTGCCTACAGATATGGTTTGTTTCAACAATTATTGAAATTAAAACAGCTTACAACCCGAAAAAATTTAGTTATAAAAACGTTTGTTAGAAAAAGAGAATGTGCTTAGAACAAGCGTTTTCTCCTTTTTTCACGATGATTTCTACCCTATTTGGCTTTTATTTTCCAATTTTAGTTCGATTTGAACTGCCGTCAACATCTTCTTTCAATTTCACTAGTCTAAATGTTTTGCCATCTGGTGATAGGTTAAATGGCTCTTTTTATCTGTAGTTTAATCATAATCTGATGCAACAGCAGCTGGGATAATTTAATTTTATCCCTCGTCATGCAGAATAAATCTGTTTCAAAAAGGTTATTTAGATCAAAGAACTGTAAGCACTGGAATCTAATACAGAGAACTTATATTTCTTTACACATTTGATTTTATAAACAACTCCTGCTCAGAAACAAGCTGTAGTTACGAGGGTAGAGAACGTCGACGAATAATGCTTCCAGCGATTGCTCGAGCCTTAGATATTCCAAAGGAGAGTGCCTTTTACCCACCGTAAAAGCGTATTATTTCATTGTAATTTACCATTAATGGTGAAGACTTCGTTTACTATAGTATCAGTCCTATTATATGGCCGACTCAGTTCTGGCTTATGAGATAGGCTAAGAGCACAGTACCTCGCGAATCCCTTCTCTTATTGTCGGTTTTCGGACAGAGATTTGACTAGGATTGCCATTATTTAAACAGTTATCGACTCATTTACCGGCCATATCACCTCTAACCAAGGGTTTTGGCTTCCTCCAAGATTCGAACCTTCGACCTCCTGTCCTAACCGTGAAATGGTGAAATAATGTAGCATTGCATGTGAGTTATTCCCTAGCCGGTACAAACTTCAGTTACTATAGTATCAATCCTATTGCAATGTCCACCCAGTCCTGCCTTGTGAGATAGCCTTAGAACACAGCCCCTCGTGAATCTATACTTTTATTGTCTTCCACACATTAACCATTATTTAACCAGCTAATTTACGGGCCACATCAGTCTTAGCCCAGTGTTTCGGATTCGAACCTCGACCCCTCCCCCCCCCCGTTCGAACCGTGAAATGGTGTAGCTTTGAATGTAACTTATTCCCTAGACCTTTCTGTATGTTATGAACCCTAGTCAATAAACAGTGGTTTATTCAACCCTTTGTGTTTTTCACAATTTTAGACCTGCTCCAATCCAAATCTTTTGCAGTCGAAATTTAAATTGGGGGTTTTAATTTGAAAAATAAACATTCAATAGGGTAGAAAATATTGTGGAAAAAGAAGAAATTGCTTGTTGCAAGCAATTTCTGCTTTTTCTACGATGTTTTCTCAATAATGAAATCACAGGAACGTAAAAACCAGGGACTGAACAGGAGTATGTTAAATCTTTTACTTCTTCTTCTTTAACCCATTCCCACTCAATCCCTCCTTTTTACGCATCCCAAGAATAAAGCCTTGGAAAACATTGTGGAAAATGAAGAAATTGCTTGTGTCAAGCAATTTCTTCATTATCCACGATGTTTTCTATCCAGAAAGATGAAAAAATTCAGATTTCATCAACTTGAAATTGTCGTCTGCAGCTTCTTTCAGTTTGGACCAGTCTAAAATTTTGCTGTGTGGGAATGGGTTAAACAACACAGGATCGTATTTCAAGTGAAACTAAATCTCGGAATAACGTACAATTTTTCTCACTCGTTCTACATCTATTAATTACAGTCCAAATTGTAGAGTACGATTCTAAAACGGAGATATTTTGTGGGGGAAATTTACGTTATTTTACCATAATTACAGATCCATGTCATTTATTTACTCGGTTTTCGAGATATTTTCGTGCCAACGGTAACCCCTCGGTTATAAAATACAACTTTCTGTGCGCGTTCGCATGGCGCAATGATCTGAATGGTACATATCTGGTAATTGTTCATAAATCTATTCTCACATGTGAATAATTCATTTTTAGTTTCGTCTATCAAGATTCAAGCGACTTCATTGGCTGAGCTTTTTTCTTATACTTCCATGAACAAAATTTTGAGCACACAACTATTTTGTATACTTGCGCATAAAATAGATCCATAAAGCTTTACTCAAAACCAGTAAAATATTTGCTTTGATTTGATTGATGGCATTAAATTATATGACTGAATAAAATATTTTTGTTTTCATTGAGGTGTGAACCTGAAAACTTATTCACACTGTATGAATACAGTGTGAATAAGTTTTTAGGTTCATACCTCTATGAAAACAAAAAATAATCTATTCATTCCTTAACACGTGAAAGAACTGTATTCATACTGTGTGAATAATCTTTTATTCATTTCCTAACACTTGAAGAAGACAAAAGATGTGTGTATTTACGTCGTTTTCATCGACTTTTCTGTTACTTGAAAGCTAATATTGCATAACCATCGTCGTTCGATTGATTGTTTATTTGTCTGTTTTGTTATTATTTTTTGACCGGGAGGTCCATAACCAACTATAATCCAACGGGTACAATGGGCTACCTGACGAAGATCGACTTACGTCTTCACTCATAGAATGTTGATTAAAATGTTAAAGCTTTTTAGCTCAGAACCTTGGGCGATTTCAGAGGTTTTTTTTTGTTTGTGAACAAGTGACTGTTTATCCCCGATGAAGTATAATCCAACGACGATAATGTATTTGTCAAAGACCTACTTACGTCTACGCTCACATAATACAGGTTTGAAAGTCAAAGTCTCATAGTTTATAGTTAATAAGAAACTGATAGGAGCTAATTGCTTAAAACAACACAGTCTAAATGGATTGATTTTGAATGTCTTCGTCTGTAAACAAGTGACATTTTATCCCCGGTGAAGTATATTGTCGATCAAAACTGACCGGAAACAGACCGGATTTCGACAACGTTTTGAGACGAATACCAATGCAAGGGATACTTGCGAAAAACGACGTTTATAAACGTGTTATTGTTTAACCCATTCCCACACAATCCCTCCTTTTACGCCCCAAAAGAAAAAAGAGGCCCATAGGGCGTTTTCGGTTACCTGAGTCCAAAGAGCACAAAAACAGATAAAAGTCCGCCACATTATGCTACATACCAAATATCAAAGCTCTATGCCTTTTAGTTTGGGAGAAGAAGTTTTTTTAAATGTTTTCACTAAACAATCCTATGTTAAACTTGTGACATCTTTGAACGGGCTTATTCTGACCCTGGGACCATAAGTTATACAATCTTCACTAAGGCCCACCAGATGATGATGTTAACCAAATACCAAAGCTCCATGCCCTCCTCTTTGGGAGAAGAACAGTTTTAAAATTTTCGCTATATAAGCTTAATGTAAAATTTGTGACTTCCGTTAATAGGCTAATAATGACCATGGGGTCATAATTTATACAGCGTTGATAGAGATCCAACAGAGGATGCTACATAACAAATATCAAAGCTTTAGGTCTATTTGTTTGAGAGAAGAAGATTTTTTAATAACTCACTATATAAGCCTATGTTATACTTGTTACGTCCGCGAACGGGCTACTTTTGACCCTGGGGCTATACTTTATACCATCTTGATCGAAATATACCAGATGGTGCTACATCCATAATATAAAAGATCTAGACCCTCTCGTTTGGGAGAAGAAGTTGTTTTTTTTTAAAATTCACTATATGAGCGTATTCTAAACTTGTAATGTTCGGGAACGAGCTAAATTTGACCCCGGGGTTATAATTTATAGAATATTAATAGACGTTTACTAGATGATGCCACATAACAAATATCAGAGCTGTAGGTCTTTTGGTAGAAAATGGTTTTCAAAGTTGTTACAATGTAAGCTTGTGAATCCCCCCATACCCCTAAACCTCAAACTAGTTCGGCCATATTTCGACAGATTTTTTTTCTTGTACAATCTTTATATAGTCCTTGCCTTAAAGACTCTAAATACCAAATGTGAATCCAATCCGACCTTTGGTTTATTACTGATTTTTAAAGATGTACCCTTTTTGCCCCTTTTTTGGCCCCTTATGGGGCTCCCTGGGGAAGATAACTGCATCACGTGTACAAATCTGGTTCTTAAGAAGAAGTCGAAAATGTAAAGCAATTTCTTCATTATCCACAATGCTTCCTATCCAAATATACGAAAAAAAAAAATGAAATTTTATCAACTTGAAATATTCGTCTGTAGATCTTTCAATTTGGACCAGTCCAAAACTGTGTTGTGCGGGAATGGGTTAAACACACAATGGTTGTGATTCAAACTTTTAACAAACATTAACGTTCTGATCTTAGATATTGTCGTTTGACAACAAAAATAGGCCTGCCATAACTTCTTATTGTTACAGAATCGTAACTTTTCAGATAACAAAATTATGAGTCTTAGAGATTGTTAGATTTGTAGAAACAGGATTATATAAAAAGACAGTGCGATTTTTTTTTATCTATTTATTTATTTTTTTTCTTTTTTGAAAAAAAAAAAGAAATGTCGTAAAATACACGCACAGAAATATTCGCGAAATTTATAAATCCTTAACAAACTCGAAAATTGACGGATCGCTTGCCACGCCAACCGAGCTCAAACAGAAAGTTCCACTTAAATATTGAACGGTATTATTTTGCAAAACTTACGGCGAGTTAGAGTTAAGTGGTTGGTTGGCGACTTAAGCGTCGTTACTACAGCTTGAATAAGCTGTAGTAACGACGTTATAGTCGCCAAGCCAACAGAAATGCTTCACATAAATGTCAGCCAATATTGGAGTTCAAAACTCATTTCAGGTTTAAATGAATGATGTCATTGGTCAACTGGTTATTTGATTGACAGCCGCGATTGGCCAATAGTACCTTGAGAATTGTACAATGCTAGTTCAAATATCGCCTCCATATAAATGAATGATTTTGATTTGTCGATTGATTCTTTTATTGACAGTCGCGATCGTCAATTATTGGGCCACATACATTTCTAAAGGACCCGTTTGTGTGCGGCTCGCATTATATTAGATGAAACATACAGGTCAAGGGTTCGTTGTAAGGCATGTAAAATAAAAGAACGCCTGTCCGCTCAAATAATACGGGTGTATCTGTAAAATTTATAAGCGTAATTCAACGCGTGCACATTTAACACGCTTAGAGAAGAAGCGCTTTCAGTTTATACGTACACTTGTATCTCTACGCGTACACGCACATTTTATACGCGTGCACGGCCAGTTTATCGGCGCATGCAACTTACTTCAACTGTATTATTTTCGAGTGTACGCTTTCATTATTTTAGCTTACACAACTTAGGCTGACTTTTTAGCCTGCGTCGTAATTGAACCACAGTAGATGTAAGCCCGATTTGCTCAGTTGATTGATTGATTGAATGGGGTTTAGCGGCACTTTTTAAAGTATTTCAGTCATATTACGGCGGCTGGAGTAGCTAACAATGGATTCCTGGTATTTCTCACACCAGCACTACCAGTACATCCTTTCCTAGCTTTTCTGCAATGTTTTCACTAGTATATATTCACATAGACGCAAAATCCAGGGACTGAACAGGAAAGGGTTATCGTGCAAATCGTCAAAGTAACACAAGAGATCGTACGATTAAAACAGTATACGAGTCCACCACTGTTTCAGTGGAAAATCTCAAGACAATGAGTGATCGTTAAAAGGTTTGGAGAACTTTTCAGAACGACCACCTTGGGAATCGTTCTTCAATAATGAATGATTTAGAAAACGTTTATCATTCAGAAATAAACTCGAATTTCGAAATTAATCACCGCACGTGTTTTATATTCTTCAAACAAGCAATCAAGATGAGTCGGATTTTACTGCTTCAGTTGTCTGATAGAATTAAGATCAAGTTTTGATCTTATATTTTGTTATCGTTACGCATTAACATATTCCAACAGAATCCCGCCTTTTAATGTCTACCAAGAAAGTTTTTTTGAAAACATTGTGGAAAATGAAGAAATTGCTTGTAAAAAGTCAATGCTTCCTCTTCCGCAGTGTTTTCTTCCTGAAAAGATCAAATTCTTAAAAATTCCATCAACTTGAACATGTCTGAAAAATATTTGGAAAAATCGTGAAAATAAAGAAATTGCTTGTAACAAGTAATTTATTCATTTCCCAGAGTGTGTTTTTTTTTTTTTTTTTCCCTCGCAAAATGACCAAGAATTTGAAAATTTCGTCAACTTGAAGATATTGTCTGCATTTTCTTTCGATTTGGACACTTCCATTTTTTTTTATTTTTTTTTTTTTTTTGGTAAGTCTTAAGGGGACATTTGAGGTGAATATCCACCCGGATAGCCTGCCCTGCATTAAGAATGGCGAAAAGCTAGCGAGGGTTTCCCTATTGAAATCCACGTTTCACGAAAGTGCACGTACAAAGCATACATGTTCGCAAACATGTTCTCATCTTGAACGTAGGGCTGTACAAACTCCGCTAATAGGTGGGGACCAACTTTCCTTTTACATATGGTTCCTGTTAAAGGTTTGAATCAAACTATAGTTACGAGGTTTCAGAAAGATAAGAAACGATGTATTAATTCGTTTTTATTTAAAAAAAATCACTATATGAGCCCTTTGTAAAACTTGTGACGACCGGGAATGGGCTAATTCTGACCCTTGGGCCATAATTTATTCAATCTTGATAGAAGTCCACCAAATGAAGCTGTATACCAAATATCAAAGTTCTAGGCCCTCCTATTTAGGAGAAGAAGTTTTGTTGTTGTTTTTTTAAATTCACTATATAAGCCCATTGTAAAACGTGATGTCCGTGGATGGGTTAATTATGACCCTTGGGCCATGATTTATACAATCTTGATAGAGGTCCACCAGTTGATGCTACATATCAAATATCAAAGGTCTAGGCCTTAGTGTTCAGAGAAGGACATTGTTTTAAGATTTCACTATTTAAACCTATGTAAAACTTGTCACGTCCAGGAATGGGCTAATTCCGTCTCCGGAACCATGATTTATTCAATCCTGATAGAAAACCACCAGGTGATGCTACATACCTAATATAAAAGCTGTAGGCCCTCTTCTTTGGTAGAAGAAGATTTTATATTTTGCACTATATAAGCCCATGTTAGACTTGTGACGTCCGGGAACGGGCTACTTTTTACCCTGGGGTTAGAATTTATATATTAATTCATTGAGGTCTACTACGAAAAAGATTTTCTGCCCAGGGGTTCTTAAGGAGAAGTAGAAAATGAAAAAAGTTAACGCACAACGCACGACGACCGCAATAGGACCCATGATCTTCGGTCAGGTGTCCTAAAAGTATGGCCAGTAACGTGCTACAAAAAAGTTGGATGGTTGGTTGGCAACCTAATTGTCGTAGCTACAGCTTATTCAAGATGTAGTTATGGCGTTTAAGTCGCCAAACCTACTCAAATGCTTCAGAAAATGTCGGTCAATGTCAGAATTCAAAGGTTTTTAATGAATACTTCGATTTGTCATTAGATTCTTTGTTTTACTAAAGCGATCCGCCAATCACTTTAACATGTAATTTTAAATTTTCAGGCACTACCAAGTGTTGAATTCCGACATCTGTTGGTCCGGCAGACGCATGTTATTGTCTTGTTAAACATAAACATTTAATTAGTATTTTGACCCTTGTTCAATCCCTGGTTTTTACGTCCCTGTGAATTTTTAGTTAAGAAAACATTGCAGAAAAAAAAGAAGCAATTGCTTGTGACAAGCAACGTCTTCTTTTTCCGCAATATCTTCTACCCTACTAATTAGTTTAGTTTTCAAATCAAATCCACTTTCGTTTTTTTTTTTTTTTCTGTAAAGTCTGTGAATTTGGACGGGTCTAGAACTGTGTAAAAACAGGAAAGGGTTAAAGAAAATAATGAATCTTGCGCTTTTTTGAGCACCCCGTCGAACATCTGCATTTAAATTCCGTGTACTTTACATATTTACGAACCGGTTAAAGCGTAATTTCAAATTTTAAGCATTAGTTTTCTTGATAAGAAAATATTGAGGTTTGATTTTGTAAATCTCTTCAAACAGGCAAAGTTTTTTGATAAGTTCTTTTGTACTTCAACTTCAAAAAGTCAACCCTTGATGTACATTATAAAAACGTTATGTGTGTGTTTGTTGTTGTTGTTGTTGTTTTTTGGTGGGGGGGGTTAAAAAAATTGTTCTTTAAAAGTATGTAGTTTTCCGGAAAGAGAAGCCGTTGACACTACACAACTATGAAGAACTGGTAATAATTTCCTAGAAATTTTCTCGGGGCGTTTTATTACTTTTTAATTAGAAAATTAGTAAATTTTACTACTTTAGTATGGTTCTAAGAACACAATTAAAATTAGAAAGAAATTAAAGGGCACTTTTTCATGAACCTTTTAAAATGTGAAATGTACAAAATGACAATAAAATACTTCGTGTGAGGCGTGAGCTAACTTCTCGAGTGTTTGTCATATACATGTAACACCGAGTAAGGCGTCGGAAAGATGGGCCTTAGACACAAACATTTGAGACAATGCCATTCTGCTTCTATATAAAATGACACGCCAGGGGAAAGGGATAAATGTATTGAAAATACTACAATCATCATTCTCTTTGAAGGGGATATGATTTTGTACTTGACCTATTAACAGATAACAAAATTTTAGACCAGTCCGAATTCAAAGGAGTTACGGTTGACAATTTTTTGTTGATGAAATTTTTAAAATCATGTCTTTTGAGGTAGAAATTATTGTAGATAATAAAGAAATTGCTTGTGACAAGCAATTTCTTCATTATCCGCAATGTTTTCCAAAGCCATTTTCTTGAGGGACGTAAAGACGGGATCGTGTGTGAAGGGGTTAAAGAGGTGTCTACAATTCTATCATGATAAAACGCGGGCTTCAAGCAACAAGCAATAAACTGTTACCCTGAACTTTTTCTGTAAGTTTTTCTAGAGAGATCCGGTAGATAAGCTTTCATAACAAATATAATACTTCGATGTCCCTTCATAATGAACTTTTAGGATGACACACAAGAATTCGATTGTCTGCGGCGAAAACGATATGAGTAACAAATTAAAAACGAATTACGGAAATGCCTGTTTAGGGCACTTATTTACCCTGAATGACTGGTACATTAGAAATCGTCATCTCTAAGCAGAGTTGTTGATCGCTACTATACCATAAATCTCTGACAAGAATATTGTCAAACCATGAAATGTAACTTATATTACTTCTCTGTTGTTAAGCAAGATATAAAACAAACGTTAAGGACATAATAATTATGGTTCAAAATACATTGTATGAGCATTAAAACTTAAAAATTACCTTTAAACCACCGAACTACTTTTGTTATAAAACCGTTTGAAATGCTAACGGAAAAGCAACTCGTATTCATCTTCCAGGTTTTTAAAATTGGAATCCGGACTTTTTACCGAACAATTACAGAGGTGAATGGGGGATGAACAGAAGTGCAAGATAGTGTAGAAATCGCCTTTTTCTTGAATCACAGTCTGTACCATGGATAGGGTCGAATTAATCTAATAATGAGACGACGATGATAAAACGGGGGGTAAATATAAATGACAAGTCATAAAAATACATACGGCAGACTAGGAAATCAAATTAGCTGTATCAGATATATTATACGTCATTTTATACGCAGTGGAATACAGACTTTCTTGTAGAACTCATTACTTTACTGAAAGCCCCGAAAGTACATTTAAGGTGTTAGTAAACATAAAATGAAGTCAGGGCTGTCGGTAGATATAATTCAGTCTTCAGCATTTTCAGTGCTGATTACAAAATGAAAACAAAAATATGAAATATTTTATTTTATAATTACAGTCGAGCTTTACCTCTATTTAGCGACCACTTTCACTAAGCGACCACATTATACATTTCCTGTTCAAAATTAAAAGCTCCCATAAAGAAGTAATCGTATTTGCTAAAACATGTCATACCTGAATCCAAAGTTGTTGGGACGCATTAGAATCGTCTCAATGAGACGATTGTAATGAGTCCCTACAACATAGGATTTACCGAGAATTCTGTAATAATCTATGTACGCAGTCGAATCAATCCTTAATATGTTTACAAAACCTGCTTTAAGCGACCATTATCTTAAGCGATCACTTTTTGGTCCTCCTATGAATGGTCGCTTTATACAAGATAATAATGAAATTTCGGCTGTGTCCATTAGTGTTTTTGAAATCTGAATCGTTAATTTATTTCATACTTCTAAGAAAATAAAATCTGAAAATGAATGAATTGTGTTTTTGTTTCTGTTACTCGAGATATGAAAATTAACCAATTCCCACACAATAACCCATTTTGACGCCCCTTAGAATAAAAACGGCAAAAACATTGTTGATAATGAAGAAATTGCTTATTACAAGCAATTTCCTCATTATTTTCAATATTTTCTAATTCCAAAAGATTTTTCGAAATTTAACCAAGAAAATAATGTAGCCAAATGTTTCAAATTGGAACAGTCTAAATTTTTTGTGGTCAGGTAACTGGATTTACGAGAGTCGCAGTTGAAAGCGTTTGTTGCTAAACGACGATTTTTCTCGTTTATAGCCGGAGCGGCTGGGATCTCAAAATATCTATTTCAAAGTCGAAGGTCCTGAGAAAGTTAAGAAACGCCCACGTAAATGATCACCACAACTGTAATCTAAATCAAAGTCTAACGAGTATCAGTACCTATGTTCTTTTATTAATGTCATTTCGTCACCTCGATACTTAAGATTAAACGGAAACAAAATATGAAAGGGTTGTGTCATTTTCCTATAAAACACTGAAAGTTATGAGTTCGAGA
This sequence comes from Fragum fragum, assembly GCA_946902895.1. NCBI lineage: Eukaryota > Metazoa > Mollusca > Bivalvia > Cardiida > Cardiidae > Fragum > Fragum fragum. Next base: position 4,794,142 of record OX336370.1, on the reverse strand, counting down.
CATCCGAATTAATGGATAATAGACGTCATTATATCCGTAATAGGACTACTAATGTTTACAATTCAGTTTTCTATCACTTTTCGTTTGTGCGAGAAAATGAACAATTTTAAGAGTCACCCCGTCACTGAGTACATTTAAGCGACCCTTTTCACAGATTGTGGATGAAAAAAATTGGCTCTCAATTTCTAAATTTCTTACTTAAATGCTTTCAGTCATTTGAACGAAAGGGACTAAGCTGTTTTTATAATTAATCTTTAAAAAAGAAAAAGGTGCAAAATTATTTGGCGTCCGTAACGCCAGATAAGTCAACGAAGGAACCCAATCCGGTAAATACGTTATACTCCGATTTCACCGATATTGCCTTATTTGCGGTTTTCATGACATGGATTCCACCAGCAATTTAACCCTTGTCATGCTGTATAAATCACCTAACTGAAATGCTATAAATCAAAGCACTGAAAGCACTGATAGAACTTGCTGTTCAAAAATAAATATTTCTTTTAGAAATAAATTTTCAAACAACTCTGGCAGCAAAAATAAGCAGGAGGTGTAGATCCAGATCAGACTGCACTTATGTGCAGTCTGATCTTGGTCTATACCTCCCGTCAAAACCGGAATATTCCGGGTTCAGCATGACAATGGTTCATAGTTATTGGCTTGACCCGAAGACTAACGACCACATCTGTTGTACGGAATAAGGAGTATAACTACTATTGCAATTTATAGCGAATTTAGATTTTAAATGCAGAAATAACATTTATCTTAAACTGATATTAATAACTATTGAAAGGGTAGAACAATTCCTTAACCCATTCGCACACAGTGGCGCTTTTAAACGCCCACAAGAAAAAAAGCTTTGGAAAACATTGTGGAAATTGAAGAAATTGCTTGTTACAAGCAATTTCTTCTTTATTCACAATGTTTTCTACCCAGAAAGTTGAAAACATCCAAAATCTGATAAACTTTAAGTTTTCATCTGCAAATTCTTTCAATTTTGACCAGTCTAAAATTTTGCCACCTGGGATTGGGCTAAAAAGCTGCTTCAACCCTTTCCTTTTTTTATTTTAGACTGGTCCAAATTGAAAGAGGTTGCAGACAACTATGAAAACTAGATGCAATTTGCAAATTAGAAATTAAACCATTATATGTGGCAGAAAAAAATGTGGAAAAAAAGAAATTGCTTGTTACAAGCAATTTCTTCTTTTTCCACAATATTTTCATAAGTATTTAAACTCCGTGACGTAAAATCCCAGGTTTGCACAGGAAAGAATTAAGAGCGTTTGCTGATTGTCCTGAGAAAATGATTTCAGTTGGTAGCTATGTGCATATAATAAATTGAGACTTTGATCAGACTGGTTGGACGCACAGGCTGATCTTGGTCATTTCTTGGCGCGTATGTGAAATTGTTAGAAACGTTACCATCGGGGTTCAGTATATCGTTGTTTTAGACTTTAATGTTACTCTTTACCGAACCTCTCTAATGGACAGGTAGAGAGAACTCTGACCCGTTAAGCAAAAGGGGGATATCTCTAAAAAAACATCATCATTAATATCGTGTAATTGACGGATCGCTAGCCACGCCCACTGACTCCGACAGAAAGTTCTACATCTTTATTTAGGTGAATTAACGCCGTTATCATGTAAAAAACTAAACTGATTAGTTGGCGATCTAAACGTCATTATTACAGCTGTTAATAGTGGCAATTACGACGTTAAAGTCGTCAAACCAACAATAAATAGAGGATAATCAACTGGTTATTCCAGATATGAAAAAATATTTCACGAGGATACGTTGTTAGGCGTTGAAAAAACGAGTGCGGTCTATAATCTTATTGTTTGGGAATGGGTTAAACTTACCACCAAGAACTTTTCTAAGTTAAGGTTCGCTTTAGTGCACGTATACACAAAATTTAAAATGATTAATGGCGAATAAAAACTGGCTTCCATCTTATCTGTTTAATTAGTTAACGGTCCGATAGAAAACCACTGTACCTGTTTACTTCTCATGGGAAACAGTAAATCAATCTTGCTCTAAGGAGCACTTTCTATTGTATGGACAGCAATTGACGGCCCTCTCAAAAAGTAAAAAAAAAAAAAAAAAAAAACATACATAAAACTTAAGATGTTGGACATACACATTTTATCTTTAATTCGTATTTTTTTAAATTTATTCTTTACTTAAAGTAATGATACAGCTTTAAGTAGAAACAAACTTTCTGAATTGTGAAAAAAGTGTCTAAGGAATTTGGAGTATGAAAAAATGCCCAAGAAATTTGGAGTATGAAAAAATGCCCAAGAAATTTGGTGTCTGAAAAAAATACACAAGAAATTTTGATTATAAAAAAATGCCTAAAAAATTTGGATCATGGAAAATGCTCAAGAAGATTGGAGTATGAAAAATTATCCAAGAAGATCTAAAGTAAAAGGGTAACGATACCTTTCAAGCCTTATTTTTGGTATTAAATGAATTATATCGTTGTTGATAAATCCATTACTAGACAGCAGAATTTTAGACTGGTCCAAATTGTAAATAGGTGCAGACGACAATTCAAAGTTTATGAAAATTTAAATTATTCAACTTTCTGGATTGAAAACATTGTGGAAAAAAGAATTAAATATCTGGTTCAAGCGATTTCTTCATTTTGAAACACGTTTTTCTCAATTGTTTTATTATGGGCGTCAAAGCAAGAATATCATTTCGAAGCCTTTGAAATAAGATGTACAAGTGTTCCCCTAAAAACGCAAGTCATTCTTCTGGGTCACAATTTAACCAAGACAAAATATTGCAGACGAAAAGTCATTCTGAATAAACTAGGATGGAAAGAAATCCTTATTTTGACGACCCTACAAACGTGGTGGGGTTTTGAAAAACTCGAAGGAAAGGGAAAGATTGTTAAAACTTGAAAGTTTATTTATGTGGAGTTTGATGTTTGCTGTCTCACATTGCAAGCATTTAAAACGTTTTAAACCTATTCCCAAACAGTCACGCTCTTTGACGCCCAGCAAGAAAAAATGTTTTGGAAATCATTGTGGAAAATGAAGACATTTCTTGTTACAATCAATTTCGTCATTATCCACGAAGTTTCCTACCTTAAAATACATTTTTTTAAATTCCATTGATTAAACATTGTCGTCTGCAACTTCTTTTAATTTGGACCATTCTAAAATTTCCACGGCTGCTAATGGGTTAATTCATTTTCTTCTCCTAAAAATAAAAAAAGTCATACACAATCTAAAGGTGTCATGAATTCGATTCCCGGCGGTGGCCCATGTCCTTTCTGACATTTGTCTCTTAACAATAGGTGGAAAGGGCTAGGAAAGGATGTAATGGTGGTACTGGTGCGAGATATACCAGGAGTCCATTGTTAGGTGCTCAAGCCGCCGTGGTATTACTGAAAGAATGTTAAAAGCGGCGTAAAATCCCATCATTTAAACAAACAAACACAACTCAAACAAAGTGGTCTGTAAACTGAAAATGAACCGTCTGGGAATTCGCCAAACAAATGTCAATGGTTCTATATGTCAAAAGTCAACGTGACCGCTGATTCAAAACAATCATAATCTAGAAAGGAATTGAACAAATCTACATTTGATAAATGTTAAAATCAGTCGACCCGGACAGCATAAACAGGGTCGATTCTGTTGACTTTTCTGGTTAGATGCATTTTCTCGTTGTCTGCTTATAATAAGATGAAATAATGCATACATATATAAAACACTCGTTTCACAATGGTGATATGTTTTGCCAAAAGGAACCGATCGGGTACTCTGTCAAACAAACACTTAAAAAAGACCCGGTCCAACGTAGGTAAAGCATACTCTCTGTCCGGGGTAGGGGTGGGGCTCAAACGTATTTTTCGACTTGTCTCCGGAAAACCGAACCCAAAAGATTTGTTTGAATGGGGTTTTACGCCGATTTCAACAATCTTTCAGTTATATCGCGGCGGCTGGAGCACCTAACAATGGCTTCCTGGTATTTCTCACACCAGTACCGCCATCACATCCTTTCCTAGCCTCCAGCTGCTATCCCACATAAGTCTACGATTATCGACCCATTGGTGGGAGACAAATAGTCGGAAAGGATGAGTGCCGCCGTCGGGGATCGAACCCAGGACCTCCAGATTGACAGTCCGACGCGCTACCAACTACGCTATGACCATTGACCGAACCCAATAGAAGGAATGGTCAGTGGTCCCGTAACGATAAGGTGAACTGATGCATGTATAAAATCCTCGTTTTACTATAGGGGTCTGTCATGCTGAAAATAAACATGTGGGAAATCTGCGAATCAAATATTTGAAAAAAATATAGATCTGGTGCAGTAGAGGGCAAGCATACCGTCGTTGTCGTTCTAAAACGTCGTAACTACAGCTTGGTTCAAGCTGCAGTTACGTCGTTTTAGATCGACGTCGACGACGATACACTATATACGGTGTATTGCTGCGATATTATTTCTCAACTGGTTTTCGGTGACCTGTTGAAATTTTACATTGAAGCTCTACCCGGTATGTCAATCATTGATGGTATTTAGAATAGTAAATAAGATGAAAACATTCAGACACAAGGGAAAAAAGTTTCAAACCTAGTATGCCTGCGCGATTCGTGGAGTCTTACTAGGGTAAAAACTCATCACTTTTCCAGATACTTTTTGGATGTCAAAATCATTCGAAAACATACACTACTTACCTTGGAGTACAATCAGGAATTGTAAGTTCTTCATTTTTACAGAACTTCGGAAAAACTCTCTATCATTGGCACAAGGGAAAATCCACCAGAGTTTACAAAATCCACTTATGAAAGTGTTTAATTCCACAAAAAATCCTAAAATCACGCCGACGAATCTTCCAAAATCTGTAAAAGTTTTCAGTGAACTAATTTATAGGCTCTCAAATTCTCTTGAGAGAGTTTTCCATGTCGCAATTTTACATCGGATTTAATTAGCGTTAATTATGGCTTAAAACAACAAGTGCATACCGGGAATTGGAATCTTCTGTTCACTTGGGAGTTTCAATTCCTGTCGGTGGGGCTATTAAAAGCTGGAAATGATTTTTATTGGATATTAAAAAAACGAATTATCAGAAATGATTGATATTTAATAACTACATACCGACATAAATATCCTGTATTTGACTGATTGATTGGCTAATTGAAAATGTCAACCAAGAACATGTTTCAAAGCTTTTCATTAGAGAACGATTTTTTGACTGTTAAGAAAGAACAATCGAAGAAAAAAAGAGAGATTCAAGGGTAAGTATATCAGTGTTGGTCAGGTATTAAAGGAAAGTGTACAAGCATGTTTTCCCTTTGTTATTTATACCTATTTATTTCATATCGATTGGGAAACAAATTCTTTCACCTTATCCACGATTAATCCCTCGCTATTCTGCTTCCTATTTTCAAATTCCGAGTATACGTGTGAGTTTTGTCTACATTTGTATTTATTCAACCCTTTCCAACATTCTTCATTATTCTCAATATTATTTACCTCAAAGACAGATTTTTTAAAATTTGCTCATCTAAAAAATTGTCGTCTAAAACTTCGTGGAATTTGGACTGGTGTAAAATTTTGTCGTCTGGTAATGGGTAAAGGCTGCTTATTCTACTCGATGGGTATGATATTGTAAGCTTAAATATACAATCTATCATAAATAACCTTTCGTTTTGTAAAGAAAAAAATCAATGCGTCGATTGTAAATTTTTACATATCTTTGAGCGAACCAAATGCCGAAAGTATAACTTTATTTAATTAAGTTGTAATTACGACATTTACCCGCCAACTAACGAAACCACTTAATTATGTTCAAGCTATAAATTCCACTTAACCCATTCCAGCACAAGCCCCCTTTTTTAAGAACGTCAAGAAAATCACTTCAGAAAATTTTGTTGAAAATGAAGAAATTGTTTGTAGCAAGCGATTTCTTCATTACCAACAATATTTTATACCTAAACTGACAAAAAAAACCAAAACTTTTTTTGTAATGGGTTAAATGGGAGTGAAATTATTAGCATTACTACCCTGTAATCAATCTTTACTAATTACAAGATATTTCATTTTGTAAATAGGAAAATCTCTGCGTCGATTATATGCTTTTCTATATACATGTATAGGTATAGAAAACATTGTGAGAATAGACAAATTGTGTGTATTCTACCACGTATAGCGCTTATTTTTCTAATCAACTAAGGTTTATCTAATGCAACCTTTATTAATTTGAGCCGTTCTAAAATTTTGCCGTTTGGGAATGGGTTAAATAAATACTATTTATTCGTTTTTCCGTATAAAACGTATTTTTTCAGTGTTTGGGGAATGTGCGTGTGGGTGGAGGTCCGATTATTGGTCGTTTGGTACAAGTAATTAGAAATTTCATACCTTAACACTAAAAATGGTGACAAATTTCGCGACATTTACAGATGATTAAATAAACCTATAACATACGATGCATACAAGAGTGCGAGCAGTCGTTTGGCGTGCAAAATGTCATAACTACAACTTCATTCAAGCTGTAGGTATAATATTTTGCAAGCTAAACGACGAAATTATCTTCCATTTTTTATCTGTGGCAAAACTTCAACAAGAACTAGCTTAAGATTGCAGTAAACTTAATTACTACTTTCAGTTGAAAAATGTTATCAGTTAGTTTTCATCGTAGGGCGTGCAAAAATATCCTAACTACAGCTTTATTTAATTAACCTGACTATATATTTCTTTAGAAGAGATTAGTCCTGATTGGTCTCTGCCGAAAACGATATTTTTTTTATTTTATTTCATTTATTTATTTAATATTTTTTCAAATATTTGTTGACGATTTTCCGGACGTTTCCAAATCGTGGGACGGGTGTCATTTATATATCGAATACTGAACGATCGTCACATTTATCCAACTTTAAACTATTCTGTTGAAGAAAGTTCATTTAATCATACGACAAAATTTAAGACTGTTCCAAATTAAAAGATGCAACAGACAGCAGTTTAAAGTGTATTTATATCTTAAATAAAAAAAGTAGGTTAGAAAAAAATTGTGAGAAAATGAGCGATTGATTGTTACAATTTCTCCATTTTTGATGTTCCTTTCTCAGTTATTTGTCGCGTAGATTGTTGGAGTGAACTATATATATCTTGGGGGAATACAATTTTGATGCTTTTGTGTGACTTTTTCCTGAATTGAAATATGATAAAAAATGAATGATTATTAAAAATGGGTTAAATAAATAAACATTATTTCTTGTATATTACGACAATAACACGATTTTATTTGTTACAATTCGACAATGCTATATTGTATAGCTCCGGCTATTTTTGTCTGTGAATTATCATAATTTACATGCATATATGTTCTTATATTCGAATAAGAATAAAGTTCGAAAGACGCTGGTTTTTTTTGTTGTGTTTTTTACTCAGAACGGTTCAATTGACCCATCTCTGGCCCCGCCCACTTCCTCCTGTAGCCCCGCCCTTTGACTCCGACAGGAAGCCCGCTTCGATTTTTACGGCGTTATTTAGCAATATTTATGGCCAGTAGCAGGTAACGAAATAGAAGATTGGTTTGTTGGCGACCTAAACGTCGTAACTACAGCTTGAATAAGCTGTAGTTACGACGTTTAGGTCGCCGAACCAACATTATAGTTAACAAAAATGGCGGCAAACGTCGGAGTTTAAATCATAATTTCGGGTAATTGACGATTTGATTGGCAGATATATTCCTTGATTAACAGCCGCGATTAGTCAATTTCCAATTTACCTACGTGCAATTGAAACATATGACACCGTCTAATTCCACTTTATACAGAAATTCACTTTTCAATAATTTCCCTTTTTGATTGCCAACGAAAAGTTATTGCAAGAAAATAACGAGGAAGACTGAATATTTCTTCCCTGATAATAATGCATTTTGTCCCATAAGCTTTAGTCCGAAATAATCCAATATTTCCAATACATTACTTTTTCGTCAGCGAACATACGAACAGAATATCAAAACTCGCGCAATACTCTTTGGAAAAGCAATGGAACTATTTTCAATGCAGCCAATCAAATTGTCAGCTAGCGTGGAAGGATATTGATCTCCGATCGCCACGTGCGACTTTGTTTACATTCGTATCATAATAAACAAATTGGTTCGAAGGGAGATAACCACTCTAGAATCGAATGCGTTGTAAAAGGGAGAGAAACATGACCGCTTGGCTACAAAAAATTCTATAGCTTCATCTAACCTCTTCCCACACAACATAATTTTAGACTGGTCCAAATTGAGAGACACGGCAGACGACATTTCCGAGTCGATGAAATTCTACATTTCTTCTCCTTTTGATAGAAAACATCGTGGATAATGAAGAAATTGCTTGTAAAAAGCATTTTTTTTCATTTTCCACAAATTTTTCCAAAAGCCTTTTTCTTGAGGGGCGTAAAAAGGAGGGATTGTGTGGGAATGGGTTAAAAAAGTTTTAGTAATAGTGTTTTGACCCCCTCCCCCGATGATATCACATCCACGCATGGCCTCAATCAATCTTATAAAAGATTGGCGGACCTATTCATTCATGTGTACCAGAAGTGAATGACAAGCATTTTAGTTTGTTTCAAGACATAAACGTCGAAAGTACAGTTTAATCAAGCTGTAGGTACGCCGTTTATGCGGCAAACCAACGATTCGCCCCTTTTTTACGTACCTAGCTATGAATCGTGCAAACCAGTTAAGTCGTTAGGTGGCTCAATTGTACTTTGGGGTTAGTGACCTTGCCAAGCGGTTCCTCATTTCACATCAACTTCGGGCATTTTGATACACTGAGATACAGTTGCGGGCCGTCAATTGTACATCATAATGCTATGTCAAAGGTTTTAGCATTTAAAAAGGCTTGTCTAGATAGATGTATTGAAAATCAAAAAAAAAAAAAAAAAAAATAAATAAATAAAAATAAAAATATAAATATATATATATAACAAGAGGACCATGATGGTCCTAAATCGCTCACCTATGGCATCTGCAAATAACAGTACTTTTTACGCTTTCAAGGAAAATAGTTTAAAACAAACAATGTGAGAAAGGGAGAACTTAGCAGTTACAAGCAATTTCCACTGTTCTTAACCCTAAAAACTCATTATATTTAAATTTGAATCATACCTTTAGTACCGTTTGTAACTTCTTTTAATGTGGACCAGTTTTAAAAGGAGAAAACTTTAAAATTGCTCAAATTGAGCATTTTACTAAGCTAGGGGCCTCTCGGGTGGAACCATTTTGGCCCTATGAGTATTACATGTATTATAGCAACCTTGGTAGAAAAGAATCTAGATGTACTATAAACCGAATATGAATGCATTATAACTTATACATTGGGAGAGGAAGATATTTTAACATGCTCTTATTGAGCGTTTTTCATAACTTTGGATGCCTTTTGTCCAAAGGGGTATTGCTTCAAGAAACATGGTGGATAACAATAATGTTGTGACATGCTTTTAACATAAATGCTCTAGGCCCTACATGTAAGAAAGGTTGTTGTTGTTTTTTTTTTTCAAATTGAGCGATTTACACAAATTTCGACCCCAGGAGCAGAGACATTTCTTATCCTATGGGCATATTTTCCTCTAACATAGTACAAAATATTTTATCAAAGGTACATACCAAATATAAATGTCCTCCACCTTAAATTTCGGAAGGAGAAGACTTTTGAGGTTGCTCTTATTGGGCGTTTTCCCACATTTCGGACCTCTGGGACAGGGCCATGTTTTATCCCAGGCTTATGATTTTAGCAAACATGGTAGAGAACCATCTGGTTATGCTTTATATCAAACATAAATGCCTTAGACTGTAGATTATCTTATATCTTATACGGATGTCCTAGGCCTTTCAGTTTACGAAATTCTTTTAACAACTTTTATAGAACTTCACCCAAGGAACACCCTTGCAAAGTTTCAACTTGATTGGCCCACTGGTTTGGGGGAGAAGATTTTTAAAGATTTATTAAAAGTTTCCATTTTCAAATGCCGCGACAACCAGAGTTTTTCACGGAATGAAACTCGTTTAACAACTTTTGTAGAGCTTCACCTAAGGAACATCTTTTGGGATAGAAAACACTGTGGCTTATGAAAAAAATGCTAGTAACAACATTCTATTTTTCACGATGTTTGTTAAAGTTTATATCTTGAAGGCATCCTTAAGTGTGAATGTGTGGGGTTAACGCATTATCACACCAACATTTTCTGACCTCCTGAAGAAATCATGGCAAATTGTGAGAAAAGAATATGCCAGTAACAAGCAATTTCTCCTTTATACCGTTTTCAGCCCTAATTGCCACTTACCGTATTCTATATTTTAGCGCCGTTTCAATTTGCAACAGTCTAAAATATTTGTTGTATTGTAATGGGTTAAGAAATGTGATACTCACAAAATATCACTCCAGAAATCTCCACAGGGAAATAATCCAAAATATGACAAAAGTTGGGGTTACAATTCTTGTGCATTACACCTATCCTCATTAAGATAAATCCATCTCAAGTTCTATACTTTCACAGATATGCTCTGGGCAAAAGTTAAGACTGAAAAGAAAATCAAACAGAAATAACACAGACAAGAGGATCATGATAGTCCTATATCCCTCGCCTGTGTATGCCTTGGTGGCTCATGGCTTTACAATATATACAAAATATCAAAGCTATAAGTCTGACAGTTTTGAAAAGATTGTAACCCTTTTTAAATCCAAGATCCCACAACATAGAGTTAATTTTTATAGTTGAGTATTTATGAAGAAGTTAAATAAGCAACGATGTATACCAAATATCAAAGCTCTAGGCCTTATGGTATGGGACAAGTAGATTTCAAAGATCTCCTTCTTTATCCGTAGTCATAAAGTATGTTAAATCAAAGATCACGCAGAAAAGGGCCAATATTCAGAGTACGATAATTCTCCAAAATATTTTGGTACAGGGTCAGTAGATGCATACCGAATATCAAAGCCCTAGGCCTTATGGTTTGGGAGATAAAAAATTCAGAGATTTCCTTCTTTATTCCTTCATAAAATCAGGAATTGCACAGAAAAGGGTAAATTTTCAGAGTATGGTAATTCTTTGAAGTGTTTTGGTAGAGGGCCAGTGGGGATAATACATACCTAATAATATCAGAGATCTGGGCTAAATAGGTAGGTATCGCTGTTTTTCCATGTCACAGATACAAGTGGGTGTCGTATTGCGACGCAGTACAGGAGTCCCCAACCGGATTAAAAAAAGTTTTTTTTATACAGTTAAGCTTTTCCCAAACAAAACCTGGTCTGATGTCTCAAAGAGTAAGCTTCGGACAACATTAAGAGAAAATGTTGATAATTTACATTTACTTCTTTTTCTGTACTTTAACCCTTGTCATGCTGTATAAATTACCTTACTGAACTGCTGTCAAGGGTTCTAGCACTGATAGAACTTGTTGTTCAAAAATTAAATTTCTTTAAAAATCAACTTCATAAACAATCCTGATAGGATAAGTGCAAGCAGGAGGAGTAGACTAAGATCAGCCTGCACATAAGTTAAAAAATGTTCTATTAGAGTATTAAGTTTGAAGTTGCTTGCACTTATGGTTGAGGAGATATGATCAACAAAATATAAGGGTTAAAATAACAAAGGGCAAAAACTAAAATATAGGGCATGGCAGAGTAACGGTTCGTGTACAAAACACTTCCCCATATTTTGATCTATGTGTAAAAAAATGAAGTTGCTAGCACTTATGGTTTAGGAGAGTTCCGGACAAAATGTAAAGGTGAAAACAACAAAGGGCAATAACTCAGAAAATAGGCATGGCAGAGTAACGGTTCTTATCCACGTCACTTCTCCACATTGTAATCTAAGTTTATAAAGTTTGAAGTTGCTAGCACTTATGGTTTAGGAGATATGTTCCGGACAAAAAATATAAAGGTAACTAGAGGCATTTGAGCGCCTGTATCGCTCCACAGGCATCGATGTACTGATTAAGCAAATTTTTTCATTAATTTAAAATAAGGTGAATATAATGAAAATAAATCTAAATCATTGAAATCTTTAAAATAGTTCTAGAGAACCATTTCAAACTTTTCACTGTAAAATTTTCACTGTATACCATATATGGACATAACCAACCACCATAATAGCCATATTTTTCAACCAATCAAACTATAATTAAAGAATCTGACAAGCAGTCATCTGGTTATCATTCCCCTGAAATTTGGTTGAAATCCGGGTTTCTGAGAAGTTTACAAAATTTTCAGTATATGCCATATATGGAAAATAGCCCTGCCCATTAAAGCCATACTTTTCATCCGATCAAAATTCTTTTTCATAATCTGATGAAAGGTCATCCAAGGATAGATCCGGTCAAATTTGTTTGAAATCTATCAACTGGTTTCCGATAAGAAGAATTCAAAAGATTTTACCATATATGGATATAGCCCGGCCCATTAAAGCCAAGAAGAAGAATTTAAAAAAAAATACCATATATGAAAAAGCCCCGCCCATTTAGCCATGTTTTTCACCCGTTAAAATATCTTTGAAAGAATCTGATAAAGGTACCCAAATTTTCATTATATAACATTTGGTTGAAATCCATCCAGCGGTTTCTGAGAAAGTGTTTTTCAAAGCTTTTACCATGTATGGAAATTAGCCCAGCCCATTAAATTCATGTTTTCCATCCGATCAAAATTCTTTGAAGGAATCTGAAAAAAGTTCACTAAAGGATCATTTCTGTGAAATCTTGTTGAAATCTATCCACTAGGTTCTAAGAAAAAGATTTTCAAAGCTTTTACCATATATAGAAATAAGCCCCGCCCATGAAAGCCATGATTTTCATCCGATAAAATTTCTTTGAAGGAATCTTATAAAGGTTCACCATAGGATCATTTCTGAAAAATTTTGTTGAAATCCATCTACCGGTTTCTGAGAAGAAGATTTTCAAAGCTTTCACCAAATATGGAAATACACCCCGCCTATTAAAGCCATGTTTTTCATCCGATCAAAATTATTTAAAGGAATCTGATAGAGGGTTACCCAAGGATCATTTCTGTGAAATTTGGTTGAAATCTATTCAGTATTTTCTGAGAAGATTTCCAAAGTAAAAGTTTACGGACGGACAGACGGACGGCCGCACGCACGCACGACGGACACAACGCCATGACAACAGCTCTCTGGCTTCCAGCCAGTGGAGCTAAAAACAACAAAGGGTAATAACTCAAAAGTTGGCATGGCAGGGTAACGGTTCTTGTACAAGACACTTCTCCGCACTGTGATCTTTAAGTGTATAAAGTTTGAAGTTGCTAGCACTTATGGTTTAGGAGACATGTTCTGGATAAAGCGTGACGGGTGGACGGACAGGCGGAATCGAGCAAACATATAGTCCCCCAACTGGTAACCGTTTGGGGCCTACTTATTCCTATTCCCTTTCATACACTATTTTGATAAAATATCCTGAAATGTAGTTTGCGAAAATAAGAGGTCGTTTATCAGAATAAACCGGGATATTTCCCTAATAGCCTACGTAGGCTGTTTATCCATCTTTAGATTAATTAAGCCGAGACAGTTGCAATGGATATTGTGTCATTCACGTGTTGCTTATTACCTATGGAATCCCGCTTTGCTCAAACCAACGTCATCGTTACGTCATTAGGAGTTATGTTTGCTAGCCTGTCTTAATTCTGTCAAGATCAGTCGAAAACTGCCGTCACCGTTAATTCGAATATAGACACTTACCCTAGTTTACGCTAATCGTTTGATGTAACGTATTTTAGGACGTCAGTTGTTTCGCTTGTCAATTTAGAGCCTTCCGTTGACTTTAGGTCATATGCAAATGAGTTAATGCGGTGTCGAAAACCGAATTCCGTGATATCTAAAAATAAGCTGAAATTCCGCTGAGTCTCTTCTATGTAACCACAAAAAGCTACCTTAAAACTAGATTACCGCGAAGATAATGACTAACTCAAATTTAAGTGTTCGTTTGAGCGTATTTTTAGGCAATTGGCAATTTTTTATCTTGGTTTCAGAAACATTTCTCCCATTCAGGTTTGGGAGGAGAGGACTTAAAAGAATTTCCTTCTACATTTCTTTGTAAACAGAAAAGGGATAATTATCAGAATATGGTAATTCTTTGGATTATTTTGGTAGAGGTTAAATAGGCAATGATTTTTACCAAATATCAAAACTCTAGTTCTTTCAATTTGGGAGAAGATTTCTAGTCTTCGCAATCTGTTGCCATGGCAACCAGAGTTAGATTGAAAGAGAAAGTTTGTGAAGTTGCAGCAAAATCTGGTGGATAATTTAAAAGATTTTTTGTAATTGTGAACGGATGGACAGACAGACGGATACCTACAGCTCAACTTGTGGAATGAAATGTAAACTGAACGTCATAATTACAGCTTGAACAAGCTGTTGTTATAATGTTAAATTCACCAAACCACAAAAGTGCTTGACACATATGTTGGAATGAAAAGTTCATCTCTGGTGCAAATGTATGATTTGATAGATCAATTGATTTTGGGCCGACATCACGATCTGGCAATTGAGCCTTGCCTTGCAAACTTTGAAAAGATTTTTCCAGGAAAAAAATCCTGATTAGTTATGCCTTGTGGTCTCTTGATGTGTGAGAATCGTTGATAACTCCGACTCACAATGGCAATAGATGTTGTTGTAAGGTAGTTTTAATCAAAGTATTGAATGTAATGTAAGCTAACAAAGTATGGTTGAATTTAGAAAGTCTTTCCTTGTTGGGTAGCAAATATTGTGGACATAGAAGAAATTGCGTGTTATAAGCAATTTCTTCATTGTCCACAATAATTTCCAAGGCATTCTTCCTTAGATGCTTAAAAAGCAGAATCGGCTTAAAGGACTTGAAAAGCTTGCCTTTGAAAGACTTCTTTACAATTTGAATACAGTTTGCAATATTCCTGAAATACATAAGAACTATTTTTTATGGCACAGGTATTCCATAGATTTGGTGGTTAAGCCTCCAGTGGCAGTTTGCACTCGTTGACCTCAAAATTTTGTATGTTAACTTAAGCTATCAAACTGACGCTTTGCTAGCTAAAACTGGCTTTTTATATATGTACTCAAAAGTTTGATTGCAATACCCTTTTCAGTCCGACTGGGATGGTCCTTACTTGTAAAAAGGAACTATCTTTTTTAAAATTCAAAAGACTGAACAAAAATAATCACACTAGTACACTTTTATTTTTCTCATCACTAGGCATGTGACATGCCAAACTATCACTTTTTATCCTCAATTATGAACATGGCATGAACAAAATTTGAGGGAATATACAAATACAATTCATACCTCAACTGTAAAGTACAACACAATATTCAAGGACACATTGAGTACAGAAAAAGGAAGTTTCCTTGTCCCATTAGCTGACAGAAGAAATTTAAGACTGTTCCTAACTGACAGATCATCACTGTTAATCAAACAATTAATTGACCATTTGTACCTGAGGAAAATGGTTTAACCCTGACAATTACATGGCTTGGCTGGGCAACTTAAACAGTGTAACTATAGCTTGACAAAGCTGCCGTTACATCAAGATCACCAACAAACAAGGTTTTCATATGATATTTCTGCCTGTAAATCATGTATAATCATTAGTGATGTGTGTGATATCTCAGTGGATCTGTGATATAGGAGGCCAGTGTGTATGGCCAGTAATCTGTCAACTGAAAGATGCTGAATATAACAATTGTAAGTTAGCAAAATTTAAAAAAAATATATATATTTTTGTCAGTGAAATTTGAACTCTGAATTTGGGTGTCAGTGTTTTGTTGTTTTGGCAACTTAAGCATTGTAACTATAGCTTATTTAAGCTTTCCTTACACTGTATAGGACGCCTACCAATGATTTGGAATTCATTTTACCTCTCTGACCAAACATTTTACAAACTAATATTGTGCATTACCTCTGTCAAACTGCCATGTTGGAGGGCTTGGTATGAGCCATCAAAAGAAAACTCTAAACCAATCATTTCCAAGTAAATGAACCCTGTGTATGACAGGATCATCCAGTCCAGTGCCCATTAAATACTGCATTAAGATTTTGACCAGGAAAGTAAAAATGTATCCCTAACCCAGATCAACCCTATTTTAATGGAAATTGACCACACGGCTGTCAATCAAGGAATGAAACCACCAATCAAATCAGTTATTCAGCCCGGACTAGAGCTTTCAACTCAGACATTGGCTGCCATTTTTGTTAACCTTTTTTTTTTTATTTTTGCTACTTAAACGTCATAATTACAGCTTATTCAAGCTGTAGCTACGACATTTAAGTCACCAACCAACCATTTTACTTTTTTCTCACATGCTACTGGCCATAAGGTTGTGTAATAATGCTGTTTAAGATTGAAACATGACTTCCTACCGCAATGGGTGTTGTAAATGGAGTAAGTGGGTTAATTGCACTCAGTTGTTTGCAGGACTTGATCCTAGTCATACTTTCAAAATAAGTAGTTTCTGCTATTACATACAGGCCATGCATGTTTTATTAACGCCACATGAATTTGATAAAACTAGAAATGTGTTAAAGAATGCCCTGTTTAATTGCTTATCACATGACCTTCAGTTGTGACCTTGAACTTGGGGAGTTTCTGAAAACCCATGACACTAACACTAGTTCTCTTCGTGGGGAACAACTAGCCAATATCTTCTGATATCTATCAATTAAAAAGATATGCTTGGAAGAAGAATCGGCAACACAAACTAACCCACCCGCGCTCATTCACACACATACAACGGTAGCTCAAAATCCCTGTCGCCAATTCATGGCGGAGGCAAAACAAGAATTTATAAAATAAGTTTCTAATTTGAATCCAAAAATCCTATGACCAATGAACTAAGCTGTGTGTGTGTTACAAAAATCATATATATAACAAATGAAATGTGCAAGACATTGAAAAAGATTTTAGCCGATACCTATGAAATGATTCACAGACAAATTTTATCTAATTAGTCCAATTAAATTCCTTTAATTTTGTTGTTCTTTATCAAAATTAGAATTTACAGTGATAGATCTTAAATTATAACAGGATACATATTGGTCAAGGATCTGTAAACATCATTGATAAGTACAGATGTAAACTCAAAACTGAATAAAATTTCGATTTAAGTAATTGTATCAGTAACACATAGCAGTTAGAAAATCTCTTCCAAGTTAACAAAACTATGAAAGTGATGGAATGATAAACTGTCCCAGTTCTTAATCCTAACTTTACTCATTTATTAGCTTTGAGCTTACCATGCAATGAAAGGTAAACATATCTACCACATGACAGAGTAAATACGTCCACTCTAGTTTACCTACAATCGATATCCTACTTATTTATAGCAATCTTTCAATTAATGAACAACAAAAGCTATAATTTTCTGAAAAAAAAAAATAAAAAAAATTCTCGTTCATTAACCTATTCCCACACAATCCCACCTTTTTTGTTTCTCAAGAATAACACTGGGAAAATAGTGTGGAAAATGAAGAAATTGATTGTTACAAGCAATTTTTCATTTTTCACAATTCTTTCTAACCACAAAGATTTTTAAAATTTCATCATTTTTCAATTGTTGTCTGCAACTTCTTTCAATTTGGACAAGTATAAAATTTTAATGTGTGGAAATGTGTAACATGAAAGTTAAGTCATTCTTTAGACTATAACAGCTATTCTGTCTTGTATAAAATGGCTTATTAAGTGAATGACCATGAAAATATAAATGATGTGATTTGAAACTTTCTTGATGTACATTTACAATGGCTATACAAGCTATATGGTTAAGAACTATTGATAGAGTTTAAAAGTAATAAATGCTCTTATAATTTTGTTCTAGATGGGAAAAAAAATACAAAACCACGATGAATGTTTCAATAAATAGTCCTTTTAACAGTAAATAGCCAGCGCAAAATCTTTACTAGAAAAATTTCGATCAAACAAGTTATATGTACAATTAGGATCTTTTTTGATATTCATTCCATCTTGTCGTCCTTTGAATCTTTTTTATCTTTCTTCTCTGAACCTGAAAATCAGAAAGCAAATGGGTATTTATCATTTTTCTTGGCAAGATCTGAACTATCAACCAAGCACTTGTTCTTTCATGATTTTTTGCATGATCATTTGAACAAGATATGTGTGTGAAACAACTTATCCCAATAACAGCCATTTTTTTTAATGTGACCTTGATAAGTGGCCTTAACCTTGATGGATGACCTAAACCATACAACCAAGTGATGCCTATCAATGCAAGGCATCTTTGTCCCAAATATAAGCCATTTGTCTTGAATGGTGTTTGATTAACAACAAAATGTTTATTTTTTGTGACACACAGACAGAGAGCCTGGCAAATCTTTGTCTTTTGGGTCAAAATCATTGTAGATAATAAAGAAATTAATCGAGTCCAGAAATGTCTTCATTTTCCACTATGCTTTCAAAAGTTTTTTTCAGGAGGGGCGTACAAAAGCAAAGCTATGTAGTAATGGGTTAAAATGTGACCTATCAAAGAAAAAGTGACCTTCTGCAATATTCATAATAATTTTTTTGTAGGGGAGATAAAATTCAGCATACATCATTCAGGATTTGTACTGACTAAAGGATTATATAGTAATATAGAATGACCAATCCTCATTCACACTTTCTCAAAGGCATAACCCACCACCAGACAGCATTATTTTAGACTGATGCAAATTCTAGGAAATTGCAGACAATGATTTTCAGAAGATAAAATTGTTAATGTAATTAATTGTCTTTTGATGTAGAAAATATTGTGGATAATTAAAAATTGCTTGTCACCAGCAATTTTTTTATTTTCCACAATGTATACTAAATCTGTTTTCTAAAAGGGTGTAAAAAAGCAGCATTGTGTGGGAAGAGGGTAAGTTTCCAGCCAGTTCAGATGTTCAGTTTCTGCATTTGAACATGGGTCAAAATTGATTCACACTCACTCAGTTCTCCCTTTTCACAAGAAAGGTTATAAATTATTTGACCAATTCCAACACAATCCCTCATTTTTACACCCTCAACAAAAAAAGCTTTTGAAAACATTGTGGAAATGAATAAATTGCTTGCATCAAGCAACTTCTTCATTACACAGGGTTATTTTCAAAAGACAAAAATATTTTAATTCTTTCGACTTGAAATTGCTGTCGGCAACTTCCTTCAATTTGGACAAATCTAAAATTTTTTGTGGGAATGGGTTCAGTAAAGAATGAAATTCAATCTAAGACATCTTATTTGAAATGTGTCTCAAGTCAAAGAATGGAATACCTATTATTTCAATCTGGAAAAAATCTACATTTTGTTGTTTAGGGTCCAAAGGAAAAAGGGATAAATACAATGTATAGTTCTCTACCCTCAATCCAACATTTTGACATAATGGAGCTGCTTTCGAGAAATTATGTAGGAAAAAGAAATGTTACTTGTTATACGAACTTTCTCCTTCTTTAATATTATTTCTATCTAAATTCTTACTATACTCTGAACTATAATCTGCAACCTATTTCAATTTGGACCAGACTTCAATTTTCCAATCTTATGTAGTCTAAACTTACTTTTACCATCCTCTGACTCTACAGCACTGTCTGCCCGACGGCGTTTACGAGGATTAAATGGCCTCTTTTGGAACCTCTGGGCGGGTAGTGGGTCCATACTCAACACTTTGTGGATCTGTCTAAATGCCATCAGACGAAGTGCATGCTGTGAAAAATAAGCAGATTATTCCTATTACTCTCTCAATCTTGGACATAATCCATTCTCAAACAATGCCATTTTTTTTCACCCAAAGAAAAAAACTTCAGAAAACATTATGGAAAATAACGAAATTGCTTGTAACAAATTTCTTCAAACATCAACAATGTTTGTTTTTTTATAAACTTAAGATTGATGCCTGCAAATTCTTTAAATTTTGACCAGTCTGAAAATGTGTTTGTCCAAGTGATTCAGTAATGTGTTAACCCTTTCTTGTACAGACCCGTGATTATACAAATCCTTAGTTTTTATGTGTAAAAAAATATTGTGGAAAAGAAGAAATTAATTGTAACAAAAAATTTCTCCTTTTTTCACATAATTTTCTACAACAAATGGTTTATTTTCAAATTGCACCAACTTTTTATTGCCCTCTGCATCCTCATTCAATTTGGACCAATCTAATATTTCCAATATTGGGAAAGGGTTTAAGTTTATATTCTATGTGGTATCTTTTGAACTTAAGTTCTAACTCAAAATTTCCTATTATAAATACATTTTCTGCTATATAGCATTTTTTATATAGAAAGAGTTATCCCCCTTGATAGTATAGGTTGCTCTTTCGATAGTGAACAAGTGTGCCAAGTTTCAAGTGAATGCCTTTTTTAGAACCAGAGATATCACAAAATGACAACGTTTTTGCCCGCCAACGACAACAACGACAAAGACACCAAGGCTTTAGCAATACCTCGGGTTTTCTCCGAAAACAGCCGGGCTAAAGATTCACTGGATGCTTTATATGGACATAAGCCACACCAAAAAAAGCCATATTTTCAAAGAATCAAAATCAATCGATGGAATCTGAAAAAGAGTCACTAGAGGATCATTCCAGTGAAAAATTTGACTGCCACTCCTTTCAATTTGGACTAATCTAAAATTTTATAGTGTTGGAATGGCATTTTTTTCCTTATCAACAATTGTTATCTATACAAAAAAGAAGAAAAAATTAAAAATTGAATCAACATAAAATTGTCATTTGTAGCGTCTTCGAAATTGGTAGCTGAAAGATAAATAAGAATGTTACCTGTGCTGAGGCTGTGATATCTTCCCTCTCTTGATTACTAAGACCAGATGCAGCATCAATAGGATCCTTCTCACAGGGATCCAGCAGGCCTGGTCCTCCTGTAATATGGTAATCTAGGTTAATGGCTGAGATGGAAATATTTGGAACAAATAATTTTACAGCTTTCCATCAATTTCCCAAGCATTTTACTCATATACATCATTCCAATTTACTTTCTACATCACTTTCAAACAGAGCAATATGCTTGATTATTCAAAAACTGTTAACAAATAGATCATGAAATGTGTGCCAAAATATTTCAATAATGATCTTGACTTCATGCAAGTCCTTTAACAAGAGCAAGACATTTACATGTGCACAAGGCTTGGCTGTTTAATGCCAAAAAAGCGAACTAAAAACGTAGGTTGAAAAAGGCCATAATTTGTACAACTACAGGCCCTTGAGGCCACAAACCATAAAAGCCGTATTTTCAAAGAATCAAAATCAACTATAGCTGTCGCCCTCAAGGGCTGACGAGAATACCCCCCACACCGCTAAAAAGGCTTTTCTATGAAGGAGTGGAATTTGAAGCTGTTTAATCACATGCATGTCATGGTGGATGAACATTGCCAACCCTCCACCTCTTTCTTATTTTGTGTTTGTTGCTAGAGTTGACTGATTAGGAAAGGTTGGTCAATATGAGCCTATGTTAAAGATAACTGTGTGAGGAGATGATGACACAAAATTATATCCACGAAAAGTCAATATGAGCCTATGTTAAATTTTTGACCCCCGGGGGGCGGGGTCAAATTTGACCTCAGGAAATAAACCGTTCGATATTTTGTAAAGGTCAACAAGATGATGTTACTTACCAAATTTGGTAACTCCCCTTATGGTTACTGAGTTTTGCAATTTTAAATTTTGACTACTCCCCCCCCCTTAAAAAGTTCAAAATGGCATAACTCTGAAACTAACGACTGGATCAAGATGAAAATTGCAGGTGCACAACTTCATATGATAGGAAACAACCTGATAAAATTTCAGCAAAATTGGTCAAAAAATGTGGGAGGAGAAGAGGACACAAAATTCCCCCCCCCCATTAAAAAGTTCAAAATGGCATAACTCTGAAACTAACAACTGGATCAAGATGAAAATTGCAGGTGCACAACTTCATATGATAGGAAACAACCTGATAAAATTTCAGCAAAATTGGTCAAAAAATGTGGGAGGAGAAGAGGACACAAAATTATGTCCACGGACGGACGGACAACCTGATTCCAGTATACCCCCCCATAACTTTGTTGTGGGGGGTATAATTAATGGAATCTGTAAAAGAGTCACTAGAGGATTATTCCAGTGAAATTTGGTTGAAATTCATCCATTGGTTTCTAAGGAAAAAGATTTTTTAATGCTTTCACCATATATGAAAATTAGCCCCATCCATTAAAGCCATGTTTTTCATCCGAACAAAATTCTTGGAAGGACTCTGATTAAGGGTCACTCAAGGATTATTCCTGTAACATTTGGTTGAAATCTATCAATTAGTTACTGAGGAGATTTTTTTTAATGTTAAATGTTGCACCAATTCATTGAAATTGGCTCCACCCATTTAAGCCATGTTTTTCATCCGAACAAAATTCTTGGAAGGACTCTGATTAAGGGTCACTCAAGGATTATTCCTGTAACATTTGGTTGAAATCTATCAATTGGTTTCTGAGGAGATTTTTTTTAATGTTAAATGTTGCACCAATTCATTGAAATTGGCTCCATCCATTTAAGCCATGTTTTCATCTGATCAAAATTTTCTGAAGGAATGTGAGAAAGGTTCACCCAAGGATCAATTCTGTGAAATTTGGTTGAATTCTGTACAGTACTTGATGAGAAACAGATTTTTGAAGTAAAGGTTTACAGAGGGACGAAGGACACAATGCCATGAGAATAGCGTGCTGGCTTTCAGCCAGTGGAGCTAAAAATGATTTGGAGTCATCCCCCTTTAATGGTGCATATTGATCTTTTGAAAATGAACAATCACTCTAGGTTTAAAACCCCTAATGACAGTACTAATAAGAATCAAGATATAACAAAACACCAAGATTTTTTTACAGCAGATGATAACAAGGACAAGTTCACTGATCAAGCTACAGCGATATATTGTGTTTTGAAAAGGCAGCCAGTTATACAGTAATCAATAAGTTTGATGAAAGGAGCAATTGATGGATTGCGGCTGTCAAGGAATGTCAAAGAATCTATTGACCATTTAAATCATTCATTTTGACCAGAATTGAATTCTTTACTCCAAAATTGGCAGACATGTACGAGAGGCATTTTTCTATGGTTTAGAGACTAACTTTGCTGTAGTTACAATGTTTGTGTCACCAACTGACTGTTTCCCTTTTTTTATATATATGTTACTGCCCAGAAATATTGCAATTATTATTTTTGCTATATGACAGTTTCATTTCTAAGTAAAACTTCCTCAGTGGTGTAGCCAATGATCTATTAATTTTGCAGCCAGGACGGAATGACACAAATATAAGACTCATTATGCTATGAAAGGATCTCCTTGGAAAATGAGAAAATGGTCTATCTTGGTGAGTCTGTGAGGATGATCTGGGTCAAAATACTTTACTCTTTAATAATTTTCTTAATCTAGAATATCCAGTCTACCTATCCTTGTTTATTGTAACCTATGCTAGATCCAGTATTTATTTCAACACATTCCAACACAGTGTCGCTTTTAGACGCCCCCCCCAGAACAAAAGGCTTTGGAAAACATTGTGGAAAAGATGAAATTGCTTGTTTCTTCAATTTATACAATGTTTTCTATCCAGAACATTGATCCAAAATTTCGGAAACTTTATATTGTCATCAGCAACTCTGTTAGTTTTGACCAGTCTGAAATTTTGCTGTCTGGTGATGGGTTAAAGAACACCAAGGTAGCACATAGGAATCTTAATCTTCAATAATGGAATGTATTGGGTTTGATCCCCAGCGTCACATATCCTTCCTGACATTTGTCTACCACCAAAGGGTAGATAATCGTATACCTAAGTCGGATAGCAGCTGGAGCCCAGGAAAGGATGTAGTAGTAGTACTGGTGTCAGAAATACCGGGAATCCATTGTTAGGTGCTCCAGCCGCTGCAATATGACTGAAATTACATAATGACAAAGTATGAACTTACCAGGCAGCAGTACACCAGAAGCCACACATTCAAACACCCTCCTTAATGCATCCCCGGGATTCAGACTTCCTCCTGAACTGCTGACACACTTCTCTACAAGTAGCTCCATGGCCTGGAGGGAAAAGTTGTCAGAGATCTCACATTAATTCAATACATTTATTTTAGTTCCATAAATTGTAGCTAGACTACCAAAACCTCATAACTACAGCTCTCCTAAGCTATAGTTATACAGTTTTAGTTGCTCAACAAGGACAACATCTTATTTACAAAGAGAAGACTACACTATAATGCATATTTAACCGATTACCGTTTAACCAATTACCAGAAGGCAAAATTTTAGACTGCTCCAAATTGAAAGGGGTTGCATACAACATTTAAAAGTCTATGTAATTATAGATTTTCTCAACTTTCTGGGTAGAAAACATTATGTAAAATGAAGAATTTCTTCATTTTCCATTATGTTTTCACAGTTGTTATTTCTCATTTTCTCACACTAATTTCCACCATCTGAGGTAAATCTGTTCCGATGTAACGGGACAGAATTGACGGGTCGCAGCTGTCATTCATTTGAACTACATTTTCCTGTATACAGATGTTAGAAATCATTGAAAGAACTGACGCCAGACATGCCAGGAAAATACTTCCACTCTGTCCTGCTGGCTCCTGTCTCGAGGTCAAACACATAACCAATACCCAATTGAGAGGTCTCTTGGTACAAGTAGATACTGTCGGTTTATTGCAGTCATTTTCAAAGTTTTATGACAACTATTTTTGTTAGTATTTAACCCATTACCACACAACACAATTTTTGACTGGTCCAATTTCAAAGATGTTGCAGACAACAAATTTTAGTTGATGCGGTTTTGGGTCTTTCTTACTTTTTAGATAGACAAGAGGACCATGATGGTCCTAAATCGCTCCCCTGAGTATGATGGTTCATGGCTTTATGATATAAACAAAATAGCAAAGCCCTCTGTCTAATTATTTTGGAGAAGATGTTTAAGGATTTCTCTTTTAATCCTAGGTATATTGATGATCCCACCATATAGCACTAGTTTCCTGAATATGATAATGCTTTGAAGTATAGACATCAATACATACAAAGTATAAAAGCTCTAGGCCTAATGGTTTAGGAGAAGAAATTTTTTCACAGATATTATTATTTATTCCTAACTAAAATTAGGGATTGTAGAGAAAAGGGCTAGTTTTTTTAAGTAATTTGGTAGAGGGTCAATGGCTGATGATATGTACCAAATATCAAAGCTCTAGGCTTTATGGTTCGGGAGAAGAAGATTTTCAAAGATTTCCTTCTTCATTCCTTTGTAAAATCAGGGATCGCACAGAAAAGGGCTAATTTTCAGAGTATGATAGCTCTTTGAAGTATTTCGGTAGAGGGTCAATATATGATGATATGTACCAAATATCAAAGCTCTAGGCCTTATGGTTTGTGAGATGAAGATTTTAAAAGTTTTCCTTCTTTTATTTTATGTAAAATCAGGGATCGCCAAGAAGAGGGCTAGTTTTCAGAATATGGTAATTCTTTGAAGTATTTTGGTAAAAGGTCAATAGATGATGATTTGTACCAAATATCAAAGCTCTAGGCCTTATGGTTTGGGAGAAGAAGATTTTTAAAGATTTCCTTATTTTATTCTATGTAAAATCAGGAATTGCCCAGAAGAGAGCTAATTTTCAGAATACGGTAATTCTTTGAAGAATTTTGGTGGAGGGTCAATAGATGATTTGTACCAAATATCAAAGCTCTAGGCCTTATGGTTTGGGACAAGAAGATTTTTAATGATTTCCTTCTTTTATTTAATGTAAAATCAGGGATCACAAAGAAAAGGACTTATCTTCAGAATACGGTAATTCTTTGAAGTATTTTGGAGATGGGTCAATAGATCATAATTTGTACCAAATATCAAAGCTCTTGGCCTTATGGTTTGGGAGAAGAAGATTTTTAAAAATTTCCTCCTTTATTTCTTTGTAAAATCAGGGATCACAAAGAAAAGGGCTAATTTTCAGAATATGGTAATTCTTTGAAATATTTTGGTGTAGGGTCAATAGATGATGATTTGTACCAAATATCAAAGCTTTAGGCCTTATGGTTTGGGAGAAGAAGATTTTTAAAGATTTCCTTATTTTTTCTTTGTAAAATCAGGAATTGCCCTGAAGAGGGCTAATTTTCAGAATACGGTAATTCTTTGAAGTATTTTGGTGGAGGGTCAATAGATGATGATTTGTACCAAATATCAAAGCTCTAGGCCTTATGGTTTGGGAGAAGAAGATTTTTAAAGATTCCTTCTTATCTATGTAAAATCGGGGATCACAAAGAAAAGGGCTAATTTTCAGACTATGATAATTCTTTGAAGTATTTTGGTAGAGGGTCAATAGATGATGATGTATTCCAAATATCAAAGCCTTAGGCCTTATGGTTTGGGAGCAGAAGATTTTTAAAGATTTCCTTCTTTATTTCTATGTAAATTGAGGGATCACTCAGAAGAGGGCTAATTTTCAGAATACGGTAATTGTTTGAAGTATTTTGGTAGAGGTTCAATAGATGATGATGTATACCAAATATCAAAGCCTTAGGCCTTACTGCTTGGGAGGAGAAGATTTTTTAAGTTTTATCACTCCGTTGCCATGGCAACCAGAGTTCTTCTTGGATTTCAATTCTATGAAGTATTTTGAAAGAGCATGACGTAAGGATAATTTCTGAAAAGTTTTATTGAAATTCCATGTTTAGTTTAGGAGGAGAAGATTTTTTGTAATTGTGAACAGACGGACGGACGGTGGACGATGACCGATCACAATAGCTCCCCCAGAGCACTTCGTGCTCAGGTGAGCTAAAAACACTGCGTCCAAAAGCATCATTGTGTGGAATGGGTTAACATACCTATAGATCCTTATCTGAAATATCTGTAAATGCCACGACAAAACAGAAATATTCTGGGATAAGCTAGATCAGCTTTTCTGTTTTGGTGGGGTTTTATTTTCATCTCTGGTACATTTGTGTTTTACAAATAACAGTTTATTTCAAAGAGATTAACCTATAACAAGACGAGAAAATTTTAGACTGGTCCAATGTGAAAGAAGCTACAGACGAAAATTTAAAGTTTATAAATTCTTGATTTTTTTCAACTTTCTGAGTAGAAAACATTGTGTAAAATGAAGAAACTGCTTGTTCCAAGCAATTTCTTCATTTTACACAATGTTTTTTCCAATTGTTTTTCTTAAGGGATATCAAAAAGCGTCACTGTGTGTGAATGGGTTAACAAATTACCAGAGGGCCAAATTTTAGACTGGTCCAAATTAAAAGGAATAGCAAACAACAAGTTAATAGAAAATGAAGAAATTGATTGTTGTGAAGCCCTCATAACAGCCTTTTACTGGAAATGTGACCTAAGAAAGTGACCTTGACCATAATGGATGATCCTGATCTTATTACCAACTGATATCTATCAATGCAAGGAACCTGTAGCCCAAATCACAGCCATGAGTCTTCAACAGTGTTTGCAGAAGAGCAATATCCTGATCTAGGATTGTTATGTTAGAACTTCATCGTACATATTGTTACACGGATACAACAGATAAATCTTACCCATTCATTGAGGGGTGTCCATGATGGAACTCTCTGACAGAGGTCTCTAAGGATTCTGATAACGATAACACAGGATTGGAGTCCATTAGCCCTAGCCTGGAGAAAACAATACATAACAGGCTTCAATTGTGTAAATCTACGGGGTTCTATCAGGAATCTGGATAATATGGTAGATTATACTTTCTGTAGTTTTCTTGATTAACCTATTACCAAATAATTCAACATTCTGACACAACATTTTGCTGTATGAAACAATGTAAGATAAGAAGAAATAACTAACTTGATATTTTCCTAATCAGTTAGCTAATTTGCTGTTAGCAATGGCATAACTATGTATCTAGAATTTTAATTTATGTGTTTGTGACTGTTTTGAGTACACGTATAAATCCATTTTAACGAAAATTCATCAATTAGAAATAGTCGGTTGTAGAGCCCACCAATCTTCGTGATCCAGATTCCTGAGGATATGTTAGACTGGGAAACAAATTTCAAGCATTTGTCAGGCAGATTATACGCGGGTAACATGTAAATTCCAAAACAAACATGTTTAATATTCAATTGTACGGGAGCTACTTCTAACTTTCCAGCCTCATGTGTAACAATCAATGATCAATCTTCTGATACATGTCACTAGTCTTTTGTTCATTTCATAAACAAATAAATAATTTGAAGTTTAATATCATTTTGAAAACATCAAATTCCTAATGAATACAATTGGAAAAACTGTGTGAAATGAAAAAATTGCTTGTTGCATGCCATTTCTTCATTATAGGCAATATTTTCTACCCAAACAGTTGAAAAAACTAAAATTTCGTAAAGGTTAAATTGTTGTCTACATCACCTTTCAATTTGGACCAGTCTGAAATTTTGTAATCTGGTAATGGGTTTACTGTGCCATAGAATTATAAATTATAATTCTAAATCTAGAAGGAGTCTATATCTATAAAACTACCATAAGAAAAGTACCCCCCAAAAGTGGCATCTTAGTTATAAAACAATTAACTTTCAAGCTTGTATCAGAAGTTCACTTGCCTGACAATGGAGATAGTTCCATGTCATAGTAGTTGGTTTTCTTGGTAAGGCAACAACCAGAATTTACACTTAATCTTAATATGACAAAAATTATCCTTCAAAAGATTTTGTGTGAAGAAACAAAACTGAATTATTTCATAGAACCATGAAAGAACAAAGACACAGTGACCTGACCCACTCTTATCACACATTCAATCATCAAATATAACTTGATATGTGCAGAAATTGAGCACTTGTATATCTAAACAAGGCTTTACCTTCTGCATTATTCTGAAAAATACAGTATTTGTCTTGTTTGTGTTTGATGATTAAAGGTCTGGGATTAATATGATTTCTACTGAGAGTTAGTACAGAGCTATGTTAACTACATCTTTATGCAGTTACCATAGCTTTGTAGAATTCTCAAGGTACAATTGACCAATCGCGGCTGTCAATCAAATGACAGGTTGACCAATGAAATCATTCATTTAGACCTGAAATGAGTTTTGAACTCAGACATTGGCCACCATTTTTGTTAACTATTTTATTGGTTTTGCGACTTAAACATCCTTACTACAGTTTATTCAAGCTGTAGTTACTATGATATTAGTCACCAACCAACCATTTTGCTTTTTTGTTTCATGGTACTAGCCATAAATTTTGCAAAATAAGGCCATTTAAAATTGAAGTGGAACTTCCTGTCGGAGTCAGAAACTGGAGCAAAGGAAGTAAGTGGGCGGGGCCAGCGATTAGTCAATTCGAAGCTAATCCATGGGTAAAACATCAAGATTCTTATCTGATAATACTTAATTTTGGTTAGACAAAGGTCAATCCTTAACCTACCTAGGTTACTATCAGTTACTTGAAGTTTTGTGGGTTGATTAGAAATCAGGGGATCCCAATTCTTTATATATTATGGAATGA
The DNA here is from genome assembly GCA_946902895.1 of Fragum fragum. Lineage (NCBI taxonomy): Eukaryota > Metazoa > Mollusca > Bivalvia > Cardiida > Cardiidae > Fragum > Fragum fragum. The sequence goes on along the minus strand of OX336370.1, from coordinate 4,764,719 downwards.
TAAACTGTTAAAAAAATACCATGATGAAATTGTCTCAATACCTGATCAAAAACATTCAACATAAAGAGAAAAAGTGTTGGCAAACACTAAAATGGCTTTTAGGAACATAAAAAGAAAATGTGAAATATCACATTGTACATGACCTGATTTAATAGTTGTGATAAAGATGAGTAAAACAGTTCCATACACACTGCACATAGAATCGATTCTTCATTTAACTGGTTTATAATTCATTATGCATTGTAATATCTTTAAAATGGTAGAGTTCAGGCAAGCTTTACTCAATTGTTTTATCCATGGATTAGTTCAACTGAAGTTCTCTGAACAATCATTTAACACAAGGACCCCTTCCTGATTATGATTGTTTAGTTCTGAATGTTAATAATATCAAAGATACTGATGGCAATTTGAAACATGTAGCTCCTTTTTTTCCCAAATCACACTACAATATACATGTACAAAGACTTTTATAAAAAGAAGGCAAAGATGGTCCTAGATACCTTGGCCCTAGATCACTCACCTGAGTTCAGCAGTTAATATTTGTGAAGAGAAAAGCATTACACAAAGCCTGTAATTTTTCATTTTTTATTTTTTTCAATATTGATCAAGTTGTCATTGTGGCCCCCTTTCCCAGGTTTTCAGATGGAACAAACTTATTTTCAAAAGAGTTCATCCTTATGACCTATTAATAATACTTCTGACCAAGTTTTGGTAAGATCGGGTCAAAATTGTGACGCCTAGCTGTACACACAGAAAAATGCAATTAGAGGCACTTTTTCCAGGGATTCAATAGGGTTCATCCTTATGACATAACAATCATTCAGACCAAGTTTCAGCAAGATTTGGCCAAAATTGTGGCACCTAAATTGGACACAAAGAAATTTTAATTAAGGCCCTTTTCACATTTTATCCAGGGAACCTTCCCATATTCAATAGGGTTCATCCTTATGACATAACAATCATTCAGACCAAGTTTCAGCAAGATTTGGCCAAAAGTGTAGCCCCTAGATTGGACACAAAGAAATTTCCATTAAGCCCTTTTCACATATTTTCCGATGGAACCTTCCAATTTTCAAATGGGTTCATCCTAATGATTTAACAATTATTCTGACAAAGTTTTGGCAAGATTTTGCCGAAACTTTTGCCCCTAGAATGTTAACAAACAGAAACTGACATGAAGGCCTCTTTACCCGTTATTTCAAATAGAATCTTCTCATTTTCAATAGGGTTCATCCTTGTGAACTTACAATCATTCTGACCAAGCTTAACCAAGATTGAGCCAAAAATTGTGACCATAAGAGTGGACAAAGAAATTTTTCTTTAGGCATTTCTTCCCATGTTTTCCAAGGGAACTTTCCAATTTACCATAGGGCTCATCCTTTTGACCTAACAGTCATCATGAGATGAAAAACTCTAAAATTGTTGACACACTATGGACCGTAGACATTCAAGTATCACAAAAGCTCACAACAAGCCTGTTTTGCTCAGGTGAGTCAAAAATTCGTTTTTTTAAAGTGCAAAGCATTCAAACAATTTTGTTTCCATAAAATGAAGAAAAGTTTGGTTGAATCTACGCACATGGTTACAGAAGGTTGGAATGCTGTTAACCGATTTCCCAAGTATTAAAAATAAAACTTTCAGAGAACTTAGGACAAGCTACCCCAGCTATCTATCATAAAATGGCCATTCATCAGACTTCTGCCTTGTTTTTGTTTAGTTTGACAGACAAGGTTAGCTAGATTTTCAATTCTCATTCTGAAAAATATGTTAACTCAAATACCTGGAAATAATATCAACTGTCAATAAAAAAATTAATTTGAAACCTTTCATTTATGAACAAAGTTAGCCTTAAACATTTGTGTCAAGCTGTCATTACATAGTTTTGGATGCCTACCACTAATCTGCTTTTGTTTGAAGGTCAGTAACAAATTGAAGCATGAAATATACAAGTGTAAAAGAAGGCTGAAGGACACTGGGTCATTGTATGAAATAAAAGTCTATTGCTTGATTAGCTTATTTACAAAATTTAAAAGTCTAAGGTGCAAAGAATAAGAAAGTATGAGCAAGATAAATTATTTTGGTCAAATGCATAGGACGAGATTAGAGGGTCATGGTATTTGGTCCGAGTTGAAAATATATCATTTGATAAGCTTATCTATAAAATTTGAAGATCCTATGTGTACAGAATGAGACATTGTGAGTAAGTTTTCCAAAAGTAGGTCAAAATTCATGGTCTAAAGGTCTTTCCTTGAGGTGGGATTGTGTTGGAATGGGTTCAAAAGTTAATAAATCTAATTTTTTAATCTTTAAGTGTATAAACTGAAACAAAGAATAAAGACGTAAGAACTGTGCTTGGCCATTAAATCATAGATAGACAATATGCCCTCCCCCCGCACCACCTTAGTAAGGTTAAGATTGATCATTCATACATCATAAAGATATAAATATCTTACCATACAAGTAATTTATAAACAACAACATAATCATAAGGCTGCAAAGTAGTATAAAAGTAGATTCGAACCTGGAACCACTTAGCATGGCGGAGTGCTGCAAGTGCGTCAAGGCACTTATTCCTATCCAAAACATCTGGTGGGTCTTTCACGCTAATTGTCGTAGCCTCTGTTATACAACAAATATTGATGGATGCACTGATTGCAACAGTACCATAAATGGGTGTTTGACCATTTATGGAGAGGCCCCCTCACAGCATGGGACAGTTCTGACAAATGTTAAAACCCAAACACCAATGCCAAAAGGTCTTTGTCCACAAAAGTTCTGATCTGATCTTATGTCACAGTATACAGGCTTATCAGTTAAACTTGTCTTTTACTTTCATTTACTTCCTACTGACAAGGCAAGAAGGTTTGGAATTAAATGGAATTAAATAATTGCAATCAACTACAACCAGAATTGATTTACAATATTGGACAGTGCCTAAGCTTTTTCAGTATTAACAAATTAATCTATGGATAAAATTGAAATTTATGAACTATCTATTTCATTGAACAGTTATATACCATCAAAGTAAAAATCGTTTTGAGGTCTACACATTTGTAATGTTTTTCATTCATTTCGCATTTTTTAATATCAACGTTAACTTTCTTAGTATAAAATATCATTTTCATAAGAACTAGAGATGAACCAATTTATCATAAATCAGAAAAAAACAGAACTTCAGAGTTCAAAGTATCCCAATAGAGGGCCTCAACCATGGTCAAAAATCCATGTTGTTTCTTCGTTGACATCGCTAGGAAGAGAAGGCTTTCCTCGAAAAGCATGAAAAATCAATAAACAGCAGAACATTTTCAAACAGTACAAAATCAACAGTTGGTGCATAATGTCCCTTTCCTTGATACAGATATATTTCTACAGCCATCTAGAAAAGGGCAAGATTCAATGCTGAAATTACTCAAATTTCCACAAACACATAAGAGTTGTACTTATAAGAATTGACGTTTTCTTATGAGTGCAAGCATCCAGTTTTTGCGGAAAGAGTATTTTGTCAATGCAGCCCCTAATCAAGAGCTGATCCTCCAAACAAGAGACAACACGTTCAATCATTTTGACAAGCTTTGAAAATGGAAATCAAGTCCAAACACTCAAAACTCTGTCAAAATGCTTTAACAGAAAACTAGATATTAAGAGAGAGTGATCATTACTTAGTATGTGTTGGTATAGTAGACTAAATAATGTAAATACTCAGCCAAATAAACTATATCAAACAATCAATTCACAAACCGATTCAGTGGAAATCAATCTGAAGTAGAATATATTCTTTGATGCTTATCAAGATTTCTCAGAGAATTATCACTTGATAATTTTACTGATAAACCTTTGAAATTATTGAAAGGATAAACTCACTATTTTGGTAAGTTCAGTCCTGCTTTTGTTCATTTTGGGTTACTGAATGTCAAGTCAGTGGGACATAAAACAGAGGTGATATAACAAGGTTGACAAATAATCAATGTGTGAAATGATACACTTTTAAACCATTACCAGATGACAAGACTTTAGACTGGTCAAGATTCAAAGAGGTTGCAGACAATTTTATGTTGATGTAATTTCGAAATTCTTTGTCTTTTGGGGAAAAAAACATAGAAAATGAAGAAATTACTCGTAACAAGCAATTTCTTCATTTTCCACAATGCTTTCTACTGCTTTTCTCTTTAGGTGTGTAAAATAGCCGGATTGTGTGGGAATGAGTTAAAAGATTTTATTAAAAAATCAATCATATTTGGCCTCAATTTTATATATTAAAGAAACACAATAATCGTTTATTTTTCACACAAGATCGATATATCGTTCATTTTGTCACCTAAATAAGCTATAATTTCACTCATGGTCCGACATTCCTGAAAATATAGCTTTTGATGTTCACTTTATGAAAGGTAAATAAATCTTAGGCTTAAAAGATTATCCTCTATATCTTTTTAATACAAGATCACTCTCTCATATCTCAAAATCTGTTTTTAAAATACCTAATAAATCAACATGGATACAATTTTTTATATATATATTTTAGTAGCTCTTAAATGGTTGTCTTTTGCACTTTTCATCAATAGGAAAGGGATATTTATAGTTCAAAACTGACTATATTTTGAATTTAGAATGTTTTTTTTTTTCACGCTGTGTACAAAAAGCCTTCATTAGGCCAAATGCATTCATCAGGTTTCACTGAATGCAATAGTTATTTGGGTAAGAGGAAATATATTTAGTATTTGCTATTCTTCTTTCTTTTTCATCTTTTTACAAGTTAACTGACTACAATTTTTCTCTCTCAGTGCCCTGCCAATTTTTTGTCTGCTTATATGCTATGGTCATACCAGGATTATTCATGACTTAAATCAAGCGTACACCACACTGAATTAGGATAATGATACTTGAATATTCATTTAGCTGGCCAAATGCAATTTCAAGCTTCCTCAACCTAATTTATTGAAGTGTACTACCATCAGTCAAATGACATAACTTGATTAAAAGAATACGCTAGTCTCAATTTAATTTGAAATAAGCACTTTTGGCCCATTTTAAAAAAAAATCTTTTCAATTTGACAGAGAAACAAATGTATTTTGATTGTAACCAAAGCAACACCAACAGCATTGAAAAATATATAATTTTGCCAATAATGATACTGAATATTGACTTTGAGCATGACCATTCTACAAATAAGGCACATGTTATTTAACCGCCCTAGCAATGTATATTTTGAATGCATACACCACCCTAAATCTGATTTTTGTACTTTCAGAAAAATGTTGAAATGCGGCCCAATTCAATTCATGATAGACGAAAGAAGTATAACATAAGTTAAGGAATAATGGACTCGAACTGCACACAAGCATACCTCCGTCTGCACCGTCCCTCATCACTGGCGATGTCAGAGTAATCGTACAAGAGACACGAGGCTCGACATCATTTGTTACAATAATTGCAGCTTCTTCGACACATCTCTTTACATCATACTTCTCTTCTGTGACTGACTGTTATGATTAAAATGAATATGGTTACTTAGGGGTAATAGAAAGAGAAACATGTATCTATAGGAGGTAAACAAAACGGAGCACTTGCCCTCATTTAACCCAAAACCAGACAACAAAATTTTAGACTGATCCAATTGAAAAGAGTCACAGACGACAAATTAAAGTTTATGAACTTTAAGATTTATTCAATTTTGGGTAGATTTGTTTGATTGGGGTTTTACGCCGCTTTCAACAATCTTTCAGTTATATCGCGGCGGCTGGAGAACCTAACAATGGAATCCTGGTATTTCTCACACCAGTACTACCATAACATCCTTTCCTAGCCTCCAGCTGCTATCCCACATAGGTCTATGTTTATCAACCCATTGGTGAGGGACAAATAGTAGGAAAGGATGAGTGCCGCCGTCGGGGATCGAACCCAGGACCTCTAGATTAGATTGACAGTCCGACACGCTACCAACTGCGCTAAGACGGCGGCTCAATTTTGGGTAGAAAACATTTTGTAAAATGAAGAAACAAGCAATTTCTTCATTTTACACAGTGTTTTCTTGGATGTTTTTCTAGAGGGGCATCCAAAAGGGTCACTGTGTGGGAATGGATTAAAGTGATTGGAGTAACTATTGGAGATCAAACAATGTGTAAGCAGAAAGCTATAGATGTGACTTTAATGAGTTTAACTGATTTGATAATTTAATCTTAAATACCTCAAAAAATGATAACTTCTCAATATTCTAATTCTGTTTATCAAGCACTATAAAAGTCTTTTGTCACATAGCCATTTTCATACCATTGTAATTACTCTAGAATAATGGCACACAGATTATCAATCATTTGTTCTTTCTTTTCAACTGTATCTCAAACAGAGACTTTCATGCAGATCCTTTCACACTAGAATTTGTATGGATAAATCAAATGTAATGTACATATGATCTTGTATTCATACAAACCTGCCAACATGATGTTACTTTACCATGTAGGAAATCTCCAAATTTAAAGAACAATTAATTTTAGCAGGCAATGTTTTGGGGGGTAGAAAACATTGTGGACAATGAAGAAATTGCTTGTCACCAGCAATTTCTTCATTTACACAATGTTTACCAAAGCTTTTTTGTTGAGGGGGCATAAAAAAGCTGGATTGTGTGGGAATGGGTTAAGAGTCAAGTTTACAAACTGAATTTAATTCTTTTATTAATATCTCGTGTAGCATCAGTGCAATTTTAAGACAAAACTACATGTGATATTAAATTGACTAGATATTCTCCCATCCTGTGCTTATTTGTTTAAAAGGGGCTAAACAACTCCTTTAACAGTATTACAGTCTGGAGCACCTAACCATGGATTCCTGGTAATTCACACACCAGCACTTCCACTACATCCTTTCCATACCTCCAGCTTCTCAACCCTCTTGAGTTTACTATTATCCACCAATAGGTAGGATTACCAAAGTGGATCATGAACATCTCTGCTTGATATTGAATCTAACTGTTGAGTTATACTCAAAAGAAGCGCATCAGACACTGATGCCCAAACTTAATTACTTGTCACACGACAATCAGTTGTGACCTTGAACTTGAGAGTATCCCACAGAACTTACGCCTGACACTAGCACTCTTCCAGGGGAACAACTGTGCCAAGTTAGTTTGAAAACAATCATTTATTGTAGAAGATATGTGCAAACACACCTGTCCATTCACACACTCACAGACAGAACAACGTAACTCTAATTGCCCATTGCTGTTACATGACAGGGCCTTTACATGGCAAGGGATGAAAAGCAAGCTCTTTGAAATTGAACCACAATACCACTAACTACAGTACATCTCTAAATCATATTAGCTACACTTTTGAAATAAACAATTAAATTTAAGAAATAACAAAGATTACTACATTTCCAGCTAGCTGTTTGGGCAGTCCATCAGCCACTCTCTCCAGCAGGGTTCTGGTAGGTTTCTCAGCACACAGTACCACCAAGTGGACATTCAGATCTCCATGTAACAACAAGCCCTTTGCCAACACCCCAACCCTCATCACACCTTTTAACACCCGAGGTGGACCATTAGGGTCCTCCTTATCACTGTATTAGAAAGAAAAAGGCTCAATTCTAATTTGGTAAAAACAATTCTGTCAATAATTCCAATTTCTTTCATACTTGCTAATTTAATTTTCATTAACCCATTACCAGACAGAGAAATTTAAGACTGGTACAAATTGATTGATTGATTGAATTTTAATGCCACTTTTAACAGTACATTCATTTCAGTCATATCGCGGTGGCTAGAGCACCTAACAATGGAATCCTAGTATTTCTCACACCAGTACTACCACTACATCCTTTCCTAGCCTCCAGCTACTATCCCACTTAGGTTTACGATTATCCATCCATTGGTGAGAGACAAATGTCGGAAAGAATATGTGCTGCCTGGGATCGAACCCATGACATCCTGTGATTAAAGATTAGGAGTCCCAAGCACTACCGACTGCGCTTTGACGGTGGCTGGTCCAAATTGAAAGGAAACAAAACACTGCTAGTAATTTTGCCATCTGGTATTAGGTTAAGTAAGTAAAAGAAATATTCTGACAGACAGATACAATCTTTGCAGATGGATATAAAAATATATCAAAACTTTCTTCTACAGAACATTTGATTCTCTTTCATTCTAAAGGATAATGGTTCCTCTAAACCAGACATACCCATCTTCCTTTTCCTTGGGTGGCTCCTTCACTTCCTTCTTTAGAGGTATCTTCTTTATAGCTGGAGTCTTGATTATAGTCTCACTAAAATCACACAGATTATCCCATTACCACATATTTTTAGAATGGTCAATATTCAAAGGAGCTGCAGATGATAATTGATGAAATTTCAAAAATCTTTAATTTTTGGTAGCAGGGATGTGGAAATATGGATTTTTTCTACTTGTCCATGGACAAGTAAAATGTGATTTTCTACTTGTCCAGGATCAAAATGGACTTGCCCGTGAAAAGATGAAGAACAGATAAATTATGAGAAAACATTATTTTTAAAGAAGAAAATGCTGGAACTCAGCATTTTCTTCACCAAAAACAATATTTTCTAGCCTTAGACACAAACATTATGCTCATAAATCTCTCTATCTATTGAGTACCATTTCAAGATTTGCCCTCATACTTGTCCACGGACAAGTAGCCTCGAAAAATGTCCTTGCCCGCAGGTAGAAAGGCCCGCGTCGGACAAGTCGAGCATGGGAATTCCACACCCCTGGGTAGATAATGAAAGAATTGCCTGTAACAAGCACTTTCTTAATTTTTTCACAATGTTTTCCAGAGCTTTTTTCTTAAGGTGCATCTACTAGCAGGCTTGTGTGGGAATGTGTAAAAGGTAGGGAGAAAATGACAAATGACTACATTTTTGTGAAGCCCTGCCAAATAATATTCCAGCAAACATTTCAGGAAAAGATGAAATGACCTGAAAAAAAATACATATCATAATTTCCCAAAACTTTTTTCTAGCTTATATGGAACTTTTATTTTTCAATTTAGTATCACTTTTGACCTGTTGTCATCTTTTTCAATTCAACCTAATGTTTTCTGGAAAGGTTTTACTCCTTGTCAATCCTGCTTGTTTTTAATGTCTTTGTTTTAATTGGCAACAGTGACAATACAGTAAAATTCAACCAATGACAAACAATAAAAGTAAAGGCACCTTGCTATTACAAACTTTTTCCCTTTGTTTCAATGGCCACAAATCCTAGTAAAACGACACCCTTTTTCTGAATTCAGACCACCAAATACAGTGCCATATTCAGATAATACACTGTTCGAGACCCAAACTAAAACAGCTGGTAATTTCTCAACCAACCAAATGAATTTCACGCTTGAAAAGAACAGCACTAATTTGGACCAATTGAATATTTGTTTATGTGATGAAAACCCTAACCAAGTTTCAAAATATATATGATTAACCCACTACAGGAAGGCAAAATTTAAGGTTGGTCCAAATTAAATATGATACAGACAACAAATTACAGTTGATGAAATTTTTTATTTTGTTTACTTTCTAGGATAATGAAGGAATCGCTTTAATAATTTCTTCGATTTCCACTGTGTTTTCCCAAGGCTTTTATCTTTGGGACATCAAAAAGCCTATTTGTGTTAGAATAGGTTAAGCAACATACATTGTATGTGGTTCCTCGCATTTAGAATCGTATCTTTATTGTGTTGGTTTTCATTTTAAACAATGTTATAAAACTAACAATAAAATCCAATTCGGGCAATTCTTAGAGGTTCATTTATTGCATTCTGAAGGGCCTTGATCTAGGTGAATTAGAAATCAAAATTTCTTTCAAATTCATAAATTTTTGTTATATGAATCAAGGGAGACTTCAGTTTACAAACTACAGGCATTTTTTTTAAAAAGTCCATTATGAGGATCCTGGCTACTTTTTACAGAATCTCAAACCTGCATCCATAAAAACCATGCAATCATACCAAACCTTGACAAAGCAGAGAATTAACACAAAATATATTACCATCTTTATTTTTATATCTCTAGCTTCCAGACGTAACCCATCCATTACCGCAAAGTAAAGCATTTTGACAAATTAGATGACAAAGGTAATCAATAATTGCAAAGAATTGCGTGTAATATGCTATCTTGCCCTTTCCCATAACTGTTTCTACTGTATCGGAGTCTTGCTGTTCAAGTTAAATATATCTAAATAGACTTTTTGCAGATTCTTTGATTTATCGTCTAGTCATCTGTTAAATATGGTTGTGTGCTTTGATCGAAAAATTGTAGCACTGAAAACTTAAATAATTTCAGATAGTCCCCTTATTTCATATTTGTGGCGTAATTCACAATATGATTTCAAAGCCACTAATATTTTGTCCTCATAACATGAACCAACCACATAAACAACATCTATAAAACGTGAAATGATCTCACCATACAGACCTTTCAGCCACCTGATCAGAGACAAGTTTCAGAGCCTTTTCACAGGCTGATACTATATTCTGAACTTGCTGTAACTCCTGTTCATTCGGATAGATGGAAGCATGTTTAGCCATCACATGGCGATCATCTGAGGAATCTGGCTTTCTCATCCCCTGGGAAGGAACACAAATTAATAAGTAGCTTAAAAGTGATGTCAAGCACAGAGGCTTCCTGCAGACTTGGTAAAAGTTTTATTTTGAATAGCAATAAAACAGAAAGTCATTACCAAAATATAAGACAGAACGACTATTTAAGGTAAACATTATCCCACAAAATAAAATTTTAGACTCTCCAAATTCAAAGATGTTGAAGACGACATTTTTAGTTAATGAAATTATGAAATTCTTTGCCTTTTGGCCTAGAAAACATTGTGGATAATGAATAAATTCCTTGATACAAGCAATTTTTACTTTCTACACATTTTTTTCCAAAACTTTTTTTCTTGGGCGACATTAAAAAGCTGGATTGTGTGGGAATGGGCTATAATATCTAAAAAAAAAGCATATTCAGTCAGACCCAGGGTTGCATCTAGAAATTCTCAAAATGGGGGGCTGTCCCCCATAACAATCAACAAAAGGGGGGGGGGGGGCCAAGCCTATCCTTTTTCTTAATCAAAAATTGTGAAATTGTTTGTGGTTTGCGATGTACAGAAAAATAAAGAATTATAATTTCTTTTTACTTCTAGTCTAATTTGAAAGACGGAAACCATACGTGTATTGAAATTCGTCGCCCATGGTAACCGTCATCAGCCGTTTGTTTTGAAGTTTTAATACAATCCTTTTTCTATGAACAAAGAATCAATTTAACATTTTACATGTAAATTTTGAGAATTTCTCGTCAGGTAACTTATTACCTTACCTTAAAAAAAATATCACTGCGTACGGCAATGTAATTTTCGCGGGCCAATTTAATTTTTAGCGCGACCGGGTACGCATAGAAATGTTTATCATGTGGGATCATGATTATTATCTTTCAATTTGGACCATTCTAAAATTTCTCAAAACGGGAAAGGGTTAAATGACATCTTATCCTCCTCCTGTTTCCTTCAGAAACCCTTCATGCATTCCCAAACGAAAATTTTTTTGACAAACCAAAATTTAAAGAAGTTGCAGACGACGATTCTTGGTAAATGAAACTTAAAAATTCTTTGTCTGCCATGGTAGAAACAATGTGGATATTAAAGAAATTGCCTATTACAAGCAATTTCTTCATCGTCCACGATGTTTTCTCAACCTCAATTCTATAGGAGCTTAAAAATGTTGGATTGTGTGGGAATGGATAGAGTGATTACCAGAAAACAAATTAAAGTCGGTTCATGAGTGGTGTAATATATTAGTCTATGTAGAAATGAGTTAAGCAGTTCACAGATCAACAACGCATCTCATCATTCTGAAATGACCAACCAGCCATCTGGAATGTTTACAAAAATAATCAATCTCACATGGGGTCTTTGACAAACCATCAACATAGTCTTGTTCTTTTTTCTTTGAGCAGTAAGAAATTGTGATTGAGTGAATTGGTTTAAGACCGTACTATTACTAATAATGGCAACAAATTGTGACTTACTGGTCCCATCTGTCCAGGTCTGGGTGGTGGCATTCCGTGTCTACCCATCCGCTGTCTCTCATAGAACTCCATCTCCTGATGGTATCTTCTCATCTCCTCCCAATAATACTCCTCCTCCATCCTGTAATTACAAATAATCTTGTATTAATTAATGGCAAAATTTCAGACTGGTCCTAATTGTATGTGAATTTGTTAAGCAACTACTCTAAGACAGGTAAAATGTGGTCGTTGAAGAGAATGGTCACTTAATAAAACAAGATGTGTTTGTGAAATACTATGCCCCCAAAACAGGAATTCTTTAGAAACGGGAAAAGGGTTAAAATTTTGACCTTGACCTTGATGAAATGACCTTCCCCAGTTGCGCCTTGTTGAGACCTTTCTACATACCAAATATTAGCATTGTAACTAAATCAGGATAGAAGTTATCGGACAATGTTTAGTTGGCAGATTTAGTTTTGCAGACAGACAGACAGACAGACAGGCAGAAGACCGGTAAAACAATATGCCCCCGATCTTATCGATCCATTTTTATCCTGGACAAGTAGAAAATCACATTTTACTTGTCCATGGACAAGTAGAGAAAATCCGTATTTCATCATCCCTGTTTTTTCTGTAAGTCTGATAAGCCTAGTCCTGCCACACTCACATATTTTAGATAATCAAAATTTCATGTAAAAGTTTCATAAAGGGTCTTCTAAGGAACATTCCTGCGGAATTTGGTCAATATTGCCCATGTGGTTAAAGAGGTGAAGATTTTTGAAGAATTATTTTATTATTTCTCCGAGTATCTCTCTAAGCCCCATGTCGCCCCCGTTTTTTAAAAGTCAAAATTTCAAGAGCAAATATTGAAATGGGTCACCCAAGGAAAATTCCTGTCAGATATGGTTCAAATATGCCCAGTAGTCTAGAAGATGTTTAAAGAAAATGTTGACGACGGACGATGCACAACGGACAATGAGTGATCCTAAAAGCTCCCCTTGAACAGGTGAGCTAAAAACTGGCTTAGAAGGGACAAACAGGAGGTGTAGACGAAGATGAGTACTCATGTGTACAGGCTGATCTTTGTATATACCTCCTGCTAAAATAGGAAAATTCCAGGTTCAGCATGACAAGGATTGAGATTGCTATTGAGGTTATTACTGGATGAATTCACAAAAAAAAGTCCAGCAAAATTAACAAAATGATAACTTGCAGTTTTAAAGATTTGTCTGTTTTTCATTAATTGTGAGCTATTAACACATTACAACATGAGAAAATTATAGATTGTTCCAAATTGAAAGAAGTTGTAAACAATAATTACAAGCTGATCAAAGTCTAAAAAAATTTTTGTCGTTTAAGATTGAAAACATTGTGAATAATGAAGACATTGCTTGTAACAAACAATTTCTTCAATGTCCACAATGTTTTCCAGACCTTTTTTTCCCCTGAGGGCGTCCAAGTGCCATGGTGTGGGAATGGGTTAACCATTAATGCAGAACCCAAGACACTTATGACATCAACTCCTGTAAATCACATGCAAAATGATGTGCTTTGAGAGATTTGCCTGAAAAAAAATCATGTTTTGTCTGTTTTGCCATTAAAGAAAAACAAACATGCTGACAATATTTTTAACTGAGGAAATTTTATAAATATAAAGACTATAAACATTTTAATTAAGAAATTGTAATTTGCTTTTTATGTGTAATTACTTCAATGTCCATTTATTATTCCCCCCCCCCCATTCTCTTTCTAGAGAGTCATGAAAGAGTGGGATTACGTTGGGGTGAAATAATTTTTTCTTACCTCTGTTCCTGTTCTTTTCTCCTCCAGAATTCCTCCTTCTGTGCTTGACGCTTTAGTTTCTCCTCTTGAATCTTTCTAACACGAATACTTGGCTTAATCTCAACTTGTAGACTAGGATCAACTTTTTTCTGACAAAAAATGAGAAATATTTTGAAATTTTATGTATGAAGACGAACTAATTGTATGGAGTTAAACCCATTACCACACAATGACACTCTTAGGCTCTCAAGAAATATAATTATGGAAAACTTAGTAGGAAAAGGAGAAATTGCTTGTAACAAGCAATTTCCCCTTTTCCTCACAATGTTTACTATGCTAAGAGGCACTTATTCTCAATTTCAGAGTAATTTGAAATGTTGTATGCAACTTCTTTCAATTTGGAGCAGTCTAAAATTTTGTCTTCTTCTATTGGGTTAACATCACTTACAACAGTATTTCAGTTACATCTCACTAACTTGTTCACCAACTTTGGATTCCTGCCATTTCTCACACCAGTACAACAACATCTTTCTTTCCATGCCACAATTCCCTCAACCCACTTAGACACATCTTGTTTCACATCAATGGGGAGAGATAATTGACATATTGTGATGACTGTAGGAGGAGATAATTGACTAAGCCATGGTTCAACTTAATGCCTAAGGGTTGAGAGCAAGCAAGTATGAAGGTTGTTTGTTCTTCATTGCCTACTTTACAAAACGAGACATCATATTAATCCATTGCACAACTGTCTAAGCCTACATGGAAAAGAATCCTATATTTAGGTTTAGTATTGAAGTTTAATTCCGAAATCAACAACATTTTTTCTAATTTTAATTTGACTGATGTGGTCCTATTAGGAATATATATGTTCTGACAGTATTGAATAGATCAATTTGATTATTACCTTGTATTGCAGTCTGTGCCTTCTTCCTTTCATATGCATGTCTTTAGCATTGGGATCATTGAATTTACATTCACAAAGCTTACAGTTAAAACTAACTATCTTTCCAGTAGCATCATTCTTGATTTCTTCTATGTATTCATGTCCTGTGTAAGATTAAAGAGGATTCATTTATGTAATTTACTTGGTAATCATGTCTGGAAAGACAGGAAAGAACAGGAGTTAATCTTTAAGCAATACTCTCTCCAATTCAAATAATAATCGTTCATATTTGACAAAATTCCAATTGATAATAGCAACTGTCAATCAAAGAAAAAATTAACTAGACAAATCATTCATTTAGACCAGAAGTGAACTTTGAACTCTGACATTAGCCACATAAGCATCAAGCTATGAAATTTAGGTTACAAAGCAACAATTTTACTATTTTGTTACATTTCATTGACCATATATATCGTAAAATAACGACATTTGATATTGAAATGGATTTTTCTTTCAGAAATCAATGGACTAGGCTAACAATCCTTCAATTACTGGAAATTATCAGCTTATCGATGGATATGTAGCCAGGCATAGAACATGGGAAACCATAGCTTAGATAGTAATTGCTCAAGGATGGAAAGGTTCCAGGTTATAATACTGTTAGCTGGTTACAATATCCAGAGTATGGTCTGAATACAGGTTCTTTGAGAGTTCATTGTAGAAGAGTAAAAGATTAACTGAAGAAACATGGGGCTGTACGTAGTAAATTAACCCTTGGCATGCTGAACCCGAAATATTCCTGCTTTGGCAGGAGGTATAGACAAAGATCAGCCTGCACATATGCCCAGTCTGAGATTAGTCTGCACCTCCTGCTAGTCCCATTTCAGCCAGAAATGGATGTTTACAAGGTAAATTTTCAAAATGAACAATAACTCATGATTTATGTTCCCAGTGCTTTCATTCCCTTGATTAAAATGCTATTCTGTAGATGATTTATAATTCATCATGACAAAACTTCAAGAATGCTGGTAAATTTACAATGCCTTTCCAGCTAGCATTTAAAGCCAAAGAGGCCAA
This sequence comes from Fragum fragum, assembly GCA_946902895.1. Lineage (NCBI taxonomy): Eukaryota > Metazoa > Mollusca > Bivalvia > Cardiida > Cardiidae > Fragum > Fragum fragum. Next base: position 4,748,979 of record OX336370.1, on the reverse strand, counting down.
CAGGTCACGGGTCTTGACACAGAAGAAGCTATTTTTATCAACAATTTATATGATTTTCTTACCAACAGGAGTGACATCCTTCTCTCCTAGAATATTTAGTCCTGTATCATCAGAATCTAAAAATAGAGTTGAATAGTGTTTCATTCAATGTGACTTGTCAAGCATACAGCAACAATCTCAATTAAGAAGATCTCCATTATGTTCCTTCCCTTTGTGTCCTTTAACCCATTCCCACACAGTGACGCTTTTTGACACATGTCAAAAAAAAACAATTGTGTAACAAGCAATTTCTTCATCTTCCACAATATTTTTTACCAAGAAAATTAAATTATCTAGAATTTCATTAAGATTAAATTGTTGTATGCAACTTATTTCAATTTGGACCAGTCTAAAATTTTCTTATGTGATGATGGGTTGAATGAATTCAGATGCCCTATGGCATAATTGTATAAAATCAAATTGTCAACACTATTTGGAATCACTAGGCCCTAAAGAAACAAAACAAGCTCAACCTGTGCAAGTCAAGTCACATCACGGCATTCTCATGGTAAATTACTACTAGAGCTGTCGCCCTCAAGGGCTGACGAGAATACCCCCCACACCGCTAAAAAGGCTTTTCTATGAAGGAGTGGAATTTGAAGCTGTTTAATCACATGCATGTCATGGTGGATGAACATTGCCAACCCTCCACCTCTTTCGGATTTTGTGTTTGTTGCTAGAGTTGGCTGATTAGGAAAGGTTGGTCAATATGAGCCTATGTTAAAGAAAACTGTGTGAGGAGATGATGACACAAAATTATATCCACGAAAAGTCAATATGAGCCTATGTTAAATTTTTGACCCCTGGGGGGGCGGGGTCAAATTTGACCTCAGGAAATAAACCGTTCGATATTTTGTAAAGGTCAACAAGATGATGTTAGCAAAATTGGTCAAAAAATGTGGGAGGAGAAGAGGACACAAAATTATGTCCACGGACGGACGGACGGACGGACGGACAACCTGTTTCCAGTATACCCCCCATAACTTCGTTGTGGGGGGTATAATAAAACAAACCTGTAATTTTCCACTTTCTAAAGTGAATTGGTCAATTTTGAGAAAAGATTGTTCTTAAGAAAATGCTGGAACCCAGCATTTGAAGTATTTCCACCCTTCAATATAAATATTAGGATAATTTCTTCAAAACCTATTTGTACCATCTTATACAGGATCATCCAGTGAAAACCCATTAATCATCCAAGTCCCATACCTTGTGAGTCCATAGTTCCAGATGTGCTGGTGTCCATTTTCTCCACCTTAACTTCCTCCATCTTGTTGCCAGTAGTCTTTAATTGATTGCCTCCTACAAAAATACATTCAGTTACTTATATACACATAACAAGCAAAGATTCTCCCTTTCTTACACAGAAAGTAAGTATCTATTGCAAGTTTACACTAAATTCCAAAAGAAGTAAATTAAACCCAAACTAAATTTCACAGCAGGCCAAAAGGACCAGTTGGTTTAAATTCCTACAGGTCCTCCTTTGTGATTGAAGGTCAGAAAAATCTAAAAAAAATTTAAGCAATACAAATCTATATTTATTTTGAAACTAATAGTATATAGTGCATATGATTGAGAGCGAAATATTGGTTAGGACAGAAAAGAAGAAATTGCTTGTTGTATGCAATTTCCTCTTTTCCCACACTGTTTTCCAAATTGAATATCTATGTCTCATGAAAACTAGCAATTAACTGGGGCAAGGGCAATAAGATGTGTTTGTGAAACACACTGCTCCCATAACAACCTTTTTTAGAAATGAGGCCTTGATGAGTGGCTTTGGCCTAGGTGAATGACCTTGATTTTACAAGAAAACAAGAGGGCCAGTGGCCCTGGTGCTCACCTGAAATTAGGCTCTTTTTCTTCAAGGCCTAATACATATACTTACTTGGTCGGGAGAAGAAATTTAACTAAAATCAACTTATTTTGCCATGCCATCCAATGCTTTCAACAGATTTCTAATCTTTTAGTAATTATTAAAAGGGGGCAACCTATGTTAAATTTCTACAATTTTCTTTTTTTTTTTTATATATATGATTTTACTCTTATTGTTACAGAAACCAGTGTTTTCAATTGATTTTATTTCTTTGGTTGAAATTGGCCCAGTGGTTTGAGAGATGTCGTTTTAAAGATCATTCTTTAGTTCTATAGAAGCCCCACACCCCTGGGGCTCCGCCCCTTGGGACCTTGGGGTAATGATTTTAGCAAATTCTGAAAGAGGTCAATGTACTGTTGCTTCAAGTAAAATATCAAGATTCAAAGCCTTCTGGGTCAGGAAGAGATAATTTCTAAAGAATTTTTTAAAATTTCAGTTTTTGTAACCATGGTAGAGTTTTTAATTGATTTCAATTCCTTTAGCAATTTCAAAAGGGCACCATTTAAGGAACATATCTGTCAAATTTGGTTGAAAACAGCCCAGTGATTATGGAGGAGATGTTGCTTTATAATCCTTTTTTATTTCCTGCTCAGGTGAGCTAGAAATGCATATCAATTCATGAAGCTGATGTCCCTAAAATGAGCCACATATCTTCAACAGTGTTTGAATAACTTTGGTTTTAGTATTAAGTTGACCTTTATAAGTGACCTTTACCTTGGTGGATTATCTTGACCTTACAACCAACTGAAAGACTGTGTACCCCTGAAGGGCAAGTGTATTTGTTTTTGAAAATATGTATTTGTTAATCAAAATGATCAAACCCACTATATTTGAAGTCTTATTCATCTTTTGCTCTCACTTGTATACATGCTTGGAAAGGACTTTATGTAATTTATAAACGAAGGATAGAAACAACTTACAACATGATCAGACTGAGATTTTTTCGTGAACTTACCAACAAAAGTAATTTTAGGTGTTGGTAGAACCTTTTTGATGGCCGGTTCAGCTGCCACAGTAGGCTTGTTGATAGTGCTTGAAGTAGTTTTAGCCACTGTAGATACAGCTGTTGTAGATTTAGCTTCTGCTGAACTAGCAGCCACCACAACTGGGTTTGTAGATGGTATAGGCTTGCCAAGCTTGGTATGGAGCTTCAATACCTGCAATATTTTTTGACACATTACCAAATGACAAAAATTTTAGACTGGTCCAAATTTAAGCAAGTCGTAGACAACAATTTTCAAGTTGATGAAATTTTAAAGATCTATTTCTTTTGAGGCCGAAAACATTGTGGATAATTATAATTTGTAACAAGCATTTTTTTTCATTTTCCACAATGTTTTCTAAAGTTTTTTTCTTGGGGAAAGAGTCCAAAAGCTATATTGTGTGGTTATGGGTTAACCCATTCCAACACAGCAAAATTTTAGACTGGTCCAAACTGAAAGAAGCTGCAGACGACAATTTCATGTTGATGGAATTTTTAATATTTTCATCTTTTTGGATAGAAAACATTGTGGATAATGAAGGAATTGCTTGATACAAGCAATTTCTTCATTATCCACAATGTTTTCCAAAGTTTTTTTTCTTGAGAGGCGTAAAAAGGAGGGATTGAGTTGGAATGGGTCAAGATGGGCCACTGATATTTTATATAGGACCTGATTTTACACTCATTTCATCATCTCCTATACAATCCTTAATATTTTGGTTCCACCTGATTTTATACAAGAGAAAACATACAGGGACAAAAAAAAAATTTTTTTACAGGCAATTCCCTCTTTTCTCACAATATTTTCTAACCTGTAGGATAGTAAAATTCTTAATAAACTTCACTTTAAGTTTTTATCTGTGACCCCTTTCAAAATGGACAGGTCTAAACAAGAGAGGGGTAACACTCACTTTTTGATGTTTAGCTCCTCTAATATGGGCAGCATATGCATCAGTTCCGGTACAAGTGACATCACAGAGTTCACATCGCAGCTGATTCTGTCCTGATCTTGACACAGAGGAAGTGCTGGAAGTGGAGCTAGTCTTGGCAGCTGCTTCTTTCTTCTTGTGTTTCTGCCCTTCCAAATGCTCTCGGTATGTCTAAAACAAGAAGTCAAGGTTTCTATAAAGTCAATAATTCTTTCTAAAATATGATCTACAGCCCAAGATTGAAATAAAACCAAATATTTTTGATATTACACCTGTGATATCACACTAGAGTCATAAGAATGCAAATGAATTTATTTTTTTTTACCACCAAAATGTCATGCAATTATGTCATTTTAAGTTGAAAACTTATGTCAATTTGGACAAGTCTTAAATTTGCCCTTTTGTAAAGGGTTAACCCTAGTCATATATCATTGAAGATAATTTCTTGCAACTTGACTTTGTGTTAACTGTCACATTAACAATCCATACTATCTAGGACAATTACTTTAAGAGCATTTTCGTAGGTATTTATTTCCTTTTATCATCTTATATCTTTACACTATCCAGCAACTCCCATCCACATGCAGTGCTATTGTTTAACCGATTCTAACTCAACAAAATCTTAGACTAATTCAAATTGAAAGAAGCTGCAGATGTCAATTTCTAGATGGAATTTTTCTCTTTTTTCCCCAATCTTTTTGGATAGAAAACAGTGCTCTAGATAAGGTCCGTTTTTCCGTAATTTACTAACGTAAATTTGCTGGTTACGCATATTTTTTAGGGAATTGCCGTACAAGTTATGGACCTTCAATCATGTATACGGACATTATCAGGTATGAACACCTAAACAAAAGGGAACTTACTTTTGTAGCATTTCATGAAATCACTCGGCTATTTCCGATATTGCCAAATATCCCTGTTACTTTGTTATTGCATCCCTAATTACCGATCCATTTTCAGTCTCTTTCCATGACATTGGAATGCAAACCAGAAAATTTTTGTCAACAAGGTCGGTTTGAGGCAATGAATCTCTTTCTAATTTAATGTCATGAGCGATGTGAAACCAGGCGTTCCGACCGACTACATCGCAAAATATCGAGACAGAAAACTTTGACTAGTTTTTTTCAGTCATCTACAGACAATTCCCTCCAAAAGCCAAAAGAAATCTTAAGACCAATTATACAGGAAATTGTTTGCTCCATAGTGGAGAAACATTTTTGAAGGCATGGTAAGTTTAGGCCGTAATACGTATATATTGATTCACTCACAGCAGTTTCGTTTTTGCCAGTTTGGATATCTGTTTGAAACGAGAAATCAGCTATAATTTCCTTTGTAGCTTTTTGTTCAATTTATGAAGAACCATAACTCTGTTTGTAGAAAGTACTGTCTGGTATTTTCTTCAAACAGAGCTATAGCTCAGATTTTGATTTGCAGTTACTGACTAATTCAATGTTTGATGAGCAATTGACCTGTTTATATAAAATATTAGTATGATATGTAATCAGGACAATTGCTTTGAAAACGATCATAGGAAACTTCCAGTGTTCTTGCTATATTCTAACATTATGGTGTAAATATTAACCATCACTGTATTGGGTTAAAGAGCTCAGTTTTGATTAAAAGGTTACTTAATAAACAAGAGCCATGTTGGACATGGCCAAACCTCGCCTAAAAAGCTTGATAGAAAACTGAAGCCAGTTAGATTTAGGCACTGCATTTCTTGTCAATGAGTTCGATAAAAGCTATTATACTTTCAGAGATATGCTCAGGACAAATCTAAGTCTTTAAAACAAGAAAGGGCAATAACCCTCAAGTTATGCAAGCAAAAGTTGTGGTTCTTGTGCACTGCAGTTCCCACAACGAGTTCTATCCACCTATGAAGATTCAAGTTAATAGCTATTATACTCTCAGAGATATGCCCAAAACAAAATCTTAGTCTTTAAAACAACAAAGGGCAATAACTGCAAAATTATGCAAGCAAGAGTTGAGGTTCTTGTGCACTGCACTTCTCCACACCGAGTTCTATCCACCTATGCAGTTTCAAGTTAATAGCTATTATACTTTCAGAGATATACCCCGGACAAAATCTAAGTCTTTAAAACAACAAAGGGCAATAACTCCAAATTATTCGAGCAAGAGTTGTGGTTCTTGTGCGCTGCACATCTCCTCAATGACATCTATCCACCTATGAAGTTTCAAGTTGATAGCAATTATACTTTCAGAGATATGCTTGGGACAAGTTTAATGATGGAAGGACGGAATGAAGGAATGACGGAAGGAATGACGGATGGAGACCATTACTATATCCCCTTCGCCGACACGGCGGGGGATAACAAAAGAAACGAAACTTGATATTCCTTCTGCTTATTTGATGCTTAAAGTATGCTGGTACTGATCCTCATATCAAGTACTGATTTAAAATTATTTGGATCAGTACAGTACTGTTGCCTCTTGAATTTTTCTGGAGCAATGAAAAAAAATTCTGGATAATGAAGAAATTGCTTAATATAATGGATTTATTAATTTTCAACAATGTTTCCTAAAGCAATTTTCTTGAGGGATGTAAAAAAGAAGGGCTTGTGTTGGATTAGTTTAAACTTATTATTGAAGTTTAAAATATTCAGTAGATAGATAACCTGGGGTCCAGCACAGCTAATCTTACAAACATCACAATAATGAAGCTGTGGTGTTTTAGGAATCTTGGGTTTGTTGATGATAGTCTTCCCTACAGTAGGGGTAGCTGTCTTCTTGATTGCAGACCAAGTTCCACCTGCTTTAGCAGCTTGTTGTTGTTGGTAGTAATTAGTGGCTGCTGAATACAAGGCAGCATCGTAACCTATAAATATAGACATGGATAAATCAAGCAGCTTCAGTATGGTCTGCAAAATGTAGCAGTCACTGCTGAGTGAGCTAAAGTAAACACAGGATAGTTCTATCATTGTAAAATTGATAAATCTTTGATTTTTTAGACAACAATTACTCTGTCACCATTATAGCTTAAATTGCTTATAATAATAAGCCTTGTCATACTGGACCTGGAATATTCAAATTATGGCAGGACTTACAGACTAAGATCAGCCTGGGCATATGTGTAGTTGACCGTAGTCTGAACCCCCTCTTTGGTTTTCTGAGTGACAGTCACAATTGATCATAAAATGAAGAAGGATTGTCGCAAAGGGGACTAATACCCCCCACAAGCACTTTGTAACTCATGTAGAAAAGTTTGATTGCTTAGTGCAAAAACATCTTAAGTGTATTTACAGTATTATACAAAGTATAGACTCTTATGATGTTTTCACACTAAGCTATCAAGTTGACCTTTAACCGTGTTCTGCTGAGGCCGTGACTCTGTGACATTCTTGCATAAAATTTGAGGATATTGTATAAAAATTATGGTAGGTACGAAAATTATTGCAGCCGAAATTCAGCAGTTTTTCTCTCTTCTTTGGACAAATCAGTAAAACGGACAAAATTGCCAATTTCCCCAAAAACAGGAAAGAAAATTCCCAACAAGATATTATTTCCTTACGTTGAAGGTAACTCCACCATATGAGACTCAATAATGTTTTAGCTACAAATATCCAGGTTGTGATTTGTCAAAATTTGGAATTCCCTTAGATCGATTTATTTTAGTCATATAGCACCCAATTAATAATCCTACATGGTGGCAAAACATGGATCCAGTGAATTTATTTTAGATTAACTAAAGGATTGCGGATTCTATTTTGCATTACATGAGGGAAGTAAAAGTCCTCGAACTCAAAGGACTGTTCAAATACAGGGGAAATTTAATTTGATCATTTCAATCCCATGCTTATAGAATTTTCAAATAAAAAAAAACAAAAAAAAACGTAGAACTCTCCAAAACATATTGTAAGGCATAAGACATTAATTCTCTACTCACTAGATTTAAAGGTGTTTGTTTGCTGGTCTTCATTACTTTGTAAGAATCCTTTGGAATTCTGACTTGGAAACAACTCGTATTGTCCTTCAGAGAAAAGAAAATATTAAACATTTGGAATAATGATTCAAACAAGACAGACTCCGCACATGATATAAATAAAAGCAAGACTTTCTAGAACTCTTTAAAATTTTGTAAAGACCTAGTCATAACAAGTACACTAATCTGATAAGGTTTTGTGAATATGGCTTACACTGAAGGATAAAGCTTTAGAGCTTTAAGAGATCAGAGACTAAGTAAGTCCATTAACAAAGAGATAAAGATCCATGTTTCAGCAGGTATCTGCAGGCAGATACTTACTGAATGTTAACCCATTTACAAACAGCAAAATATGATATCGGGATTGTTTGGAAATATGTTGTTAAGTGTTTGTCAGTGTCTGATCTAGTATTGCATTGAAAAAAAAGTGGGGGGGCTAAAGGGCCGACACTATTTTGATGTGTGCGTGTGTGTGGTTGGGGGGTCATTTTGCTAAAATAAAGGCCATTCAATACAAGTATCAAATACAATGTACTAATTCCAACAAAAGATTAAATACAAACTGCAAAATTTGAGTCTTTAGTAATTACAAGTCATAGGAAAACTACATTAAATGGTGAACTCGTTGCATTCAAGATTTGACTTCAGATGAAAAAGGGGGCAATTTCATACTTTAGAGAGCCATTGGCACATTGGTCTATGCATCAACAATGGTAAAATACCTGAATAGCTTGATGTGGAAGTGGTAGTTGCTGTAGGCTGACTCTGGAATGAGGCAGAGTTGTATGAACTGGGAGCATTACTACCACCAGCTGAGTACACATAGCTTGTTTGTGCAGAGGACACTTGGACTGCCTGAACCTTGGGTACAGCTGCCTGTCTTTGGGCTGCGTAACTGGTGCCAGTCGAGTAGGATGGCTTCACAACAACTGTTTCATAGAAAATAATCATATTTGTCAGCTTTCTTTCTTATACGGGTACACATAACTTCATATTTACTAAAAAACCAAATCAAATAAATTAGAAGCAGCAATGAGAGAGCCTATACAGAATTTCTTCCTTTTGTCAAATTATTTCCATACTTATTTTTTTTCAGTTTTTACCACAATTATTCATCATATCAATTTACAGGTTTTTGTGATAATTATATATTCTGAAATCATCAAAATTGAAAAATACTGCAAAATAAGAAAGAAAACATTATAAGAATAGGAGGAAATTAGGGCTGACTATCCGCTTAGAAAATTGCTATCGCGATAGTTTTACTATCGCAGTTTTGATATCGTGATACTATCACTATCGTCGGAAATCAGTCGCAATATATCGTGATACTATTGGTATATGTTACTTTGTTATTTTCTATGTTAATCTATATAGATAGCATAGTCTACAGGCGACTCTCTTTTTATCTATGTTTTCACCTTTCTTTACGAAGCAAATATGGTCCCAACATGGGCCTTAGCGACTTTGTTTTTCGCAATCTCGAAATTTGCAGCCATTTCAGACGCCAAAAATACGTAAAAACAAAATAACTCTATTAATGTGCTCGAAATAAGTAATTAATTATCGTAATTAATCGAATATCATTTATGAATGACTTATTTCTATTTTCGACAATTTTAGCGTTGTGAATTCATAAAACATTGATAACAAGCTTTAACTAAACATGCTTTTGAATTTTTGAGGACCTTTTCTCTTTGTAAATTGAAAGTTGAAAATCAATTCCTACACAAAAACGGAGTACGGAAGAAACAAAAATCATACGTGCCTATCACGTGATAATAGAAAGTGAAAGTAGGATAAGTTACACAGAAAACTCATTCTCTCTCTATCTCTCTCTTTCTCTCTCTCTCTTTTTTAACCTAAGAGACCAAAAAAACATTGAATTTCGGTGTAAGTAAGCTTTGAATATTTACTATCGAAACTATCGATATTTGAACAAACTATCTCGATAGTTATCGATGTCCGGGAATTGCAATCGATACATCGATATCGTGACTGTCACTATCACAATACATCGACCTATCGATCTATTGTTACACCCCTAGAGGAAATGCTTGCCACAATCTTGAATCTGCATTTAACAGCATGCCAAAAGCTGGATTTAGTGCAACCCATTACAAGGCAACAAAAAAATTAGACTGGTTCATATCAAAATCTGTTTCTTCTATAGTAAAAATCACAATGGATAATAATGAAATCCCTCTAAACAAGTAATTTCAATATTCCAAAGCTGTTCACTTGAGTGGCATAAAAAAAGAGGTATTGGGTTGATATGGATTAAATCATGCCGAATTTCCCACATGATGCCCATCACGAAGAAAAGTGGGAAAACATAGTGTGTAATGAACATACAAGAGTACCATGTATTGATGGACCTTAATCGCTCACCTGAGGCATCAGCAAATTACATTACTTTTTTGTATTTAAAGACACAATTTGAGCAAAATAAATAACACAAATATAAGATTTTGGGCTTAGTGCTTAACTATCCAGTAATGCTGCACAATAAAATGAATGCCAATGGCTTTCTAGTTTAATCCATTACCAAACTATCCCATATTTTGATGTCATCAAGGAAAATAATTATAAAAAGCATTGTGAGAAAGGGAGACCTTAAAAGTTACAAGCAATTTCTCCATTGCTCACAATGTTTTCTACCCTAAAATTCATTGTATTGTGACTTCCATCTAACTTTAAATACCACCTGCAACTTCTTTTAATGCGGGTCGGCCTTAAGAGGAGAATAATTTGATATTGCTCTACCCTTGAATATTTTACCAAATTTTGGGCCTCTGGGGTGGGCCATTTTGACCCAATGGGTATAATTTTAGCAACCTTGGTAGAGAACAATCCAGATGTACTATAACCAAATAAGAACGCATTTATACTTATACAGGGTGAGGAAGATATATGAATATGCTCTTATTTCCATAACTTTTTCCATTTCTTGTTTATGTTTAGCTTCATTTCGGACCCGCGTACTACACCAAACTCACTAGCAATAGCCCTAGAAGAATGTCCAGATTCAAGCAAACCATTTTCACGTGATTCTCTTGAAAGAGGAACGTACGTTTAGAGAGCGACATTATAGCGAGAAGACAGCAGGTTTTCATCAACTTTAAAGACCTCAAGAAATCTGTTTGCTAACTGTGTAAACAACCTGTAATGCTGAAGTTCATTTTATTTAAAGAGACCTGTGGAGAAGTAGGAATATTTTTTTTACCCAACTTAAAAAATTCTGTATCCTTTATTCAATAATCATCACTAAAATCGATCAAATAAATATTGCTAATTACACGTCAATTTAATCAACTACGAGGGATTAAGTCAATAAGGCGACTTCAGCAGTTACTATAGTAGTGATTATCTATTTTTATTAAGTCGCGCGTTTTGTATGATGACCGTTGGTTAGGTGTGATATACGGTTGGCACTAGACCAATTAAGGTAGCCGCTGGCCGCATTTCAGAATCACGCTATTCACAGTGCAGTTAAAGAAGAAATTTGCACAGGGGAACTCGAGTGGCCACTGTCTGCAGATTGGCCACTATACATAGTTGGCTGCTAACACAGATTTGACTGTAAATGCTCTAGGCCCTATATTTAAGAGAAAGAATCCTTTCAAATTAAGCAATGTACGCAATTTTCGACCCTTGGAACAAAGACCTTTTAAATCCTAAGGGAATATTTTACTGTAACATTAAAACAAAATTATTTAGCAATGCTACATACCAAATACGAATGACCTTCAGAAGGAGAAGACTTTTGAAGTTGCTCTAATTTGGCCTTTAAAAATTTTGTACCTCTGGGGCAGGGCCTTGTTTTGTCCAAGGGATAAGATTTTAACTAACATGGTAGAGAACCATTTGGTTATGCTATATACCAAATATGAATGCCTGAGACTTGGTAGATTGGGAGGAGAAGACTGTTGAACATGGTCTTATTGAGCATTTTAAGAACTTTGGACATCCTGGGAAGGGGTTTTTTTTAATCAATAATCTAATCGTAATTGATAGATCACAGCCAGGCAATGCTACATTCCAAATATAAATGCCTTTGGCCTTAAATTGAAGAATTTTCTTTATTAACTTACTCAAATTATGTGTTTTTCCCTTTTTTGCACCCCTAGTGCAGGGCCATTTTGACATTAGGAGAACAATTTTAAGTGATATAGTCCAAAAGCATCTAGTAATGCTATATACCAAACATGATATCCTAGACCTTTAACGTTTAGGAGAAAAATTCTTTTTAATTAATCATTTTTCGAAACTTTGGGCCATTTTTGACTCCAGAGATAGAATTTTCAAAACTTGATAGAGAACCATGTGATTTAGCTACCATGAAATATATAAATGCCTTTGGCCTGTAGTTTCTGAGAAAAGATTTTTAGAAATTTGCTAAAATTTCCCATTTTCAAATGCCGCAGCAGACAGCATTTTTCACAGAATGCAATTCTTTTAACAACTTTTGTACATTTTCACCCAAGGAACATCTCTGCAAAGTTTCAGCTTGATTGGCTAACTGGCTTAGGAGAGGAGGATTTTTAATTTGATTTGAATTGGGTTCTACGCCGCTTTCAACAATCTTTCAGTTATATCGCGGCGGCTGGAGCACCTAACAATGGAATCCTGGTATTTCTCACACCAGTACTACCATTACATCCTTTCCTAGCCTCCAGCTGCTATCCCATATAGGTCTACGATTATCGACCCATTGGTGAGAGACAAATAGTCGGAAAGGATGCGTGCCGCCGTCAGGGATCAAACGCGGGACCTCTAGATTGACAGTTTGACGCGCTACCAACTGTACTATGACGGCGGCTGGAGGATTTTTAAAGATTTACTAAAATTTCCTTTTTTCAAATGACGCAGCAACCAGAGTATTTCACAATATGAAATTCTTCTAAAAACTTTTGTAAAACATTACCCAAGGAACATACCTGCAAAGTTTCAGCTGGTTTAGGAGGAGGAGATCTTTAAAGAAATTGTGGATGGAGGGACAGACGGACGGACAATGACCAATCACAATAGCTCAACTCGAACTTTTTGCTCAGGTGAGCTAATAACTTGCAGCAAGCAATTTCTCCATTTTCCACAATGTTTTACACCTAAAAAGATGATAAAATCTCAAAAGCAAAAAATTAATTAGATTTAATTTGAAAAGTAGCCATTCAGAAGGGTAGAAAAATGTTTCGCAATTATTAAATCATGGGACGAAAAAAAAGGATCAAACAGAAAGGGTTAAATTTGAATCAAACCATGCCTAACCTGCTGGTTGTTGATACTGTGTTTCACCTGTTGTATATGCAGTTGCTGCTTGAGCTGGCTGGTAGTATGTTTTCTGTTCATAGGTAGCTGCAGGCTGAAGGGGAAATCATACAAAATATAACTAAATCCCCCACAGTGACATTTGACTTGGAACTTCCCTCCCAAGGAATATATGTTCTTCGATTAGTAATTAGCCTTTAACTCTTTTCAGACTTCAAAACTTTAGTCATGTGCATGACAAATAAGATTACACTTATGTGAATTACAAGAGGGCCAAAATAGCCCTAAATAGCGCACCCAAGTATCAATTTATTTCATAATGACATAAGCTGAGCCCTGACACACCCTTTTTTTTTTTTTTCAAAATAAAAATTTCATAAACAAGTTTTGAAAAGGTTGCCAACAGAACATTCCCATCAAGTTTGGTCTAAAGGACAAGAATGGTTTAGGAAGAAAAGATTTTTAAATAACCATTTCATGATATGGAAAGCCTGATAAACCCCTACCTGAAATGCCCCGACTTTTGGTCAATAATAAAATCACTAATAGTTTTGTAAAGGGACACTCAATTCCAGCAAGCTTCTGTCTAAATTGGCTTGTCAGTTTAGGAGAAGATTTTCAAAGAATCATCTCACTATTTTTTATTAGTCGTATCTTCCCTCCAAGGGAAGGAAAAGTTTGAAAATCCATCGTTTATTTGGACACATTTAAGGAAACAATAGCCTTCATATTATTATTATGCAAAAGGAGGGTACTAGTGAAGTTCTCTGGAAAAAGATTTTTTTTTTTTTTTTTTTCATATTTGTTTTAACTCATTTTGAAATCAGGGCGAATTCACCTGATTCTTTACCTAAAATGTTCGCTTTGACTGTTATAAATACATGTGCTGATGATTTAACTTTATGGACTGCTTCTCAAATCTCCATGACCTAGCTAGCAGTTTGAATGAGTAGCGAAAATTAACACGTTATCATTCACATCATAGTTTTTATAAAAAAAAAACTTAAATTCAGGTGGGTCAATTTAAAATACCCAAACTTCTTTTGCGAATTTTAGGCTCACTGCATAGAATTTATTTTCATCTTATAGTTTCAATCGTCATATTCGTTTATGCTTTTGGGCCTGGAGTTTAATCTTCTCATTAATTTTGTTATGTGTTTTGGGGGAGATATGGCTTTAAGCAGGGTTCTGCAGACTCTCAGAATTTGGGGAGAAGTGACTTCTCCCTAGTCTAAGAATTTGGAGAAGTTTTACAAAATAGGGAGAAGTAGTGAGACTTCAGGAGAAATGGATCATGTTAAAAAGCAATTTTTTCCAGTATTCCTTATTTGCATAGGAAAATAAAAAAAGCTTTACAACCAATTAGCTGCATATTTTGTTTTGTATAGTATGCAGTTATTATCAACCCTTTCCTGTACAAACCCAGCAGGGTTTTCCATTGGCATAAGAAGTTACCCCAATGCCTTCAGAACTAGGCTCTTTTCTCCAATTTAGGGGGTCAAATCTGAAAGACTGCTAGAGACTACAGGATTTTAAAGAATAACAAAGGAGACATGAAAGACGAAAGTTTGTACAGCCAGTAGTGAAAGGATGAGTTTTTTTCGTTTTAATACATGGGTCACACAGCATTTAACCATTTGCGAAATTAAGCCAACCGAAGGTTTTCAACCATTTCTGACTGAAAGACCTCCAGGTCTTTTTGAAGGCAGACCCCGGCTTTCACCATCAGACTCGCTACCAGAGCTCTCTTTGGTAGTCTGATCGCTATGACTGCCCGATGCAGACAAGAGGAATTTCGACATCTTTGTTTGACGCCACATTTTTACATTTTCTAGTAGTCGGGTAAACAATATCAGGGTGCCCATTCATGTACTGCAGTATGTAATTCACGTACAATTATATCGGTTCATGTACAAATCTTTCACCAAGACGTGCATGAACGTACAGAAAAATAAATGAACGTAGAAACAAAAATGCTATTACGTGTGTGTGCATTGAAAATTTATTAGCAAACAAAATGAGACTCAACGTTCGTATTTTCCCTAAAAACCAAAAAAATTGCAAGCAAAGTAGATCAAAATTGCATCAGACGCAAGTGATTTCCCTTTCATTCAACGAGAACTGTAGCGTCTTTCCGGCCTATTTTCTACATAGAGAACAGGGGAATCAGCAGCTGTAAAATGACGTATAATGCGGATCTTGATGGCCTGACCAGTTTGTTTTGAAATAAGTCCAACGTTTCACTTTTTTCAAACAAAACACAAGATATTTACATGTTTTTGCGAGAATATGACAATAATTCGTACTAAAGAATTTGATTTTGAAATGAGTTTCTCTGGTGAGTTCCGTTGTATGTGTTAGTCTGGTGTGACAAAATGGAGCCACTTATTTAACGTTTTAGTTTTGTTTTATCTACGCAATTTGCTGTCTTCAAAATGTCACAACAAAACCTATTCTATTTCTCCGCAAATGGTGACATATGGACAGTAGTAGGCCAGTTGATATTTTCTGTGCCAGAATTGTTTCAATATCACAGTTTACAATAAGCTGACATGCCTGGTAAGGCCGGCTCCAAAATGCCTTTCCCATCCACGCAATTAACTTGTTAGAGTTGTTTAGCCATCGCTCTCATATCCCATTCAGCCCTTCCAAAATCCAGTAATTAAGAAAAAGTGATTTGTCAAAAATCAGCTTTACTATCCTTTGCTCTAAATTTATTTGAAACTGGCAGGTGACTTGTGGCACTTATTTACTGATTATTAACAAAGTAGATGTAACTATAACATTGTCATTTGGTAAAGGGTTAAGTTTAGTATGGTGTACCCTTAACTCTGAAAATAAAGGATACACTGTACCCTAAAATTATTCTTTATACCCCCATTTCAAAACCTAAGGGGTACATGTACCCCCAAAATGAAAACCCATTGGGCATGCTGAATATGTTTTATCACAGGAAATTGGGTCGGAATTTGATAAAAATCACTATAACCTGTCTACATATTTAACTGTCAACTAAAAATTGAACAGGATATTGCTATAAATAAATGTTGGAAACCCAAATTACCGACAGTCGCTAATTTGATTGTCGCAATTCAGACTTCTAAAGGATTTATTTCAAAATTTTGGCCTTTACCGACGATTCTATTCACAAAGAA
Organism: Fragum fragum; assembly: GCA_946902895.1. Taxonomy (NCBI): domain Eukaryota; kingdom Metazoa; phylum Mollusca; class Bivalvia; order Cardiida; family Cardiidae; genus Fragum; species Fragum fragum. The sequence continues at coordinate 4,732,796 of OX336370.1, read as the reverse complement.
TTAGGTTTTGAATTTGCGCCATTTATAACGCACAGGTAAAATGTTTACGGGTCATTTGTTTTGAAATTGTGACAATGACGCACAAATTTTGTGTCATGGAAAACCCTGACCCAGGATTTCACGTCACTGTGATTTTATACTTGACAACATTGTGGAAAAAGGGGAAATTGCTTGTAACAAGCAATTTCTCCTTTTCCCACAATATTTTCTACCACATAGGATGGTTAGATTTCAAATTGCATGCATATTTCATTGTCTTCTGCAACCTCTTTTAAATTGGACGAGTCTAAAATTTCATAAAACAGGAAGGGTTAAAGTATTCCTCATCCTTTATTTCAGTCCTAATTACAGAGATCTTATTCCATTGAACAAATATTTTGTCTTCTTTTTTCTGGTTCGAGAATATAGGAATCTTATTCTGAAATTATTTTCTTGAATTATTTCATATATTGATGGTTTTACAATTTCAATTATCAAAAGTTCTAATTAATCAATCATTTGAAAAGAGATAATAGGTGGTCTGAACTTACAAAAATAGTCAGAGTTTAATTTGAAGCAGAAAATAGGAAACATTATCATTATCACTATTTAACAAACTCATTACCAGAAGACAAAATTTCCAGACAGGTCCAAAATGAAAAAAAAAGTTGCATACCACATTCCAAATCAGAATATACTCAAAACAGAAATAAGTACCAGGTAAAAAATATTGTTGGAAAAGGAGAAATTGCTTGCTACAAACACTTCCTCTTTTTCTCACAAGTTTTCCATTTAAATATTTAAAACCTTAAAAAATAAAAAAAGCAGGATTGTGTGGTAATGGGTTTAAGGTCTGTCAACTTCACCTGTATGAAACAATAAATGGATAAAAAGCTTGTAAATAGTATATTCAAAAAGGGTGCATTTTGACTGAGTTGCAGTTATTGTAAGTAAAGGGTAAAGATTATTAACAGCTGAGTACATAAATCACAGACTGTGTAGAGGTTTAAATTTGAAACTTTGTCAACAGGGAACCATTTGTTCTAGTGTTTTGGATTATGTCATTGAATGGATTAATTACCAAAGTAAAAAAAATTCTGGATAAAATCCTAACAATGTTACTTATGAAAAGATCTTAGAAGCTGTATATTGTTTGTCTTAGTTTTTCTATATTTGTTAAATCAGAGCAGCTAACTAGAGTTCAAGGAACTCATTGAAAATGATTTTTTTCTTTTTAGTTTAACGGGAAATCATTTTTTATCACCAAGATTTTATTTCTTTTATCAAAAGATTTTAAAATACAGCAAATGACAAGACGTTCGTAATAAAATCAGCCATTTTTCTCACTGCTTGAAAGTACCCAACAAATCTCGTATATTGAAAAGATAAACATAATGTGCCACTAAAATAATTGAATCTTCAGAAGGGAAAGGGTTTGATATCAAAAAGTTCCTATAATATGGCAGTTCACAAGGGCTTGCAACAATACAATCAGCCGAGGTGCTAATAAAGCAAGTATGTCGTCTATTGGTACACACTTGATTTGCGATCAAAGGGCTTCTGATCAGCAGTTGTATAATTGATTTATTGTCCCCTGATTTGATAGCCTCTAGGCAAAATGCAATCATCGCCTATCATAACAAGGCAATTTCACGTAGCATATCAAAATTTCACCAACAAGTTTTGAAAAGGGTCTTCCAAGGGATGTTCCATCCAAGTTTGGTTGAAATTAGCCCCTTGGTTAAAGAGATGATTTTCAAAGAATGGCTGACAACTTCAGACACATGACTTCTGCTGAACAACAGAAACAGGGTGACCTTAAGCACATTTTGCTCAGGTGAAAAAAAAAAAAAAAAGAGAAAAAATGTCTGGTAAAAAATTAGGTTAATATTTGGTGAGTTTTTAACCCATTCCCACATAAGTGTGCTCTTTTACTGCCATAAAAAACAGCTGAAAACATCTTGGAAAATGAAGAAATTGCTTTTAACAAGCAATTTCTTCATCTATTACAATGCTTTCACCCCAGAAAGACAAAAACTTATTAAATTCCATGAATTTGAAATTGTTGTCTGCAACTGCAACTTTTTTTAATTTCGACAACTCTAAAATTCAATATCTGCTGACGGTTTAAAGAAGAATAATCATCCGACCTGTAAACCAACTTATATAATGAACACAACCTACTGTTACAGCAACTTGTGTTCTTGCATATGCATACTGTGGGGCAGCATGCTGTGTTTGATATGCATCATACGAGTGTCCAGCTCTAGGTGCTGTGGCATAGGCAGCTGCCTGAGGTGTGGCTGCAACAAATGCAGTTTGGACTGCTGGGTATGCTGGCGCAGCCTGGGGAGCATTGGCAGCAGGATAGACATAGTGAGCCATGCTTGATACCTGAAAATGAACAATATGTTATTTTTCATGATGAAGAAGACAGGTTTAATGTTGAAGACATTAGTTTAACTAATTAGTACATGACAAATTATTATCATAGACTTGTCCAAAATGTAAGAAGCTGCAAAGGACCATTTCAAGATAAGGTTTTTTATCTGGTGTGAGTGGTCAATAGAAAAACCGAATTACGCCTGAAAACCGAATTACATCGAATTACACAGAATTGTACCAAATTTCACAAAATTTTACCTTTAAATTAGACTACAGAGCTATGATTTACTTGTCATATATCAAATTATTAATCTTGAAAATTAATTTTGGTAAGTCTTAAATGTCATGATGTTCTCCATCATGGTTTTCTGTTAACCGAATTACACCGACATATTTTGAACAATATACAGTCAACACCTGTTTGAATTCCATTTCTTCCATTTCTTAAATAGTAATAATTAATGATAATCTTTTTCTCTCAAAATCATTTAAATAAATTATATTTATGTAGAACTATTACACATGTAATCATCTATAGTTCACTTTTAAAAATCATAGGATATTGTGAAGAAGTGAGATTCGGTGTTTTCAAATAATAATAGGACTGAAATATTATGCACTCTAATATCCCGTCAAATCAATATCTATCATTCATGAGACACCATACTTTTGATATGACAGACCTTAATCTCATTTTTATTCTGTATTTCTATGAAATTTGATGTAATTGGGTGTAATTCGATGTAATTCGGTTTTCAGGTGTAATTCGGTTTTTCCATGCACCCCTGGTGTGAGCATTTGTAAAGAACAATCCGACTAGGGTATCAAGCAAGTGGCATATGAAATTCGTTCTAAAATTTACAAAGTCACAGCATAAGATTCGAATCTCTAGTGAAGATTTCTATTGTAGAAGAGATTCGCCCGTACACTAGGCTTTGCCCATTTTCATTATCATCTGTTGAACCCGAGGCTGCTACCCAAAAATTGATTTCATTAATATTTGGTTTTTCATTGTTTGATATTTTAGCATTTAGGAGGTAGTTTTTATAACTTTATGGATATAAATCATTATAAACCACGCTTTTTCCATCGGACAATGGCGGCTAGACATCCGCCGGTAATCGAGGACAAGAAACTTGGACGATAAAATCGTTTTTTTAAAGTTAAGTTTGTGCCATTAGGATACTGAAGCTTCGACTCATAACATGACGCGATTGATTACCTGTATAAGGTCTTTTTCACACTGGAAAAAGCTGCAATAACCTTCCAGACAACGTGACCTATTTGGGAAACCCAAGCTATCCCGGATGATAATAGTGTCGTGTGCAAAAAATTTTGTAGACTAGTGAAAAACGACTTGGTACCTTTGGCCACTGATAGTCCATGGTTTGAATTCACTCTTCTTCAACCACCCTTCCAAAAACAACCGTATAAGGACTTATATCTGTTTCTTTCCTAGTCTTGACAGTTTGAATGTTGAAACGATTATACACATCAAGTCTCCCAGTCTACCTTCTTCCACTCGTACGCAGGTCAGTTCGTACCCAACTCGGTCAATTCGTGGCAAAATTTTAGTTAATTCGAACAATGAGTGAAAACATATTATTGAGTCATCTCAAACCACCTTTGCTTATAATCTTAATGTACACACATTATCAGTGTTTATTTCAGTTCCTTCGCCGGTTAAAATGTCTGAGGAAGAATGAATGTTTATGGACAGAGACAACACAAGAGCTTCCCGGTCCTTAAGCGCTTAAACATGTTCACCCTTATTACTTTATAGCCATAATTTCCGTTCACCCTAATCCCCCTTCGCACCAAGTCCGTTCGTCCTACTTTTTATTCACCTAGAAGATGCATAGAAAAATATGCTGATATATCTTTCACACATTCTCATTTTTTCGGCCGAAGCGTACTGACAAAATATCAAAAGTCTGACTTTAAGAGATCGCAAATTCTCCATTGTAATATCATAATGTTTCATCTTAAGAGTTATAATTCAATGCGGGCCACTCTTCAAAGTTGTCTGTGTTCATGTACGTTTAAGCAAAGAAGACCACCTCAAACTACCTTTGTATTTTACGTGATATGATTGCAATATGTTTATTACAGTAAAAAACAACTAACTAGATAACGACGAATGTAGCTTTTTTTGTTTATTGAACTGGTAAAATATAACTTTGAAAGATATTTAAATGCGTTATCATAAAATTGAAATATGTATGGTGTAGAAGTATCGTAAGTTTCGCATTTATTACATATTTTGTCGAAAAAAAAACCTATATGTCTATAAACGCTGGCTTGCGATTTCTCTTACACTTTTTGGCGAAAACAACTATTCTTATAATGATGATAACATCATTAAACAAAGTGTATTTTCGCCAAAGCAAACCAATTAACATACATATTTTAGGAAATAAGGACTTCCTTGGACTGACTACTTGTCACGTAAAATTTAGTAAAAATCTTAGTTTATGAAGCAGGTTCTTTTTTTAAAATTGAGAAATTTTATGTGAAAATTCAAATATTCAAACCTTAAAATCAATCTTTATTTTGATTTTAATTAAATAAAATGTCATCAAAATGATTTTACATTTTGTCACGTAAAATTCACGAAAATGTACTGATAGCGTGTTTTTGAAACCCAAATGAATAGTTCAACTAGGACTGATTTTGACTGATCCCCTTGTTAATATCATATCTTGCACCTTCCTCTACATGATATCAAAGCCCTACACCTGGCACACAAAAACAGACTGAGAGGTTTATTCCTTCAAAAAGGTCACGTAAAATTCATCTATTGTCCCTTAACAATCTTTGCAATCTTGTCCCTATCCTCATCCGATATCTTATACAATCTGCCACGTTTTCCACTCTGGATGGGTTCTTGTACTTTGCACAAAATTCCCTCTGCTGTTAGTGTCATTGTATCTTCACTTGTAGACCATTTCAAACATTGTTTAATTTTTGACCCATTTTCCATGAATGTGACTTTAATTGGCTCTTCGGCTTCCTTATCGATGGCTATGATTTTTCCAATATACACTTCATCTTCATATTCAACAGCAATGTAATCGGCCCATTTCATATTCTTCTTCTTGTTGCATAGTTTTTGAATTATCAGAATTTTCGGTTTCATTCACTTCTTGTTCTAGCTCTGTTAACAAGGCTGGTACCTTATTAGACTGCTTTGGTGCGAGTGAGGTCTGCATGTTGTGTTTTCTCCAATTACAGGTGTTTGTATCCGACCATACGAAACCGTTTTTTATCTTTTGAGATAGGGGGGGGGGGTAAGTTAGGTTGGGATGATCTTTCTTCGGTGCTTAACCCATTGCCATAAGACAAAATTAGATTGTAATAACTCAAAGGTTGTGTTTTAGTGCACCACTGATCGGTTTATTCTAACATCGTAATAGTTGGTTGATCGCTCGCATTTTACGAAAGAAAGACTAAACATAAGACACAATGAATTTTAACCAGCGAAGCATACTTAAATGACAAGATGCAATATCCCGTCTTAAGACCCTCATGAAAAGTTTATTTGAAAATGAAACGATTTCTTGATACAGCATATGCTTAATTTTCCGAAAGGCTGACTAAGATCGTGAAAAATTGTAACAACACGAAAAATAGCATATAAGATGTAAATGCTTCAGGTTTCCACAATGTTTTCTGGAATCATTAACCATTTTAAGATTTATATTAACTCTAACCCATTCCTGCATTTTTTACAAAAATTATATCAACTATAACCGTTTCTTGTACATTATTACTTTTTTATTACAGCCAGGACTTTTTGGTGAACTTAACCCAGTACCAGTCGAAATTTTTGAAGGGTTTTAATTGAAAAGGCTGCAGACGACAATTCAAAGTTTTCTAAAATTGAGTATTGAATGAAAAATTGAAAAAAATCTGATTGACAAAAAGATTGGGGCGAACCTTTAAGGTTGAACGGACCCTGGGCGAACGGATCTAGGACAAAAATGCGAACGGACCTAGGACGAAAGTATATTTAGGGCGAACGGACCTGATGCCAAAACTTAGAAAAAAATCAGGTCTTTTACCTTTTAATGCTTTTTTAAATTCAAATTAAATCAACGTATGTACTCCTTTCCTCCATCTCCCCTTTCGTATGTTTATCTGTCTGTCAGTACAATACAATAACGGAAATGACTTTACTCGGCTACGGAAATCAGGCGTCACAACATTGACTCTTTTTATTTCATTTTATGGTGGCACGTAAATTTCACTTTCTGATGATCCGTCACAATCTTCTATTTACTATAGTTCAAGTTTAACTCGGCATTGCGCACATGCTTTTTTCCTTGTAAAAACTACGATATGTTTCCATTTAATTCATTTCTGTGTCTGTACCTTTTGCACATATGCAGGTGTGGTATTTCTTTTAATTGCTATATAATTTGGGAACCAAGTAATTCCGACAATACCGAATTATTGTCGCCAGACTGAATTTATATGCCATTTTACACACTTCACGTGCAACCAAGCTACGTATGGCTATATAAGACGAGTTTTACTGTACACATGCGTTCTCAGTTGATTTGTTTGTTTTGTTTAAATGGGATTTTACGCCGCTTTCAACAATTTTTCAGTTATATCGCGGCTAGAGCACCTAACAATGGAATCCTGGTATTTCTCACACCAGTACTACCATTACATCCTTTCCTAGCCTCCAGCTGCTATCCCACATAGGTCTACGATTATCGACCCATTGATGAGAGACAAATAGTCGGAATGGATGAGTGCCGCCGTCGGGGATCGTACCCGGGACCTCTAGATTGACAGTCCGATGCGCTACCAACTGCGCTATGACGGCGACTGCTAGAGCAATACAGGTAATGCCTACCTTCGGGCTGACTTATCTGAGCTTTTTTTTTCTCTTTCCCCGTCCAATTCCTGCATTTAATTATTATTTGTTGGGCTATAACATATTGGTTCGATTACAAAATGATAGTTTAATTCAAGTGTGTAATAAATTTGAAATTAGTATTAAGTTCTCGGTGTTTACTCAGGAGAACCGATTATACGACGCCTTATTGTGATCGTTCGTCTGTCTGTACGTATGCTTCCGGTTACAATACAATAATTTTATATGTCACGAGGCCTCCGGTCCATGAAATAAAAAGCAACAGTTTCCACACTGTGCATAAATCGCCGGAAACGTCGGGTTTCATAAAAAGATTTTATTTGAACCGCTTGTACAAATATCTTTTCAAAAAACAACATGGACATAATCTTACCGCACAACAACATTATAGACTTGTCCAAAACGAAAGAATTCGCAGACGACAAATTCCAATTGATGAAATTTAGAAACGTTTTGCCTTTTAGGGCAGAAAATATTGTGGACATTTAAGAAATTTCTTGTTACAAGAATTTCTTCACTTTCCACAATGTATTCGAAGCCTTTTTTTCTTTGGGACGGGGACGTGAAAAAGTGAGATTGTGTGGGAATTGGATGATAAAGAACAAATCAGAGAACCTGCATTTAGTGGTAACTCGTTTCCATACAGATTTGACTTGAGAATGAGAATAGTGTTCACGAAATGGTTCAAGGCTTAGTGGAACAGGAGGGGAACCTGTTTAATCGTACTCAAGTCAACTTGTATCAAAGTCACATCGTACCTAATTTGATCAACTTGTACCAAAATTTTGGTCAACTCATAACCTGTGGTGTGTACAATATCTTCTATAACTATACTATAACTCAAATTGAATTCACAAATTAAGAAAATGTGACATTTGTCCTCGATTTCCTTTATCGTGCATAGTTTACTAAGTCTACTTTCTTTGACATGAAAATATCACCTAAAATTTCCACAATGGAATTTAAATTTTGATGTTTGACCATTTTTGTAAAAAGATATCTTTGATTCATAAAGAAAAGGAAGTGATGACATATTTTTTGTTCTGAATCTCTTGATTTTGCCAAATATAACCAAAGGCGATTTCCTGAACAGTTTCCAAAGGAAGTATCCCATTATAGTCATCCAGTACGATCACTTTTTAACAATATTACGTATATCGAATTTTAGATTTTCGATAACTTAATAAATAAGAAACGCGCCTATAACGAAAAGAAATCTTGACACTCCGATTTCTTGCGAACAAATTTTCATAATAAATATACCGCTAGAATTTTTTTAGCATTTAGACTACACAATTTCGGTCTTGAAATTATTGTGGAAATGCCAGAACTTGCAAATGAGCTTCGGCAAGAAGTCATTGGAAGGCTTTTGGTCGGTCATTTTATGACCGCTGTTGTCATGGCAATGAATTGCGCGCGACAAACAATAATCGATTTGAGATCTCGTATACACCAAACCGGGTCAGTTGCTGACAGTCCGAGAGCTGGAGTGGTACGAATGAAGTGACAGCGGAATGATCATGAAATATGGCTGCGTCATTTCCGGAACAGATCTACGCCAGCAGCATCTATCAGAGAGATGAGGTAGGGATATGTACAGCCAAGTCTATAGGCACGCAGATTGATTTCGAGCTCGAAGGGTTCGATCCCCGGCGGCGGCACATATTCTTTCCGACATTTGTCTCGCACCAATGGGTGGATAATCGTAAACCTAAGTGGGATAGCAGCTGGAGGCTAGGAAAGGATGTAGAGGTAGTACTGGTGTGAGAAATACCAGGAATCCAACGTTAGGTGCTCCAGCCGCCGCAATATGACTGAAATACTGTTAAAAGCGACGTTAAACCCCATTCAAGCAATCAATCAATCGAGCTTGAAGGCCAATAAATGGACCGACTCTTATACCTTATTTTAGCCGCAACATGTTGGCATCGGTTATACAACATCTACAGTTCATTCCAAAGAAATTGAACTCAAAGGTCTTTAGTGACAAGACGCGATTCGCATTACGGTTAACTGATGGCGGGGTACTTGTGCACCGCTTCTCTGGAGAACCTAATCATCAAGCATGTGTCAGAAGTGTGGACAACTTTAGCGTGGGAGTTTTATGTTATGGGATCCATGCTTTTGTGCTGAAGGGCGTTGTCATCTTGTTGTTGTTTAGGGCAACTTAACTGATAACCAGTACATTGAAGTCTTAGACTGGCATTCACCCATCCCGGTTGGGCACATCTGGGATAAGCTAGGCCGTCGTATCTGTCAGCTTGCAAGCCAACCCACCTCAGCCTTGAACTTTCCCGTTTGAATAATGGAGGCGTCTTCCTCAGACAGTTTCCTCAGACAGTAAGATCAATGCAGAGACAAAAAGTGCCGATTTTTGACCTTTGACCCCAAATTGTGACCTTGACCTTTGAGATAGGAACCTGGGTCTTTTTTCGCGACACGTCGTCTGAAGGCGGTGAACATTTGTATGAAAGAAACTTGTACCTGCGTGCATGATTATAGAAGTTACAGAGCGGACACGGCAAAAAGTCCCCATTTTTTACCTTTGACTACAGATTGTGACCTTGATCTTTGAGATAGGGAACCTAGGTCTTTTACGCAACACGTCGTCTTATAGTGGTGAAAATTTGTGCAAAGTTATATTGAAATCCACTATTGCATGTAGAAGTTACAGAGCGGACACGAAATCGGGACGGTCGGACGGACAGACGGACAGTTCGATTACTATATGCCTCCCTTTAGGGGCATAAAAAGTCAGAGTCTGGTATGACAGAGGTAATTTTCAGAAATAGATTAATGGGTTCTATCCCAGGCGGCGACAGCTACCCTTACCGACATCGGTTTCTCACCAAATTCCAATGGGAGGATAATCGTAAACCTATTGGAGGCCATGTAAGGATGTAATGGTTGTACTGGTGCGAGATATAGGCCTACCAGGAATCCATTGTTTGGTGCCGCGATATAACTTTTTTAAGTGGCGTTTAACTCAATTCAAACAAACAAATCAAGAATAGATTGGTCTTCATTCATAAACTTGACCAATCGCTGGTCCGCCCACCTTCTCCATCGGCCCACCGATTGACTCCACAGCAGGCCTAAGTAGTTCCTCTTCGATTTTAAACGGCATTTCTTTGCAGAGTTCATAGCCAGTAGCTTGTGACTCATAATTGGAATTGTTGGTTGGTGACCAAAACGTCGTAACCACAGCTTGAATAAGCCGTAGCTACGACGTTTAAGTTGCCAAACCAACAAACATGTTTCGTACAAATGGCGACCAATGTTGGAGTTCAAAGCTCAGTTCCAGGCTGAATGGATAAATTGATTGGTCGATTATCTCCTTGATTGACAGCCGCGATTAGTCAATGAATGTCGTGATCAAAAAAAAGTTTACATAGATAATTGATGAGTACGACTCTCGTAAAAATTCTATCCTGTCATGGTGATACCCGTCAGTCGCTAGTATTGAAGAAAAATCCATCAATAGCCTTCGGGAGGAGAAGACGGCCTTCATCTCCTTGCTATTTTTCGCTCACTTGAGCACATCTGATCAGAGTCTTCAAAGAAGCTGCAGACGACAATTTCAAATTATTGAAATTTCAAAAATATTCTTCTCTCTAGGTGGGAAACAATGTGGAAAATGAAGAAATTGCTTGTCACAAGCAATTTCTTCATTTTCCAATTTGTTTTCCACAAATATTTTCTTAAAAGGGGAGAGATTGTGTGGGAATGGGTTAATTCCTTGGTTACTTTAATCTTGTTACTTAATCATGATAACGTTTGACAAAGAAGATTATTGAACAAAACAATGCTTTGCTAGCTTACAGTACATTTCAGTACTTTGATTGAATGAACGATTTATAAAATAATGTTTCCCTCGATAGATGTGATTGCTAGGTGTATTGCGCCATTACGTTGTTTATGTTTTGTGTCGTCAAATGGTTTATCGATATGATCAACAGAACAATGTATTCGTTAAATTGAAATCTGTTACATTTTCTAGCCTCCCCGAAAAAGCTGTATGGCCCACCGTTTCAACCGTCGGACAATGTCTAGCAATGAAATAACGCAATATTTTTATTTCAATTGATGGGAATAAGCTTCTCGTAGACCACCAAAAAAGCGGCTCCGGAACAGTTTATGAAAGAAAAAATGTGGCTTTAACTTTCCAAATTCTAACTGTAATGCTTTCAGACATTTGTTAGAAGGCGAAGCTTATTTAAGAGATGAAGAGAATATTTTTTGTTTTCATGGAGGTATTCATACATTATGTGATTAGGTTTTTCGGTTCATACCTCCATGAAAACAAAAAATATTCCCTTCATTTCTTATAATTTAATAGCATCGAGCAAAAAAAAAAAAAAAGCTTTACACATTTTGATACTTTTTTTATGGGACTATTTTGTGCGGAAGCATACAAGATTGCTGCGTGCTCAAAAATTTGTTGATGGAGTTATAAGTAAACTTTTTCGACCAATCAGAATGCTGGTTTTTGATAGACGAAACTATCAATTACGTTATTGTTTTGCGCCAGCAATTCTGTTGTTATTGACATTACCCGTTGACTAACGACCGCATCTGATGATTTCCGATGTTTCAAAGACGGACATAGGGAATATATTGGATTAAATCAAATCTATAGTGAATTTAGTAGTTATAACACGAAGTAAGACCATTTATCGCTAACATGACTTGTATTACAATTAGATTCATATATCAATTTTTCGTGAAAATCTGTCGAAAATCGCTTTATATTCGTTCACTTACGGGGCATTTAAAACAAATACATCGTTACAACAGGAAAGGCCGGTTAGCAATCAGAGACCAGACTGATAATTGTGATTTATAACATTTTTACATGAATCGCTTTACACGAATAACAGGGGTGACATCATAGGTCATTAAGCAGGGCCATTTTGAGCGGTATTTGACAAATTACAAAATTCTGCGATTTTATTACACAATTCATTGGAATATCCAATTCACCTGGTTCTGGTAAATTAATTTAATTAACCGGTGTTTACAAAATGGCCAGCAACAGCTTTGTTGAAGAAAGGTTTTAGACACCAGATGAACTCGTATTTTTGCTAGGTCATTAACAATATGTATGTATAAGTCTAGAAAAAAAGAAAGACTTTCAAGATCAAATAGGCTAGCGTAAAATGAGGCCGATGACGGAAGTTGTCACCGTTAAATAAGTTTCTAACGTCAATCAAAAATTCAAACAAAAAATTCAGTTGGTTACAAAGTGATATTGATTTTGTAAATACACTGTATATCGACATTGGGGGTCGGTCATAGTAACTATTTACACGCTATAGTCAAGTTAGAGTTTAAATATCTATTCAACCCATTCTCAAACAAAAATTTTAGACAGGTCCAAATACAAAGAGGCTACAGGCGACAAAGGAACGTTTATTAAAATTGAAAATAAAGGAAATATGGGGTATAATACATTGTGAGAAAAGAAGAAATTGCTTCTTAGAAGCAATTTCTTCTTTTCTCACAATGCTTTCCTTAACTATATTTCTACGATGTGTAAATATGCGGGATTGTGTGGTATGGTATGGGTTAAACGCACTATTACCCGTTGCTAGTAGAAGATGCACGCAAACGGAATTCTCGTTTTCTCTGAATTTTGCAAATATCTAATATTTAATTTATCTATTTTGTAACACAACATGCGCTAAATTATCATTTCAACATTATAAAAGAATTTAACTGCGTCTAAAATAAAGGAGTATAGCTAATACGGATCAAATAAAATTTCCGGGTTCTTTTTTATGTCTTCATAGTTATATTGTTCTTTTCTATAACAACGTTCGGTATCCCTGGTAACATATTTTTTTATCTTAATTCCCTTTTTCAGATCATCTTTATCCATCTGGTCAATCCTGACAGAGTCACTGGATCCCATGGCAGGGTCTTCGTCGAAATAATTGTGTGGTAAGAGATAGAACTCGAGCCCCTGTCCGACGGTCGGGGTCACCGGCAGGTCTTCCATATGTGGTATATGGTGGAGTCCAAGAGTCACCCAGGCTACAAGGTCCTGAAATAATCATGGCAAGTGTTCGTATTAACCAGTCTGATTGATGGACCACCGCTGGCCACGCCCAGTGACCACGACGTAATTCGACTGTGACGACGTTAGTTTGTAAAAATGTGTTGTCAGGGATGTGAAAAGACTGGTCCTTCTAATGCTATCGAGCTTAGTTTATCAAGTGCCTTTTATATTGAGTTTCATAGTGAATCAAGAGAATGTCTTCCTCATAAACATGGCTAGATGTTGATAGTTTTTGATATCCATTGTTTATAACTTTTCTCAGTTATGATATTGATGTATTTGTTTTGACTTGAGCCCCAGTTAGGGGCGAGAGTCGATAATAAAACTTTATAACTTGGAAACTTTGAAATAAATGTCAGATCGTTGGATGGCGATCTACACGTCGTACCTACTGCTTAGATAAGCTGTAGCTACGACGATTAAGTAGCCAAACCAACACGAATGCTAACATACATGTTGGAGATGAAAGTTCTCTTCCGGTCCAAATAATTTTTCTTGGCATATTGAGAAATTTCCAAGTCCAATTGAAAACTTAATAACGAGGGCTCTAATTGGCCTAGGAATATGTATCATTCAATCAGATCCATCGTTATTAAACATCAATATCGACTGGTTCGTGAATACCCGAAAAAAGACAATTTCACAACTTTGGAAACTGTGCGTTGCATCACCAGGAATGAAGCATGAAATATAGAGTTTTTTTTTTTTTACAGGAGCCGATATAAGAAACAAATCGAAAACTCAGTACATGAATGAGTTGATATAATTGTTTGAAGGAATTTCAAATTAAGCAAAAAGAAAATCATTTACAATAACTAGCGTACATTTCTCAGAAAAAAGACAACAATTTTGGTAGAGATGAACTTTTTATCAATAAAAGCAATACAAAACTAGTTTATGTGTGTGTTTTCTTTTTGTTGTTGTTGTTTGTTTGTTCAACATTCAGATTTCACTTCTCCATAAAATGTTATTAGGGTAATACAAATAACAAAACTTGAAAAATATGGGTCGGCTGTTTTGTAAAAAAAATAAATCAAATGGTGGGACAGTTCATTATCAGGTAAGAAAAACTTAAGTTATTTTCAAGGTAGATTGAATCATTCAGGTTTTTTCATGTCTTCTGAAAATAATATTAAAGTGATAATGGAAAGAAGGTAAATTTGTTCTAAAAAATACAGTTTCAAGTTTATGAGTGGGCCACTTTATTTATCAATAAATAGGGAATATTACAACTGTGTGTTTTTCTATTTGTTGTTATCGTGGTCGAGAATCGTGCGTAGGTATTTTTTATTGGATGAGACCGAAGGTCGCAATCCAATAAAAAATACCTACACACGTTTCGAGACACTGTTGTAATATTCCTTTTATTATATACCTTTAGGACATGACAAATGATTAAGAAACTTTCCGAAAAAACCCGAACGTCAATACACAAAAAAGTAGTCCGTGTTTAACGGTACTCGACGAATACACGTTTTGTTCTGTCGAGTTGTATTAGATAGCCAGGTTTTAATTCATATCATTTATAGGTATATAATAAAATGAAGTAAGAAACGAAACACCATATTTCAGAAATATACGTCAATACTTTAAAGGGAGGTATCGATGTTTCTGAAACCTAGAAATGAAAATTTTGTCAATCGCCAAAAAATACGCTAAAACGGACGCTTAATACTTAAATTTGAGTCTGGTATTGTCTTCGTGGTGATCTGATAGGCTTAAAGTGACCCTTTTTGGTTATAAAGGAAAGGTCCAGCGGAATTCCATGTTATTTTTAGATATCACGGAATTTGGTTGTCGACACCGCATGACTTCATTTGCATATGACCCTAAGTCAACGAAACGTAACAAATTGAAAGCGAAACAACCAATGTCCTAAATTATGTCACATCAAATGGTTGGCGCAAAAGTACGATGTCTATATTCATATTAACGCTTATGACTGTCTTGAACTGATCTTTACAGAATTTAAGACCGGCTCGCGAACATAACTCCTGATGACGTATTTATGTTGTTTGAGCAAATTCAAACTGAATACGGGATTCAACCGGTTAAACGCACCATTTGAATGACCCAATATTCTTCGCTACTGTCTCGGCTAAATCTAAAATAGATTAACAGCCTACATAGGCTATTAGGGAAATACCCTTGTTTATTCAGATAATCGACCTCTGATTTAAGCAAAACTACTTTTCAGAATATTGTATTAAAATAGTATACAGGAGGGGATAAGAATAATAAAAAACTATGACATGAAAAAAAAACATCGATACCTACCTTTAACACTTATATCAATTTAGTTTATTTCAAACAAGAGATAAATAATGTGATGTATAAATAATTTAATTGAGTACCTTATTAACCCTATATCAAAGCATGGAAATAAACTGTTATAACCTTTACTTACCTGATTGGTTAAATTATCGTTGTCGTCTATGAAAGATTGAAAATTGACCACAGGATTTGAGGCGTCCCATGAAGCATATAACGAGGTGCTCCTTCGTTCGTTCTCTTTATACTTTGTAACAGCGAGAGGATACCTAGCCCAAGAAACTGTTGGCTCATTTCCTTTGTCCCTCGGTAGAATCTATAAATGAAAAATCTTTTACTCAGGAAGACCTAGTAAAAGGTGTGTGAGTAAAATGTCGTAACTACAGCTTTTGATAAAGCTGTAGTTACGACATTTTGCTCGCGCACCGACGTAGTATTTGTCTGAAAAATATCGATAAGCTTAATCGACTTACCGGCTTTATTGAAGCTGTATTTACAACATTTTGCTGGCCTATCGACGATATTTCTTTGACGAGATACATGTAGCAGTTTCATGATCATTTGTAAACTATCACGATAAACTTCCAGAAAATTGTATAGCGGTGATGAAAATATGAATAAAGTAAGAAAAACGCGATATGTGGGTAATCAACGAGGTACGATTATATCAACAAATTTATCTAGATCTCGGTTGTTGGCAGCAGAAATCGTGAAATCAGCTGTAAATATCACGATTTACTCATCAAGAAACTTTACACTGTCTGGATGATTTCTGGAAAAAATTTGATTTATCGATCGTGATAGTTTTTTTGTTTTTTTTGTTTTTTTTTTTTATTTTTTTTTTTTCGATACGGCTTTCTCGTATTTCGTGGCAGAAATATGCCACCATAGATTGCAGAGATTATTAAAGTTTTTGACATAAGTATCCGATCATGTTTAGTCATTTTAACCTTTTCCTAAACAAACTTTTTTTTTATTTTCTTACATATATATTTTAAGCAAAACGTTGTGGTAAAAGAAGCAAATGCTGAACATAAGTGATGTCTTAATATCTAAATGTTTTTCCGAATTACAGGACATTTTCCTCGATCCCCAACCAGATTTATTAATTTAAGAGATTTTAGACCAGGCCGTTAACCATTTCCCACACAATGGCACTTTTAGATCCTCACACACACACACACACACACACACACACATACTTGTACAGCATACAATATAAGGACCTTGACTTTCCGCGTTATCCTGAGGACCCATGTAAAACGTTTGCGTATAAAACGCAATGTGATGTCAGTTTCTTTTTCATTGCGTGGAAAGTACAAAATTGATATTGTTTTCCCTTAACACTCAAAGTAAATCAAAGAAAACGTAGTGAGGACTTGTCACCTTTAGCCTGATTTATGAGGACCTTCGGTATGAGGACCCTAATTTGCATATTTTACACAATACCTTTTATGACCATAATTACGAGGACCTAACTTGAAAGTTGTGATGAGGACTTGCACAATTGATTGAGAAATAAAAGTAACTCCTGACCATTTGAATATGGAATATGAAAACAAAAATCCAGTTGGTCACCTAAGGTGTATATACGTAAACGTTATCCATATTTTCCACGTTGACGTCGTGCGAAATAACGTGGTAACTGACTGCAATAAATTTTATTGAATATCGTGTCTTATTTGTTGAAATATATATCAGAAGTAGAAATATGATCATGTTGACTTTAACTACGAAAACATTTTGAAAATAAGTGATGCGTTTTTAAAGTCAGTCAGTATAGTTGTTTTTTATAGTACGTACAATATGGCATGTTATTTGAGCTTTATCACTGGAGGTGTAAATTGTACAAGGACATTGAGTAACGAACAGTTCCGCGACTGTTCATTACTACATTTTGGCCGACTTCGATTGACGATAGTTCAGCCTATAGTGTGGCTGAGACCGGTAACGCTGTCGACTTTAACAAAGGCTTTTTGTTAAAGTCGACAGTGGTACCAGTCTATAGTGTGGCTGTTCCGTCTATTTTATTGAACATCATGGGCGGATCTAGAGGGGGGGGGGTGTCAGGGGGTCCGGACCCCCCCCTGGCATTTGCAGAAAATTAAATTTTTACTAAATAAATTTAGTGTAATGTTACATATTTATTACATTTTAAGCCATAATTTGAGCTTAGACCCCCCCTGGAAAAAATATCTTAGGATTGGACCCCCCCTGGAAAAAAATCCTGGATCCGCCCTTGAACATAGTTCTTTGTTTATCTCAACACTGATTGTTTTCTATGTTTTCATTCGGGCTAAATGCGTCGATTTCTTGACCACAAGAGTTCGTCATGTTGCCGGTTGAAAACATGGGATATCCCAAACGTGTAAATGTAGGGGGTTTCTCAAAATGAAACATCGATGGAAAACAACTCTAAATTTATATTCTTCCTGCGTAAAATGTTTTGGGCTAATTTGGTTTCCCACCTGATCGATAGGATACATTTTGGCCAATCAATTCGGCGCCGTACAACCATTTCGTCTTGTATGTTACTTGGCATACTCATGCATTTGACAACAGTAAGTATCAAATTACAGTTGATGCCTATAGTACATGTAGGTACTACGAAACTAGCTTGTTAATTTGGAATTTCGGTCAAATGGTTTAATTTTTGACAGAGAAAACATTTTGAGGACCCGTGTGCAAGTCCTCTAATTGTACCGCAGTCAACTAATCGTTTGTGTGCGTTCAAGCCTGGGCCCTCTGTTTGATCCATATACAAACACGTTTAATTTCTGGGGCAAGACACGGATTGTTTAAAACCTTACTTTTCTTAAAAGTGAAACAAGAATATGACACACCAATGAAACTGCTACAGCTGTGGTTTCCTTTTTCACAGTGTTTACATAGGCTAATTACGGTCTCCTGCTCTAATTACGGTCTCCTGCTCTTTTAGATGACATTGTGATGTTTAGGCAGTTTTTAGTTATGATTTTTCCGCTTTCGGTTCGGTTTATTAGCGATTTCGCATCGCATCTGAGTTTCAGTACTTATGCAGTCTCAATAGCTCAGTGGGTATCAATTTACATGCAAGTGGTCTCGGTTTGGAACTGGTTCGAATCCCGGCTCGGCCAACTTTCTTTTTGACGCTTGCTGAAAGTCACTGTGATCCGGTTCATTTGTCTTAAATGGACTTTGTTTAAGTGATAACAACAGTGAGTATCTTGGAAAGAACGTTGTGCCGGTGAAGAAATACCATGATCGCATGGATGGGTACACTTGGAAAGAATGTTGTGTATGGTTTCCGCGGATTATCTGTTGTTAACGATAAAGAAGCTATAACTCGCGAGCAATGGCTTTTTCCCACGATGCTTGCAACAGCTCCTTTATTTTGAATTTCGGTCAAATGAGTTAATTTTCGACTTAGCATATCAAAATCAGTTGAATACAAAGAAATATTTCAGGACCCTTGTGCAAGTCCTCCAATTGTACCACAGTCCTCTACTCGTTGATGTGCATTCAAGTCTGGGTCCTTAGTTTGATCTGTATACTTGGATGATTTCCCCTTAAAGTGACATTTCATATTTTTTTTACATAAATTTTACATTAATATTTATCTGAAAGAACAAATTCTCTTATGAAAATTCCGAAAATGTCAAGCCAAAATACTGAACCGTTTACGAGAAATACATATTTTTGTGCTAAAATCAAACAAGTTGTTGTTGACAACAGTTCAGATTTACATGGATTTTTTTTCATTTCTGTCTCAACTTTAAAGGCGTATTTTTCTCTCACAAATAACAACCTCAAAAAAAAAAAATAAAAATGATAGCATTTCTACGCATTAGAATAACACATCCTTACATCAAGACATACTTTTAAAATATGAAATTGAAATGTTATGTCCCTTTAATATTTTATACCCTATTCACACGCAGTTCTTTCGTTTTGGACAAGTGGAATAACTTTTTTCCATTTCACACAGTTAGGCCTACGAAATGTCCTTTTCTCCATGCAATACATAGCCATCCTTTTAGAATGGTAGGTCATAAACTTTACTTAGATAGTCTTTTAATTTTACGTCTGAACCGCAACATCCAATAATCCCTTTCACAGACGAAAAAAGTTTTGACCGGTCAAAATTCGAAGGTGTTGCAAACGACACGGTGAATCATAGTTTATAGAGGCAAGTAGCTTTCTGTTGAGTGGGGTTGATATGAGACTGCTAGTCGCCACAATCATCGCTTTTCAACAAAAACCTCGTAATTGCACCTGGTTTTAAGCTGCAGTTACGAGTTTTTTTGTTGAAAAGCAGCGATATGCTTGTTCTTTCTCTCAATGCTCTGTAAGGGAAACTTTATCCAAAACTGTTATGGAAAGCAATAAAGGGGACCAACATTTTCAAATGACGCGTAGTAAATTTACTTAAGCCTCTCTTACAACCGGTCGTACGTGCTCCTGCGTGCGGTCTGCGTCTAAAACGTACGTTTAGTCGTGCGATGCACGCACGTGCAACGTACGATTCTGGTGGACACAACCACGACACAGACTGCACGCAGCAAAGAATTGACCGGACAATTCTTTGAGGCGCTCTTACAACCCGTAGTTTGTCTTTATAAATCGTGCGATTTTGCAGAGTTTTAAAACGTACGATTTAAAAAGATGCACGACGGATTGTAAGAGAGGCTTTATATAGCCCTTTAATTTTTACGTTTGAACGGTAAAGTCCAATTAACCCCGCTTACTGAACCGGCTAAAATATAGTTGCTTTTCTTCGAAAACCTGGTAACTACAGCTTAAATCAAGATGTGGATAAAACCTGGTAACTACAGCTTAAATCAAGCAGTGGATACACGGTTTTTTTTTTTTAAAGAAAAGCAACGTCATTCATCACATTCAAAAAGTTATCATATTGTACGCTACGAAAATTGATGAATTGGCATTATTTAAATAAACTGACGTCCAAAAGAAACGCCCCAATGAAATTTGTCGTTATTTTCCTTATGCCTGCAACAATGTTAGTAAAATGTATACTGTATATCATCATTTTGACCGACAATTACGGTAAATGAAAAAAATGTGCTTTTTTATTCGCCAATATGTCCATTTCCGGTGACTGGTCACGTTTTCTACGTGCGCTTCGTGTATGTTTATCACGTGATGAAATGGGTCATATTTTACACAGTGGCATGTGTTAGTGGATAGGCAACCACGAGTTTAAAGATTTTCTAATGAAACATCCAAATTGAAGGATACCAAGACTAAATTCTGAAAAGGGAGCGCGTAATATGGCATTTTTTTAATGCGACGAATGCACAAACAAGTCGCAAGATGGTTTAACATATTGTGTTTCTCGATTCGGTGTCTTGATCGACGCGTTAGAGTTCCGCAAACATCTATCGATCGGTCACGCTCAAGTAGACCCCATTTAACGCCTATAAAGCATGATAATTCTCCACGTTTACGTCATGCACGTTTCAGGTTTGTGACGTTGGGATCGATTTTCTGTCGAGTAGTCTGTTACTGTGGTGGTCAAATAAGTATTTTTTTTGGTAACTGTTGTTGTTGTCATTTACGTTTGAAATAGACACACTGCTTGGAAAATAGAGCTCGTAGATAAGCCATTTTCGAATACGGGGAAGTGAAAAACAAGCCGCCTGACGTTTTAACGTCTTTCATTGCACAATCTGGCATCTTGTTCGACGAGTTAGAGTTAGAGAAACATTTGCCAATCGTCCAAAGTCAGGTAGACCTCGCGTAACGCTTGTTATACAAGAAGCCGTCTTACGTTGACGTCATTTGCGTGTCAGGTTTGAAGCGTTGAAATCAACATCGCGTTTAGTATTCAATAATTGTGGTCACCAAATAAGCCGTTTTACGGTATCTTTTGTCGTCGCAAGTAAAGTTTGAACCACGTGCTACAGATTTTCAAATAAAAATTCTGATACCGCTCTGTTTAAATGTGCCGTTTTTCTAAACTGTAACAATTTGATTATTTCTTTATCATCATTTTTCAACAACAGATAGTCAAATTTACAGATGGAAATTATTTTGTAATTTCAAATCAGGTTTACTGAATAATCGGACATTTATTAGGACTGGGGCGTTTCTTTTGGACGTCAGTATAGGTTCACATAAAATTATTGTGCAAAATTCGAAAATTGACACTTTTTGATTTGGGCGTTTACGTATTTATTTACCGAAACGTTTCCCCCTTTGAGCTTTTTACATTCGCTTCTTTCAATTTGAAATGGCATATTTCGTTCTGATAAACTTTTATGTTCTCTACAATGCCTGCTCATAATTTATTTGTCTCTTTATACAAGTTGTACAGTGTAGTTGTGAGCTAGCTTTTTGCAGGAAAGCGAGGGTATAAGATATATTGCTCAATATTTGTTTGGGAACAAAATCGTGATCAAAGTCTTTAAAATTATTCTTGAAGCACCCTTACCCATTTCCACACAATGACGTCTTAGAAACCCTACAAAATAAAGACTTTTGAAAACATTGTGGAAAATGAAGAACTTGCTTATGACAAGCAATTTCTTCATTTCCAACAATATATTCTTCCTCAAATTATCAATAAATGTAAAATGACATTCAAATAGAGTTGTCGTCTGCAACATCTTTGAGGTTAGACCAGTCTAAAACTGTCATTTTGTAATGGGTTAAACCTTCAACTTTGAAACAATCAATATATACAGAGAGGCAAAATTAAGTATACACCATAGTTCTTTCACGTTTTCGGAGAACCGATTAATAGATTTTGTACAATTTTTAAACGCCACCGAAGGTATTCGTCTATTGATGTAACCTTCTTAGCCTATCCGTCCATCTATCTTTTCTTTCGGTTCGACGTTTTTTCATAGTATACAGCGTCATCGAAAAAGGGGATTTAATCGCTAAATTAATGCAAGCATATGTGTTGACATATTCCCTACATTTATGAACGGATTTTGACAGAATTGTCACAGAAAAAGTCTAGTCACCTAGGACTACGCGTACATTGTTAGTGCTTTTCCATATTACGGTGCGTCATGGCAAAATGGGACTTGATGCAAACGGGTTATCTGACATAACTCCTTCTAAATTCATTGACGGATTTTGATAAAGTTTGCGTAGAATGTTCCTAGTCACCTGACTAAGTGAATATAAAGTCGCGTTTCTTTCATTATTATGCTGCGTCATAGAAAAATGGGTCTTAATGCAAAAAAGTGGCATATTGGTCAATTTCTACCAGCCACCGAGAATTGGGTTAGAATGTTAGAGAACATTTAACGTTGTGATTTGTTATGATAAGGATTAAAGACACCAAATAGGGAATAATGGCAATATCTAATGCTTCGCTAAATCGGCATGTAGCAGGAGTATGGGTAGTCAAAGCAATTTCAGGTGAAATTCATCATAACTAATATTGGTTTTGGGGTAGAAATAAAAAATGCAAAATTGTGAGTCGATATGATTGAAATTAAGAGAGATATATAGAGACAAAAGGTGTATACTTTCTTTTGCCTCTCAGTATATTTTACGACTAAATAGCCTACCGCCATTTGCTATAGCACGGTGGGGATTGTGCATGCTGGGATGGGTAAATCTACGGACAAATTTGCCTCGCTTCAGCTAAGACATTTTGCAATAACTTCCTTATTTCTGCGCCAATTAAAAAACGGTGAGCTCTTTCCCCCGATGTATGCTTTACACGAAACCCTTTTGTACTTTTTGCGACCGACCAGAAAAACGACAAAAAATCTGGTCGTTTTTCAGGTCAGTTGGGATCCATTTTTGGGAAAAATATGGGGAGTTTTCAAATAAGTAATACACCTGAGGAAAGCGCTCAGTAAGGCGGGATACATGCAACAAACCGCTTGAAAATTGACACAGTAATAAGAAAATTATTGCACAATTTCCTACCTGAAGAGTGGCTTATTTTGCCGTAGTCGTTATCATTCCGTTTTCTGGTCATTTGGGATCAATTTTTTGAAAAATTAAAAGGTTACCACAAATAATCCATGTATCCGAGGAAAGGGATTTTCAAGGCGGGGTACATGCAACAGACCTTTTGAAAGTCGACAAAGAAATTAAGGAGTTATTGCAAAATATTTGACAAGATTCGAGATTATTTTTCTCCGTATTCGTTATCCATCTCAGCATGCACAATCCCCACCGTGTATAGGTTATAAATTTATATTTGTGTCCAATGAAAAAAAGATACGCCTTATAAATTCTCACGGATTTGGGGACTTTTATCTTATTTTATTGTTTTTACCCTAAATAATTGATATAATATCCGCGATTTCGTTTGTATTATTAATAATTCTCATGCTAAAATAACACCCCCCAAACAAGACCGGTTTTGACGTCCCTGAAGAATGTTTGCTTAAAACCCCAAAATGGAAACGGCATTGCATTGATGTTATAGCAAGATACCTCGTAACTCCAGCTATATAATTAAGCTGGAGTTACGAGGTTTTTCAATAACACCGACTGTTTTCCTCTTTTCTCTCAAGGATTGAAAAGAAAACCCACCAAAAATTATTAGGAATCCACTATGACGTACTAAATGGGTCAAAAGTCTATATAGGCCTAGAGCGTGCACGCATAAAATATACGCGTCGACGCATATATTTTCAACTGCTAGCGTAAATATTTATGCGTCCACGCGTAAATATACGCGTCGACGTATAAAATTTACGCGAGCAGATAAAATACGCGTCGACGCGTGTATTTACGCGAGCAGTTGAAAATTTCGCGTCGACGCAGGAATTTTCAACTGCTCGCGTAAATTTTATGCGTCGACGTGTAAATATATGCGTCGACGCATAAAATTTACGCGTGGACGCGTATATTTTATGCGTTCACGGTCTAAATAGACTTTTGACCCATTTGGTACGCCATAATCCACTTTATCAAGTATACAGTGGCGTCACGTTAGGACAATCTCAACGTGTGCAAGTCCTCTAATTGTACCGAAGTCCTCTAATGGTTGGTGTGCGTTCAAGCCTGGGTCCTTAGTTTGATCTGTATGCAAGAGACGGCTTTTTTTAAACCTAACTTTTTTTAAAAGTGAAACAAGAATAAGACACACCAATGAATGGTTATGATCTGCTACGGTATAGTTTAGAAAACTAGTCAATTACTATCAATGATTTATTGTCACCGATATGTTTGGCCAAGGATCCAACCCGCAACCTCCTGCCGTTTTTTAAAGCGTTAATTTTATGCGTCGACGTGTAAATATATGCGTCGACGCATAAAATTTACGCGTGGACGTGTATATTTTATGCGTTCACGGTCTAAATAGACTTTTGACCCATTTGGTACGCCATAATCCACTTTATCAAGTATACAGTGGCGTCACGTTAGGACAATCTCAACGTGTGCAAGTCCTCTAATTGTACCGCAGTCCTCTAATGGTTGGTGTGCGTTCAAGCCTGGGTCCTTAGTTTGATCTGTATGCAAGAGACGGCTTTTTTGAAACCTAACTTTTTTTAAAAGTGAAACAAGAATAAGACACACCAATGAATGGTTATGATCTGCTACGGTATAGTTTAGAAAACTAGTCAATTACTATCAATGCTATATTGTCACCGATATGTTTGACCAGGGATCCTACCCACAACCTCCTGCCGTTTTTTAAAGCGTAAATTTTATGCGTCGACGTGTAAATATATGCGTCGACGCATAAAATTTACGCGTGGACGCGTATATTTAATGCGTTCACGGTCTAAATAGACTTTTGACCCATTTGGTATGCCATAATCCACTTTATCAAGTATACAGTGGCGTCACGTTAGGACAATCTCAACGTGTGCAAGTCCTCTAATTGTACCGCAGTCCTCTAATGGTTGGTGTGCGTTCAAGCCTGGGTCCTTAGTTTGATCTGTATGCAAGAGACGGCTTTTTTGAAACCTAACTTTTTTAAAAGTGAAACAAGAATAAGACACACCAATGAATGGTTATGATCTGCTACGGTATAGTTTAGAAAACTAGTCAATTACTATCAATGCTATATTGTCACCGATATGTTTGGCCAGGGATCCAACCCGCAACCTCCTGCCGTTTTTTAAAGCGTAAATTTTATGCGTCGACGTGTAAATATATGCGTCGACGCATAAAATTTACGCGTGGACGCGTATATTTTATGTGTTCACGGTCTAAATAGACTTTTCACCCGTTTGGTACGCCATAATCCACTTTATCAAGTATACAGTGGCGTCACGTTAGGACAATCTCAACGTGTGCAAGTCCTCTAATTGTACCGCAGTCCTCTAATGGTTGGTGTGCGTTCAAGCCTGGGTCCTTAGTTTGATCTGTATGCAAGAGACGGCTTTTTTGAAACCTAACTTTTTTTAAAAGTGAAACAAGAATAAGACACACCAATGAATGGTTATGATCTGCTGCGGTATAGTTTAGAAAACTAGTCAATTACTATCAATGCTATATTGTCACCGATATGTTTGACCAGGGATCCTACCCACAACCTCCTGCCGTTTTTTAAAGCGTAAATTTTATGCGTCGACGTGTAAATATATGCGTCGACGCATAAAATTTACGCGTGGACGCGTATATTTAATGCGTTCACGGTCTAAATAGACTTTTGACCCATTTGGTATGCCATAATCCACTTTATCAAGTATACAGTGGCGTCACGTTAGGACAATCTCAACGTGTGCAAGTCCTCTAATTGTACCGCAGTCCTCTAATGGTTGGTGTGCGTTCAAGCCTGGGTCCTTAGTTTGATCTGTATGCAAGAGACGGCTTTTTTGAAACCTAACTTTTTTAAAAGTGAAACAAGAATAAGACACACCAATGAATGGTTATGATCTGCTACGGTATAGTTTAGAAAACTAGTCAATTACTATCAATGCTATATTGTCACCGATATGTTTGGCCAGGGATCCAACCCGCAACCTCCTGCCGTTTTTTTAAGCGTAAATTTTATGCGTCGACGTGTAAATATATGCGTCGACGCATAAAATTTACGCGTGGACGCGTATATTTTATGTGTTCACGGTCTAAATAGACTTTTGACCCGTTTGGTACGCCATAATCCACTTTATCAAGTATACAGTGGCGTCACGTTAGGACAATCTCAACGTGTGCAAGTCCTCTAATTGTACCGCAGTCCTCTAATGGTTGGTGTGCGTTCAAGCCTGGGTCCTTAGTTTGATCTGTATGCAAGAGACGGCTTTTTTGAAACCTAACTTTTTTTAAAAGTGAAACAAGAATAAGACACACCAATGAATGGTTATGATCTGCTACGGTATAGTTTAGAAAACTAGTCAATTACTATCAATGCTATATTGTCACCGATATGTTTGGCCAGGGATCCAACCCGCAACCTCCTGCCGTTTTTTAAAGCGTAAATTTTTTGCGTCGACGTGTAAATATATGCGTCGACGCATAAAATTTACGCGTGGACGCGTATATTTAATGCGTTCACGGTCTAAATAGACTTTTGACCCATTTGGTACGCCATAATCCACTTTATCAAGTATACAGTGGCGTCACGTTAGGACAATCTCAACGTGTGCAAGTCCTCTAATTGTACCGCAGTCCTCTTATGGTTGGTGTGCGTTCAAGCCTGGGTCCTTAGTTTGATCTGTATGCAAGAGACGGCTTTTTTGAAACCTAACTTTTTTTAAAAGTGAAACAAGAATAAGACACACAAATGAATGGTTATGATCTGCTGCAGTATAGTTTAAAAAACAAGTCAATTACTTTCAATGCTATATTGTCACCGATATGTTTGGCAAGGGATCCAACCCGCAACCTCCTGCCGTCTTTTAAAGCGTAAATTTTATGCGTCGACGTGTAAATATATGCGTCGACGCATAAAATTTACGCGTGGACGCGTATATTTTATGCGTTCACGGTCTAAATAGACTTTTGACCCATTTGGTGCGCCATTATCCACTTTATCAAGTATACAGTTGCGTCGCGTTAGGACAATCTCAACGTGTGCAAGTCCTCTAATTGTACCGCAGTCCTCTAATGGTTGGTGTGCGTTCAAGCCTGGGTCCTTAGTTTGATCTTTATGCAAGAAACGGCTTTTTTGAAACCTAACTTTTTTTAAAAGTGAAACAAGAATAAGACACACCAATGAATGGTTATGATCTGCTACGGTATAGTTTAGAAAACTAGTCAATTACTATCAATGCTATATTGTCACCGATATGTTTGGCCAGGGATCCAACCCACAACCTCCTGCCGTCTTTCAAAGCGTAAATTTTATGCGTCGACGTGTAAATATATGCGTCGACGCATAAAATTTACGCGCGGACGCGTATATTTAATTCGTTCACGGTCTAAATAGACTTTTGACCCATTTGGTACGCCATAATCCACTTTATCAAGTATACAGTGGCGTCACGTTAGGACAATCTCAACGTGTGCAAGTCCTCTTATTGTACCGCAGTCCTCTAATGGTTGGTGTGCGTTCAAGCCTGGGTCCTTAGTTTGATCTGTATGCAAGAGACGGCTTTTTTGAAACCTAACTTTTTTTAAAAGTGAAACAAGAATAAGACACACCAATGAATGGTTATGATCTGCTACGGTATAGTTTAGAAAACTAGTCAATTACTATCAATGCTATATTGTCACCGATATGTTTGGCCAGGGATCCAACCCACAACCTCCTGCCGTCTTTCAAAGCGTAAATTTTATGCGTCGACGTGTAAATATATGCGTCGACGCATAAAATTTACGCGTGGACGCGTATGTTTTATGCGTTCACGGTCTAAATAGACTTTCGACCCATTTGGTGCGCCATAATCCACTTTATAAAGTAAACAGTGGCGTCACGTTAGGACAATCTCAACGTGTGCAAGTCCTCTAATTGTACCGCAGTCCTCTAATGGTTGGTGTGCGTTCAAGCCTGGGTCCTTAGTTTGATCTGTATGCAAGAGACGGCTTTTTTGAAACCTAACTTTTTTTAAAAGTGAAACAAGAATAAGACACACCAATGAATGGTTATGATCTGCTACGGTATAGTTTAGAAAACTAGTCAATTACTATCAATGCTATATTGTCACCGATATGTTTGGCCAGGGATCCAACCCGCAACCTCCTGTCGTCTTTTAAAGCGTAAATTTTATGCGTCGACGTGTAAATATATGCGTCGACGCATAAAATTTACGCGTGGACGCGTATATTTAATGCGTTCACGGTCTAAATAGACTTTTGACCCATTTGGTGCGCCATAATCCACTTTATCAAGTATACAGTGGCGTCACGTTAGGACAATCTCAACGTGTGCAAGTCCTCTTATTGTACCGCAGTCCTCTAATGGTTGGTGTGCGTTCAAGCCTGGGTCCTTAGTTTGATTTGTATGCAAGAGACGGCTTTTTTGAAACCTAACTTTTTTTTAAAAGTGAAACAAGAATAAGACACACCAATGAATGGTTATGATCTGCTACGGTATAGTTTAGAAAACTAGTCAATTACTATCAATGCTATATTGTCACCGATATGTTTGGCCAGGGATCCAACCCGCAACCTCCTGCCGTCTTTTAAAGTGTTTCAATTTGTTCAAGGCGTCATTTCACGCATTATGCAGTTTCAATAGCTCAGTTGGTAGCGACTTATAAGCAGCAATTTACAAGCAAGTGGTCCCAGTTTGCCACTGGTTCGAATTCCAACTCGGCTATCTTTCTTTTCGACGTTCGATGAAAGTCTGTGACCCGAATCATTCGTCTTTCACCAATGGACTTTGTTTGAAAAAGTAATTCTAATTTTGGAAGAAAATAAACGTTACTTGCGGTACCGGTGAAGAAATACAATGGCAGCATGGATAGGTGCACTTGGAAAGAACGTTGTTTCAGTCAAATCATGGTAGTCAGTGCACCTATCCACCAGTACCACACATAGCTTTCTTTCCAAGCCACTGACTGCTTTATCACATAAACTTTGTCCATTGGTGAAAAAGAATGAATCAGGTCACATTGACTTTTCGGAAAGTAAGTTGGCTGAGCCAGGTTTCGAGCCAGTGTCATATTGAGATCCCTTAAATTGCCAGCCTGACTACTGACTGAGCTATTGAGGCTTGACGAAATATTTGTGAGGACATGTACTGTAACAGAAAAGAGTTTGTGTGAACCTATGCATACAGTCAAGAGAAAAACAAAATGTATGTATGTTCATTCATGTTTCACTCCCAAGTTTCTGAGGACCTGTGCATACAGCCATGGGAAAAACAAAATATATGTATGTGAGGACCTGTGCCAGCCGTCAAGCACACTCTCAAGTCACGTGACAAAAGCAAAGTGTGCATGTTCTGTGCGTCCAGACTACTTTTTAACGTTTAAATGAGGACTCGATTATTTTTCAATTTTCTATAATAGTATATCAAAATCAGTTGAATACAATGAAAACATTTTGAGGACCCGTGTGCAAGTCCTCTAATTGTACCGCAGTCCTCTAATCGTTGGAGTGCGTTCAAGCCTGGGTCCTCTAATTGATTGCCATACACACACACACACACACACACACACACACACACACACACACACACACACACACACACGCACACACACACACACACACACACACAAACGACTTTTGAAAACACTGCGGATGTTTAGGAAATTGATCGTTACAAGCAATATATTCATTATCCACAATGCTTTATACCCAAAGAGAGATTTTAAAAAATCCGAAATTTCATAAACAAAAATTTGTCGTCTGAAGCATCCATGAATTTGGAACAGTCTAAAATTTGATTGTCTGGTTATGGGTATACTGATAAAAATCAACCCCCCCCCCCCTCTGAATTGGCAATTACCGTGAAAAACGGTAATACCTCTTGTAACAAGGAGCTCCTCCTTTTCTCACACTATTGTCTACCCATAATTCTAAGTGGTTTTAAAATTCAACGTATATTAAAATTGGAATTTGGACTAGTCTAAAGTTTTGACGTATGGTTATCGGTTAAAAGTTCTGTTAATGTTACATCATAAATAGTATGCAGACAAATTCTAATGGTTTATCATTGTATGTTGTATGATCCTGTAGGCAATCCACTAACTGCATTTCTTTTGAACCATTGGCTTTAAAAGGTGGTCGGTGATAATTCTTATTCTTTCTCATAGTATTTTCATGAATGCAGAGCGCACAAAAATAAATGAGCACCTATGCAGATAGCATACACATATAGCAGCCTGGACAGCCTCACAGTGTATGTAGAACATTTGTTTGTTGTCTAAAGGAAGTTTGAGTCAGTATTTATCTACAGAGTGTGAATTAAAGACTCCAACCAGACTGTGCGGACGCACAGGCTGGTCGGAATCTTAACTTGAAGCTCATATCAAATAGTTAAAAATGCCACGCACCACTTCATATATAAATAACCCATATGCTAATGGCCGTCCAAGCCGCCGTCCATAGCGCAATTGGTAGCGCATCAGACTCCAAATCTTCAATCATGGGGTGTCATGGGTTCGATTCCCGGCGGCGTCCCTCACCAATGGGCGGATAATCGTGAACCTAAGTGGGATAGCTGCTGGAGGCTAGGAAAGGATGTGGTAGTACTGGTACGAGATATACCAGGAATCCATTGCTAGGTGCTCCAGCCGCCGTGGTATGACTGAAAAGTGTTAAAAGCGGCGTTAAGTAAGAAAAAAGCTATCTAAAGAGAGTATAGTGAAAGCTCTGATCAGACCGTGTGGATGCAGAGGCTGATATTAGTCTTTACATACTAAACCCCCACGAAAAATAGTTGGCAATGTTATATACTATGTCAAAGGAATACATTAATTCCAAAAGCCCGAGACGATCACGAGATGGACAGTACTTCTGAATCATGGGTCGGACTCTGCTTGTGCGTTGTATCTCCACTAACAATCATAAGGCCGTTACAGTACTATTCAATAAAACACACACATTGTCGATCTAGATATATTTCTCACGCATTTTTCTTGCTCTTTCTCATTGGCCTTAGTACCCAGATCTCATCTTTCTAACGTTTTTGATATAAATCGATTTTCAATCTTGAACTTTTTCGACTGTTCAAGCTGGGAGAAATAATACTTATGCAAATAGATCAACGACTGTTCCTTTTAAATCGAACCAGCTTAGTGACATTTACATCTGACGTTTCTCTTCATTATTATCTAACACTTGAGATTAAGATAAAGAAGACGGGGACGATTACATCTGAAATATGATATCAAGGGACTAGCGCAAACTGTCAAAATTTTCCATATAGATATGATTACGTACGATAGCGTTGCACTTGAGCGTTGCACTTAGACATACCTGTTTGATATTGCCTTTCGAATGTAAGCGGTAAGCTCTTGGCACTCCATGTTTAGTGGTATGTTCTTTATTATAGAAAGTGTTGTAGCATGGAGTTTCAAAGTCTTTAATTGCATCTTTCTCCTTAGCCACTGGATTTCTGACAATTTTGACTTGTGAGTACTTGGCCGCGGGTAAAGAAGAATACTCGGAGTGGTCAATCTCCGTCGGAACCAAGTCAAGTTTTTCATACATGTTTTCTTGGCCGTTGATGTCAACGTCAACTTTAAAGTGGAACATATGTGTGTGTACATTTCCGAGTACGTTATCAGCCAACTGAAAACCGTAGTTCTTATCTGCCTCTGTGAAAAAAGAGCCGATGATATATCCGGTGGATGCAACCTTCACATGAACGGCGCCATTTTGATGGAACATGAAATCAACAATATAATCGTAGTTTACCACTGTGATAATCGTACGAACAACGAGAGCTGTGTCCATCATACCCTCGAAAAATTTAACGTTAAAGAATGCACCGTTCAGATGGCGTCTAAGCGGCATGTTTGTATTATGTTCGAATACACAGAAGGCCCTTGGTATTTCTATCGGTTCATCAGAATATTCAAATGAATACGTGGAGCTGAGAAAAGTGGATTCTTCCGGACAATCTACCCCCGCCACTAAAGAACGTGACATGGTTCCTAGTAACCACAAACTGTCGATGAAATCTGCAGCCCTGTGAGACGGACTGCTACTAGAATAGTACACTGCCAACTCTTGCAAACTTAGTTCATAAACAATACGATCATTGTTATAACGGATGTCAAATAACTGTGGTCCCGAAAATGTCGACATTCTGATATCAAATGACCAACTCATGTACGATATATGTCGTCCTTTTATTGAATATCTTTGACCTTTAGGACTAACAAGCCTTGGAGGTGGCATGGGTTTATCAGGGAAGAGTTTGCCTCTCCTGTGCATCGCTGAAAATAATTCCTTATTAGATTTTGGATATGTTACTTTCGTTTTCTTTATTGTATCGGCAGCATATCCCCTGACAAGATCTTGGACGGAATCAAAATTTTGTCCAGAGTAGTACAACTTAGTTATGTTGAAGTCGTTCGAAGTTATGTCCACTTGCATTTGCATGTCTACCTGATGAAGCGTGAAGTACTCTACATCAGCCGCAAGGGTCAGCCAAGCAAATCGTTTTGTTGTATCTCCACTAAGAGCAGATGAATAAGGTGTTATGGATTTTATCACCATACAATTATCGGAGCAATCTTTTAACCGCCCACCATAACTTTCCTCAATTATGTGTCCAAGAGAATCATGCACAAGTTGTTCAACAGAAGGCAGAGCAACCATAAAGTCTACAGCAGAGAAAGGTCGGAAAGTGTGAGAAACCTTTCTATAAAGTTTCTTGTATCTCGGTGCATCTGCTGGTCCGACGATATATTCTTCTGCAGCCGGGCTTGGTGAAGATCCTCGAATAATTGTGACAATGGCTTCTCTAACTGGCTGTTCAGCACCGTTATCCAGGTATGCTAGAGTTGCTGTTTTCTCTGGAATATGAAGCTCGAGGAATTGTATATAGTTATTTTGAAGTGAGTGTTCAAAAGCAGATGAAACAAGAGCAAGGTCGGATTGCTTGTAAAGAAAGGTTCGAACGTTTGCTATCTCGTCCTTGGTCAAGTCGTGAAATGGAGGGAGTTTATCCGGTGTCGATGTATCAATTGGAAGTGTGTAAGACGCACAGTCTTCAACAGTGTCCTTTGCATAAAGTTTCCATGTAACTATTGCCAAGACAACGGCCAAAACGAGGACGATGAGAGATAAAAATGCAATGACAACTCTGGATTTCCCAAGATTTTCACCCATTGTGAACAGTTATAAATGGTCACACCCACAGACCTGGAATTAAACCAACAGAAATTAAGTCATCATTTTGAAATATATCTCTTTGTCTGTGTTTTCGCAATCCAAAGAACTGTAAGTTAGTACCAACAACATATTTGCTTGACATCTCCAACAATTTTACATATGCGTTGGGCACATACATTGAAAAGCATGCATGCATAGCCACCCAGGACATTCAAAGTCATATTCGCTAATCGACTATAGAGGTTTTTGGTCAGTATTTTCCTATAGAGCGAACAGTGAAGACTCTGGTCAGAATGTGTGGTTGCTCTAGCTGATTTGAGCCTTTGCTTGGCGCTCATGTACAGTTATTGGAAAAGTCAATTAGATAAATTTATCCATGAATCAACTACACGAATTTCATACGTATACGGTATACTAAAACGAAGAAAGATTGTCAAATAAATTATTTATCGGTTTCGTTTACGGTAATTTTGATTGATGCTTGAAACTAGCTTTGATGTTGGGGGGACGAGCAGATCTTCCGAGTTTCGTGATCTGAATGTCGCACTGTTGTACTAACGTTAACTAAGAACGTGTTCCGTGAATTGTCTAGTTTTCTCAGTGGATTTTACTAGATCGACCAGTGAAACGATAATGTTATATTTCCTTTCTTGCACTCGATTTTAAATCATCGCACAGCATATCATTTTGACGTTATGTCCGTTATGCCAGTAACATGACGCGTTTTCTTGAGTTTATGCCAATTAAAATCACATTTTGTCACTTGTTTGCATAAGCAAATTACCGATATTTGAACAAAAGCTTAATACCAATTTGATTTTTAAACTCAGTCGAATTGACGAATCGCTGGCATCGCCCACTGAACTGCTACAGGAAGTTCAACTTTAATATTCAACGGCTTTATTTTGCAAAATGTATGGCCAGTAATGTAGCAAAAAGATAGAATGGACACGGTGATAGAGAGTCCGGTGCGCTACCAACTTCGCTATGGCCGCCGCACATTAAGACGGAACATTATCAATAATCGGTAAGCTGTCTATAGATGTACAAGTTAAAATGAGTGATCAAGGTCAATTTTGTCTACAAAATTGACCTTTGGTCAGTCACTATAACTTGTACATCTATAGTCATATTTATTTAGACAAATAAACATATAAATTGTCTTGTATATAACATAGAGATAAATTGTAGCATTTCATTAACACGTCAAGAGAAAATTGTAGTTTTACATAAATATCTACATGTACGTAAACGCTGAAATGAACGTCCTTGTTTCTACACCGGCGAACGTGTTATGTTTCTTTTTCAATCATACAGGGTTTCACGATATAGGCGTTAGCAATGATGCTCTTCATTTAATTATTGTATTTTTTGTATTAACCTTGCTGAATCCGGAATGTTCCTATTTTGGAAGGAGGTAAGACAAAGATCAGCCTGCACATATGTGCAGGCTGATCTGTGTCTAGACCACCTGCTTGTCCTTTTATAACCAGCTTTATTTATACCATTAATTTTCCTGACCAACCCAAATTTGCTGCTTTCTGTGCCGTAAGTCCTTTGATTTTAACACAATATTGAAGAGCATTTTATTCAGCATAACAAGGTTTAATGATAAATCATGAGGGGATACACAATGGACGTCTCTTCTAAGGCTTGTAGTAAGATGTACATTAATAGTTTTTATTCTTCGGAATGGATTTTAACCGAATATCGACGGGTTGTGGTTTTTGGTGCAAGAAAAACATGGAAACTACTGCTACATAAGTTATTTTTGCAAAGAAGATTGAAAGTGCACAAGCCTATTGCAATAGAAAGCACTATTCATAATCAAGTTACGAATGTTTTCTTCTAGGAAATCAGTGGTTATGACATGATAAGCCAATGATCAAACCGGACACGATTTTTCAAGTGAAGTTCCGTTTGATATTAAACTGCGTTATTTTTCAAAATTTATGGCCAGTAACATGGTTGCTTTTGCGAAACTGTAGCTATGGCGTTTATGTTGACAAAATGCTTCACATGAACGCGATGCAATGTTGGAGTTTAAAGTTCACTATGGCTCTATATGAATCCTTTGAACGGTCCGTAGATCTTTTACTTACGATATCAATCAGTCAATTGTCAAAATGTTAATGGTTCTGAACCTTTGTCATGCTGAATATAATCCTGTCTTTAATTGATCAAAAATCAAAGCACTGAAATCTCCGGAGGAACTAGTTGCAGGTCAATAAATTTTTTGAAGACTGATTTTATAAACAATCCTCGCTTGAAAGGGACGAACAGGTGGTGTAAACTAAGATCAGGCTGCACATATGTACAGGCTGATCTTCGTCTACATCTCCTGCCCTGCCAAAACAGGAATATTCTGGGTTCAGCGTGACAAGGGTTAACATGAAATGAAACATTGAGGTTGTCTTATTAAGTGCTTTGCAGTTTGTAGAAATTCTACTAAAACATGAACATTTACCTTAGTACATGATCCAACTCGCGGTTGATCATATATTGTCGAAAATTTTACAAGTTTCCCACACAATTATTAACGAAAAAAACAAATTTAATACCGTTAAACACCCCTCGTTATTCACCGACACCATTAAACGTAGTTTCCTCTTGCTTATCCGCGAAACACTCTGAAGCGTACAATAAACAATAAATTACAACTCTTAGCATTTCGGTTAATAGTTGATTACGTTAACTGCGCGTGAAATCGAAGATTTGCCAGCTTTAAGATAAAATGTTGTGGAAAATTCGTAAACTAATAGGTTCCGCCTTTTAATCTCGACTTTCTGTCGATAGTTTTTGTAGAAAAAATTTCAAAGCCCCAGCCGAACTCGGAGATGGTGCATTATTTATGGGGGAAGAACGAGAGAAAAGTAAAAAGTCGTAGTGATATGTTTCTCCTTTCTAAGCGATATTTCAAAAAATTAAGACATGTATTTTTCAATTTTATTTTGAAAAACATCAATTTTGGCGTGTATTTACCCATTACCAGACAATAAAATAATAGACTGCTACAAATTAAAAAAAGTTACAGACGACAATTTAAAGTTGATGAGATTTTAGAAATGTATGTTTTTTGGGGTAGAAAACGTTGTGGATAATGAGGAAAGTACTTGAAACAAACAAATTCTTCATTTTCCACAATGTTTTCTAAAGCTTATTACTTGAGGGTCGTTGAAAAGCGTCAACGTGTGGAAATGGGTTAAAGGGTAAGGGTGTTTCATGCACTTACCAGCAGTAAGCGAACAGGGCGGATTTAGAACAAATATATTTATATTTCTATCGGTGGATATCTTGAATAACTGTCCGGGAAAATTGTATCTAATTGTTTTGAAACTTAATCCGGGATTCTGCGTCTCTGTGATTTCATACTTGATAAACATTACGGGAAAAGGATAAAATGCTTCTAAGAAGCAATTTCTCCTTTTCCCTCATTATTTTCTACCTCACAGGAGGGTTTAATTGCAATTTGTATCCAATTTACATTGTCGTCTGCAACCTCTTTGAATTATAAAGCAAAAATTTAGGCTGGTCAAAAAGATGGTGATCGACGAAAATACAGAGTCAAATATATTTGTTGAAAAAGAGCCAAAATGGTATGAAAGGTTTTAAAACATTGTGTAAAAAGGAGAAAGTGCTTGTAACAAGCAGTTTCTCATTTCGTTTATGTTGTTTCCCAAAGCTACTTGCCTTCAGTACTCCAAAAGACAAGATCGTGTTTAAATGGATTAAATGTCGGATACCAACACACCCCATCCCTCCACCAATCAAATAGCTAATTTATATCTAATATTTCATATTAATATTTTTTCTAAAAGCGAAAATGTCGACCCAATTCAGGCAACCTTGTTTGCTTAGTCTGACCAACGTCAACTCTAGATGGTCCCCGTTTTGCATGACTTTTTTTAGGGGGGGGGTCCTTTCGCATAATAGATCACGAATCTTTACTAACCTTATTACCAAATAACGCATTAAACATGGTGGTGTTATCGTTCTGGATAGATCGCCGCTCTTAATCAAACATCTATTAACCAATAAAGTGATTCCGTTTAAACCGGAGGTCAACTTTGCACCAAATACTCAAGTCGTTCCCAATGTCAGAGGTGCACCCCTTTTCATTCGTAGAATGGGTCCTTCTTTGCACGATTGGTCCTTTTTGCATGACGGGTTATTTATTTTATTTTGGAGGGAGAAGGTGTCCTTATCAGACCTTCATAGTAATAAAATAACGAATTGAAGAAATAGGTGAATTTAAATATAAGCTTATATAAGTTGTAGTTACGACGTTTAGGTCGCCAACCAACTGTTTTCCTTTTCGTTTCTCATCTCAGGGTGGATAACTTCGATACGCGTATATTCCGAGGGCGGAAAATGAGGATTTTGTGAATTGAAATGACCAAACCTTGGTATTATTGATAAAAATGCAGCCCGTGCATAGAGACTGGTACCACTGTCGACTTTAATAAAGCAGGTATACACCGATTTTCGGTACATACACTGAAAGCCTGGCCCGTAGGATTTTTTCCTTACTAAATTCGAAAACGAGGCTTACGCATGCGCAGCTAATTTTGTTGGAAAATTTGGACACGCCGCGGGATTTCCATCCAGTACGATAAAAAAAATCCTACTTTGTAGTTTTAAAGCATTCAGTTTTAATGTTAAAACATCTTCACATGATCAATCGAATTTGTGTGCAAGAAAAAGCTTGGAATGTCATCCTTTTCATGTAAAATATATAAAGTACTCTGCGTTCCGCTTCAGCCATATTGTTTACAAACAATGGACCAGCCAATCAGATTCGATGTTTGGGTATACGTCATTAAATGCCCATCAGCCAATCTCTATATGCAGTCGTTTGGGATCTACCGGTCGGCTTTGTTAAAGTCTACGGCGGTACCGGTCTACCCGTACATACTTATCTATAGTTAGTCCGAGCAAAGGCGACTAATCAAGAAAAGGCTCTTGCAGCAATACAACAACCGGATGTTTACAGATTATTTGGCGCTTGTGCGCGTGATCTATTGTATTCAAGATCGAGCGCACCATACAATTACTTTTTGTTATCATTAGGGGTGGGGGGTGGGGGGTTAATGACGTCACGCGTGTGTAAGAATTTTTAAGGCTCTACTACTATAGAAATGATCTTTTGAAAAAGAAATTTGATTCAACAGAGTCAACCAGAGGGCCGCATTCTGCAAAATAGGTAGATAATAAGATGGATTAGACCTTCTAGATCCAGAAAATAGTTAATCCCTTTCCTGCTTATCAAAATTTTAGACCTGTCCAAATCCAAAGAATTTACAGACGAAAATTTAAAGTAGAATTAAACTTCGGTAGGGAAGAAAATATTGTGGTAAAAAGGAGAAATTGCTTGTTAAAGCAATTTCTTCTTTTTTTTCAATCTTTTCTAAATTATAAAATCAAATCGACGTAAAAATCGGGGATTGAATAGGAAATGGTTAAGGAGCGAAAAATATTTATCTTGGCCATTCTGTGCAGTATTGATCCTGGCCATTTTGTGCAGACTGGCCAAGGTCGATAGTTCCAAATCGAAAGGTTTCTTTTCGCTTGACGGATCTCGTATTTATATATACACGCAGTCTGATCTGTGTCTGAACTTCTTGATACATGTAGTAAGTATAGCGTTTGGGAGAAGTGTTGATTTTAAAGAATAAGGGCGGTACTCGATGAACCACTTCCCAGCTGGCTGGAAAAAGATAAACACTGAATGGTTCAACAATATACACGGGATGGAAAATTCTGACAGCTTGATTAATCTGTATATTTTACTGCTATACCAGGCGAGATAAAATAACACTTTCAGAGATTAAAAGAATCATCGTGTAAACACTATTCTTGAGAGTCTAATGATGACGGCAATAGAAGGAACGCGAATATCAATCAAAGGATCAATGGACTAATAAAACCCTTCATTTAGACCGGAAGTGAACTTTAAACTCGGGCATTGGCCGATATTTAAGTCAAGCATGTTTGTTGCTTTGGGGGCTTTAAACGTCTTAACTAAAGCTTGCGGCGTTTAGGTCGCCAACCATCCATTTGACTTTTGTTACATCTTGTTTCATTCTACTTGAGGTATATTTTTCAAAATATTGATTGAATGGGGTTTAATGCCAATTTTAACCGTATTTCAGTTATATCGTGGAGCACCTAAAAATGGATTCCTTATATTTCTCACACCAGTACAACCACTACATCCTTTCCTAGCCTCCAGCTGCTATCCCACTTAGATTTACGATTATCTACCCATTGGTGAGAGACAAATGTCGTAATATGTGACGCCGCCGGGGATCGAACCCATGACATCCTATGACTGGGAGTCTTATGCGCCAACCGACTGCGCTATGACGGCGGCATTTTTCAAAATAACAACGTTTAATGTCTTAGCGGAAGTTCCCGTCAATTTTCGGACAGCATTTTGATTAATCGAGAGAAATGTAATTCGTTAGTGGGTACCTTGATATTGTAACTACAACTTGGATAATATGTAGCTACGGTATTTTGCAGTCATCATCGAAATGGTCAAATATAACTTCGTGGGGCGAGCAACATGATGTTACAACAGCTTTATTCAAACGACGATAGGTGAGGGAGATAAGAAGCTTCGGACTTATACCGACTCGTCATAAAAGAGTCATTAGATTCGAAAAAATGAGAGTCTTTCCTGTCAATTAGGATTTGAATCACTATAATACTTCAATTTAGAAATCAATCGACGGATCGCCGGTCACGCCCACTGAGCTCCGACAGAAAGTTACTCTTGGAATTTAAACGGTGTTGTTTTGAAAGGTTTTATGGTCAGTAGCATTTTACAAAATAGTAAAATGGTTGGTTGGTGATGTAGTTACGATGTTTAGGTCGCAAAACCAAAAAAATGGTTCACATAATTATCGGAGTTCAAAGTCTAAAGCCGCAGCGCAGTTGGTAGTGCGTCAGACTCCTAATCACGGGGTCCCGGGTTCGTTCTCCGTTCGCGGTATGCAGATGTCCTTTCATGCATTTGCCTCCAACCAATAGATGGATAATCGTAACCCTAAATGTGTTGAGCAGCTGGGGACTAGGAATGGATGTAGTG
Organism: Fragum fragum; assembly: GCA_946902895.1. Taxonomy (NCBI): domain Eukaryota; kingdom Metazoa; phylum Mollusca; class Bivalvia; order Cardiida; family Cardiidae; genus Fragum; species Fragum fragum. The sequence continues at coordinate 4,692,017 of OX336370.1, read as the reverse complement.
GTACTACTAGTGTGAGAAATGCCAGGAATCCATGGTTTTGTGCTCCGCCGCGATTTGACTGGAATACTGTTAAAAGGGGGGTTAAACCGATTCAAACAAAATTAAAACTTAAATGAAAAATCTGATTGGTTGAATAACTTTTGATAAGTATGTGCGATCTGTCAATTAGCGAATCAATTCAACGAGCACTTGTTGTCGGAATCTCAAATACATATAGAAAGTGAATACCCGTACAGCTAAGTCAACCGAGACTGACAGTGATGAAAGCTTGCATTAACGTATATTAACCAATAAAATACCTGTATAAACATCATTTTATGTACAGAGCTGTTCGATCCCCGACGGCGGCACTCATCCTTCCCACTATTTGTCTCTCACCAATGGGTCGATAATCGTAGACCTATGTGGGATAATATGCAGCTGGAGGCTATGAAAGGATGTAATGGTAGTACTGGTGTGAGCAATAGGATTACATTGTTAGGTGCTCCAGCCGCCGCGATATAAATGAAAGATTGTTGAAAGCGGCGTAAAAAACCATTCAAACAAACAAAACAAATGTGCAGAGCTTGTGCACGTGACTATTCGTTTTATCAAGATGGCCCAACCGTACTCTTTCTAAAGTGTCTGGCTTTTCTCCATTTCCGATATCAAACGATCATTGTTTAAGATGACGTCACTAACAATCTCTCAAGAGTTTGGCTACTGTAGATGCCATGACTGCAAAAAGGTGTAGACCACGCAAACTGCGAAAGACAAAAAGCACTAAGTTTGTTTAGTGGTCAGAAAATACTTATTGCCTTCTTCAAAAGTAATATTTTTACACGCCAAGTTGCGTTAGATGAGAGGAAATCAACGAGTTAATTTTCATGGAAAACATATTAAATCTATGTTTCGAACTAATCCAAGCACTACTTATATTCCTTACACATTTAAACCGATAACGTTTGTTATTCAATACTGAACCACTTAAAACCTGTGCATTTTTTCGATATAACCAAATTATTTAGCTTCACTAACCGAAGCCAGGTGGTATTTTTACATATCGTAGTTTCCGTTATGAAAAATCTCCCACGAGAATGCGCTGAAAGGCGTTGAAAAACGAGTCCGAGGGACGAGTTTTTCTAGTGCGTAACAATGTTTTTTTAATGCATAACATGCATATTCGAGTGAGAGATTTTTCATATCAAAAGGACTCGTTGGTTATATTCGAAACAGCTTTATTTTTTCAAATGTTGCCCATTTATTTCTATCGTATTCGTCATCTTCGGTCCCTGGGAACCGCGCACATTGATATCAAAGGATTTTGTATTCAGTAATTTCTGATCGCCATCTTGGATTGTCTTTCAAAGTGGGCGAGGGCTTAAGAGGAATTCTTGAGTGAATTTCCGTATTTTAAGACACTAAGAGAAATGTAGTGCCAGGCAAAAAATAATTTGGGCGAAACATATTCTGTATATAATGGCGACTACCAAATCTTCGATCTAAAGGCATTGGGATATTTCGAACATCGATCGACCACAGAAGACTTTTACATGGACAGAATTATAGGATAGGCAGTGTGTGATCACTCAGTCTCCTGACTTGAGCTTTCAAAACAGCTCATGCGGATTAGGTTTGAGTGTCTATCACTTTTAAAGCAATATTAGCAGTATTCGAGGTCTGGTATAATTCTGGACGCTACGAAAACTTGTGCATTTGTTTGAGTCAATCAGTGATAACACAGATATTCAGGTTTGTAATTGTTTTAAAAGAATTTTTAACAAAACAGTTATTTTGCTGTTATAGTTATTAACGATAGTTTCTTATTTTACCGTTTTTAATTGATTTGTAGCCTTGAGAATTTAAATGTTATAGGTCACCGTCCATATCTCGCTTCCCCCTCCCTACCTCATTCACCTTTATTTAACATGAAAGTTGTAAAATACGTAGCTTATGATTTAAAAACTTAAGACGGCTGTTTTGTTGTTATTGTCGTTGTTGTTGTCTTTTTATGTGGAGGATTTGGTCAGAAGCTTTATTTTAGACGTGAAATTAATAATATTTGCTATTGATATTAACCAGGAGCGATCCGGTCCTTTGAAAATAAAAACAGATCCCGATTTTCGGAGTGAAAGTTGATATCATAACTAGTGAAGACATCATACAGCTGTTATTTCTGCATGCGGCGTCGTATAACGTTTTCACGTCGTGCGCACTTATACAATCTTCAATTTCTTCTTCTCCTAAACAAGTTGACCAACCTTTCTTATCGCTGGTATTTCAAACAGTTGAAATCTACCCTTAACTGCGGTAGCTAGTGGAACAAAATGGGGAAGTAAATCTTAGAATCTTCTTCAAGAATTTGAAATCTTATTGGTTAAGATCGAACCATCGAAAAGGAAACAAAGGTAGATTAACAAATATGTTTATATCGTGGTTTAACAATCAACTTACCGTAACTACAGTTATAACCAAGCTGTACTAAAGGCATTTTATCGCCCAACGACGATATTATAGTAATTTGTTTGTTTGAATGGGGTTTAACGCCGCTTTTAACAGTATTTCAGTCATATCGCGGCGGCTGGAGCACCTAACAATGAATTCCTGGTATTTTTCACACCTGTACTACCACTACATCCCATGATTGAAGATTAGGAGTCTGACGCGCTACCGACTGCGCTATGACGGCGGCTGATGTTATAGTGAATATGATGACCATGATGAGAGAAGCTGTACTAGATAGATAAAATTATCATAATAAATCATTTCAATAGAAACATGCATGCTTTTAAAATAACAAATTGAACTTAGCCTTTGGACAAAGCAGTGTTACTCAGTTTTGTTCAATCATAACTTTTCAAAAATAATTTCAAAATTTGTATTCATCTTTTCTTCATTAAAATTCAACTTGCATCATAACCCTTGTCATGCTGAATAAAATCCTCTCCAAAATTATGTTAAAATCAAAGGACTGAAGGCACAGAAATCACTCATTTTGCGAAGGTAAATATTTAGAAAATTAATAGTATGAACAATGCTAGCTTTAAATGGGCAAGCAGGATGCCAAGACAAAGGTCAGACTGCACATATGTGCAGTCTGATCTTTGTCTAGACCTCCTGCCAAAACAGGAATATTCCGGGTTCAGCATGACAAGGGTTAATTTTGTTTAAAAGCAAAACTTTTCTATTTTGTTTAATTACATTTATTAAATCCAATAAAAATAGGTCTATCTCGTAATGTATGACGTCACGCAAATTCTAGATATATCCGATGTCAAGGGATCAAAATTGACCATGTCAGCCCAATTAGCTCAGTTGGTAGAGCACTTGCCTTCAAACCGCAAGATCACGGGTTTGAGCCCTGTGCTGACCATATCAACTAACAAACTAATTTTCTTTCGGACGAGACGTTAAGCCGAGGCCACGTGTGACGATGCTATCCATCGAGCACATTAAATAACCAGGTGGAGCTCTCAGCAGTTTCGTCCTGTATCCTTGCAAAATCCCCCGTAACAACTGTCTCCTGGGTGCGTCGCTCATATGGGCAAGTGCTACGGTAGCGACGATAAATAAACGGAAATACACACACACACATTGACCAATCTCTGCTTTCAATCAAACAGTTAGTCGACCGCTATAGATTGGAAGTTAACTTTGAACTCTGACATTGGCTGACATTTTGTTGGTTTGGAAACTTATTCCATTCCCCAATAACAAAAATTTAGACTAGTCCGAAGTTGCAGACGACAAGTATTAGTCGATGAAATTTTAGAATTCTTTGAACATTGGGGTAGAAAACACAAAGGACAATGAAGAAATTGCTTGTTACTAGCATTTTTTCATTATTCCCAATTATTTCCAAAGCCTTTTTCTTAAGGGGCGTAAAGGGAGGGATTGTGTGGGAATAGGTTAAATATCGTAACTACCATCCAACCATTCTTCTTTTTTGTTACATGCAATTGGCCATAAATTCTGAAAAATAACGCCGGTTAAAATCGAAATGGAACTTCCTGTCGGAGTCAAAGGGAGGGGGTAACGGAGTAAATTGGAGGGACCATCGATTGGTTAATTCTAATTACAACCGATGTTTTTGGGATGAAATCTGTATTGATATGGATTCATTTGTTAACCATCTTATCACAAGGTAAGTTATATTTGAATCACTATTTGAGGTGGGGCCAGGTTGCCATGATGGCAGGAAAGACGTAGCATTGCCTGTTTTTTTTAAATACTATTATCGGTAGTTTAGATACTAATAGAAACTCGTATTACTATGGTTCATGCTATGGCCAAGATGTCATAGTTGTACTGTATATTAGCGCGCTCTTTCTTATGTAGAAGCAAACGTAAGAATACATTGAGGACTTTTTCATCCCGAACCGGATATGTGATAACTTAATCAGGCTGAAATTAAACAGGGATTTCTTTTTTAACTCCAATGTTTCTGACCTACAAGATTTGGAAAGATAATCTTTTCCAGATTACCTTGTCTTTGCCACTTATAAATTATGACAATTGAATCCTCAACTTGTTGCATACCCTAGCTGATTTTTACGAGTTCGTTCAAGTGTTGTTTCGAAGGTCATATGTGGGCTCTCTCCGGGCTCGCTATACTAAACAGAAATAGAGAAGGGAAAAGTTTTTTATGTGAAACCAGAAAGCTTACAACATTTTATTTTGTATATGGCATCCCCTTTTCTAATGTTTGTCAATGTGATTTATTACATTTGGTGTGTGCTTAAGCACACCCTTAAAAACCTGGAAAATCGTATCTCCGTAGAAGTGGTTTTGTTAACAAATTTTGACTTTGAAAATTAGCAAATGCTCTGACTAATTAGAAAAAAGTTTAGCACTTCAGTACTTTGAGTGCTTTGATCATCTTTAACTTCTGAAGCCTATTAATAGGTTTGCTGCCTAGATGCATGCAAACTAATGAGAAATTGTGCGATTCTGAGGCTTGACAGATATAAACAACAAACACAATAGATTTTATCATGTACCTTTTCTGTCTACTGGCTAATTTTGATAGACAGTATACAGACTTGCTGTCATGTAACGATAAACGCCGAACCACCTTCATAGACAGCAGAGGCGGCTGCCATGAACAAAGAAACGCAGTCCATAAACCCAGTTTAAATACTGAACTGACTGTTATTTGCAATAGATTCAGTTAATTTTAGCCCTACTTTTAAATAGAATTTTATACACTTGTGCATATTAAATTCCGATAGCTTTCTCATTGCAGTGTCAGTTGGATGCTAAAACCTTGTAACCCTACGATTTAAACAAGCTTCAAAACTTGTGTTGACTCAAATAACGTGGCATTGAGATGTTTTATCACTCGTTTTCCTTTCTCTTGGTAAGTCGACCAAACAACCATATATCAAACTCGCATTTACCCATCATTTGACGGTTCATTGGCAATAGCCTATAACCCCCGACAAGACCGATCGACTGAGATATCAGCAACGTTAGATTTCTTGATTAGTAGTGAGTAACAATAAAAAGAAAATCCGTTGAATTAAGACATAGACGTCGCATCCATAGCTTCTTCTATACTTGCGATGTTTAGTTTGCCAAACAAAAACTTGATATAAATATCAAGGTCAACAAATACTAAACTATTTTTTTTTTATTTTCATGGAGGTATGCAACGAAGAACCTAATCAAACTGTGTGAATACGCGATGTGGAATTATACATAAATGTGATTAGTTTTTTCGTTTCATACATCCATGAAAACAAAAAAAAAATATTCTATTCATCTAATGATATCTTGTGAAAAAGGCAAATATTTTACAAATTCTGATTCATCTTTAATTGAACTATTTTTGTGTGGAATCATACAAAATAGATGCGTGCTAAAAAATGGTAACTGTGTTTAAGTCAGTTGAGAGGTTTCTGGTGTGCATGCTTACCTCCTGTAAGATAATTTAGCCCATTTCCAGACGACAAAATTTTAGACTAGTCCGATTTGAAAGGAGTTACAGACGCCAGATTAAAAGTTATAAACTTTTTTTTCACTTTTCTGGGAAAAAAAGCAAGCAGTTTCTTCATTTTACACAATGTTTTAAAAATAGCTTTTCGAACACAATCAGTTTGCAATATATTGTCGGACAAATCACGCTTAATGACCCCCCCCCCCCCTTTGGAAACATTGTGGGAAATAAAGAAATTGCTTGTGACAAGCAATTTCTTCATTATTAACAATGTTTTCTATCCCAAAAGACAAAAAGTCTGCATCTTCTTTGAATCTGGACAAGTCTGAAAATTTGCCGTCTGGTAATGGGTTATAGAGCATGGTCTTTTAGATGAAATAGGTTCATTTAGAATGGTTTGGTGGCCCAAACTCAATTTTTTCCTAAGATCGCCAATTACGACACAAAATGGAGCGAAGGCTTATATTAACTATGAATTTTATTCACGGTACTTGCATGAATCTTCACTGGGCTAAGAATCAATAGTACAGATAACTAAATTTTAATTACCCTAAAACGAGAGTTTGTTTCCATAAAATTGTGTAATCAAGCTTGCATTTCTAAGAACTTCTTCGATTCCTTTAAAATTTAAGGTTTGAGTAACATATAGCGCCTGTCAACCGAAAATTGATTAACCAATGAAATTGTTCGTTTACATGGTAACAGATCTTTGAACTCCAACATTTGTGTTAAGCATCTTTGTTTGTTAGAAACGTAAATGTCATAAATGCAGCTCATTCAACCTGTAGTTACAACGTTTAGGTCGCCAATCAACGATCTGTCTTTGAGGCTATCGGTTATTACCCCAGTCAAATTACAATGACGGAGTTCAGTAAGCGGAGCCAGCAATATGTAAATTAACCCATTCCCAGACAGGAGAATGGAAGACTGGTCCAAATTGAAAGGAGTTGCAGACAACAATTTCAAGTTGATGATTTTTTGCACTTTTCATCTTATTGGAAAGAAAACATTGTAGATAATGAAGAAATTGCTTGGTACAAACAATTTCTTCATTTTCCACAAGGTTTTCATAAGCTTTTGACTTGGAGGAGTAAAAAGGAGGGATTGTGTGGGGATGGGTTAAGTAAGCATCCTTGGAAAGTAATCAGAACTTGACGGGTTGCCAATGTCAAAAAATAACCGATTGATCAATCATGTCATTCATTTAGACCGGTATTGAAATGTCGAAGTTTAAGATTCATGTCAAACAGTATCGATGAAAAGCGACCGAAGCATTGTAACTACAGTTTATTCGAGCTGAAGTTACGACGTTTAAGTCGGCCAACAATTTGTTGTAAATTTAGTGGTCCCGAGAATACTCTCTGCTAATTAACCATGTCCTGTTTAATCCCTGGTTTATACGTCCCTGAAAATTTATAAATGAGGAAATATTGCAGAAGGAGACGAAAGTGTTTGTAACAAGAAATTACTTCTTTTCCACAATCTTTTCTACACTTCTGGATTGTTAGATATCAAATTAGATCTATTTTCAATTTTCGTCTGCAAAACCTTTGAAATCGGACAGGTCTAAAAATTTACAAAACAGGAAGGGGGTGACTACTTTTAGTGTCTCAGTTGAACTATCTTGACGGGGGAGAGGGGGGGGGGGGGCTAAGTTGATGTGACCTGCGATCCGCCAATTAAAAAAAAAACAAACTTAATAAAAAGAAGGAATGGAAGAAAAAGAAGAAGATTTATGCACCCTGACATAGCAGATATGACAGATTGTTGAAAATAGCGTTAAGTCCTTTCAAAATAAACGCAATTTAATTGTTAAGCTATCAGAGTTTAACCAGAGATTCGTACTTAAAAATGAATGGGAGATAATTCAACAATGGCATATATTACATGCAGTATTTACCTACCATTGCCCGTGAAATTGCTAAAGATATTTATTCGTCGGTGCGCGAGAATTATGTCGTAACTACAGCTTTATCAAAGCTATAGCTGTAGTTACGACATTTTGCTCGCCTCCCAAAATATATATAGTTAATATTTTCTTTAACAAAGCACGCGAAAATACAAGACTTAAAGGAATTACGCTAAACGAGATGTTGAAAAATAGAAATCCTAAGCAGCACAGGTTAATCAAGAATGATATTTCAAACCTCGTAATACAACAGGTACACTTACTTTTTGATAAAAAATGTAAATGAGAAAAAAATCTCTCCCTCGCCTAAGTACGGCTGGGCTATTATGATCAGTCAATGTCTGTCGTCTGTCTATCTGTCCAGCTATTCAGAATTATATTAATAATTGCTACCTTAACTAGCTGAGGAAGGACCATGCCTTTTAAAATGTGTCCAAAGAATTAAAACCCCAAAAGAAAGAACCATCCTTACCATGGGAACCAAAATATAAAACTTTTTAAATCTCTGCTCTTCACAAACTGAAAGGCACCGACCTTTTATATTTTGTATGCACCATCGCACTATGGAATGGTACCAAAATAGCCTTCTGTAAATTGACGGATGACTCGCCACGCCCACTCACCTCCTACATCTCAGTTCAACTGAGGTAATAACGACATTATTTTATAAAATATTTGACAAGGATAAATAAAATAAAGGCAAATCGTTGGTTGGTGACCCTTAACGTCTTAATCGCAGTTAAACTATGCATTAGGTACCGTGTTGGAGTCACCAAACCAACAAAAACGCTAATCATAATTGTCAGAGTTCAAAATGTTCATTTCCGCTAAAAGTGAATGACTTGATCGGTCGATCGATCACTTATTGAGCCGCTAATACTACATGTATAACTCTAGGATCAACATAAGCCATATGATGTACCTGGATTTTACAGAGATATAAAGATGGGAAGTTATAAAAATCATCACTATAGCCGAAAGGCATTGAACTTATTTTCAAATTTCGCTTTTACGATCGCACAATGTTACTTTCCCTTCCATAAGCTTCATGTTATAACATTTGAATCAATATAAGCCCTATGTCGTAGGTTTGCGTAATAAACACAGATAGAGATAGAGATCCTTAAAATATCCTCACAGGCGAGGCTGCCTAGAGTTTTTTTTTTTTTTTTTTTTTTCTTTTTTAATTTAATATGTAGAATTGTCACATGATTCCTCAATTCTTATTTTTTCCGCTTTTAGACCAGCATAAGTCATTTGCATTCTTCATTGAGACAATGGATTTTTTCTCATCAGCACTTAAAATCGCATCGGCAGTTTCAAATTTTACATGATCCATTGCTTTATAGTGCATTACCATTATGACTCGTAAATCAAAACCTCCTTCTTCCTAATTAAGCCTTGATGCTTTGAGATTTCATTGGTTAGAAGTCTCATGACCTTATCACCTTTCAAAATACATAATAACCGAGGAAATTGTCACTATATTGTGGGATCACAAATCCTAGTGAGAGGTACAGAAGAATATCGTCATTTGGTAAGCAAAATGTCATGACTACAGCTTTGTGCAAGCGATATTTTGTACGCCAAACGACGATATCTCGGAACGTTCTATTTAAGATCTAAATCTCTTGTCCTGATAAACACGTGAGAAATAGAGCCTGAATGCCTGAATTAGATCACAGGTTACCATCTTTTTCTCACGATGTGTCGCTATTTTAAAATAACAAAAGATCCATAACGAGACTGTCAACACTAAACTCAACGCAAAAACCCAACTAACTTACCCAACACGACAGACCAGATTGCAAATTAAAGTGCATTGGGCCTACATTATGTCTTTGTACCTCGTCTTTATTTCAAAAGGGGACAGAATCTTATGATAATCGCGTGAAACACATTTTATAGCCACGTTTAGTCCACACACCGAAAATTCTTAAATTCCTTCCATGCGAGATGTTATCAATTCATTCAAGATATCTTATTGCAGTTTCTAGATCAAACCAATGGCAGATAAGTTGTTAGCATAGTCCTTTAGCAAACAGGGCCGTGAAGGATTTGGGAATATCATGTTCAGAGTTTCCACAAATCCCAACAAGCCTCTCGTAGGATGGACAGTATTTTTTTTTTTTCAAAAGTTTATTGTCTAAACTTACCTTGTATCTATGGCGATGTAGCACTTCTATGTTCCGTTCTATTACTCGTAGATTCGGACGTGTCGACTACAAGAACAAGGTTTTCTGCGCCACAAATCTCTGTCAAGGCCGTTTTATTGTATAGTTGCCAGGTAACCAAAGTTAACAGTGTCGCCAAAGTCAACACAATCAGACACAAAAGACAAATAGTGACCTTCACACGAGCTGGGTCTTCAGCCATATCCGATGATGCCTTATATAAATCGAATACTTATATATGAAATTCAAAGAAAATTTCTGTCGTCGTATTCATGTTACACTATCGGCTATTTTCGACAAATTTTGCTTTCCAAAATTATATTTAACATTGAGAGTAACAAAAACGACTGCAATACTTGTATTTATAGATTGTGGTGACACTTTTCTTCGTAAAATTACTTCCTTAATATAATAAATTCACATCAGAAAATGTTCAACCAAAATATATGAGGTTATGGTCATTCAAGGGTCATTAGAACACTGGCTATGATTTCTGGTACCCGTTCACAATTCTGTAAGGTTCTTGATCGAATATGAAGAACAGTTTACCATTTGTACATTATAAAGTTTCGACGTAACTATAGAGATAACAACAATCATACACATTATCATCACAGATAAAACAAAGATTAATATACGTCCTCGAATAAAAGAGTCGGCAGCCATCCTCAATCCATGGTTTCTAGAAAGAAAGAAAGAAATAGAACCGAACCGAAATAGAAGATTTGCACGTGCCTTATATACTGACAGTTTGTTCAATACGTGTTTGCTCCTCTGTAATTAAAAGTTACAACATGGGATGAAAAGACAGGAAGAAAGAAAGATAGAAATGAAGGAAGGGGAGGGAAGAGGGAGGGAGGGAGGAAGGAAGCAAGGAAAGAAGGCAGCAAGGAAGGAAGGAAGGAAGGAAGAAAGAAAGAAGGGAAGGAAAACTAAAAGAGGGCAGAGAAGAAATGAGTAGAACAATTGGTGTTTAGAAACAAACAGATAGAGTTGAGGACAGACAGACAGATGTAAAGATACCAGGCATAAAGAATGTAAGAAAGATAGGGGAAAACACCCGATACCCGGGGGTCTCCTTATTTACAACGCTGTATCGACGATGTAGCGTAGTAAATAAGGAGACCCTGGTTTATCCGAGGGCGGGGAGAAAAAAATCATTTTCTTTTACGTTTATTCTTGTTATGTAGCCTTTTTATCTAGAAATGTATCCAAGAATAAACAAATCACTGGGAAATACTGTAGTGAAAAATCAATTGAAATATCTTACCTTGAGAAATTCTCTCCCACATAAAAGCTATTTGGCCGTTGAGTAATCGCGCATTCCTCTGCCAAAATGATCAAGAATTTACAAGATACAGTACTGCCATTTTTTAAAGAACATCTAGTATGCGTGGTAACTGTGTTCTTTAAAGTTGGTCTTGTTCGAGCCGACACTTCTATTAAGAAGCCACGTCATTAAGCGACCATAACAGATTTTTTTCTGTAGGCTAAAGCTCTGAAAATTTGAACTCATTTCTCTAAAATGAAACATCGTAACCAAATCCTATGTTGCGGGAACTCATTATAGTCATCTCTTGAGACATTTCTGATGATTCCCTACAACATGGGATTAAGCGAGAAGTCTGTAGTAATTTATGTATGCAATTAATTCTATCATTCATATTTTTCGCAAAAATAATTGTATTGAGCGACTATTCTTTTAAGCTATCAAATTTGATTGTCCCTTAACCGATTGTCAGATTTAGACCAGTCCAAAATCAAAGATATTGCAGGCGACAATTGAAAGTTTATGATTTTTTTTCTCATCTCTCTGGGTAGAAAACATTGTGTAAAATGAAGTAATTGCTTGTTACAAGCAATTTCTTCATTTAACACAATATTTCCCAATTGCTTTTCGTAAGGGGCACCAAAAAGCGTCATCATGTGGGAATAGTTTAAGTGGTTGCTTAATACAAGATTTACTGTAATTTTAAGCGCTACTTGGATTGTTGAGGTCATTTTTAATTTTTGTTTGCACAACTGTTGCACCTGAACATCTCTTCCGGTTTTTTTTGTTGGAAGTCATCAAATTATTATGAAACGAAAACTAAGCTTTTTCCAAGAGCGACAATTACGAGGAATGTCACTTACTTTGAATTAATTTGTTATTTTGTACAAATTGAAAACAAATATTATTTTATGTCGTCTTACCTTTGAATGAAGTCTGAGCAAAAGGTAGCACAGGTTGGTGTACAGGTTTCTTTTTGTGATTTTATTCTTGTTACCTGGTGTTACGTGAAGATCGTTTAAATATAGGAATCTGCATGATATGATCGATTTCATCATTATAGTTATTATCTCTTCCGGGAAATTTGAATATCGTACATCATCGACTTGTCTCACAATCTCACTTTCTTTCTTTTCATTTTTATCTGCCTGACTGCCAGTCTGTCTGTTTGTCTTTCAATTTTTTTACTCTTCTCGTTCTCTTAGTCTGTCTCGGTAGTGGCAGGACTGGTGCGAGAAATACCAGAAAACCACGATTAGGTGCTCCATCAGCCGCGATATGACTGCAAAAATGCTAGAAGTGGCGTTAAACCCCATTCAATCAATCAATGGTATGTCTCGGTATGTCTACCCTGAAGACTATCTCCCGTGTACCGCCAATTTGTCTATGCTGTAAATCTAAAGGTCTCATTTAATGTAGTTTTCCATGGACATTATACCTACATCTTTACAAATGCGTTTCCACTCTAAGAAAAAAAAAAAAAAAAAAAAAACAACATTGAGTTTACTTTGCCTTCTACGGCAATTTATAGTCATGACTAAACAAAACTTTGCAAAGGTAAATCTGCAGTTCTCAAAACAATTGCACTCTTATTCAAAACAAGCGGGCAAAAATGGCCCTATATCGCTCACCTGGGTATTATATTTTTATCTCTCTAAGTCCAACCTAAGGCCAGCCCTGCCACATCCTTACTTTTCATTCATCAAAATTTTCCGAACAAGTTGTGAAAGTGGTCACCTAATGATCATACCTGACAAGTATGGTCCAAATTGGCCCAGTATTTTAGGAGGAGAAGATTTTCAAAGAATTATTCCGAGATTTCTCTAAGTCCGAAAAGCCGGTCCTGCCACTTCCCCGTTTTTAAACAAATAAAAAATTCACGAACAAATTTTGAAAAGAGTCACCTAAGAAACGTTCTTGTTATGTTGGTCCAAATTGATAAAGTAGTTTATGAGGAAAAGATTTTTAAAGAATTCTTCAATGATTTCTCTCGGTCTGATATGCCCAACCCGCTCCTTACCCGCCAATATTTTTGGACAAATCGAAATTTCAGGAGCCTGTTTTGAAAAGGATCACCAAAGGAACATTCCTGCCAATACTTGTCTAGTTTGCTAGGAGGTTAAAGAAAGGAATATTTTAAAGAAATAGTTCATGATTTCGCCCTGTCTAAAAAGCTCGGCCTGCTTCGCCTACATTTTTTTATAAATCAAAATTACACGAACAAGTTTTGAAAGGGGTCACCTAAGGAACATTCTTGCCAAGTATGATCCGAATTGGCCTAGTGGTTAAGAACTGGAAGATTTTTAAGGATTTATTCTAAGATTCCTTTAAGTCCGATAAGCCTGACCCTACCACGCCTTTTTTTTTTTTTTTTTTTTTTTTTTTTTTCATTCTTTATTTTTTTATTTATGTATTTATTTGTTTATTTATTTTTGTAAATTACAATATTTCGAACAAATTTTGAAAAGGGTCTACCAAGGAACATAAGTCTGATAGGCCTGGACCTGCCACGCCCACAACTTTTTCGCTAATCAAAATTTCACGAACACGTTTTGAAAAGGGTCACCAAAGGAACATTCCTTCAAAGTTTGGTCCAAATTGGCCCGGTAGTTAAGACAAGAAAATATCTAAAGAAAATGTTGAGAACGCACAACGGACGACGGTCATTGAGTGAACCTTAAAGCTCCCCTTGGGCAAGTTGTGCTCAGGTGAGCTAAAAAGTAGGCCTTGATACAGAAATCAGAAACTTTCATCTCCATACAACATTACTCGATACCGATCATCTATCAGATCGAATTAACGAGTGATTACCGCTATACATGAAGATATTAGTGGCATACTGTCTGCTAAAGAATGCGGTACGTGCTCTTTTCACTAGACGTTAACTTGAATATCAATGTATTCTCCAAAGCTCGAATTGAAGCACGTTAAACCGGTTAAACTCGGAACACCAAAACTATGATAACTTAAAGAAATTCGGCGATTTTTATTGGGATTTTAATAGAAAGACCTGGTTGAACTCTATGAAGACTCGAAGGAATTTCGTTTCGAAATGTTCCCCTTAATATCTTACAATTTGATAAAAAAAAAAAAATAAGAAAAAAAGGAAAACAAGCTTATTCAATAGAGTTTTGACGTTTAGGTCGCCAAATCAACAAAAAAGGTTAAGAAAAGTCGCGGCCAATTCGGAGATGAAAGCTCAGGTCCGGGCTGAATAAATGATTTGATTGGTCGTTTGATTTCTTGATTGACAGCCGCGATCGGTCAATTGTTCCGTTTTTTTTTGTGTTTTTTTTCTTTGAGGAACGATTTTTTCCACCAATCAGAATGCAGGAGTTTTGATAACCCATATCAATAACTTATTAACCAACAATCAAACAAGTCCCCGTTTTGATGTGTTGAAGGTATCATTTACAAAAACATTGAAGGGAAAAATTAAATTTCCTATTTAACCGATTACCAGACAACGAAACCTTCTGGTACCCTGCAGAAATACGATCATTGAAAGCCTTGTGAGAAAAGAAGAAATTACTTTTAACAATTTTTCTAGCCGATTTGGCACATATATTACAATTCAAGCGCAATTTGAAATGTCGTCTGCAATTTCTTTCAAGGACCAGTCTAAAAGTCTGATATTTGCAGCAATTTTTGTTAATCTTAATAGTTGGTTTGAAGACTTAAACGTCGTAACTACAGCTTATTCAAGCTGTAGTTACGACGTTTAGGTCGCC
The DNA here is from genome assembly GCA_946902895.1 of Fragum fragum. NCBI lineage: Eukaryota > Metazoa > Mollusca > Bivalvia > Cardiida > Cardiidae > Fragum > Fragum fragum. The sequence goes on along the minus strand of OX336370.1, from coordinate 4,677,016 downwards.
AACCAACTATTTCATTTTCTTATTGCATGCTAATGGCCACTAAATTTGCTCAATAAGCAGAACTTCCTGTTGGAGTCACTTGGCGGGGCCGATGGAGTAAGTGGGCGGGGCCAGCCTAAGGTCAAAAAATAGTTTGAACTGAGTCGGAATAAGTCTGATATAACCTGGCAAGTAATAGTATGAACAATAAAGTGCACCTTAAATACGTAGTGTCAGCCCGATTAGCTCAGTTGGTAGAGCTTTTGACTTTAAATCTCAAGATCACGGCTTCGAGCCCTGGGCTGATCATATCAAATAACACAACTAAATGTCTTTCGGATGAGACGTTAAACCGAGGCCCCGTGTGACAATGCTATCCATCGAGCACGTTAAAGAACAAGGCGGAGCTGACAGCAGTTTCGTCCTGTATCCTTGCACTATCCCCCGTAACAATTAACCGTCTTCTGGGGGCGTCGCTCATATGGGCATGTGCTACGGTAGCGACGATATATAAACGGAAATACACACACAAATACGTAGTACAATCGCCGATACGCGGTGTTTGCGGTAAACGCGAAATTTTCACAATAAATCGTGATTTTCTCTCTCTCTCTCTCTCTCTCTCTCTCTCTCTCTCTCTCTCTCTCTCTCTCTCTCTCTCTCTCTCTCTCTCTCTCTCTCTCTCTCTCTCTCTCTCTCTCTCTAACTACATTTATTGCCAAACGAATTCGGCTTTCAAGTAGCTATTGAGAGTAACATACATAACATTTACATGACATCTATTTATTTCATAAGGACTACGGTGAAAAATACAAAACACCATATTTAACCAAAAGTTAGCAAGAGGGACATCAACATTTTTTACAAAATATTACTTTGTGTGAGAGTTAATAGAAAGCTTACCCAACATGTGTTGATAGTTCTAAATTATAGTTTTAACACTGACTTTACAAATATATAATTAAATCTACATACTTCAGCAACTGTATCTTTTGGATGCAAACTTTTGAACTCTTATTCAATTTATTTATTACATTCGAATAATTCGAAATTCTCTTAAATTTTCACACAATTTCTATAGCCAACAGGTAAAAAACCCCAGCGGATAATTGTATACCGTCCATTTTACCCCAAAACCCCTTTACCGCGTCCTTGATCAAGCCGTAGTTATGATGTTTTACAATATTATATATATTATAAATTCTTTACCATATTGAAAGACATTGTAAAGGAAATAGGCAATTCGGGTTATGAAATTATTGTTTTGTTTTGACATAACACTGCAAAACAAATCTTTATATCAAAAAACGCAGCCATTGTGAAGGGAAATAAATTTTACGGATGATTTCATATAATGGACAAAACAGGAAGAAATTCGACTACACTATGGTTTACTTGGCGCATAAAGGACAATATCTTGAATCTCTGTTCTTCTGACGATCTTTCTCAATCATAAAATTATGACAGGACCACAAAAGGAATATCAAAGTTGAGAGTGATCTTTAATTTATATGTTAAATCTAACGACAAGAACTTCTCAAAAGTTAAAGGCAGTATTGCAATACTATGTTAATCAAAGTGCTGTTAGTACTGTCATTGTTCTTTACCGATTGAGCAGTGCTTTTATTGTCGTTCCTGGCGAAGTTTGACGTTGTGAAATTGTTTTAAAAATTAATATAGACATTGTTCACCGTGAGTACCACTCATTCTAGGCCATCAAGAATTTATTCAGTCATGTATGTAAATAGTAGATCTATTTCTGACGGGCCAATGTCAATCAGCTTTCCTTTTCAAAGGGTTATAATTTCTTAAGTAGTATGCATACGATAGATAATATGGTTAGATCAGAAATTATGACATAACTTTTTCTTATGAACAACCTCTGCATTCTGTTTCATTTTTGAACTGCCAAGCCTAAAGTTGATACATACTTTTTGTCGTTATATTAAAACGATAGCATCGCCATCGTGCCAGAAGATAGTAACAGCAGCCAGAAAAATATGTAATTACGAAGTTATGGTCACAATTATGGACTTATATTTTCCATAAAGCTTATAGTTCTTTTAAGCTATTTCGCTATATTTTTTTCTGTGTGAGACAGAAAAGGGAATACAGAGACACAGACGGACAGAAAGGGACAGAGAAAGAGGAAGGAGAGACACAAAGAGCGACGAAATAACAAAAAACGACTAATTCTCTATTTTTTCACTATAGTTTTAGTTATTTATAAGCCTTGGAGAAATAAATAAGTTCTGTTTAAATATATTTTTTAAGACACCCGATAATCCTCTTCTATTTTATGACTTACAAATTGCACCAAATTGTTATGTTATCATCCTCCTGTTAAACGCCCGTTGTATGTTCCAAGTCTTACGGGAATAGCCGAGCGATCCGTGGTAAGGTAGAATAAAGTAGATTATCCAATCAAACCATCCTTTACACTTAGCATGTACAGGTTTTCCAAAACTCCTGTTGTAGCAGTGTTTCGAACTGTCCATTTGTAACAACGATTATCATTGTTATGCGCCATGTTGAGTTAACACTTTCCCGTTTCTTAAAATTTTAGACTGGTCCTTATTCAAAGGAGTTGCAGACGACAATAAAAATAAGATGTAATTTGAAATGAAACGATCTTCTGTGGTAGAAAATATTGTGGAAAAAGAAGAAATTGCTTGTTACAAGCAATTTCTTCTTTTTCCATAATATTTCATCAAGTATAACATCACATCAACGTAATATCCAGGGTTTGTACAGGAAAGGGTTAAGAGAGGGAAACATTAATAAATAGGGTCACCATCGATTGTAGATTATAGAAAACGTCATCTCTTATGACTCGCAAATCTCACGACGTAAAATCCTCACGGCCTAGTATTGTTGTTCCGCTTTCCCCTGGATAGAAAACTTGATTATGTGGTATCTTGATTTTTTTTCTTGAAAAAAAGACAGGGCCTAAGTGAGAGTAGCCCTTTTATTCGGTTTTTATCGACGTCGTAAATTGGGAAAGAAACGTCGTTGTTACGAAACTGTTTTTCCAAGGTCTTGCGTTGTGCTCACACCTACGCTCTGAGGATATTTGATCTATTAACCCTTTCCAGTCTAGTCCCTGGTTTTTACGTCCCAGTGATTTTATAGTTGAGAAAACGTTGAAAAGGTAACGACCATTTTCCTTTTTCCATAGTATTTTCAACACTGTTAAATGGTTGTTTTTTCACATTTAACCCACTTTAAATTTTTGTCTTCAAAACCTTAGGATTTGGACAGGTCTAAAAGTTTCCAAAACAGGAAATGGTTTAGACTGGTGTAATTTTACAGAAGTTGCAGAGGACAATTAAAAGTGAGCGCAATCGGAAAAATAACCAACATTCAGGTTAGAAAATATTATGGGAAAAGAAGAAACTGCTTATTACAAGGAATTTCTTCTTTTCCACAATGTTTTAAATCACAGGGACGTAAAACAAGGGATTGTGCAGGAAAGGATTAACCCTCGATACATGACAGGAACCACCAATAGAACGCAAAAACTATTTCGTAGGTGAGTCGATGCTTCATACTGAATAGAATACGGCTTATGGTGTTTATAAGGAAAATGCCGAATTCACCGCTTAAGTTACGATGTTTAAGTTGTCAACCTACTTTTTTAACATGTTCCCGGCTATAAATTTTGCAAAATAACGCCGTTTGATATCGAAATGGAACTTCCTGTCGGAGATCAGAGGGTGTGACAACCAGAGTAAGTGGACAGTGTCAGCGACCCTTCAATCATCATAGAAACCAAATATCAAAGCGATGATAGTCACCAAGTTTTAAGATATCTGAACAACAAATATAGCCTCTACGCTCAACGGTTTGATCAAGTAACTTAGTTTTCGACCCAAATTTACCAATAACTAAACTTGGCCTTAATATCAAAGATACAAAAGTTTCGATTAAAGATCAAGACATTCAAGTCTCAAATGTAGCTTCTAGAGAGCATACAAGGTATACCATGATTAGACCAAGTTATCTACTTTTTTTTACCGACCGGGCCAAGTATCTATCTTGTCTGAAATACCATTCAAACGTTCTGACTAAATATCATGACTTTTTTTTAACCAGAAATGTGGCTTCTAAAGCACACAAGGTATTTCTAAAACTTGACCTTGTATTAAACATTTTGACCCCGTATGACCCAATATGGAACTTGACCAAGATATTATGAAGACACACAATCTGACAAAACATCAAGACATTTGAGGCAAAAACTAAAAATTAAAATGCAAACAAGATTTATGTAAGATCTGGTCTGGTGACCTATATTTTGACCCAATATACAACTCGTCCGAGATCCAATTTCCTTAATCGAGGTTTTATGGCGATAAACATTCTGACCCAGTTTCTTGACATTTTAGCAAAAAATCAGGTTCTCAAGATGCTGACACACGACGACGGAAGACGGACACAACTAGATCACAAATGCTCGCTTTGAGCACTTCATGTTCAAGTGAATTAAAAAATAATAAACCCCAAGCTTATCATATATGTACACTGTGACTACCTTTTAAAATTGGCTCGACACACAAATCTATCGAGGCCTAACTGGGCTATTTGGAAGATACACCTGAAAACAGTTTTAGGCTAAATCAATATATATTCTTACAATCAGAAAATAATGAATTTTAAAACGAGAAATGCATATGAAAAATAAGTATTTTCCATTCTTATCTCAATGCAGTCAATAAAACTTCACGTAATAGATCTTAAGAAAAATAGTACCACGGATCAATTTTGTAAACCGGAAATGGTGTTATGCGCCGGGAACATTCCTAACATCGAGATCTATAAAGATTGTGGCATAATTCCTTCGCAATCAGGTGACTCAAAAACTATAGTCTTTCAAGAATTACCGGATTTAATTTCTCAGGTCGTTCTCGTTTGTTGATCGACCTATAAAAATGACGAAGTAAGGTCATTGCACCGAAGTTGTATGTACGCTTAGATACAGAGGGAATATTATTATACGATAGAGATACAAAATCTTGTAATTTTTATGAGCTGCGGAGGAAAATTTTGATATTTCTCGAGACCGAGGTCTTCAACTTTTTTCCATACAAATTCTACGGCGGAAGCCCTCGGGATACGGTGATCAAACACAGAAAAATCAATCAGAATGGTTAAGGGTGTCATGTAGCGATCAAAATTGTATATATTTACTCTCTCTATTTTGGGCTTATCTTTAAACAGCAGGTTTTAAGATAAAAGGTAATCGATACACTATAAAGAGGGCTGTACAAAAAATCTGCACTCAACACAACTTAGACACGGACAGTGTTTATCAATCAAAGAAAGATATCTGGCGCTGTTTATCAATGAAAATAAAATAATAATAAATAAAATTTTGTAGGTATGTTTCTTGTAACACCCCAAATTTCAAACATAATATTGGTGACAAGTGTGCTTTTCTCCGAAATAGCTTTGTGAAATCAAAACAGATTTAATTATTTATCTATTTATTTATTCATTTATTTATCATATATATTTTTATTTTTCATTAACGAACAATTTACTCCATTTGCCGCGCCCATTGACTTCGACAGGAAGTCCCGCTGGTCTAAATGAATTGGTCAACTAGGCATGGACTCGGAAGAACTGAAAAGTCAGATTAAATAGAAAAATATATTGGTGGATATAAATCGCCTTTATTAGAATAGTTTCACAGACTAAGTTTTTTTTCATTGCGCTATGAAACGAAAAACAGTAATCATTTTTGAGATGTGAAACTAATTTTTGAGCCAATCAAAATGCAGCGATTTTTTAAGACTAAAATGACTATTTATTCAATGAAAAGTGAAATACCCAACGGGACTTTTTTCTTTGCTTGTTTTCTGAATAATCACAGCACAAAAAAAAAAAAAAAAAAACAACCAGACATCAAGCAGTCAGTCTCAGTATTCTAATGAAATATATACTATATATATATTCTGTAGAGTCAATGAATAATTTTGAATTCACCAATCGCGGCTTTCAATTAATTAACCAGTCGAGCAATGTAATTCATTAATACTAAAAATGAATTTTGAACCCGATATTTTTGTTAACCTCTTTTTTTGGTTTGACGACTTAAACGTGGTAACTACAGCTAATTTTAAGTGAAGTTACGACGTTTAGGTCGCCAGTCAACTATTCTTCTTTTTGTTACACGCTTTAGTCATAAATTTGACAAAAAAATGCCGTTTAAAATCGAGGCGGAACTTCCTGTTGGAGTCAATGTTAGGTGCTAATAGAGTAAGTTGGCGGGGCCAGCGATTGGTCAATTGTGATTGGTCAATTGTGAAAGGGAATGCCCTATATATATATATATCAATTTTTTATCATAAAAAAATTGAAATCTAATAAAGTATCACCAAAGATCATTCCTGAAAATTTGGTAGAAAAACCATCCTCCAGTTTCTAAGATCAAGCTTTTTTTTAAAAGTTTCACTTTATACCATACATGGATGTAAGCCCCGCGCAAAAGTCATCTTTTTAACTGTTCTATAAAGGAATCTGAAAAAGAGTCGGACAATGATCATTGCTGTGATATGTGGTTGAAATCTATCCACAGCTTAGACCAGACGTAGAACAAGGTAATTAGTCCAACCCATTGAAGCCATTTTTGGGTGAATTCTGATTAGTACTTTCTAGGGATGCACGATATGCACAACAATAGCTCGCTTTATGGGAATTGATAATTGTCGAGGCACATCATTGATAATTTTCAATTCCACCAACCTCGTTAGATATTTTTCTCGTGCGATACAGAACAGAAAAGATATTTTTATTATAAAACATAAATCATATAAGCTCAAAGTCAAAATATATACAATTGGGAAAACGGACAACTGAATTAACAATTAATACACCTTACACCTTAGTAAACCAAATTAACCAACATCGTGGTATATGCATAGAATTACCATGTATAATTTTTCTATCGTATAGAATTTTTTTTCCCTTTTGTAAGGCATTTTTATAAAATGAGGAATTTTATTAGTTGGGTTTGTTAGCTATCTACATGGAATAAATGCATAAATTCCGACATATTTGGGCGGATTGTGTAAAATTGGGGGATATATTTTGATTTTAATTCAGTGTAATACGGACAAATTAATGCCATATGAAATTCGTCTTCAATATCCTGTAAATGACATAATCCACAGATTCTATTATTTCTTTCAATATTTTGATGGCAACCAGTTTCAAACTTTAAATCTTGTGAAGAAAGTCTGATGTTTGCTATAAAGTTTCGTTATGTTTTGTTTTCTAAAGTAGCCAGTTAAATATTCTGACATTTCATAACAATTCTTCAGGTGTCGAAATAAACTCAAAGACGAACATTGTGCCATAATCGTGTGCCATTTACTTTTGTATATTTCTTTTATTCGCGTTTGAAATATTGGAATTACTGTCAACAATAACTGACTCGGAGGTATATCCAAACGTCACCGAAATTGAGGATTCTAATAAATTTATAACTTTGTTGCTCCAGTTTTTATACGCCCGTCGAAGACGAGACGTATTATGGGATCACCCGTGGTGTCCGGGCGTCCGGGTGTCCGGGCGTCCGGGCGTCCGGTCGTCCGGGCGTCCGGTTGTCCGGCGGTGTCCACTTCTTTTTACGGAGCATAACTCTGTCACTGTAAGTCCGATTGACTTTAAACTTGGCAGTTATATTCTTCTCATCAATACGGAGTGCAGAACTCAATAACCATAACTCTACCTGGCCGATTTTTTGAGTTATTGCCCTTTGTTGTTTTTCATACTTGAATCTTGTCCGGAGGTTATCTCTAAAAGTATTATAGCTAGGATCAAGAAACTTCATGGGTGTATAGATCTGACCAAGGGGGAGTGCAGTGCTTAAGAACCATAACTCTACCTGGCCTCTTTTTTTTTAGTTATTGCCCTTTGTTGTTTTTCATACTTGAATCTTGTCCGGAGTATATCTCTAAAAGTATAATAGCTAGAATCATGAAATTTCATGGATGGATAGAGCTCACCAAGCAGGAGTGCAGTGTACAAGAACCACAACTCTACCTAGCCTATTTTTGAGTTATTGCCCTTTGTTGTTTTTCATACTTGAATCTTGTCCGGAGTAAATCTCTAAAAGTATTATAGCTAGGATCATGAACCTTCATGGGTGTATAGATCTCACCAAGTTGGAATGCAGTGTACAAGAACCATTTGATACCTAGCCTATTTTTTGAGTTATTGCCCTTTGTTGTTCTTCATACTTGAATCTTGTCCGGAGTATATCTCTAAAAGTATAATAGCTAGAATTATGAAATATTCAGAGGGAAGGGATAATGAGTTAGTTGAGTTTTTAACATTGAGTATGCGTTTTAATAATTTTCTGTGAATGTGTTCAATATTTTCTGCTTGTATGAATCCCCAGACCTTAAAGTTGTAGCTGAGAACTTATGCGACGTATGTGTCGAAAAGATTCAATAAAATAATTAGAGGAATATCATAGCCCTTTATCCTAATAAATAGTGCTCCAATAGCTCTAAGACCTTTTCCAGCTGGGCATTTAGTAGCCTGCTGAAATGAACCCCCGCAGGTTAAGACTACTCCTAAATAATTAAATCGCTAACAATTTCCAGTGACTCTCTTGAATAGTTCCAGTAAAAATCTTTGTTCCATTTACACCCTTTTTTAAAGATCAAGATTTTGGTTTTATCAATATTAACTTTAGATTCCACTTCACACAATATGACTCTAAATTGTTTAACAAATTTTGAAGACCTTCCTTTGTCTCTGATACAAGAACTGCATCGTCAGCAAAAAGTAAAAGATATGTACAAATTTGGCCAAAATTTATTCCCTCGGTCAAATTATCGTGAAAAGGTAACTCTATATCATTTAAAAATAGGGAGAACAGTATGGGTGACGTTATCTCTCCTTGGGATAATCCATTATCACTTCCAAATAGGTCCGATAGACAAATTAGATTCTTTATTCGCATTTTAGCATTTGAATACATCGACCTAAATACTTGAAACATTTCGCCATCTATACCTGACTTGAAGAATTTAAACCAGAGAGCATTTCCTATGCCTTTTTAAAAACTATGTAACAAGTAAATAATTTGTTTTTGCTATTTAGTTGCTTTTCAATCAAAGCGTTTAAAATAAATATCGCATCTACAGTACTATATCCTTCCTTAAAACCAAAATGCGCATCCGATAATACGTCATGATTCTCTGCCCAGCCCTTAAACCGATTATTTAAAATACTCGTAAAGAGTTTCGCAAAACAGCTTGTTATCGCTATACCCGTATAATAATTTGGTCGGTCGTTTCTCCTTTTTTATGAATAGTTGTTATCAACCCGTTACACCATGGTGAATGGAACTCACCGGTGTCCAATATATAATTAAATAGTAATCCAATAGTTTCTCCTGTTATGTCGATACTTTTCCCTAGGATATTCATGAATAATTTTGTCACTTGAGCAAGCTTTGTTATTTCCTGTTTAACTGTTTACATGCTGAAATAATTTCGGTTAAGGTAATAGGCCGATCGAGTTCTTCGAAAGTAGGTGTTGATATATTCGTAAAATTCTGATCAAAGGGTTTTATATTGGGGTAATTTGAAAATTCTGATGAAAGGTTTTAAACGTGATTAAAAAATTAATCCGTAGAAATTTCACGATTTATTATTTCACCACTATTTTTTCAAATGATTTCCATGATTCGTGGGGGTATCACGACGCATATTATTCAGTGTGTAAGCCATGTTTTTATTTAAATTAATTTTCTTTTGCCTACAACAATTTGTTATCTTTTCGTTTCAAGAAATAATCTTGACGGTTAAATTCAGATGGATTACGACTAAATATTTTCGAAGCTGTCTTATAAGCTTCTCGTTTTATCTTGCACTCCTCATCGAACCATCGGTTTAATGACTGTCCGTATCAAGAAAGTTGTGATCTTTCATACTAATATTTTTCGAAAAGTGTTTACCGCCCGGTTTGGTGAAAAATGAGTGCACAAGTCAACTAAAGTATTCGATTTACATCCTCCTTCTATTTGTGATAGCATCACATTTTTTTGAATTTTCAATCTCATTGCTCAGTTCCTGTAAAAAAGAATTCTTATTACTTGGGTTCCATTTAATGATATTTTCTGTAAATGGATGAAACTCTTTTCTACCGATAATATTTTAATGAGAAAAATAAGGGCGCATGATTAGAAAAATGGGTAAAATCTAGAACTTTACTTTTCTTTATATAGTTAAAATTAATTAGGGACGTAATAATATAGTTAACTGTACTCTGACACGTAATTTTGCCAGCATCTTTATTGTGGTGTAGGCGGCCATTTACTATGACAATATTTGTGGGTTTACATAGATCCAAGAGATACTCGCCAAATCGGTTTGATTTTGATTCAGTCGATTTGCGGGATGGGGGTTGTATGGTCCAGGTGTTATCAGGAAATCGTTAATGATATAAGCACATCTGTTTCCGACCCGGCTTTTTGTATCGCTGCAAACAAAAACCCTTCCCATTCTATTATGATTCAAAACGCCATTTTCCAAAATGTCAAATATATTATCATATTAATTGTTATATGGTGAATTTTCAGGGGGTATATAAATTGCAGCGATATAAATATCCGATTCGATTTTAAAGAAGAATTTATCCAATTCCAACCTAATTATTGAGTGAGTAATATTTTTACGAATTGTGTCCCTTTTCTTATTCTAACGACAGTGCTTTTAGTACTTTGAATTTAAATGTACATGTGTATTTTATTTGATTTCTGACTACAGTGTATTTATGATAATTTGCCATACTATTACGGAATTGGAAATTACCGCATTTTTTGGAATGCGCCACTATGCGATCACACCCATGTATTCTCGAACACTTTGTAACTTGAATGCTAAATCCATCCCTGGTTATTAACCACGGAACTTGGAATCGCTTCTTTAGAGTATCTATATTTTGTATGTCAAATTATGCATTGGTTATTATTCTTTAGGCTAGCTCATTGAATACGTGTAAAATGCATTCTTTTCATGTCAACACTGTCTCTGGGTATATGAGGCAGGGTTTTCGCTCTGTTCTGCCCAGTCGCTAACAAGCTCAAAAGGTGACTTCTTCCTGACAGCAAACTGGCACTGAGCCTTCTTCTTTCTTGACTACCTCTGTCCTTTCTTTTCTTTTCCCCAGTATTCATAATTCATCAATTCATTCACATTTTGGTATACATTAAATAAGTAAACTTAAACATTCATTCGGTGTTGCTTTGCCATGTGTCCTTTAAGAACCTGGCTAGGCCGTTTAAATTTATATTTTCTTGGCCTATTTGCTCGTTTATTTTGTAATCGTCTTTACGAATGTATTGGATCAGGATATCCTTTTAAATCAATATTAGTATATTTCTTGGCCCAGGTTTCCGTTAAACAAATTATATCAGTATTTGTGAGAAATAAACAAAATCTTAAGATGATCTTTTATGTGACGTGAGTCCTTCTACATTCCGCATTGAACAATTAACGGTACTTTCAATCGGACCCTATTTAGCCTCTTTATTTTTCAGACAATATAGAGGCAGACGTCATAGCGCCGTCGGTAGCGCGTCAGACTCATATTCTTCAATCATGGGTTGTCATGGGTTCGATCAACGGCGGCGGCAGATATCCTTTCCGACATTTGTCTCTCACCAATGTGTGGATAATCGTAAACCCAAGTGGGATAGCAGCTAGAGGCTAGGAAAGGATGTAGTGGTAGTACTGCTGTGAGAAATACCAGGAATCCATTGTTAGGTGCTCCAGCCACCGCAATATGACTAAAATACTGTTAAAAGTGGTGTTAAACCCCATTCAATCAATCAATTTGAAAATATAGCTTATTTTCAATGTTTAGTTTGTCTACTACCAGGCACGTATCCTTTCCTTCGTCCCTAGCTGATTTCATGGTTGGTATAAGTTTTTTTTTATCTCTTGTCCATTACCTCTTTCGGAAATTATTCCAAGATTCAATATTGCATACCTTTTAAAGGGTTCGCCGCTTTCGTAACACGCTCTCTTTCAGGGTATAACGCGAATTTCGCGACTATAGGCCTTATTGAATCCTTGTGAAATCTGCCTATTCTGTGGGCTCTGTGGAGTTTTATTTCTGTAGTGGCTCCCTCTAACTTAAGAGTCGGTTCTATGAATCCTAAAATTTTCTCTTCACAGTTCGCTCCCTTCTCTTTGGGTAGCTTATAAAAAATCAAATTGTCCCGCATACTACGACATTTCAAATCAACTATCTGGTCTTGAAAACTTTGCTCTTTTTAACTTTGCTCACTTTCAAAGTTTTTCATTTTGTCAAGTAGGGTATTAAATTCTTCTTGTTTTTTGCTTAAATCATCAAAATAACTAGCATCGAAATTTCTACTCTCTTTTCAGTCTCTTACTTTTTCATCAATGCTTTCATTCTTTTGTCCATTTCATTCATTCTGTTTGTTATTCCTTTTATATTGGTTTCTATTCTATCGAGTTTGGCCAATTTACTGCGTAAGGCGTCTAAACGCTGGGTGATAACTGAAAACATATCTGGTGGGGGAGTTGATGACGTCATCGATGTGCTACACTGTTGGTACTGTTGTTGCGGAGGATAAGGTGGAGGGTAAGTCATCATCGGGGGAGAATGGTTTAACATTGCCATGAATGGCATTTGGATTTGGGCGCTAGTACATGCACTCTGTTCACTAAAATGAGACCCGTTGGGCGGGTAATTGTAAATGTTTGTTTATGCCACAATGGTCGACTTGTCTGCACAGTCCCGTTTTGTTTATTCTTTGAAGAATTTGATCAATTGTCGATATTATCCGGATCGTTGTTTTTATTCTCGACATTTCTTTTTATTGACCGTGGTGTTTTAGTTGGATTTTTGGTGTTATCCGGAGTTGTTTACTGTTTACGTTTTCCATGCATTTACATTGGTACACTTGACTTGTTCTGACGTTTAAACATTCTTAAACACATATTCCATAATCATTTACAATTTTCTGTGATTTTAAACAACTTGAAATTTTTCGTGACCGCCGTTCCCACGCATGCGCATAGAAACACTTTCAGGGCCATTATCTAGCTATATCTGGGTATATAATCTGGGGTTCTTTCCTATCTATAAATGGAAAATTTTATCCTTCTTTAGACGAATTAAGAACATGTGGCCCTTTAAAAATGTCAAACAAATCAACAACAACAATAATAGCAACAATATAGATATATATAGATCTATAGGGAATATCATGTTACGATAGCGATACAACATCTTGTATTCATTTTGAGCTTGGGAGGAAAATTTTGAAATTACACGAGACCGAAGGCCGAGTGGAAGATCAAATTTTCCTCCACAGCGAGGAGCAAGTATAAGATGTTGTATCGCAATCGTAACGTAATATTCCATTTATTATGTTCTTTTTTATGATTACTTCTGAAATTCGTTGAAATAATGAAAAATATCTGTATTTCTGCAAGTTATCCCTGCTCCTTAACTATTTGATTATGTTTATTTGCATGATGACTTCATCTAGACAATGATGATGACGTCATCTTAGATTTTTCCTGTGTGGAATGTATATATTCACTAGTATATAAAAATGGTTATTATGAAAATAACGCTGTAGGTGTTGTAAATGTTACAGTTGGTGTAATTTCGGTGCTTTTTGTGTTATACTAGTAGGATGCATTGAGCTACGAACTTGAGGATGTGCCCTCCATTTTCTGACAGACGTTGTGAACTCAATCCGATAAAATTACAAAGTTAGAAATATCCACAAACGCTGACTTAATCGGTCATATTTTCGATTTTCCTTTTGTCGTGGCTAAGGAGTTAAGAAATGCTGTAGCTATAGAGGCATAGCTTGCTAAAGCAGACTACTATTACCGGAGCTATGGAAGGAACGCTTACATTACCGGAGGAAACAAGGGAAAATGGTTTTAAACAATTCATTTCTGATATAAAGGGATTGTTCAAGGAATGGAAAACTGTTTCTGGAGATAGAAATAACTTCGTTAAAGTTTTGACCGAAAAGAAAATAAATGACTGGAAAACAGCTAGTGTCGACGTCGCTATAATTGGTGGCAGCGGAGTTGGAAAGTCATCTTTCATTAACGCATACCTTGGTCTGAAGAATGGCCATGAAGGGGCAGCCAAAACAGGGGTCACTGAAACGACGGTCACACCCACATATTACCAGGCTAAAGAAAACCCAAACGTAAAATTCTGGGATTTGCCGGGTTTGGGAACAACAAATTACCCAAAAACTAAATATTTGGAAGCTATTGGATTCGAAAAATTTGATATATTCATCGTGGTAGCAGCTTACCGATTTACAGAAAACGATAAATGGATTGTAAGTGAAATCGAAAAGAGTAAGCGAGTATTTTTCTTTGTCCGTACACACGTTTGGAATGATTTCAAGAAGGAAAATGAAGCAAAAGGAGGTGACATTTCTCCGAGAAATATCGTACTCACAATACGAAAGGATTGTGAAAAAAACCTTCCAGAGTACACAGACAGGATATATCTAATTGACAGCTTAGAACCAACCGTTTGCCTATTAGACTTTGGTAAGCTAAAGGAAGATATGACACAACGACTGCATGGGGAAAAACGAGAAGCTTTATTGCTTACCCTAGGCACAGGGTCCAAAGAAATGATAGAGATGCATGAGGAAATACTAAGAGGAAAAATAATTTGGTGGGCTGCGATGTCGGGACTCGGTGCCCTAGTACCTATACCTGGTCTATCTATTGCTGTCGATTTTTCGATCATGTCTAAACTGAAATATATCTTTGCACAAAGGCTGGGCCTCGTCATAGATAGCCGGCTCCTATCAAATTTGAAACAGCTTCGTGTTTCGGAGCACGTAAAGGACCGGGTAATGGAGATCATCACTAAATGTTCCGAGGAATGTGAATTAGATGCCGTGGAAAAGGTCCAATTGCAGTCTAGTTCCAAAGTCAAAATACTTATCAAAATACTACGATGGATCCCAGTACTATCGTTCCCTAATGCTGTTGTTGGTACTTACCTAGCCGGACATTATATGCTAGACCGTATGATCAGAGATGCTTTGGAAGTGAACAAAGTTATTTACGAAGACAAAGTGTAGCATATTGAATGGTCAGCTACACAATTGATTAATTGAATGGGGTTTAACGCCTCTTTTAATAGTATTTCCGTCATATCGCGGCAGCTGGAGCATCTAACAATGGCTTTCTGGTATTTATCACACCAGTACTACCACATCCTTTCCTATAGCATCCAGCTGCTATCCCACTTAGGTTTACTATTATCCACCCATTGGTGAGAGACAAATGTATGAAAGAATATGTGGTGCCGCCGCCGGGGATCGAACCCATGACATCCCATGACTGAAGATTGGGAGTATGATGCGCTACCGACTGCGCTATGACGGCGACCCCGAAAAAGGCAAATGACGGATCGCTGGCTACATCCGCTGACCTCCGACATTAAAGTTCAGATGAGGTTATAAACGGCATTACTTTGTAAAATATAAGGCCCAGGGCATAAAATAAAAAAAGCAAACGCTTGGTTTGCGACATAAACGTCGCAACTAGTGCTTGAGTTCCCCCCATTGAAGACGTTTAAGTCGCCAAACTAACAGAATTTATTCAAAACAAATGTAGGAGTTCAAAGTTCACTTCCGACTGATAAAAAAGGATACAAAAGTCAGAAATTTTTAACATGTAAGAAATCCTGATTATAAATCAGACCAAATGCGATTTTTTTCGTACGATGAAAATGTTTGCTAAAGGATTGCACAAACATGAGTGGTTTATGTAAGGAAAAACATATTAACCCATTATACACAATCTCGCATTTTTACGCACAAAAGAAATACAGCAATGGAAACCATTTTGAGAAAGAAGACATTGCTTGTCACAAGCAATGTCTTCTTTTCTCACAATATTTCTACCTCATATGACCCTTATTTCAAGATTTAAACATACTTTGTCTTCTGCAACTGCTTATAATTTAGACTAGTGTAAAATTTTGTCCTTTGGGAATCCATTACTAGTCTTATTTCAGTTCTAGCTAGATTTTTTTTATTTGGGTTTATCGATTGATGTTTGGATTTAGGCTTATCTATTGATAACTGTCAGAAATAAAGACGTTTGAGCGTTTTCTAGATGACCACTTCTAATGGCTGATATATAATTGATTGAATTGGGTTTAACACCACCTTTAACAGTATTTCAGTCATATCGCGACGGCTGGAGCACCTATCCATAGATTCCTCGTATTTTTCACACCAGCACTACCACTACATCCTTCTCAAGCCTCCAGCTGCTCATCCCACATAGTTTTACGATTATCCATCCATTTGCAGAAGACAAATGTCGGAAACGATATTAGCCGCGGCCTGACCTCGAACTCGGGACCCCCTGACTAGGAGTTCTACGCTCTACCACTGCGCTATGGCCTCGTTCACTACTTCTATAATAATTTTGTTAGCTCGGTGGTTTTGCAACAAAAATCGAAGGTCTTGTCATCCTGTCCGCATCGATGTAGGTAGTCGGTGTGACAAATTTAAACCGCCATGTCATTGAGGTACTACGGTTTACTTCGCTTCAGTCCCGATTTTTGTCCGAAATATTCCGAATATTTGAGTTGAATTATCATAAAACAGTACGATCTACCGATCATTGGCTCCGTCCACTTTCTCCGTCAATTTCAAACATGTCTGATACTTCATCAAGACAAACATTCTTGACATTTTTTTCAAGATGATCGAGCCACAATTATATAAAAAAAATAAATAAATAAAATGGAGTTTACGCGCAATTTAAAACAGACGACACACAATTAACTTAACCAGCATACGAGGGACATTTTGTAAGTTGTTACTTCCTACACCACAACGGGGTTCAAAATGGTGCTTTGTCATCATTCCTTGAGTCCTGGGAACAACCATGAGTCACAGGGAGACAGGTCGGGGCTGAATGAGAGGAAATCTAAACGTCGATCCCCGATTCTTTCAAATGTTCCTGTACTGTAGCAGATTTGGGGCCCGGTGCGTTATCACGGAGTAATTTGACCGCGGACAACGCGTGCACGGTCTGTTTTTCCGACAGAAATCGACAGACTGAAAAAAAAACTTTCTCTGTAATATTTTTCAGGGACAGATCTACCTTTCGAGACTGGAATTTGAAAGACTCGCCCTTTGGAATAAAAAAATACCGCATACAACATGCGATTGGATTTTTTGCAACGGCGCGCAGTGACAGGTCTGTCGCCCTCAGATGAAACCAAACGTTATTTTTAGCCCTATAATCGGACTGAAAACGTTAGATCCGGGTAACCAGAAACCTATTTCTTCCAAAAGACGTGGGACACATTTGCTTGTGGTACAAGTCTAACCCAACTTTGTATGAGCATATAGGGTATCCAGCGCGCGAAGATCTTGTGCAGCCCAAGTCGTTCGACGAAGGAATGCCACTTAATAACTTTATCTCTTGTACGGTTAACGTGCGTCTTCCTAAACGTTTTCGCAGTAGCATAGTTATTTTCGGTTATAACGGAAACTGACCAACCCACTTGAGGCTCATTTTTAATTAACCGGCAATCATAAAACGACAAATCCACTTGCAAACTGTAGCATATTTTAAAGCACCATTCCGATAAACCTTAATATATACGCATCTGTTGGCGGAAACGTGAGCATCGCCCGTATCTTATAATATACCCCTGTTCAGAGCTTTTTTCAATCAATATTGAATGCTATCGTTTACTATAATGTATAAAACCATGCGTTGAAAACTACCAGCGCAGGGCGCACTCGGACCTCATGCGCCGCATACCGTTGACTGGCGAGCCTGTCTCTTACGATATTAGCAATATCGGAGAGCAGGGTAAAAAGGACAGGGTCACCAGTCTTCGCATACCGTGACACCGTTCGAGGGAAGAATGATTACCCAAATTCTGTGTAAAAAATCGTGGAACTTCATAAAAAGTATCCCTCGTATTCCGCTCATTGTCTAAAATTGTATATAATCAAACAAACATTATTTATTTAGTCTATTTTAATTACATTCAAATATGGCATTAGTACAAAACGAATAACACATGAAGTAACAATTCAACAAATACAAATAAAAAGAACTATACTGAATATAAGAAGATACATGTTTACACAAGGTCTTGAGTTTCCTCACATTCAATCATCAATCTTGAATGAGAGTTATCCCCCTTAATAGTATATATTACACTTGTGATAGTCAACACACATGACTTTTAATTGAATGTTTTCAATAATAATGTCATTATCGCTTGCAAAGTGATGATAATAGCTTGACATTTTTTCAAACAAACAAGATTCCTAGAAAGTCGCCAGGGAAATAAAAATTTGAGCCCGCCTAGTTCTTAACCTTGAGTTGTTACCTTGACCTCAAAGTTATCTGAAAATTCATGAGAAACAACTGTGCCTAATTATTTTCAAATCTTTCTAAAAATGTAGAATATTTGCTCTGGACAAGCTTAGCCCATTCCCACATAATGACGCTTTTAGATGCCCTAGAGAATACAAGAGGCCCATAGTCCAAACAGCACAAAACAGATAAAAGTCCACCAGATGTTGCTACAAACCAAATATCAAAGCTCTATGCCCTATTTGGGAGAAAATATTCATTATAGTTTTCACTGTACAAGTCTATGTTAAAATTGTGATGTCCGGAAACGAGCTAGTTGTGACCCTGGAGCCATAATTTATACAATCTTGATAGAAGTCCACCAGATGATGCTCTATACTAAATATCATAGCTCTAAGCCCTCCTGTTTGGGAAAACATTTTTTTCAGTTTTCACTCTATAAGTCCTAGGTAAAACTCGTGATGTCCGGGAACGGGCTAATTTTGACCCTGTAGCTATAAAGTATACAATCTTGATAACGGTCCACCAGATGATGCTACATACCAAATATCAAATTTCAAAGCTTTTCTGTTTGAGAGAAGAAGATTCTTCAAAATTTTCACTATATCAGCCTATATGAAACGTCCGAGAACGGGCTAATTCTGACCATACTTTATAAAACTTGATAGAGGTCCACGAAATTACGCTAAATACCAAATATCAAAGCTCTATGCCATCCCGTTTGGGAGTAGAACTTTTTCTTAAAGTTTACTATAAACGCCTACGTGACGTCCGGGAAGGCTAATTCTGACCCTAGGGCCACAATTTATACAATCTTGTTTTGTCTGCTCGGAATGTATATATTTAACTATAAGTATTTATAGGTATAGGTATATAATGAACCACTTGCGAGGTGATTTCCAACAAATAAATTAAGACATAAAACAGGAAGGAAACTTTCTGGCCTAATTTCTGTAGTGCTAGAACCCCTAGCTACCAAGAGTGATGTCCATGCTATTAAGAGTAACTGAAAAATGAGACAAAAATATACCACTATATTAGGCAATGTCTGAAAATTAACTTAGCCATTTTGCGGTTTTAAAATCAGTAAGCACCATGTAGGACTCCAAGCTAAACCTCTGCACCAAGTTTCAAGTCAACGTTTTTAATAGTTGCTGAGAAAAATGTAATGTAAAATAATGGTAACAGACATATGGACAGACAGAAAGAAGGGACAGAGGTAAACTATTATAATCCCCTTTTCTTTGAAGTTGGGGTGTAATTACTTAAAACAATGGTACATATTGCAGCAAAACTATGGATTTCTGAACATAATTTGAGATTATTATGAAAGAATTGCAATTAAAAAAGGCAATAAGAACAGTAAGGTTAGCCTGTATGGACTAACAGGGTCATATTTTTGCTCTTCCGACACGAAAGAATGGACAGAGGTAAACTATTATAATCCTCTCTTCTTTGAAGTTGGGGTGTAATTACTTAAAACAATGGTAAATATTGCAGCAATATTATGGATTTCTGAACATAATTTGAGATTATTATGAAAGAATTGCAATTAAAAAAGGCAATAAGAACAGTAAGGTTAGCCTGTATGGACTAACAGGGTCAAATTTTTGCTCTTCCGACAGATTATTTGAATTTTGAATAGCTCTACCTTGCTATGAATATTTCACTTTTTAAAAAAATAACTACAGAAATTAACTTACAACTGGTCTCATTTTTTCAAATAATTGCTTATAATGATCATTATTGGACCTTCTCTCATGAAAAGTCAATGAAAAGCTTATGAGATAAATGTCACTTTTGACCTACTTAATGCAAATGAAAGAGTTAAAAACACAGCTCAAAATAAGCCTTAGATAAAATTGTTTTAAAACACAATTAACAAAACATGTATACAGGTTGAATTTAGTGTGATAAGAAGTAACAAGAGACAGTTATGAGTTTGATCGTTCATCAAAAATTACCCATTTGAGCTAAAATTTACTGATTAATAAACATGCCTCTTGACCTTCAGCAAAACAAATTATCAAGGATAACAAACAATGGCAAATTACAATAATATAATTTTTAGTTTTGTCTATCAAAAACGAGCGTTCTGATTGGTCAAAAAAATTATACATAACTCCATGAACAAAATTTTGAGCACGCAGCAATTTTGTATGCTTCCGCAGAAAACAGTCCCATACAAAAGGGTATCAAAATTTGTATAGCTTTTGTTTTTTTCACTCAATGCTATTAAATTACAAGAGATCAAGAGCATATTTTTGTTTTCATGGAGGTATGAACCGAAAATCTTATCACACAATGGATGAATGCGCTCTCTTATTCATGTACACTATCCTTGTTTTAAATGAATGACTAGATCTATCAAATAAATGTAAAGATATGAAAAGTATAAAGACTAGATAAATTATGACCACTATAAAACTATAAAGACTAGATAACACTCTAATAATGGCAAAATGTGATAGGCAGTAAACATAATTTCAATTTGAATTACACGAAGTTGTTAATGATTAAACAAAGTAAGATATTAAATGAAGTCAAGCAAGCTCCCACTAAAAATAACTTTGACTTTGTTCAAAAAGTAATGGAAAAATAAAATGTCTGACATTGTGCATATGAAAAATTTTAGACTCCAGTTCTATATTTTAAGTATTTAAAGTCAAGTTTAGAAATGTAGTGTTGATTCAAAATATCTATCTTATCATGGTATGAAACATTGTGGGAAAAAACATATGTTTTTCCAAAAAAAAATTCCCTAAATGCAGTATCTCAGTCATAAATAATGGAGATCGTTGGAAAGGATAGAAGTTATTGTTCCACTCATTTCTCTCCCCCCCCACTACAAAATACCAAAGATTTGAAAGAAATTTTAACCCTATCCCATTTTTTGAAATTTTAGACTGGTTAAAATTGAAAGAGGGTGCAGACAAAAATGAAAATGGAATGCTATTTGAAAATGAAATCATTCTAAGTGGTAGAAAAAATTGTGAGGGATTGAGATATTGCTTGTTTCTTGGGTTATGAAACAAAATTTTTAAGAAAAATGAATGAAAAGAAAAAGATGCTTGCTTGAGGCATATTCTCCTTTTCTCACATTTTTCTACCCTCTGAATTTTATGCAAATGAGTGGTCATCTTCAATTTCTTTCAAACTTGACCAGTCTTCAGGCATTACCAGACGACAAAATTATAGACTGGTCCAAATTGCAAGGAGTTGCAGATGACAATCTAAATTTTGTAGAATCTTATATTTTCAATTTCCTTGGTAAATATTGTGGAAAATCAAATAATTAGTTGAAGCAAGCAATATCTTGATTTCCAAAACATTTTCCCAATTGCTGTCCTTGAGAAGCTTCCAAAAGCGTCATTGTGTGGGAATGATTTAAATGTTTATGTCTGGTTATGAGTTAAAATATTGCACTATTAACTTTATAAAGATTATCTAGTAAAACTTTCAAGAAACATGTTAATAATAAGCACACCTATAAATTGAGTCAAGAATATTGCACTATACAGAAGATTAGATAAGATAAAAAATATGATGATTATATGATTATAAATAAATACTATATTTAGGACATTTGGAATAATCCTTGACTAAGTTTTATCAGATTGTTTCAGAGCTGTGGTCCCTACAGTGTAAATAAAGAAATTGTCATTAACGGCAATTTTTCCCTTTTCCTTTGTCTTCAAAAGGAACCTTCCCATTTTCTAAAGGGTTTATCCTTTTGTCCTAATTATCATTCTGACTAAGTTTCATCAATATTGGGTCAAAATCGTAGCCAGTACAGTGTTAACAAAGAAATTGTTATAAAGACCCCTTTTCAAGTGTTTACAAATGAAACATTCCTGTATTCATTTGGGTTTATCTTTATCACATAACAATTGTCCTAACAAGTTTTACTATGATTGTGAAAAGACTGTGGCCCCTAAAGTGTAAATAAAAATTGTTGATGTTTCAATTGATTGGTTGATTGGGGTTAAAAGCCGCTTTTAACAGTATATCAGTCATATTGCAGAGGCTGGAGCACCTATCAAATGGATTCCTGGTATTTCTTCACACCAATACTACCACTACATCCTTTACTACCCTCCAGCTACTATCCCACTTAGGTTTACGATTATCCACCCATTGGCGAAATGTCTAAAAGGATATTTGCAGCCGCCAGGACTCGAATCCATGACATCCAATGATTGAAGATCAGGAGTCTGGTGCACTATCGACTGCGCAATGACGGTTGCTGTTGATGTTAAATTTGGACTGGTCTAAATTGAAAGAAATTGCCGACAACAAATTTTTATTTGATGTAATTTTAAAAAATCTCCGTCTTTCAGGATGGAAAACATAGTGGATAAAGAAGAAATACAGTAAAACCTCGGTAGTTCGTAGCGCAAGGGACCGGGGAAATTTATACGAATTAAGCGTAGTACGAACAAAACGGAGGGAAAGGGGTCGGCTGTTTGAGATACACGGAATCTGACATGGTCTTGTTCTGTCTCCCATTTAGGAATCGATTCTCAATTGGTTATTTTTTCTACACAAGACCTGCAGATATTAATTGAGGAATACATAAAAATACATTAAAAAATACTCATCTTGTATTTTTATGCTTTAATCTTTGTATTAATTTTTGGCATTTTTTAAGCACAGTGTCTGTATCAAATGGTAGACTCCATCTGAGTGATTTCCCTTTACAATACATTGGATCAAATCACTCTGAGTATTCTATCATCAAATCATAAAATGAAGGACCGACGATTGTGAAGAAAGTAACCGCAGAATAAAATAAAGTGATAGAATCTCTAAGCGAGCAATAACACCGATACTAATGGGTGTGCGTCAATTCAAAGTAAATTTTCGGCGATAATTACGGGAATCTTTATTCGATTAATTACCCATCTTACTAAACAAACAGCCCCTGTTAACTAAAGGTACATAATATCACATGATGGTCATATAGATCAGCAGGTGTGAAAATCAAGGTAAGTGGTGATTGGAGACAATTAGTTTATCACACCTACGAATTAAACATAGGAGTTTGTGCTATAATCATACTTTCGGGACTTGAAATGACCTACGAACTACGAACCACTGACGTTCGAATTAGACCGAATTTTCTAACAAAGATACAGAAGGAAAAAGATCGGGACCGCTTAAATTATACGAACGAACACATACCTACGAACCAGTGACGTTCGAATTAACGATGTTCTACTGTACTATGAATTTTCTCAATATCAGGATCATGACAATATCTCCACTTTTTGTCTCAAAACCAACAATTAATTAATGTAATCCAAAGAAATTCAAAATAATAGTTAAAAGAAAAATCTAATATTAATAAAAGAGTTTAACCTTTGTCATGCTGAATAATAGATCATCTACAGAACTGAATTAAAATCAAAGTGCTGAAAGAACTGACAGACAAATTCGGGGCTAATATTTTAATTTCTTATCGTATAAATAACTGTTTAAAAAGGGACAAGCAGGTGATACAGATAAAGATCAGCCTGCACTTATATGCAGGCTGATTTATGTCTATACCTCCTGCCCAAAAGCAGGAATATTCCAGGTTAACAGGTGGATGATTTTGGTCATATACTTTGAGGCACAAACTGAAATTGAGCTATGGGATAGAGAAATACATGTACATATGAATAAGGAATATTATTATAAGATAGAGATACAACATCATTTATTTGCCTTGAGCTGCAGAGGAAAATTTTTCATATTTCATGAGACTGAAGGTGGAGTGGAATATCGTTTTTTCCACTGCAGCAAGAAGCAAATACAAGATGTTGTATAACAAAGTAAAAGTATTTCCCTCCTCCTTCACAATTCTGATAATGTTTATTTGTATTATGACGTCATCTACAGAATGAAAATGACATCCTATTAGACTCCCTTATATGGAATCATATTTGAATAATTTAATTGTTAGTTTCTTCTATCAAAAACGAGCAATCTGATAGGTCGAAAAATTTAATTCATACCTCCATGAACAAAATTTTGAGTACGCAGCCATTTTGAATGCTTCCGCACAAAATAGTTCACTACAAAAAAGTATCAAAATTTGTTAAGCTGTTGCATTTTTGGCTCGATGCTATTAAATTATAAGAAATGAAGATAATATTTTTCGTTTTCATGGAGGTATGAACCGAAAAATCTAATCACACAATGTATGAATCCGCTTCGCGTATTCATACAGTGTGATTAGGTTTTTTGCTTCATACCTCCATGAAAACAAAAAATATTCTCTTCATCTCTTAACACTATCAGATTCTGATTTTTTCTGTGTGAAATATATATATTTTACTAGAAATATTTATAGATGTATAATACATGTATATGTATTTAATTTTCTGCTAAAATGATTTTCATCTCCTTATATTGCACAATACATAAAAGGCAAGTAAAGATTTAAACAGTGAACACTCAAAGATATAAATATAAACATACAAAGTAGAAAGTTTAATAACAATATTTAGAGATAAATTATCTAAATGAAATACTAACAATGTATCATCAACAATAAAGGGATTAACTTTGTGAAAGATCATGTTTCATGGTCTAACATATTTTCTTTCTTTTTTTTTCCACATTGAGAGAAAAAATTTAAAAATATTGTCAAAAAAAGGAGACAATGTATCCACCCTATTTGGCACTTTTTTCACAGTTCAAGCACTCTCTAAATTATCATCTGCATTCTCTTTCAGGTAAGAGAAGTCTAAAGATTTGTTTTTTTCCAACAGGTCAAGCTGTGTATATCTTCGTGCTATGTTGTATGGTCCCATGGTCAGATGAAAAAACAGCTTAGGCCCAGACCTACAAGTAGAAATAGATCAGAAAATGAAAACGCAGAATACTGCTCTTTCAATGCTTAACTCATTTAGACACAATCATGCCTTTTCAGGCCCCTCTGGAAATATGTTTTAGAAAAGATTGTGGAAAATGAAGAAATTGCTTGTTACAAGCAATATCTTCATTTTGAACAATGTTTTTTACCCCCAAAAGACAGTTATTTTTAAAATTTCATAAGCTTCAAATTGTTGTCTGCAAGTTCTTTGAATTTCAACCAGTCTACAATTTTGTGGTTTGGTAATGAATTAAGCAGGAAAACTTCAGATATTTACAAGCCTCGCATAATCTTAGCTCAAATTGCACAAGGAACAGTTATACTTCTTACACACTGCAATCCATTATATTTCATCAATTATGTATATCGAATTGGCAGTCCAATTTTTAACTAGAACTGTCGCAAAGCAGAATTATACCATCCCCCCAAACCAGCATTATGTCAGTCAAGTAGCACACTTGTCCTTTGACCTACATTACACCAAAACAATAGGGCACCTTGCTGGATTTAGGGCACCTTGCTGGATTATTGGTATCTTTTATATGTTTCATGGGCAGGCCATCATTAGTTGCTGAGAAAAATGCGACAAAATTATACTACCATGCCAGTTAATTTCTGAAAAACAGGAAGAAGTTAAGTTTTGGACCTAAATTCATGATAAAATATTCGAGCTATGATGAGTTATATATGTCAAGTGAGAAAATTACTCCCCTATTGATGCCATGAATTAATCCTCTACCACATAATTTATATTTTTACACCTTAACCTGTTCCCACACAACAAAATTTTAGACTAGTCCAAATTAAAAGAAGCAGCAGAGGACAATTTAACATTGGTGGAATTTAACTTTTTTTTGTCTTTTTGGATAGAAAACATTTTGGGTAATGAAGAAATTGCTTGATGCAAGCAATTTCTTCATTTTCCATAAAGTTTTCCAAACCCTTTTTCCTTGAGGGGCGCAAAAAGGAGGGATTTTGTGGGAATGGGTTAAAGGAATCATGCTCAGAAAAAACAATGTTGGAAATGAGAAATTCCTTAAACAAGTTTTCAACCCAATTTTACAATTGTTGTTCGTAATTTCTTTTATTTGGTCTCCTGATTACTTGTAACAAGCAATTTCTCATTGTCAATATGCATTCTACCCTGAAAGAGAGACAGAGATTTTTTTCAAAACTCAGTTATATTTTTTTACTTCAACTACTTTCGATTTGAATGAGTCTAAGATTTTTCATCTGGTCATGGGTTAGAACATCAAAGTGTGCAAACAAACCTTTAGTGTGTTATCCCAGCTACCAGTACATAAAGCTGTACCATCAGGGGATACACCAAGACAGCTTACTCTGTTCTCATGGGCGTACAAAATAGTAACACGGTTCCCCTTTAAAACATCCCATATATTCACGGTATGGTCGTTGTAACCACCAAATAGAAGACGACCTGAAATTGAACAAGCTTTGAAAGTGACACCACATTGACCAATCTCAGCTGCCAATCAAGGAATCAATCAACCAATCAAATCATTCATTCAGCTCAGACTTGAGTTTTTAACTCCAACATTAGCAACAATTTTTGTCAACCCTTTTTTTGTTCAATTTGCTACTTAAAATTTGTAACTACAGCTTATTCAAGCCATTACCAGATAACAAAATTGCATACTGGCCAAAATTCAAAGAAGTTGCAGATGACAATTTTAAAGTGATGGAATTTTAAAAATCTTTGTATTTCGGGTTGGAAAACATTATGGATAAAGAAAAAATTGCTAGTAACAAGCAATTTCTTCAATTTCCATAATGTTTTCCGAGATATTTTTACCTGAGGGGCGTCATAAATCATCATTGTATAGGAATGGTTTAAGACCCCTTTTCCTGTATTTTCAAATGACCTAGTCCCATTTTAATTATGACCTAAGACACATTAACCCATTCAAAAACAGAGACACTTTTAAACGCCTCTCAATATAAAAGCTTTGGAAAACATTGTGGAAAATGAAGAAATTGCTTGTAAAAAGCAATTTCTTCATTATCCACAATGTTTTCTACCCCAAAGGACAAAGATATTAAAGATTTCATCAACTTTAAATTGTCGTCTGCAACTTCTCTGAACTCTCTCTTGGACTGGTCTAAAATTTATCGTGTGGGAAATGGCCTAATCATTTTTCCTAAAATGTAAATGTTGTAATGGTCATTATGGGCTGTTTCCCTGTGTATTTTGCTGCAACAGTTTTATTTTCATTAGGGCTCATCCTCAACCTTTTTAAGAGATGAAGAGAATATTTTTGTTTTCACAGAGGTATGAACCGAAAAACCTAATCACACTGTATGAATATGTGAAAGTTTGAACAGAATCCGATGAAAATTGTGGACCTTATTGTGGTACAAGGATTTTAAAATCAAATTTCATAAGGCTCCTTTTTCTGTGATACTTGACGGATCAGGTCTAATGTCAACATCACAATCATTACTATTGTACTATTATTCTGTGAATGTTTGAAGAAAAGCCTATGAAAGCCCTGGACTTTGAAACAAGGTTTTCTAAATGAAGTTTTCATAAGGCCCTTTTTCTCGTTGACAGTTCAAACCCCATTTTGAAAAGAATGATCGTTATACCTTCGGTGAAAGTTTCGACAAAATCTGATCAAAGCTGTGGGCTTCATTGTGTAACTGGGATTTTTAATAAAATTTATATATAGCCCCTTTTCCCATGTTACTTGATGGATCTGAACTAATTCAAAAGGGAACTATACTTACAAAGTATAATTATTCTGTTTTTGAATGAAGACAACCAAATAAAATCTTGGGACATAATTGCATTAACTAAGTTTTTTATTAAATTTTCATAAGGCCCTTTTTCCTATGATACTTGATAGATCAGACCAACTTTGGAAAGCAACAATCCATACAATGTTATAATCATTCTGTGAAATTTTGAAGAGAATAAGAGGTAAGTTCATGTCTAGATGTGAGTTAATCTGAGTGGTCCAAGAATCGATAATTTTGGGTGAGGGTTTATTAGGTTGATTTATTGGGGTTCCACGCCACTTTAAACAGTATTTCAGTCATATCGCGGTGGCTGAGGCACCTAACAATTGATTCCTTTCCTAGCCTCCAGCTGCTATCCCACTTACATTTATGATTATCAACCCTTTTGTGAGAGATAAATGTTGGAAAGGATATGTGCTGCCGCAGGGATCAAAACAATGACATCCCATGATTGAAGGTTTGGAGTATGACGAACTACCGACTGTGCTATGACGGCCGTCGTGTTTAATAGAGTAGGTAGGAGTGTTTATTAGGCAAAATACAGTAGTATTTATGTTGCTTTAAGATTTAAAGTCTAAAAAATATCCAAGACTATAGCAAGACTTGGTAATTACTATGAAAACAGACAAGCTAGTACTTGTATGTCTTCTTATCTTGATTGCTAGGATGAACTGTACATTTTGCTTGTCTCAAGTAATCACCCTTTACCTAACAACTAAATTTAGACAGGTCCAAATCAAACAAGATGCAGACAACATTTCAATGACTATTTTGTTTTCCAAATAAGCATACAATTGAGTACAAATTTGGTGAGAAAAGGACAAATTCCTTGTAACAAGCAATTTATCCTCTTTCTCTGAATGTTTTTCAAAACTAAGGCGCCTAAGTGTGTAAATCCTGTGGTAATGGTTGAACAAATGTCACAAAATGACAGAATAATTGATTGCAAATTTACCACTTATAGAGAAGTCTACAGAGTTACATCCAAATATAATGCTTTCCTT
The DNA here is from genome assembly GCA_946902895.1 of Fragum fragum. Classification (NCBI taxonomy): domain Eukaryota; kingdom Metazoa; phylum Mollusca; class Bivalvia; order Cardiida; family Cardiidae; genus Fragum; species Fragum fragum. The sequence continues at coordinate 4,648,001 of OX336370.1, read as the reverse complement.
CTTGTAACAGTTGGCCTCTCTATCAGCTCGTAGATCAAACAGGCGGCACTAAAATAAACAAGTCTATATGGATACCATCTTTTTCTCCTACACTCTTAAATTTTTTACCAACATTTGATTTGGCATTTTATTTAACCCTTGTCATGCTGTTTAAATTACCCTACTAAATTGCTGTCAAATCATAGGGCTGAAAGCACTGATAGAACTTGTTGTTCAAAAATCAATATTTTTTTTCAAAAAATCAACTTCATAAACAACTTTGACAGGAAAAGTACAAGCAGGAGGTGTAGACTAAGATCAGCCTGCACATAAGTGCAGTCTAATCTTAGTCTACACCTCCTGCCAAAACCGGAATATTCTGGGTTCAGCATGACAAGGGTTAAGAAATCATTTTGGAAAATGGGACAATTGACTGATAGAAGCTGTCAATGAAATAACCAGTCACCAATACTAGATGGTTGTCCCAGGACAGCTGTTGTTGAGCCTGCAAAGTTTTGACCATCAACTTGACCTTGATCATCAATTTTAGTGTTTGACCTTGAGCTTTGACCTTGAACTTGAAGCTATCCAAAAAATTCTTTCAAATGGCACATCTACACATGATGGAAAATAATTGTGCCAATTTATTTTGAAATCCATCCATAAATGTAGGAGTAATTGTCCAGACAAATTCGGACGGACGGATGGACAGTCAGACTAACACACTAACGCACATACACTGACTTGTCATATTGACAACAACATCTCGCTCACCAAAGCAGGATCGACAAAAATCATTTATTTCGACCAGAATTGAACTCTGACATAGGCCAAAATTTTTGTTTGTCTTTTTTTTTGGTTTGGCAACTTAACCATCATAACTACAGCTTATTCAAGACTGGAATAACAACAAAGGGAAATAACTCCGACATTAAGCAAAGAAGAGTTATGGTTTTGTGCACTTCCCCTTGCTAAGAAATATACATCCATTTCATAATCATAACTTTCATACTTTCAGAGATATGTTCTGAACAAAATTAAGCAATGTACTTCTTGATAATATCTATCCTCTCATGAAATTTGGTTATCACACATTTTATGCTTTCTAGATATATTTGACAAAATTCAAGTCTGAAAAACAACAAATCTCAATTACTAAAAACAACCCCTAGAAGGAAGAACAATAGTTCTTTTGCACTGCGTATTATTTGGAAGAATCCATCCCTTAAGCTTCATTATAGTAGCTGTTATACTTCAGAGATATACCCCAACAAATTTCAAGCATGAAAAACAACACCATGCTTTCAATTCATACATTTGTGTTTTGTTGCGCAGGTTATATAGACAGCATAAATTTCCAAATAACGCCTGCATATATGTCACATAAACTTGTCACAATCTTATCCTGATTAACAGAGACTTAATTAACTTTGATCTTAAATGCCCAATAAACTTTTTTTGAAAATATATACAATCGGCATTATTTCAAAGTATTTATACATTACAGATGTAATACATACAGTAGCATCGTCAGATGCCGTGGCAAATGCGTCTCCACTGGGATAGAATCGTACATTGTTGATATCCGACTCATGACCCTCAAATACCTGTACACATTCTCCATAACGCATGTCCCATACCATGGCAGTTTTATCACATCCCTAGAAAAGATAGCTTAAAATTGTGATTTAACCCTTTACCAGATGATAAAACTTTTGATTGGACCAAACTGCAAGAAGATGCAGACAACAATATCAAGTCGATAGAAATCAAATTTCTCTGGCTTTCTAGGTAGAATTAACAAAAAAGTGGCTTTTCATTTAAATTTACGGCCAATCTTGCTCAAGTATCCCCCTCTACTAAGTGACAACTTTCAAAAAGTGACCAGCATCAAAATTCCCTTTCAAAGGATCTTCACATCTGGACGTTTTTGCTAATAAAATTATCAAAATAAAATCCTATGTTGGTGGATCTCATTATAATTGTCTCAATGAGACCATTCTAGTGAGTTCAATCACCATAGAATTAAGTGAGAATCCTGTCGTAACTTTTGAATGCAGTTGAATCGGTTCTTAGAATATGTCACAAAAAGTGTATTAACCCAATCCCACTCAATCCCTCCTTTTTACGCCCCTCAATTAAACAGCTTTGGAAAACATTGTGGATAATGAAGAAATTGCTTGTTACAAGCAATTTCTTCATTATCCACAATGTTTTCTATCCCTTAAGAAAAAAATTAAAATTCGATCAACTTGAAATTGTCGTCTGCAGCTTCTTTCAATTTGGACCAGTCTAAAATTTTCTTGTGTTTTAAGTGAGAATCCTGCCATAACTTTTGTATGCAGTTGAATCGGTTCTTAGAATATGTCACAAAAAGTGTATCAAGCATCCATTCTAATAAAAGACTGGCTTTCCTTTGAGTGGTCACTTAACCCATTCCCACTCAGTGAAATTTTAGACTGGTCCAAATTGAAAGAATCTGCAGAAGACAATTTCAAGTTGATGGAATTTTGAATTTCCTCGTCTTTTTGGATTGAAAACATTGTGGATAATGAAGAAATTGCTTGTCACAAGCAATTTCTTTATTTTCCACTATGTTTTCCAAAGCTTTTATATTGAAGGGGGGTTAAAAGTGTCATTGTGTGGGAATGGGATAACCCATTGCCACTCAGTTTACACAATGTTTTCTACTCAGAATGTTGAAAAAATCTAAAATTTCATAGATTTTGAATTGTTGTCTGCAACTCCTTTCAATTTGGAACGGTCTAAAATTTTGCTGTGTGGGAATTGGTTAATACAAGTATAACTGTATATATATATATTTTTTTTTTTCAAAAATCTGAATTGTGAAGAGGTTTTTAAAAAATCTTTGTGACTTGTATCTTACAAGAGTTACATCATCTTTAAAAATCATCAAGTTAAATTGTGGTGTAGAGAATTCCTATTAACCCTGGATAATTCTGCAAACAGTCGAGGTTTAAATAATTTTGATCTCACACTCTACAAGATATTTATTGGTGCAAGTTTAAGTTCATTCTAATTAAAAATGAAGTAGTTGTGCACACAAAAAACATTGTCATATTTCATTTTTTTGCTTTGTCAAGGGTTGGTAATTCCAAAACAACTTGGAGGATCAAAATGATTATTGTTTCAGGCACAAGAAGAATCACAGATATTTGTTGTGGCAGGGTTCATTTGGCTATTTTGCTAAATAAGGGGCAGGTAATTCTGAAACTAAAAAAAGGATCAAAATAATTTTGGTCTCATACAACACTATACTTCAAAGAGATGCATTGTGGCAAGTTTAAGTTCATTCCAATTAGAACAGATGGACAGAATGCCAGACAATTTGATAATGGGACCATAACATAATACAAACCTCATGGTGTTTAAAAAAGATTTGTAAAACATAGTTGAAAATGAAGAATCTGCTTTGTTACTAGCATTTTTGTTATTATCCACAATGTTTTCTACCTGAAAATATAAGGCATTTAACATCACCAATGGGAAAATGTTATCTGCAACTTCTTTGAATTTGGACCAGTCCAATATTTTGTTGTCTGGCATTGAGTTAATGCAGTCATGATAGTATACTATAATTATTCCAACAATTGGTATTGGCGATGTTGCAGATCAAAAGTCCCTCTTATCAAATGAACGTTAAATTGACAAATCTTTTTACTAAAGGATACTAATCAAAGTTTTATCAAAATCCTTGTGTTCAAGCAAATAAAGAGCTAGTTATTTTTCATCGTACAGTCGAATACCTATACCTCGAAGTTCAGGGGACTTACGAGAAAACTTCGACGTAGAGATAGTTCGACGTGTAGATAATCGAATATTTTCCATGTAAGACCAAAATGGTGGCGAAATAACGTAACTGAATAAGGCCACAAATGATTTGTACTAGTATGCTTATCTAATCGAACGAAAGATATAACGACGATATATTTATCGTAATTTCTTATATTAATAATACGATATTATTGTAACTTGTAGCTTAAGTTTTGTTTAGACTTCGCTTTTTGTTGTTGTTTTGTTTGTTTGTTTTCTTCTATTTTTGCTTATTCTTCGTGTCCATTGCATAGTTTGACTTCATGTATTTTCTCTTTCCTGTCGCAATACCCAAGTATCCATATTGATTGGTTACCGGGTTCTTCCTTTAGCGCGTCCCGTCGGTCGAAGTTGCTGGCCATCTCCTTGATCGACCAGGTACGGCGCCAATCATGACCTGTGTGGTATGGGCGTAAGATGCCTCTTTTTTCATTGTAATATTCGTCTGTAACATTTTCAAAAAAAATCAATTCAAATCAAACAAAATCAAGTTAGCAATCGATATCGGATACTGTAACGCACCTATCTCTTAACTGCGTTTACACGTCGAAATGTGTGAAAAACTTAGTCGATTGCAAAATTAAGGTTCGTCTTAAAGAGGTGTGAATATTTGCAAACAATAGTGATTGGACTTTGCAATTGATTCGACGTAGGGGTAGTTTACGAGATAAAGAGAAAGACGTATGGAGGTTCAAAACATAGAACAAAAGAGTAATAAGATAGGGACTTTAGAATAACTTCGACATAGAGAGAACTTCGGCTAAGGGACGTTCGAGGTAAAGGTATTCGACTGTAGTTAATTCACTAATAATACATTTGTTAATAAGAAGAAGTTTACCCATTTCAACACAACCCCCATTTTATACATCTCTCAAAATAATCCATTGTGAAAAACTTTATGGAAAATGAAGAAATTTTTGTTTCAAGCGATTTCTTGATTATTCACGATGTTATATAACCCCCCCCCCCTAAAAAAAAAGAGCCTTTGATATGTTCCATTAAGTTAAAGTTGTCATCCTTTTTTGAATTTGGACCAGTATGAAATTTTGTCATTTTGAAATTGGGATGTATGAAACACGCAGTATTTTGAATTGCACAATGTATACAAAAAAGACATGAAAACATTTGCACTTGCTATGGCAAAGTTCTTATATTTGATCTAAAGCATGTGCTTATAAATAGCAAATATTTAACCCATTACCGAACAAAATTTTAGACAGGTTATATTCAAGGACCTTGCAGATGATAAAATAAGATTGAAGGAAGTTCAAAAATATTTGTCTTTTAGGTTTGGAAAACATTGTGGATAATGAAAAAATTGCTTGTTACAAGGAATTTCTACATTTACCACAATATTTTCAAAACCCTTTGATAGAAAGGCGTAAAAATCAGGATTGTGTGGGATGTGTGGGTTATCTTCAAGCATTAATTGATCTATGATCTATTGATCTATGATGCATATTGATAACGATATAACCAACTTCTAGGACCTACCCCGGAGACAAAGAGATTTCCCGTTTCATTTGGAGACAGATCAATACTCATCACATCGCCTGCGTGTCCATGGAAACTCTGGATCAAAGCACCACTCTCAACATCCCATAATGCACAAGTACTGTCACCACTTCCTGTCAGAATCTGAAATTATGTACAAAGTTAGCACTATTAACCCATTACCTAACATTGATGCTTTCCTGAATAAATACAGTCATAGTAAACTTTATGGGTAAAGGAGGAATTGCTTGTATCAAGCAATTTTGCCTTTTCTCGCAATGCTTTCTACTCTATTAGGCCTTGTTTTCCAATTGTAAAGCAACTTGAATTATCGTCTGCAATTTCTTTCAATTATGAAAGGCATGTGAAATCCTCTTATTGAACATATTTTTCTGAGTTTTGAAATCACACTTTTGTACCCACTGTTAGTTCCAAAAGATCTGTTAAGCTGCTTTGGTAGAGCAGCATGATTGGTAAAATAGTTTTCCTATTCAAATTGACACACAATTCTTTTTCATGACTCTTTGGGGAAAGCAATTTCTTCAAAATGTTTCCAATCTTTAATGACAAAGATTTTTTGAATTTCAAAAACTTCAAACTGTTATCTGCAGCTAGACTTTAACTTTGTCTTCCTGAAATTGTAAAATGGCTTCAAGGAAAATCAAAGCCCTAAAGGGCCTGAGAGTTGCGACAACAGACAGACTGTCTAGAATTCATTACTAAACATAAACTGAAGGCTGTTGGCCCTTGACTGATCAAATGAGATTGATCCAGTTAGAGACCAATTCAAGTAAATTGTGTGTGTGTATTTCTGTTTATTTAATTCCGTGTAAGTGAGTTCTATTTTTTAAGCCTAGTGTGATTGGAACTTGCATTTAGGTACTATTTTCTTACATTTGACTTCATATCACACAGGTTACTTAAAAGAATCATTGATTATCTGAGGTGAAGAGTGTTTTGAAATATCAGCATTTTTCAACTATTTATAGACATCAAAGAATATTTCTTCTAAGTGTTGAACAACAAGCTCTAGAAAGCAGTTTTTAAATCTCCTTAGCAAATTTAGAGGACAGTTTTAATTGGGTAGAAAGTAACTTTTTGCAAAAATCTGGCTTCTGTTTCTCAGAGTTACTTTCAGTGCTTTGATTATACAAATTATTGATTTTGTTTGTTTGAATGGGGTTTTACGCTGCTTCAACAATCTTTGTTATATCGCAGTGGCTGGAGCACCTAACAATGGAATCCTGGTATTTCTAACACCAGTACTACCATTACATCCTTTCCAAGCCTCCAGCTGCTATCCCACATATGTCTACATTTATCGACCCATTTGTGAGAGACAAATAGTTGGAAAGGATCGAACCCGGGACCTCTAGATTGACAGTCCGACGCGCTACAAACTGCGCTATGACGGCGGCTACAAATTACTGAACTTCAAATCCCAGCTTAAATTTGAAATGAATACTAAAATAAATAAAACTCAATCCAAAAAATAAAAAGTTTGTACATATCATCTAGGAAAAAACTTACTGGGTTTTTGACGAATATTTTTGAGTACGGATGATGTGATGAAAATAATCTTTTCTCTGCTTCATATGGGTATGTAACTAAACAATTGCGTGTTTCTTCAGAAAAATAGGCATTAATTCGCCTGGACTTTAGAGTTGAAAATATTTCAAACATTGCATCCAACGAGAGAAAGTTCGGTGCGAGAATGACAGAAAATCGGTTAGAAAAATGTTTTTACTTACTTGGGGAAAGCCCGTCCAGGGTGGTTCAAACACGATTTCTGTACAAGAGCAATCATATTTTTAAACCATTAACAGGCAGTGCAGAAATTGCGGTAGGCGTCTTGAGAAAGCCATGACCTAATTTGGCATTTCGATCCATCTGGTACGTAAGTCAAATCGGCCTATCGAAGATATGTCATTAATCTGGGATATAACAATCGGCTCGAGGGTAAATGACTTTACTCATCACTAAATAATCTTTAACAATTGTCTCAAAATCAAGCAACAACTCGGTTTAAAATCAGGAAACAACATTATCTTTAGTATCAAGGCAGTATACAAACAAGTGCACCCGCATGCGTCATACACCAAATAGGTGTTGATAATAATGTACATTCAATAGGTTACATGTGGCTGTTAGGTCAGACCCACTATATTTGAAATCAAAAATAACTCCACAAAATCAATATTAAATACATTGATGTTAGTATAAGTGACAGATTATAGCATTTTATACTTAAAAATACCAAAATAAGTTTATATCGTCTATGAAATTTCCTACCGACCTATTTAATATATACGGCATGGTACGGCCCATATCACTCATACGGCGTGTTTCAAGTATCATATGTATTAATGCTCAATTTCGATGTTGATCATTTGTTTCATCGGAGATAACCAGTATGAGATTCATATTGCATTTGCAGATTTATTTCTAAGAAATATAAAATGATGTGAAGATCCACACTGTACTTTCCGATTTATGGTCTTTTAATAAAAAATGACGATATAATTATTTGTATGTATCGTGGTTATTTGCGCTTAGAATGTAGTTCGCTTGTAAAATCAAAAGTTTCGAAAAAATTACGCTAGTTTTGTATTGAATCCTTTCAAAATGAAGCCATCTTTTTAGAGTGTCCAAAAATTTATAATTTGGCCTGGCAACACAGAATAGCCTATTTAAGAAACAGCACTGTCCCCGGCCATCAGAGGAATACATGAGAAAGTAAAATCGTGTGACGACAATGAGTAGCTTCTAACATTTGGTTTGCCGCAACTCAAAAATAAGCTTTTTTAAATGATGGGCTCCAATTAAATCCAAGATTTTTAGCATTTTGCATAGTGGTGAGCATAGAGCCTACCTGCTGATCCGAGCTTGTGAATGTACAACAAGATAGATAACTTGTATGGGTAGCTACAGCCTTCTTTTTACTGGAGATGTCCGTCTCTTCAAAACTCAGTTGGTATATGGTACACTTGTTGTCTAAACCCCTGTAAACAGTACCAATAAACAAGAGCCGTCAGATATGGATTATGCTCTCCAAATATAGCCCTATCACAAAAAGTATAAAATAAACAGGAAAAGGGTTTTGACAAACTCATAGACGAAGACGTGCCTATAGGCTTGCCGTAATCCGGACATGCAAAATTTCAACATGCAACCTTGAGCTGTGACCTTGACGTTAAGGCTATCTGAAAATTCTTTCAAATGGCACATCTAGTCATATAGGAGAACAGTTGTACCAAGTGATATTGAAATCCACCCACAAATTAAGGAGCTTTGCTCTGGATATTCTTAATTTTGGTGTTCAGCCTTCAGCTGAAGCCTTGACCATGGAGGTAACAGATTTTTTTTCTTCAAATTGTACTCCTATTCGTTATAGAAAACAATTTTGCCAAGTAATATTGAAATCCATCCATAATTGAAGAAGCTATTCTCTGGATATGCTTAATTTTGATGTTCCACCTTGAGCTGTGAACTTGACCTTGGAGGTATCTGATTTTCAAAACAAGGGCCGTCAGAGACGTATTATGCTCCCCAAATAAGGCTTTTGTCACAAAACTGTATGCCATTATTGGACAAAAAACTTTTTATTGAATGCAACTATAGTTTGAGAGTTCAGTTCGCAAGAAATTTCGAAGTTTGACAAACATTGAAAGAATCTGTTTGGCTTCACAGGCCTGATACTAGTAAAATTCAATATCATTATATGGTAAAGGGTTAAATATTTTACCTTGACTTTCAAAATTATAAATGTAAAATGTCTCCATACAAAAAATGAAGACTCTAACTTGAGTAGTCTTGCAGAAACAATAGACTGATTTATTTTAGAGTAGGATATATTGGGTCAAAAATTGAAATAAACATGACCTAGGGCATTTAATAAACAACATTTATGTAAAGTAACAAGAATGTTTGCAATTTGTAAAGGCTATATTTGAAAATAAATGACATTGACAATTTGACCTTGACCAATGACTTTGAACTTAGTACCAACAGAAAGTCCATGTCATAAGCAATGCACATGTAAAATGTGAAGGCTATATCACTTACCATTGCATACTTATGGCAGATGATAAAGTTAAAATTTTTGAAAATTTGACCTTGAGAAATGACCTTGACCTTGACAGATGACCTTGAACCTAATACCAACAGAAAGGTCATGTCATAAGCAATGCACATGTGAAATATGACAGCTATGTCACTTACCATTGTAAACTTATAGACAATGTTTAAGTTAAGATTTTTAGAAATTTTGACCATGAGAAATGATCTAGAGCTCGACAGATGACCTTTAACTTAGTACCAACAGAAAATCCATGACATAAGTAATGCTCATGTAAAATATTGAAGTTTTATCACTTACCATTGTATACTTATGGGCTATGTTAAAGTAGATTTTTTGAAATTTTGACCTTGAGAAATGAGCTTGACCTAGACAGATGACCTTGAACTTAGTACCAACAGAAAGGTCATGGCATGAGCAATGCACATGTGGAATATGAAGGTTATATCACTTACCATTGTTAACCATTGTTAACTTATGGACAATATTAAAGTTAAAATTTTTGAAATTTTGACCTTGAGAAACGACCTTAACCTCATCAGAAAGGTTTTGTCATAAACAATGTACCGTGAAATATAAAGGCTATATCACTTACCATTGTAATCTTATAGACAAATTTAAAGTTAAGATTTTTGAAATTCTGACCTTGACACATGACCTTGACTGATAACCTTGAACATAATACCAACAAAAAGGCTTTGTCACAAGCAATGCACATGTGAAATATGAAGACAATATCTGTAACCAATCAAAAATTATAGCCAATATAAATTTTTGCAGGACAAAAAGCGAGCTTACGTAAAGCTAATAATATTAATGGCCCCATTTCCCATGACACGTTTTTTCAAACGTGAATTTTCGTTAATTTAATGTTAAGAGGATCTGATTTGCTACTCAATAATGAAATTTGATATAATTCTGACTATTTGACTAGGAGAATTTGGCAAATTACTAATTTCTACATTAAGGCCCCTTTTTGCATGACACAGCCTTGAATTGAGAAAATTAAAAAAACATCCTTTGGACATTTGCTAGGAAGTTTATATATGAAGTTTCAAACAATTGGGCCCAGGGTTCCTGAGATATAACGGAGGGAAGGATGGCTGGATGGACGGAGGCGCGCACAAGCCGGCGACTATATGCTTCCCCCCCCCCAAAAAAATTTTCGGGAGCATAAAAGAACCAAAAAAGAACAAACTAACACTTCTACTCAAGATAAAGAACAATTGTGCAAAGTTATTTCAAAATCCATCCATAATCTTTGGAGCTATGCCCTAGACATGCTTAATCTTAACATCTGACCTTGAACTGTGACCTTGATTTTAAACCTGTATGAATATTTCTTTCAAATGGTACATCTTTTCATGAAAGAGAACAATTGTGCAAAGTTATATAGAAATCAGTCAATAATTGAATGAGCTTAGCTATCAACATGCTTTCTTTAAGCTTAAGCTGTGACCTTGACCTTGAAGCTATCTAAACATATTTTTCAAACGGTAAATCTTTTCATGATAGAGAACAATAGTGCAAAATTATTGGTCAATTTTAATGTTTGACCTTGAGCTGTGACCTTGACGTTGGAGCCTTCTAAAAACTAGGGAAACAAGAGCCATGTCAGACATAGCCATCCCCTGCCATATATGCTTGATAGTAAACTCAAGCCAGTTAGATTTAGGCTTCTTGTGCACTGCATTTCTTGTCATTGAGTTTGTTAATAGCTATTATACTTTCAAAGATTTGCTCCGGACAAATTTTAAGTCTTAAAAACAACAAAGGGCATTAACTCCAAAATTATGCAAGCAAGAGTTGTGGTTCTTGGGCACTGCACTACTCCTCAATGAGATCAATCCACCTATGAAGTTCAAGTTGATAGCATTTACACTCTAGGAGATATGCTCTGGACAAGCTTAGTGACGGAATGACGGAAATGACAGAATGACAGGTGGAGACCATTTCTATATCCCCTTTGCCAAAACGGCAGGGGATAAAAAAGCGTTTGCGCATTATCATAAGGAATTGAAATGTGAAGTTTCATCCAATTTGGCCCAAGAACTGTGGAGATATGGAGGTGGTCAGATGGATGGATGGAAGGTATGACAGATAGATAGAGTGATGGCTATATGCTCGCCCTTTGGGGAGCATAAAAACATGGTATACAGGCACTATAAAATATTAATGCTTATTTCACACCTAAATAACAATTTACACTACAAGAGAATGAAATGTTTCGACCTACATGAGGTCGAAAACATTGATAGCATTTGTTAAATTGAATGCAAAACATTTAACTTGTACAAGTTAGAGAAGATTTTGAAAAAAAATACTATGTTCCATACATGTAAATGCATAAGCGGTGCAATTTTTAGAGATAGATCCCATCAATCTTTCGATGCATTACACCGATCACTTAGCAAAACACACTTTGTTGAAGATCATTGTAACAGGTCTGTAAAAATCATATAAATTACACTATGTGTAGAAGAATACCATGTACTATTTATTCAAAACATCAATTTTACATGTAGCTTAACTGCCCTTCAGGCTGGGAATATTTTTACCTTTTCCAACACAATACTTCCTTTTAACACCCCTAACGTTTGGATAACAATGCGGAAAATTGCTTGTTCCAAGCAATTCCTGCGTTTTTTACACATTGTTTTCTACCCAGAATGATAAAGATTTTAAAAATTGAAACTGTCATCTGCAATTCTTTTCAATTCTATCCCCAAAGACAAATATATTCAATATCTAATTCTGTAAAAATTGTTGTCTGTAACTTTTTTTAATTCAGACAAGTCTAAAATTGGTTGTATGGGAATGGGTTAAACCATTTTAGCAACCTCACTTACCCACAAGCCACACAAGAGCCAGAAGGTCCATATGCACAAGCCATGACCCATGTTGTTGGCATGGTAACTGCATGCTCCTGAAATCATTTGAAACTTGTTGTAATAAATCATATACATGTACATCCATCATGGACAGAGAGCTAACCTATTGAGAGGCAGCAATTCAAAAGATAACAAACACTTGAAACCGATAGAATTTGACTGTAGATTACACAATTCACACAGATAGTATCACTGTTTACACATTATTCCTACTTGAATGGAGTTACATAACGTATTCAACTACCAAGGCTAACCAACGATGGTTCGGGGGTCTTGTTTGCCTTGTAAACTAAGGTTTTGACCCTAAAAGTCTGAAAATATCCTACTTTGACTCCAACAAATTTCTATCTAGGGGGTCATTTTAAGAAATTCCTAAGCATCAAAATAGGGTTTTATCCATCAATTTTTCAATGATGCATCTTATATACTAAATACAAATAAATTGCTTACCTCACATCTTGACAGGAAAAGTTCAATCATGCAAATTCCTACTCATGATTCACTCTTTTTTTGTTGTTTGAACCCATTCCAACACAATCCCTCCTTTTTACGTTCTAGAGACTATAGCTTAGGAAAACATTGTGGAAAGTGAAGAAATTGCTTCATACAATAATTCCACTTCCAATTCAACTTCAAATTGTCGTCAGCAGCTTCTTTCAATTTGGACCAGTGTAAAAATTTGCTGTGTGGGAATGGGTTAACTCCTTCAAAATTCAAGGACTTCTCAATTTCAAATGATAACACTAGCCCTAATAGTGCAAGAAATTTCAAAATAAACAAAATTTACTGGTGCAATACTGGTACCTCATTATTAACAGTTCAATGAAATAAATTGAATGATCAAATGGGGTTTAACACCACTTTTAACAGTATTTCAGTCATATCGCGGCGACTGGAGTACCTGACAATAGTTTTCTCACACCAGTACCACCACTACATCCTTTCCTAGCCTCAACCTGCTATCCCACTTAGGCTAAGATTATCCACCCATTGGTGAGAGACAAATGTCAGAAAGAATATGTGCCACTGCCGGGGATCGAACCCATGACAACTCATGGACTAGGAGTCTGGGGCCCTACTGACTACGGTTTGAAGGTGGCTCATGAAATAAAAGAGGTATCAAAAATTCTATTGTAGCACATAGAATACAAATCTTTACATATAGGTTTGCACCCTGCTTTAATAGCTCAAAACAAACCCTTGTCCTGCTAATCCCGGAATATATACCTGTTTTGGCAGGAGGTAAAGACAAAGATCAGCCTGCACATAAGTGCAGTCTGATCTTTGTCTACACCATCTGTTTGTACCGTTAAAACAGCATTTGTTTGTGAAATTTATTTGTTAAATACAAGCTGTCTTTAAGGGCTCCATTGCTTTAAGTGCTTTGATTTCAAAGCAGCCTTGGAAACTGTATTTTATTCAGCAAGACAAGGGTTGATTACTATGCTTGAACTTGTACTATGATCAATCTTATTACTAACCTTATTCGTTGTAAATGCATCCCAGACTAACATTTTACCATCCTACAAAATAAAGCATAAACATAGATGCAAATTGCCTGCATGATTTGATCTATACATGTATTACTTTGCAAGTAATCAAACAATCTTATGGTGAAGACATAAATCAGAAACAGCATCAACTTCCTCCAGTAGTGTCAACTGTATCCAAGCTTGAGCAGAAAAGCCTCTGCAGGTTGTGTCTTTAAATTTAGATCTTGAATCCATTCCCACTCAGTGAAGCTTTAGGACGCTCCTCAAAGAGAACGATTGGAAAAAGATTGTTTAAAATGAAGAAATTACTTGTAAAAAGCATTTTACACAATTTTTTCTACCCAGAAATCTAAAATTTTGTAAACACTAAATTGTTGTCTGCAACTCCTTTCAATTTGAACCAGTCTGAAATTTTGTCGTCTAGTAATGGATTAATTGTTGAATTATTTGAAGTGAGTAATGGTACATTCTCTATGAAGAACCTCTTTAACCATTGTCATGCTGAGCCTGGAGTATTCGTGTTTTTGCATGAGGTATAGACAGTGTGTGCAGTCCAATCTTAGTCTATACTACCTGCTTGTACCTTTTAACCCATTCCAACACAATAACATTTTAGACAAGTCCAAATTCAAAGAAGTTGCATATGACAATTTGAAATTGATGAAATCTTTAAAATCTTTGTCAAATGGGGTAGAAAACATTGTGGATTATGAAGAAATTGAGACAAGCAATTTCTTCATTTTCCAAATTTGTTTTCCAAAGCTTTTATATTGAGAGTAGTTTAAAAGTGTCACTGAGTGGGAATGGGTAATTGGTATTTGTTTATGAAATAAATTTTCAGAAGAACTACAAGTCCTATATTAGGGCTTCCAATGCTTTCAATGCTTTGATTAAAAGCATTGTTGGAAACAGATTTTTATTCAGCATGACAAGGGTTAATTTTAAGTCTTTTATTGGTAAATTATATGGAGTGAGTACTGATATATTCTCTATGGAGGACCAAGAGGAATTTAGCTTCACTGCAAAAACACATTCCTTAGAGTCTTCAAATAATTTCTTTAAGTTTAAACAAACACTTCCTATAGATCATGAATTAAATTCATTCAAAACAAAAATTTATATAAGAAGTCTAATCCATTACCAATTAACAAAGTTTTAGACTGGTACAAATTGAAAGAACTTTCAGATGACAATTCAAAGTGCATTTGGATTTAATAATAAAAGCCATGAATGTCGGGAAAAATTATGTGAAAAAAAAATTGCTTGTTACAAGCAATTTCTTCTTTCTTCACAAACTTTCTTTAGACATATTTGTTTCAATGCACCAAAATGCAAGATAATGTGGCAATAGCTTAACTTATTTCAACACAGCTTCTTTATCAGTCACCCAAAAGCACTAGAATTTTGTCAAATGGCAACCCAAACCTTGTAACTACAGCTTCAATGAGCTGTAGCTACAAGGTTTATATTGCACAATTACATTTTGTTTTTCACACACACTGAACTTTAATTAATGTCTGAAACCTATTTCAACTTGAATCAGTTTCACTATCTTTTTCATTATTGAGAAATGCTTATAATTTACAAACATTGCGAAATGGTGATACATCTAAAGTAAGTGATACTATTCAACCCATTCCCACATGAGAAAATTTTAGACTGGTCCAAATTGGAAGAAGATGCTGATGACAATTTTAGGTTGGTGAAATTTTACAATTCTTTGTCTTTTAGGCTAGAAAACATTGTGGACATTAAAGAAATTGCTTGAATCAAGCAATTTCTTAAATGTTCACAATGTTTTCCTAAGCTTTTTTCTTGGGGTGCGTAAAAAGAAGGGTTTGTGTGGGATTGGGTTAAAAGAAAGTTACTTACCTGGGAAGAACTAACTATATGTCGCTTATCCTGGGACCAATCCATACACAGCACTTTACCCTGATGTCCCTTAAGATGACGTCTTTGCTTCATTGTAAAATTAGTGATGGCTTCAACTTTTCCAGCTGCTTTTGACACTGTGAACACAATCGAAAAATCATTAATTAAAGATTTTATCAAATAATTATTCAGTAATTCATGCATGCAGAGCCATTACCAAACAATCACTCACTTTTACATCCCTCAAAATTTTTTTTTAGGAAATTAAGAAATTGCTTGTAATATTCCACAGTGTTTTCTTCACAAAAAGACAGATCTCAAAAATATCTTCGACTTAATTTCTTGTCTGCAACACTTTTCTGTTAGGACCAGACTATATTTTATAGTCTGGTAATATGTTAACCTGCAGCTTTTGTTCAACCATTCATACATGTGATATTTCTCCAGAGGCTCAAAGGGAGATTTGAAAGTTTTGGTAGGGAGATTGGGGTCCCAAATAGGGAGATTTAGTGAGCCTCAAAAATCCCTTAAAATGTCACAAGCTTGCCTTTGCTCTTGCATTTCTAATAAATCAGGGTGTTTCTGTTTTTATTGTTGCTGTCTTTTTTTAAACTTCAATCATGGAATGATGTAAAATATTCCTTCCATTTAACAAATTGTGTTTTGGACTTTTTTTTTGGGGGGGGGGAGTCAAATTTTGGTACATAGCTAGCAAGGCATGGGATTAATGGACATTGCAGATTTTTTGAGATGCCACACAGTGATCAGAATTTCTATATTGGCGCTTGCAGTACTTTGGATTCATATACAATGTTATCTTGATTCATTAGCATCATCAAAGGTACATCTTTGAATAAATTTATCAATAACTAGAGCTGTCGCCCTCAAGGGCTGACGAGAATACCCCCCACACCGCTAAAAAGGCTTTTCTATGAAGGAGTGGAATTTGAAGCTGTTTAATCACATGCATGTCATGGTGGATGAAAATTGCCAACCCTCCACCTCTTTCTGATTTTGTGTTTGTTGCTAGAGTTGACTGATTAGGAAAGGTTGGTCAATATGAGCCTATGTTAAAGAAAACTGTGTGAGGAGATGATGACACAAAATTATATCCACGAAAAGTCAATATGAGCCTATGTTTAATTTTTGACCCCCGGGGGGCGGGGTCAAATTTGACCTCAGGAAATAAACTGTTCAATATTTTGTAACGGTCAACAAGATGATGTTACTTACCAAATTTGGTAACTCCCCTTATGGTTACTGAGTTTTGCAATTTTAAATTTTGACTACTCCCCCCCCCTCATTAAAAAGTTCAAAATGGCATAACTCTGAAACTAACGACTGGATCAAGATGAAAATTGCAGGTGCACAACTTCATATGATAGGAAACAACCTGATAAAATTTCAGCAAAATTGGTCAAAAAATGTGGGAGGAGAAGAGGACACAAAATTATGTCCGCGGACGGACGGACGGACAGATGGACAACCTGATTCCAGTATACCCCCCCCATAACTTCGTTGTGGGGGGTATAATAAAATTATAAATGAATGGTATTATATCTGTAACTATCCTCTTCAAGTACTTTCAGTGCTTTGACTACAGAAACAGTCTAAATCTCTTACTCAAATATATCTTTGAATAGTTTTAGTACTAAGCAACAAATAAGCCTCAGACTGCATAAAGCATGCATATCAGATGTGTTTTTGTTTTCTGCCAGTGCTCTCAGTACTATGATTTCAGAAACAAATTTCGGATGAAAATTCATAATGAAGTATCTGTAGCTTTACTGTAAAAAATCAGGAGGACACACTGAGATGATGCAATCACTGACCCTTACCTCAGCATGATCTGCTATATATTTCACAGAACTTATGTGGACTTAACCCATGTCAACATATTTTTTTTTACTTCCCATTTTACTATATGCCTTTGCATCTCAAAACAAATGAGGTAGAGATGGCAACAGCTTTTATTCAAATAAAAGTCATAAAATTAATAAGAATATAAACAAGCTCAGTTTTTTATTTCTTAAGACACATCCACCTAAGTCTATCTTTTAGCATCCGAGATCAGCGTGATTAAAACCAATTGTCCTGGGATGAACAAAACTTTGTAACTACAGTACGACGAAGCTTTACTGATGATATTTTGGTTGCAAATCAAAGAAGTGAATGAATCATACAGAGTATACAACAATATTGTAATGTTCTCTTTAGGCTTGTTACGAAGTTTGGTGTCGAATTATTTTCACTACTTTCACTTTCAACAAACATTTATTGCTCAAAACCCAAAGAATCATTTGATTGGCGGATTGCTCATTTTAATCTTCTTTTGTGGCTTTCATTTTAGAATTGGATATCACATCTGCAGTTTATTGAAGATGAAGGAAAATAATCTTTGCAACCTGTAAAATTTATACAAGTCAAAATGGGGTAAAAGCAAATCTTGGGTGTTGTCCAAATCTTTGAGACGGTAAAGACGCAGGAATCGGGACATCTCCATGGTGACGCGTGCAATCATTCACCTAACCCAATTCTTTAATGCATTTTTACCATATCTTGAAACACTTATCAATTTGACATCAGTGTTTCTGCCAGGATCGATTTTTGACGGTCATTTGTGACCCCCAGACTTCATTTCTTGGGGTCATTTAGAATTTTAAAGGGTCAATTTTTGAATGACTAAATCAAGCTTTCAAACAATTGTTCTAAAAGAGTATCCAGGGGCAGAATGATCAAATCATTTGAATTAATAGAAATAATAAAATTATAATTACATTTGAGGAATCTTTACTTTGCTAGAACTTTCTTTAGATTTGGGGACAGCAAGAAAAAATATGCTAGCCTATTTTGGTTTCGGTTCGTCTGCCATAATTACTTAATTTCATTGTCTGTTTACAAAAGCGTTCAGGTTACACATACAAAAATGTTTAGTCAAAGAATTACCTGTACAAGGAAAAGTATTGATGGCGCAGTTTTAACGTTAAATTTAACTTGACTCGAAATGTTATTCAAAACGGTTGCTTCCATTAAAATGAGTTTAAAAAAAGAAAAAATACAATCCCATTAAAAGTTCGTTTTCCGGGTGTTTCTACATGTAATTATACTGGGCTCAGGAAGCCGGAAAATAAACCAGTCATGTTAATAGAACAACAACAACAACAGGGTTGACAGATTTCCGCAAAACTCAATTTTAGGTTACAGGGAAATAATACAGTTTCCCACCATCTATCACATTTTGTCTAGGGATACTACAGTGATGTAAACAAAAATTAAAGTGACCTCTGATTGGTCCATATAATATCAAGACAATATATAACGATATGATCTGATAAATTGATACTCTGCTTATAACTTAGGAGCAAAAAGGATAACATTTTAAGGTATTTCGACTCTTTAGGGGCAGTTTCTATACCCTGGGGTATATTTCAGAAAAAGTGGTAAAACTAGCTGCGCGAAGAGGGTTATCTTAAAAATGATGTCATAAGTCATTGATAAAAGGGATCATGCCATATCAGAACTCGGTTATTTTGACAGATGAATAATTGTTCTTGAATTTGACACATGGTTTGACCCCCTTGCAATTTCTGGAGATGAGCTATATGTAATTTTCTTATAATGGTCGCCTGTAGAAAATGGAATAGTTCCCTGTAACCTATAGCCGTTCTCTGGCAGTAGAAAGAACTTGTTTTTTACAGTTTAGCTCAAAGGAAGTTCAGTGCCATCAAATACATCATACAAAATTTGTATTTCAAAGTCAATTTAGGTTGCGCCACAAAAACGCACTCAATGAATTTTGTTGCGTCGCTGACTATTTATTTGCGACAAAAACTCAGAAAACAGGCTCTGACAGAAACACTTGTGACATCCACCTTTACTGCTGTACTTTTTCTGGTAACACATGAACTTAGTCTCAAGTGCTATTTGGCATGCTGATACCGGGGTTTGTCAAATCAGCAAAACTAAATTTTATGTGAGAGTCTTTAAAAAAAGCATGTTGTTAATATATTAACCCATTACCAGACGGCAAAATCTTAGACTGGTCCAAATTGAAAGACATTGCAGACGAAAAGTAAAAGTTTATGAAATTTTGGATTTTTTCAACTATCTGGGTAGAAAACAATGGGAAAGATGAAGAAATTACGAATATCAAACAATTCCTTCATTTTCCACAATGTTTTCCAAAGCTTTTTCCTATGGGGCGTCTCAAATCGTTGCTGAGTGGGAATGGGTTAAAGTGCATATAACTGTTTAATTAAAATTAATAAAAATGGCGTATGTTAAGATGTTCTGGGTTCTTAAGATGAATTTTAGAAAAAGCGGGAATAGAATTCATACAAGGACCAAATAATACGAAACAACAGTGCATTTTTTGATAGACGCTGCCGAAAGTAATGATGTTGAATGTTTAGTATACAAAATGATATCATTGAGTAAGATCACATGAAGAAGGATCAGTGATTTAGGACATGAATCTTCAGTATGTTAATGATTCATTGAGTCGAGTTGATGAAGGAATAACGGCAATGTAACCCAAATACACTATTTGATTGATGTGGTGTATAAAATTGAGTTGGAATCATAAGTCACGTAAGTGTTTTAGGGTCAAATTATCAAACTTTACTACAGAATGCCCATTGGGTTTTCATTTTGGGGGTACATGTACCCCTTTGGTTTTGAAATGGGGGTACAAAGAAAAATCTGAGGGTACAGGGTACCCTTTATTTTCAGAGTAAAGGGTACACCATATGAATCTGAACCCTTTACCAAATGACAATGTTATAGTTATATCTACTTTGTTAATAATCAATAAATAAGTGCCACATGTCATCTGCCAGTTTCAGATAAATTAAGAGCAAAGGATAGCAAAGCTGATTTTTGACAATTATTGTCAGTTTCTCGTCAAAAAACACATAAATATCTTGCATTCTATTTGAAAAATAGCGCAACTTTGGACTTATTTTCAAAACAAACTACTCAGACCATCAAGATCAGCATTATACGACATTTTACAGCTGCTGGTTCCCCTATTCTCTATTTTGGAAAATAGGCCAGGAAGAAGTGATGGTTCCCGTCAAATGAAAGGGAAATCACTTGCTCCCGATGCGTTTTTGGTCTATTTTGCTTGCAATTTTTGTTTTTTTGGGGGGAAAATACGCGCACACTTTCTCCTTTTAAACGCTTATAATTTTTCAATGCACACACGTAAGGACATTTTTGTTTCTAAATTCATTTATTTTTCTGTACGTTCATGCACGTCTTGGTGAAAGATTTGTATGTGAACCAACATAGTTGTACGTGAATGGGCACCCTGTACTACTAAACAGTAAAGGAGTTACAGGTATTCTAGCGGGAAAATCGACAATACCATACTGGGTGCAAACTAAAGGGAATATACAGTCAGAAGGCAATCAAATATATTCCGGCAAGACTACCCTTTGCCTGAGGAATATTCCCTGCTCCAAAACGCAGAAATCTCCTCCCCCTCCCAAGAGAAAAGCTCTTAAAAACAATGTCTACAATTAAAGAAATTGCTTGTAAATCAACAAAAAATTTTCGTCTGGTAATAGATTAATGACCGAGTTATATAAGGAAGACATTTGCTCTGTTAAAGAAAATAAATGGTGTGTCACAATTAATTTGTTTGCCATGTTTCCGAATTAATACATTTATAGTCAAGAGTAATCCTAAGTACAAACCTGCAATCTATCCGATTACAAGTGTCGTTCGAAGACTATTCAGTTTAAGGAAGTTATTTGGATTGCAGGACTTGAAGTAAAGATGTGCTATAAAACAAATATAAAGACCCTCACTGTCAACATCTTTCAACTTTGCCTTTTCCTCCTCTAAACGCTTCTTAAGTTCGTCTGCTTCGCGCTGCAAAGCTTCTAAGGAATCTTGGTTATCGACTTTCAAGGCTTCAGTCGCCATCTTGAATTATTTATTTACAAGTGTGGACTGGGGAAAACAGTATAGTAACCCCCCCCCCCCTTCCGTTTATTCGGAGCTGTTATAGTCTATTCTTCCCCCAAAGTACCAAAATAGCATTGTTAACAGTATTTCTCAATTAACCCATTTCTACACGACACAATATTAGACTGGCTCAAATTAAAAGGAGTTGCAGACGATAATTTAAAGTTTATGAAATTTTATTTTTTTATTTTTTTTTCAACTTTCTAGGTAGAAAGCATTGTGTTAAATGAAAAAAAGAAGTTTTTAACTTTTCAAAAATTCGGTCATCGCACTTCAATCTACAGCGACACACGCTAAATATGATATGAAGCTTGGATTTTTATATGATCACTTTAGGCTGCAAAGTTGCATTCGATTATTAACGTCGTAGGATGGTTTCTTCACTTTTGACAAGTTTCTGACCACGGTGTGTCGTACCGGGGTACATCGAACCACTAGTAAACAGGTAGGTTGAACCAGTGGTCCAATCTAGTCCTTGGACGAGGTCCAAATAGAAAACCAACATTAAAAAAAAAAAAAAAAAAAAAATACGGAATACCTATCAAATTTATATGCATCGATACTGAGATCTGGCGCAACTAAGTACATTGGCTAAATTTTTAATTTGGAAGTGATGTGGTCTTCATAAAACTCGTGACTCTTTATCAGATTATTTTAAATAAATTTGTTCGGATGATAAACATGGGTTTTATGGGAGAGGCTTATTTCCATATACGACGAAAGCTTTGAAAGTCTTCCCAGAAATTAGTAGATTGATTTTAACAATATTTCTCAGAAATGATCCATCGGTAACCCCTTTAGTAGTCTAGGTAGGTTGTTAACCTCTTTAGAGATTTCACCGGGACAGTTGCAATGAATATTAGCACAATCATGAGGCTCATTTAAGGCTTTTAAATCACGCTTTTGGTTTGAACTCGCACAAACCAATGTCATCGTGACGTCATCAGGAGTTATATTCACTAGCCGATTTTCGATTTGTAAAGGTTAATATTTCAAAATGTCGTAAGAGTTTTTTTATGAATTCATATCGACACGTACTATACTTTTGTGCTAACCACTCAATGTGGCATAATTCAGAGCGTTTGTTGTTTCAATCATCACTTGTTTTCTTCTGTTGAGTTTGGGTCCTTTGCAAATGATGTCATGCGGTGTCGACAATCGAATGCAGTGAATTCTAAAATTAATTATGATTCCTTTGAACATTTGCTAGAAAACATAAAAAAAACACTTTTAACTCACCAGATTACCATGAACATCGCGATATCTGGCTCATATTAAGTATTAACCCTTGTTATGCTGAACCCGGAATATTCCGGTTTTGGCAGGAGATGTAGACAAAGATCAGTCTGCACATAAGTGCAGTCTGATCTTGGTCTATACCCCCTGCCTGTACTTTTCCTACCAGAGATGTTTATGAAGTTGATTTCTAAAAGAAATATTGATTTTTTTAACAAAAAGTTCAATCAGTGCTTTCAGCCCTTTGATTTGACAGTATTTCTGTAAGGTAATTCCTACAGCATGACAAGGGTTAAATGGTCGTTTGAGCGTATTTCTGGACATTTGGGAACAATTTCGTTACTATGTTTCGGAACGTCAATACGTCCCTTTAAAAAAAATAGAGATCATCCAAAGAGCATTTATGTAAGGTTTTGTTGAAATTGATGATTTACAAAAGTATAGGGATTAAGCTATACTTAACAACATCAAAATCTGACATGGGGTCTTCAAACAGGATTAGATCCATTAAGTAGTTTTTGAGAAGATTTTCAAAGAAAAAGGTTTAGAGCGAAACCAGGGAAAATAAAAAAAAAAGGGGAAATAAACGTGGAAGGCGGTCGCTGGCCATAAACGTTCACCAAAGTCAATGATAAAACTATATCAAAGCAACAACAACAAATACACTATTGACCTATGTTCCTGATTGACCCAATGTAAAGCTTATCCAAAAGATAATTGAGAACAAGCATTCTGCATGGCAATATCTAGTACCCTATCGATTCTGAAATAATCTTTTCGCTGAACATGTCGAGCCCAACATTGGTACTTTTCGCTGAATACCGTTGGATCGAATAAAACTCTGTGACTCACCATGGTGTTGTGCGTCGCATGAAGCATGAACCCTTTCCAACACAATAACGCTCTTGCCAACTCGAAGGAAAAAGCATTGGAAAACGTTTTGGAATTTTATCCTACCTCAGAAGAAAAAAAAAAAAAAAAAAAATCAACTAAAGATTCTCATCTGCAACATATCTCATTCTCGTATATACATGTATTCAGATATGGGTTCAAGACAAAATTTCCGTGGAGAAAAAAATGAAGGAAAATTACTTAAAACAATTAACTAATCAAAATTAATTGTTCATGTAAAATCCATTTCTCTTTAATGCAATAAATGCACCAAAAATTAAAGTTGACTGCCACTATGATACTTTACTTTTTGAAATATGCCCTTTGACAAAGTTACTCTAAAAGTAGTGAAAGAAAACATGTATGCAATATTTGTAATATCCTCTGAATAAGATCTATCCAAATATGAAGTTTTAAAAATGATAACAATTATACTATAAGAGATATCTAAGTCCTAAAAAACAAACAAACAAAAAGGAATAACTCAAAAATCAAGTAAAGAAGTCTTACAGTTCTTGTATACTGCACTTCTCCTCAAATAGAGCGATCCACTTATAAAGTTAAAAGTTGATAGCGACTCTACATTCAGAGATATGCAATAATTCGAACAAATTGCAATTTTCAAAAAAAAAAAAAAAAAAAAAAAAAAAGAAATAAAACAAGAGGCCCAGTGGGCCTTAACGGTCACCTGAGTAAAAGAGCACCAAGACAAGTGATTTTGTTTGAAAGAATTAGAAAAGGGTTTGGTTGAAATCCCCTCAGTAGTTCTTGAGAAGAAGATGAAAATGTTTAAAAGTTACCAAAAATGACCCCCTTTTGGTCCCCATTTAAGGCACCCCTGACCTCCAGCCTTTTAATTTTCACAAATCTGTATAATCAGTACCCAATGATGCTTTTCACCAAGTTAGTTTGAAATTGGCTTAGTACTTCATCAGAAGAAGGTGAAAATGTGAATTTTTTAACATGATGAACTTTGACCTCTGGGTGTGGCCCCATACATGACCCAAGGGGCATGAATTTCACAATTTATAATATACCTATCCTAGTTGTCATGCACACAGAATATTTAAGCCCTGGCATTAACAGTTTATTAAAAGAAGATTTTTAAAGAAGTACCAAAAATTACCCCTTTTTGCCCCCTATTTGGGCCCCTTTGACCCCCAGAACCCCTATTTTCACAAACTTGAATTGGCATCTCCCAATGATGCTTTCTACCAAGTTTGGTTGAAATCCGCCCAGTAGTTCTTGAGAAGAAGATGGAATATTCAAAAGTTACCAAAAATTACCCCCTTTTGGTCCCCATTTTAGGCCCCCCTGACCCCCCAGCCTTTTTATTTTCACAAATCCGAATAACCATTACCAAATGATGCTTTTCACCAAGTTTCTTTGAAATTGGCTTTGTACTTCATCAGAAGAAAATGAAAATGTGAATTTTTTAACATGATGAACTTTGACCTCTGGGTGTGGCCCCATACATGACCCCAGGGGCATGAATTTCACAATTTATAATATACCTGTCCTAGTTGTCATGCACACAAAATATTTAAGCTCTGGCATTAACGGTTTATTAGAAGAAGATTTTTATAGAAGTACCAAAGATTACCCCTTTTTGGCCCCTATTTGGGCCCCTATGACTCCCAGAACCCCTATTTTCACAAACTTGAATTGGCATCCCCCAATGATGCTTTCTACCAAGTTTGGTTGAAATCCGCCCAGTAGTTCTTGAGAAGAAGATGAAAATGTTTAAAAGTTAACGGACGACGCACGACGGACGACGCACGACGACGGACAAACGATGATTGCAATAGGTCACCATGACCATTCGGTCAGGTGACCTAAAATAAGGGAACAACAACTGGGAAATTAATTGAGCCAGTGTATTAGAAATATCAATGTATACATGTCCCATATGTTTCCCGTATATATAAAATATATAAGATGTGTGAGTTCTTGATGGACCAACTTATATTCATCTAAAAAATATTTGGGTTCTTGATAGGCATGCTAACACCAATATGATTTCAAATGAAACAAATATAAGACCAGCATTGTCAAAATGGGACCAATAAGATTACCCACATGGGTCCAATAAAGATATCCAACTAGAATACTAGATGGCTAGCTCATAGTGGACTCATATATGTCCTCATATGGGCCATGGTCCTCATTTTGTGCTCGCTCGCCATACATTCTTGCCAATCTTAAGACTGATCGAGGCCTATGACCTATAGACTATTTATTAGTTCTTTTTTCGATAATTCACTTGAAGTTGCTTGTAACAATTTCTCCTTTTTACACAAAGATTTCCTTAACTTTATTTCCTCTGGGCATCAAAAAGCGAGACTGTGTGGTGATGTGTTGAATTTTGAAATAAAAACCTTGGTATATCTTTTTCATCACTTTATGAATACTGTGCATCATGACTATACAATAGAATTCCCGCACAGATCTCTAGTCCTTTTTCCAATAAAAGATCGCAACACCTAAAATGAAAAAGGAACTAGGACTTTTTAAATTAGAATTATCTAGAGATTGAGTCAAAATTTGACATGCCAAATGCACCGAAAACAAGTCTAGAGAGGCATTTTCTGTCGGAAGAGCTCCTTCAAAGTCTTATTGTTTAACTTGGCTTTAGGTGCGATTGTGTTTTTAAAATAATATATTGGACAAAGAGTCCGGAAAACTTATTTCCTAGTAATTTTCTAAGTCCTGCATCCGCATCTTCCTCAGAATTTAATGGACCGGAACGAAACTCGAACTTGTTCTGTTACTCATAAATGCAGACTCATTTACCAATAAAAGCTCTGAAGTACTGATGATGGAAGGCCGTGATGGCAAAGTAGATTGATAAGCCCATTGTTTTGGTGTACAAAATGGCAGTTTTCATATAGATACTATTTTTTAAGCATATCCTCTTGCTTAGCCCGGTTTGTAAATAGGTACATGTAATACAGTATGTTTCTCTTCTAGAGTTCCGAGAACGATCACAAGTTCGGGGAAAATGCCATTGTTACACACGTCATTTGACTTTCATCGATGGAAATACGATTAGTAATTTGTCTGTAAAGTTGGCTGAACAGCTACACATCTGATGGCCCAAATTTATTGTTGCATTTGTACATGTTACTGGTATTAAAATGACAGGAAGCCATTGTTGGGTGCACCAAACCGCGGTTTTACTGAAATACTACTGAAAGTCGAGTTAAACCAAAATCACCTGATCAAAATACATAAATACATTTTTTCACTTTCCGAGATTAACCTTTTCCGAAGACATTCCACAAATAACTAAGATAGCATTTAAGAAACTTTGAAATCTTAAATTAGCAATATTCATTGAGAATTGCTACATGTAAGAAACAAATGAGAGATTTTGAACATCTTTTAAACATTCCATGATCAAGTAGGAGCGTTACCCATTCCCACACAATCACGTTTTTTTACTCACTGAAGAATTGCATTAAAGAAATATTGTGAGAAAAGGAGTAATTACTTGCTTTACAATGTTTTCTACGCTATCTGGGCCTTAGTTTTCAATCTCGAAGCGATTTGAATTGCCGTCTTTAACTAGTCCAAAATTATGTCGTTTAGTAATGGATTGAAAAGGCCACTAGTAATTCAATAGTTTATCACTCTGGTATGCTGAGTTCTCAAAATAGAGGGCAAACTACTCACTACATAATTGAAAAACTCCGCGTTGTTGAAGCCGTGACCGCATCTACGCTTATCGGATTATTGGTAGGTGTTTTCGTATTTAAGAGGAGTCTTTACGCTTTATATGAATTATATAGAATCCTCGTATTACGCCATTTTCAAAATGTACAGTTGTTTGGGGAAGGCAGTTTTTGAAAGATAATAAATGGAACCTAACTGGGCACTACTTCTCTTCTAACATAAAAACATCTTGCTGGATTTTTCGAACTGGTTAACACGTCCTACGGGGCCCATCAAAAGTCACCCCAATACCTGCCAGCGTTTTGACAAAATATCCGGAAAACTAACTTCTTGGTAAGTTTCTGAGTTCAGCATCCGCATCGTCCTCAACAATCAATGGACCGGAACGAAACTTGAACTTTTCTGTAACACATTATTGTTGACACACATACCAAAAAAATCATACCAAAAATCAGCTCAATGCCTGCCAGCGTTTAGAAAACAAAAGGACCGATGGCCCCGGTACGTTTTCCTTAGATAAAGGTTCTTTTTCTTTCAACAGTATGTCATGGGTTCGATCCCCTTCCGACATTTGTCTCCCACCTATGGATGGATATTCGTAAACCTAAGTGGGTTAGCAGCTGGAGGATAGGAAAGGGTGTAATGGTAGTACTGGTGTGAGAATTACAAGGAATCCATTGTTAGGTGATCCATGCAGCCGCGCGATACGACTGAAATACTGTCAAAAGTGGCGTTAAACACCGTTCAATCAATCAATCAATTCTTTCAACAGTCTAACTTATTGTTAAGGTTTGGATTATGATACTTTATACATCTATATGCTCTGTACCTAGGGGTCCAAATGTCTTAGTGACAAATTTCAAGGCTTTAGGACTTAAATGAAATTTAAGATATTCAGGATATTTAAGAACACGTTTCCTCCCCTCTGAACCAATAGGAAATAGTTTTAGAAATGATTTTAGAAATAATACAGAAGTCAAGGAACTTATGTTTCATGCTAAATATCAAGACTGAAGACCAACTGGGACTGGAGTTGTTGTGTTTTTTTCCGCTGCTATGACAACTAGAGTGCTTCCTCTGGTATTATTTGTATAAATTAAGCTATTGTGAAATAGGACCACGTAAAGAACATTTCCGCCAAATTTGGTGCAAAATGACCCAATGGATTGGAAAGAGATATCTTTTGAAAATCCTTCTTTATTTCTTTATGACTACCATCTAGGGATCCGCCCCAAGGGTTAGTGGGAAATAATTTTAGTGATTTTGAAAGAGGCCAATATACTGATGTTTCATGCAAAATATCAAGGATCAACGCCTTCTTGGTAAGGAGAAGATTTTGAAAGATTATTTTATAATTTCACTTTTGTTGCCATGGCAACAAGAGTTTTCAACAGATTTCAATTCTTTAAGCTATTTTCAAAGGGGTCCACCAAAGGAACATTTCTGCTTAGTTTACTTCAAATTCACCCTATGGTTTGTGAGGATATGTTGTTTAAAATCCTTTTTTTACTTCTATATTAACCCCACCACCTTTGCGCTACGCTAATTGGGATATATGAACAACTTTAAAAAAGGTCAATACATTGATGCTTCATGCAAAATATCAAGGCCCTACTGAGGAGGAGAAGATTTTTAAAATTATTTTACAATTGCAATTTTGTTGCGACGACAACGAGTTTTCAACTGATTTAAATTCTTTTAGCCATTTTTATACAGGTCCACTTTTGGAACATTTCTGCCAAATTTGGTTCAATTGATTCAATGGTTGGGGGGGATATCTTTTCAAAATCCTTTTGTACTTCTATATAATCCCCATCCCCTTGGGCTACGCCCCTGGGGACCCGAGGGTGAAAATTTTAGAATTTTGAAAGAGGTCAATAAACTAATGTTTCATGCAAAATATCTAGGGTCTACGCCTTCTGGATGAGGATGAGAATTTTTTAAAGATTATTTTGAAATTTCACTTTGGTTTTCAACCAGAGTTTTCAACAGTCTTCAATCCTTTTCGCTATTTTTAAAGGGGACCGTCAACGGAACGTTTCAGTCAAAGCTGGTTGAAATTGGTCAAGGAGATCTCGTTAAAAAATCCTTCTTTACTTCTATAAAAACCCAATCCATCTGTGGCTACACCCCTTTGGACCCGAGGGGATGTGGCTATCAAAAAATGTTAACGAAAGACGCACGGACAAAAGGTGATCACAATAGCTTATATAAGCAATCTGTGCTCAGGTGAGGTTTTTGTTTGTTTAATTAGAGTTTAACGCGGCTGTTAACAATTTTCATAAGCAGCTGGAGGCGGTCTTATATTGGCGTCATCTTCTCCGTCTGTCCGTCCGTCCATCCGTCCGTCCGTCCGTACGTACGTCCACTTTTCTTGTGGGCATAACTTCTTCTAAGTTTCTGGTTGGATCTTTTTGAAACATTGGTAGATGTGCTTAGATTAAGGATTTTATGGTTCATTGATTTTTGCCCCCTTAAAACTAAGTATCTGGGGCTTATCTAAATTGCAGCCTTGTGAATGCAACTCCTCCTAAATTTCTGGCTGGATCTAAATGACACTTGGTGGATGTTATAACCTAAATTTGAAGATGTACATGGATCAAGTATTTTGTGGTTCATTAATTTCTCATGAATTATGCCCCTTTTAAACTTAGTATCTGGGGCTTATTGAAATTGCAGCCTTGTGAACGCT
This sequence comes from Fragum fragum, assembly GCA_946902895.1. Taxonomy (NCBI): domain Eukaryota; kingdom Metazoa; phylum Mollusca; class Bivalvia; order Cardiida; family Cardiidae; genus Fragum; species Fragum fragum. The sequence continues at coordinate 4,617,893 of OX336370.1, read as the reverse complement.
ACTCCTCTTAATTTTTTGTCTTAATTTTAATGAAACTTGGTCAATGTCATCACCATAATTTGTAGATGTACATGGGTCTAGGATTTTAAGGTTCATTGATTTTTCAAGAGTTATGCCCCTTGACACTCAGTCTCCGGGTTTTTGAGTGTTCGTTAATTTTTCCCTGAATTATGCCCCCTTAAAACTTAGAGTGTCGGGCGTATCTAAATTGAAGCCTTGTGAACGCAACCGATCCTAAATTTTTCTCTTGATTTAAATGAAACTTGGTAAATGTCATCACTATGATTTGTAGACGTACATGGATCAAGTATTTTATGGTTCATTAATTTCCCTGAATTATGCCCCCTTAAAACTTAGTATCTGGGGCTTATTGAAATTGCAGCCTTGTGTATGCAACTCCTCTTAAGTTTTTTGTCTTGATTTTAATGAAACTTGGTCAATGTCATCACCATAATTTGCAGATGTACATGGACCAAGGATTTTATGGTTCATTGATTTTTGCAAGAGTTATGCCCCTTGACACGTAGTCTCTTAGATTTTGAGTGTTCATTAATTTTTCCCTGAATTATGCCCCCTTAAAACTTAGTATCTGGGGCTTATTGAAATTGCAGCCTTGTGAACGCAACTGATTCTCACTTTTTGTCTTGATTTAAATGAAACTTGGTAAATGTCATCACTATGATTTGTAGATGTACATGGGTCTAGGATTTTAAGGTTCATTGATTTTTCAAGAGTTATGCCACTTGACACTCCGGGTTTCTCCGGGTTTTTGATTTTCATTAATTTTTCCCTGAATTATGCCCCCTTAAAACTTAGAGTGTCGGGCGTATCTAAATTGAAGCCTTGTGAACGCAACCGATCCTAAATTTTTGTCTTGATTTGAATGAAACTTGGTAAATGTCATCACTATGATTTGTAGACGTACATGGATCAAGTATTTTATGGTTCATTAATTTCCCTGGATTATGCCCTCTTAAAACTTAGTATCTGGGGCTTATTGAAATTGCAGCCTTGTGTATGCAACTCCTCTTAAGTCTTGTCTTGATTTTAATGAAACTTGGTCAATGTCATCACCATAATTTGCAGATGTACATGGACCAAGGATTTTATGGTTCATTGATTTTTGCAAGAGTTATCCCTTTGACACTTAGTCTCTGAGATTTTGAGTGTTCATTAATTTTTCCCTGAATAATGCCCCCTTAAAACTTAGTATCTGGGGCTTATTGAAATTGAAGCCTTGTGAACGCAACTGATCCTCACTTTTTGTCTTGATTTAAATGAAACTGGATAAATGTCATTAATATGGTTTGTAGATGTACATGGATCAAGTATTTTATGGTTCATTAATTTCCCTGAATTATGCCCCCTTCAAACTTAGTATCTGGGGCTTATTGAAATTGCAGCCTTGTGAACGCAACTCCTCCACACTTTTTGTCTTGATTTTAATGAAACTTGGTCAATGTCATCACCATAATTTGTAGATGTACATGGATAAAGGATTTATAGTTCATTGATTTTTGCAAAAGTTATGCCCCTAGACACTTAGTCCCTGGGTTTAAGAGAGGATATTTCATTCAATCAATCAATCATAACGAACAGTTTGAACTTGACAATTAAAAATGAAGTCTGCAAATGTTTTGAATTTGGTTCCGTCAAAATAACTAGTGTCTACAATTATTTTCGTGAAACAGCAGCAGAGTGGCGGCGTAAATTGTGACTATGGCACTCTTGTTCAGTCATATAGCGGCGGCTGAAGCACCTAACAATGGTTTCCTTGTAAATTTCGCCCCAGTTCTACCATTATATCCTTTCCTAGCCTCCAGCTGCTATCCCACTTAGGTTAACGATTATCCACCCATTCGCAAGACAAATGTCGGAAAGGATATGTGCCGTCGCCGGGGATCGAACGCTCAGGTGAGGTAAGAAGACCCTGGGGTTATTATTTGTAGATTATTGATAGAGGTCCACTGGATAATGCCACATACCAAATATTAGAGCTGTAGGTCTTTGGTTTGGTAGAAAAAGATTTTCAAAGTTGTCACTATGTAAGCTTATGTAACCCCACACACACCTTTGAGCCCCCCCCCCCCCAGCACGGCCATTTCTTGGCAGATTCTTTTTTCTTGCACAAACTTGATAGTCCTTGCCCTAAAGACTAATCTGACAGCCGATTCATGACAAGAAGATTTTTAAAGATGTACCCTTTTTGGCCCTATTGGAGCCCCAAGGTGAGATAATTCCAAGACGTGTACACATCTAAAGCGCCTTCCCATAAGGATACTTCCTGCCAAATTTGATTGAAATCCATCCAACGGTTCTTAAGAAGAAGTCGAAAATGTAAAAAGTTAACGCACGACGCACGACACACGACGACGGACAAAACATGATCGCAATAGGTCACAATAAAAAAAGTGATCTAAAAATCAATGACCGGAACGAAACTCGAACTTGTTCTGTAACTCATTAATGCGGTCTCACATACCATAAATTATCTCAATACCTTCCAGGGTTAGGAAAAGAGTCCGTAAAACTGATTTACTGGACCGACAGACATAGCACAGACTTTAGCTTCGTCGGTAGGGGACTAAACTGGAGGACAATGATAGTCTAACATAGCTCACCCGAGTACAAAACATTGACATAGTCGTCATTTAGCATGCAAAAAATTTAAGTATGGTATAACATATTAAATTATAAAGAAACATACACGGACAACCACAACATACATGTATATAAGGAATGAAACTTAAAATGATAAATAAAGACGCTTTAGTTATTTCTTATAACATGCCATTTGTCACGTTTGTTCCGCGAGATGAATGGCAGATGTGAGAGGGGTAGACCTGCAGTGGTTTACAGTAGAGCTTAAAACCACCGACCTGCTGCAATTCAGGATTTACCAGGAAAACAGTAGTTAGTCGTCTCCTAGGACAGGTCACAGAGAAAGGTCGATGTACTTGAAAACAAGTTTTGTATATTTTAATAAATTATGCATGAGGGATAACCTTGAGTCTTGAGTCTAACGGTTTGTGTACCATATGTATGATTTAGCAAGTCCCATAAAAGCTATAATCATTATTTTTAGGAATCTGATAAAAGAGTCACCAAAGAATCATTTTTGTGAAATTTGTGAAAGCAAGTAACTGCTTTCCGAGAATATGAATTTCTAAGTTTTCACTATACACCATTCACAGAAATTAGCATAACCCATAAAATCAATGTTTTTTCTTTATCCGACGGTACCTTCCTAGGAGAAGTTTTTTTTAAAGTGAACGTTGGCAGATGCACACAGAGGCAGATACACGGACACAATACTATGGGAGTTTCATCCAATGGAGCTATCAATCAGACATTGCTTGTTATAATCAGTTTTTCCTTTATTCCATAAATTTCCTACACTATATGACTTATATTGCTGTTTAGACAACTTCTTTTTTCCTATCTTCACCAAGCACCTAAAAAAATTGGGACCTTGTATAAGTCGACTAAGATAAATTTCTTTTTTAACTTAGCAGTAAAAATCGAGGCCATTTTGATTTGAATACAAAGAAAAGATAGACTCTTTGAAATATCATTAACATAGAATTATTAACCAATTACCAGACTGCAAAATTTGAGACTGGTCCAAATATGAAAAAGTTGCAGACGATAATTTTTCAGTTAATAGAAAATTGGAAAATATTTGTCTTTTTGGGCAGAAAACATTGTGGATAATTCTATCATGCGATGTCCGAAAGTCTTTCTTTGAAGGGCGTGAGAAGAAGGGATTGTATTGGAATGCGTTAAATGGTAAACTTATGTTTTCTATTATCTCAGACATAATGTCAGTTATTTCCTTTAGTAGTGGCCAAGGTTAGTGAACAGATGGCTGGGCCACGCACACTGATCTCTGACAAGGCTAGTGAACAGATGGCTGGGCCAAACACACTGATCTCTGACAAGGCTAGTGAACAGATGGCTGGGCCACGCACACTGATCTCTGACAAGGCAGTTCAATTGAGATACCAAACAATTTTAGTTTGCATAACTATAGATTAAATAAGCTATAGTTACAATGTTTAACCCATTCCCATACAATGGCGCTTTTTAAACAACCCTAAATATGAAAGTTTTGGATTTGTTTGTTTGTTTGAATGGGGTTTTACGCCGCTTTCAACAATCTTTCAGTTATATCGCGGCGGCTGGAGCACCTAACAATGGATTCCTAGTATTTCTCACACCAGTACTACCATTACATCCTTTCCTAGCCTCCAGCTGCTATCCCACATAGGTCTACGATTATCGACCTATTGGTGGGAGACAAATAGTCGGAAAGGATGAGTGCCGCCGTCGGGAATCGAACCCGGGACCTCTAGATTGACAGTCCGACGCGCTACCAACTGCGCTATGACGGCGGCTGAAAGTTTTGGAAAACATTCTGGAAAAATGAAGAAATTGCTTGTTACAGGCAATTTCTTCATTGTCCCCAATGTTTTCTAGTCCAAACGAAAAAGTTTTGAAAGATTTCACCAACTTTAAATTGTCATCTGCACATCATTAGATTTGGAATGATCCAAAATATTATCGTGTGGGAATGGGTTAAGCTGCCAAAGCAACAAAAATTCTCAGCAATGTTAGACAGCAACACTGTCACTGCCAGTGGCATTCCACGAATTATAGGCTTAAAAGAAAAATAAACAATTATTGTTGAAAAAATATATAAACTTTAATAATCAGCACTAATCTGTTTACTTTATACAAAACATTTGTAATTTATATTAATTTTCATGAAACCATGAGGAATGAGAAATCTAATGGGGGTAAGTCGTAACTGCAAAAGAATCCTAATATACAATAACCAGACAGTAATATCCTAGAATACATCTTTTTTTGTGTCAATCAAAATCCTGCATTCCATTTGGCTGAAAACTGTTTCATGCACCATGATAGAAATGGTTATAAAACTATTTCCGTTTAACCAAATTGTGGAAAAAGGATAAATTGCTTGTTACATGCAATTTCTCCTTTTCCCACAGTATTTTCTATTTGCACCAAATGTTTATTGTCGTCTGAAACCTCTGTCAATTTGGACAAGTCAAAAATTCGGAAAAACCGGAAAAGGTTAAGTTTGTCTTGCCAAGAATGCTAAACAATGCTAACACTATTATGATCATTCCCTTAAAATTGTCTCTGTAGTCTATATTGGGAAAAGTTAGTGTCCCAGACATTTTTCAGTCATATCGCTGATGCTGGAGCACCTATCCATAGATTCCTAGTATTTATCACACCAGTACTACCACTCCATCTTTCTGAGACTCCAGCTGCTCATTCAGATTAAGTATATGATTATCCATCCATTGGTGGAGGACAAATGTTGGAAATAATATTTGCAACAACTCTGGATCAAACCCTGGACCTGATAGTCCAATGTGCTACAGACTTCACCATGACTTTGGCCCTTGTAGATCATAAAAATGTGGGATTGTTTGAGAACAGGTTAATAGACCCATAAGTCAGAAGTTTATGTACATAAAGCATCACAAGCAGAAAATGGAATGTAAAGAATTTATAATAGTTGAGAATTTTGTCAATTTACTTCTGCCTACATTTTTATGCCCACAGCTCAACACATTACAATTTAATCTCTCAATTATTCACTCCTGAATATTCAGGAAAGCATTATGGGAAATAAAAAAAAATCATGTTCCTACAATATTTTCATAATTTTATCTCAGAGCTGTAAAAAATTAAAAAGGTGGAACAATGTTACAGAAGTAGACAAACAAAATCACTTATTTGATAACTCATTTGTTCTTTTGGCTTGCAGACATGACTAAAATTGATATACAAAACCAAACTTTTTGAAATAATGATTTAAGTTCTTCTTTAAGCCCAACTACTTATAGGTTATAAGTTTCTCTACTAAAGCCAGCGCACCATATCTCAACTATTTTGTCCTTTCTTAGATTAGTACATCCAGTACATTAACACATTAACAGATGACCAGATTTTAGACAGGTCCAATTTGAAAGAACTAGTGGAGTATAATTTCAAGTTGGTGGAATTTTAAAAAAAAACTGTCAGTCATTCTAGATAGATTACATTGTGGGAAATGAAAAAAATTGCTTGTCACAAGCTATTTCTTCATTTACCATTATGCTTTCCTAAGCTTTCCTAAACCTTTTCTTTGAGGGACATTGACCCATGCCCACATATTCAGGATTGAAAAGACTCTCTAATTAGTTACCAAAAGATGAAATAAAGACTTCTATCATTGAAAGAAACTATGAGTGACTGCATTGAATTCTAACAGCAGGATGAAAAACCCCACTCCATAACATTTTTTAAAGAACTATTTTAAAAATTTTCAGTGAAAAAACGACTCCAGAATTACTGCTAACATACACAACCCCTCTTTTTTACGCTCTTAAAGGAAGGTATCAATGTTTTTTTCATGTCACAGATTTTGATTATTCTTATTCCTTCTCATAAACTATTCTAACCCTTGTCATGCTGTATAAATTACCTTACTGAATTACCGCAAAAACATAGGGCTTAAAGCACTGGTAGAACTTATTGTTCAAAATCAATATATCTTTTAGAAATCAATTTCACAAACAACTCCGGCAGGAAAAGTACAAGCAGGAGATGCAGACCAAGATCAGACTGCACATATTTGTAGGCTGAACTTGGTCTATACCTCCTGCCAGAACCAGAATATTCCCTGTTCAGTATGACAAGGGTTAATATAATATTCTGAAAAGTAGTTTTGCTTAAATCAGAGGTCGTTTATCTGAATAAACAAGGGTATTTCCCTAATAGCTTATGTAGGCTGTTAATCTTTTTTTAGATTAAGCCGGGACAGTTGCGAAGTGCGTATAACCTTTGGAATCCCATATTAAGTTTGAATTGGCGCAATCAATATGTCATCAAAATGTCATAAGGAGTTATGTTCGTTTGCTTTTTAATTCTGTAAAGATCAGTCCAAAACAGCCATTAGTGTTAATAGAAATATAGACACAGTAGTTTTGCGCTAACCATTTGGTGGGACATAATTTAGGACTATGGTTGTTTTGCTTGTCAATTTGTTACTTACCATTGACTTTAGGTCATATGCAATGAAGTCATGCATTGTCGTCAACTGAATTCCGTGATATCTAAAAATAACCTGTAATTCTGCTGAAACTTTCTATATAACCAAAAAAGCCACTCTAAGCCTATCAGATTACCTCGAAGACAATTTTTGACTCAAATTTATGTTTTAAGAATCCTTTTAACATATTATTAGGCGATTTGCAAATTTTTCTTGTCTAGATTTCAGAAATATAGATACCTCCCATTAAAGGAAATATTGCAGAAAATAAAGAGATTCCTTCTATCAAGCTATTTCTTCATTTCCCATAATTTTTTCTGCTAAGGGAAGGATTATATTTCAGAATTTCATCAAGCTGAAACTGTCGTCTGCAACTTCTTTCAAATTAGATCAGTCTAAAATTTTGACATCCGGACAACAGAAAGCTGCTCACCCCAGATGACTACATATCAAATGGGAGAACATTGACATATTATTATGTTATGGAGACTGAATGTTGGGCAAGTGCTTCTAACTAAGGTAAATCCAATGGGAAGAACTTTGTTACATTTAATGAAAATGAGAGATGATGAGTAATATTTGTTAGAATTTATGCTAATAAATAAAATGAGCAATCATTCACGGTACATGTCTTCTTATAAAAAATTGTCAATTACAGCACATGTAGTTCTTTGAACCATAACAAGACCTCACAAATTTTAGACAGGTCCAAATTCAAAGAAGTTGCAGATGAAAATTTAAAATTGATCATATTTAGAATATTACTAACTCTATTCCAATTGCAGTGCACTCTTTCAAAAGCATGCTATCTAACCCATTCCCGATCAATTCCGCATTTTTAAGCATCTCAAGAAATGCTTTAGAAAACATTGTGTACATTGAAGAAATTGCTTGTAACAAGCAATTTCTTGAATGTCTATGTTTTCTTCAAAATTCGACTAGTTTGAAATTGTTGTCTGCAACTTCTTTCAATTTGAACCAGTATAAAATTTTGACATGTATTAGTGGGTTAAAACTCCTCGGTTACTTAACCTAGTTTATTTATCATGATTACTTTAGACAAAAAAGGTTTACCTAACAAAATCAAGCTTTGATAGCATACAGTACTTTCGGTATTTGATTTCTCTTGTTACATCAACAAGGGAAAACAAGACAAAAATATGATAATGCAGATCAACATTTTCTTTATCAGCTTAACCTATTCCCACATAATGACTCTATATGACGAATAATTTGGAAAACATTGTGAAAAATGATAAATTCCTTGCACCAAGCAATTTCTTCATTTTCCATGATTTTTTCAACTAAGAAAGTTAAAAAATCTAAAATTCCATAAACTTTTAATTATTGTTTGCAACTCCTTTCAATTTGGACCAGTCTACAATTTTGCTGTCTATTAATGGGTTAATCCGTTCTACCCATCACTATCCTTTGTCTGGAATATTGCTTCAATAAGGAAATATTACACATCTTATGCAAAAAAACCATTAAAACTATTGACTTTGAAATCCAAAACTTTGTAAACTGGCAAATACAAAAGTTGTAGTAATAATATTTTGAACATAACCCAACACTTTTTTATCAACAAAATAATTCATAAATCTCTAACATAATTATGCTTATATGGGACTGTCTTTATTGAATAATTATTCTATTTACAACCTCTAGGTATTTCTACTTAATTTTTAAAAATATATAAAACAATTTAGCCAAATTATCCTTTCTCATACAATTTTTTTCACAACCCTCAAGGAAAAAAGCTCTAAAGAACGCCTTTGCTATTCAAGAAATTACTTCAAACAAGCAATTTCTTCATTGTCCATGATATTTTCTACAGCAAACGACAAGGATATCTGAAATTTTACAAACTTAAATTTTTTATCTGTATCTTCCCTAAATAGGGACCGGGAATTGCTCATACCATGTAAAAAATGTCACCTTTCACATGAAAAAGGACTTTGAGAAGTAAGTATTTAAACAAGAGATCAGACACAAGAGGTTAATCAAACATATCATTTTGTAAATAAACATACAAGATAGAACGACCATTCCAATTTAACCCGTAACCAAACAACACAAGAGTACCGCCTACAGGTGCCTACGCTCGGCTATTGGGTGCTGGATAGTGGATAAAAGCACAAAATGCATCTAGAGTTATCTGCCTTGATAGTATAGGTTGCTCTTTTGATAGTGAACAAGTGTGCCAAGTTTCAAGTTAATGCCTTCAGTAGAACCAGAGATATCACAAAATGTCAAATTTTTCACACGATGACAACAACAACGATGACACCAAGGCTATAGCAATTCCTCTGGTTTTCTCCGAAAACAGCCGAGCTAAAAATTCGAACTAGTCTGATTTGAAGGATGCTGCAGACAAAAATTTAAAGTTGATGAAATTTCAGATTTTTTTAACTATCTGGGTAAGAAATATTGTGTTACAAGCAATTTCTTCATTTTAACCATGTTTCTTAATTTTTTCTTCTTGTGTCATTGTGTGGGAATGGGTTTATTCAATCTAGAGTTATGCTGATACTTTTTGCACTTTCAAGGTTTTTTTTTTTACATGGCAGGTCACTAATACATATCCAAACAACAAAGTTTAACCCATTTCCACTCAGTGACGCCTTTTGATTCCTCTAAAAAAAATAACTGGGAAAACATTGTGTAAAATGAAGAAATTGCTTGAACCAAGCAATTTCTTCATTTCACATAATGTTTTCTACTAAGAAAGTTGAAAAAAATCTAAAATTTTCTTAACTTTAAATTGTCATCTGCAACTCCTTTCAATTTTGACCAGTCTAAAATTTTGCCGTCTGGTAATGAGTGAAGACTCATCCAAATTCAGACAACACTTTTAAGTTGATAGAATTTCAATATCTCTATCTCTCAGGGTTGAAACTGTAATTAAATAAGGAATTACACATAACAGGCATTTTTTTTTCAAATCCTATTATGTTTTTCCTGCCTCTGTACTAAGGGGTCCTAAACAAGCAGATGTGTGGAAATGGTCTGAGTGAACAAAATAGAAAATAATTGAGATCAAAAATCAAGACTTCAAGACTGACCTTGATGTTCTTTTAATTTCCCCAACATGTTGTCTGTAACATTATTACAATTTTTTTTCAATTAATAATAGTCTAAAACTTTGTGATGTGGTAATGGGGTAAAATAAAGAAAATCAACACAGCTTGAATTACAGAAACTGTAAAAATCATAATCAGATAAAAAAATAACATTGATCATTGCTCATGATTTTGATTTTTATAGAAAATATTGTTCAGAATTCTGTGGGCCAAATATTACCCAGGCCCACATTACCTGCTGATGGTTATCAGTTTGGACCTCAGTGGCATAAGATTAAGTTTCACAACTCAACTTAAATGTTTAAAAGAAAGAGAATACTCCATCCTTTCCTGTGAAATCCCTAATTTTTACCTTCCTGTGTTTTAATACTTGAGAAGACATTGTGGTAAAAGAAGAAATTGCTTGCAATAAAAAAATCCTTCTTTTCCACAATATTTTCTAATGTTTGGGATGGTATCATTTTGAATTATTCTTTCTTTATACTGTTGTCTGCTATGTATCCCATTGAATTTGGACAAGTCTAAAATATTGCAAAAACTGTGAAGGGTTTAACCCATTTGCCCACAATGACACTTTTTTACACCCCTGAAGAAAAACAATGGGGAAAAAATTGTTCAAAATAGAGAAATTGCTTGTAAAAAGCAATTCCTTTTTTTTCAAAATGTTTTCTGCCCAGAAAAGTGAAATAATCTAAAAAATTATCAACATTAAATTGTGGTCTACAACTCCTTTTAAACTGGACAAGTCTAAAATTTTGCAAAAAACAGTAAAAGGTTTAACATAATCACAACACATGGATGAAGCTAATCTTCATAAAACCCGGAGATTGTCTTGTCGTACATCTTCACTACTATTGGTCGTCTCAGCTTCAGAGTTGGTCCTAGAAAAAAACAAAAACCTCAATAAAACATCAAGAGGTGAATAACCTGTGCCATATCTACCACATGTGACCTGTCAAGTAAAAAGGAGTGGTCCATAAGAAACAAGAGCCGTCAGTGACGGGTTATGCTCCCTGAATAAGTGCTTGATACTTAAGTATGCTTTAAATCAACAGTCAAAATGTACTACAAACAGTTTACTATGACATTTGTATTTAGGATTGTAGGTATTCCCAGGGTTGTGGAGAAAAATTTAAGGACCATTTTCTGGGAGAAATGTAAAAATATCACATCAAGCGCCTTTTAAAAGACATGTTTATTGTACATATATTTCCTTCGAGTGTATGTCACTAGTGAATTAATACAACAGTAGCTCATTCTTATGTGAATTAAACTCTTTCTTTAATGCTTTTTGGTGAATAAACAAAAAATAATGGTAGATTATCACTTGATAAACTCTACTCCAAACCAGTGAATTTTCAAGTGTTTTTGTTCATTTAATCTTTTTTTGCATAATCTAAGCAGACTATAAAAATATACAAATGATGTTATTCTGTTGCATAGCAATCACATGCAAAATGAGGGACTTTTAGAAAATTTACAGTCCCAAATTTTCACATTTTGTCTCTCTTTTTTGGGGGGGAAGAAATAGTTTAACTGTTTGTTTTTCTAGAGAGATTGAATAATATTTCATTCGATAATTTTTTTTTACATTTCATGTAAATATAGCTTTTGTTGTTCTCTCAATAAAATATAAAACAATCTTACACGGAAACAAATAATTATCCTCTATATATATTACTTGAGCAAAAAATATCATAGATGATACCGATGTATCTTCACTTTCAGTACATCTTCACTTTCAGCGTTGTATAAAGAATGAATTTTTCTACCAGAAAAAAAGTAATTAACTAGAATTAAATTATTTACCATTAAAGAAGACACTGTAGCTTTACACCAATCCATATGGTTTGATGGTCAGAGTAGTATTGTGTAGATAAATAATGTAATGTTTCTGGATCTTTAGACACATACACCTGGTACATATCACTTACCATTGCAAAATTATGGCCAATTTTAAAGTTTTAATTTCCCAAATTTTGACCTTGAGATATGACCTTGACCTTGAATGATGACCTTGAACTTGGTACCAACAGAAAGGGTTTGTCACAAGCAATGCACATGTGAAATATGAAGACTTCATCTGTAACCAATCAAAAGTTATTGCCAATTTTAGTTTTTGCGGGGAAAAAAGAAAGTTAACGTAATAACATTAAGGCCCCTTTTCCAATGACACATTTTTTTTTAAACAAAAATTCCCTTTAGTTTAAGGTCAAAGGGATCTGATTTGCTACTCAAATATGAAATTTCATGAAATTCTAACAATTAGTCTTGGAGAAATTGGCAAAAAACTAGTTTTTACATTAAGGCCCCTTTTTCATGACACAGCCTTGAAATAAGAAAAATAAAAAAGCAGGTCTTGGAAATTTCCTAGGAAGTTCATATATGAAGTTTCGTCTAATTAGGCCTAGGGGTTGCTGAGATTGACTTCTGACGGCCGGGCAGAAGGACGGCCGGACGCACAGGCCGGCGACTATATGCTCCCCCTGATTTCATCTAGTGATCTACTTTATGACTACAATGATTATTCAATTCTTTAAAACAATTACAATAACATCAAGATAATGACATTGAACACAAATTGTGACCTCTTTGGCACAACGTTTTTCCTTTAACAATGATAACCCTCTAGAACATTAACAAGGATTTTCCCATTTTTGATCTAGTGACCTACTTTTTGACCCAAGTTCTACATGGATTTCAATTCTTTGAAGATTTTGAAAAAAAAAATGAGATAAGGATCATATCTGTGAAATTTGGTTAAACTCTGCCAACTAGTTTAGGAGGAGAAGATCTTTAGTAAATGTTTACAGATACAATCTTCAATTTAACTCTTTTAACCCTTTCCTGTTTAAACCCGGGTTTTTACGTTGCTGTGATTTTTATACTTGAGAAAACATTGCGGAAAAAGGAGAAATTGCTTGTAACAAGCAATTTCACCTTTTTCCACAATATTTTCTACCACTTATGATGGTTTCATTTCAAATTACATTTAGTTTTCACTGTCGTCTGCAACCTGTTTCAATTTGGACCTGTCTAAAATTTCAATAAACGGGAAAGGGTTAGTTAATTTTGGGCTAATGCCTTCTTCAGTATATAGTGTTTAAATATACTGACATTTCTGAAGAAAGATTTAGCCCAAAATTAATTAAAAGAGTTAAATTGTAGATTGTTTTACATTAATCCCCTACCACTCGGAATACTTATTATCATTGGCATTTACAGATGGACAGAAAGGCAGATGAACAAATGGTTGACAAATAAAAATCACAAAAGAGGTTAAGAGTCAGCTTCCAAATCAAGAATCCCTAAGCTCGATTCCAGGGAAATACTATTGATTTTTGTTATTTTATTGGCTCAAACATCTGGCACAAGTAGTTGTGTGCTGGCAAGCAAGCAGATTCAAGGGGATTTATTTGAGTTAAAGAAATTTGTTTCCTAATCTATGTGAAATAAATAAGATTAACCACTAACAATAGTGACACTTTCTAACACCCCTGAGGAAAAACAATTGGGAAATATTGCGTGAAATTGCTTGTAGCAAGCAATTTCTTCCTTTTCCCCTATGTTTCCTACCAAGAAAAATGAAAAAAAATAAAAATAAAAGAAATTCATAAACTTCAAATTATCCCCTGCAACTCCAATTAATTCCAGTACAAAGTTTTGTCATCTGGTAATGGGTTCAACCATATACAAAGTGAAACCAACCTAATTCTCCTCCAGGAATAGAGAAATCTTTTGGTAAAATACTCCATTTCTGTATTCTAGCTGCTCTTGACACTGCATTCTCATTCACTTTATCTATACCAGCTTGGATTGCCTACAATTAAATACCAGAGGCAATTAGAACCATACGATAAAATTCTATAAAACATCCACAATGACACTTTTTGATGCCCCTCAAGAAAAGCAAAAGGGAAAACATAGCAACAAGATATTTGCCACAATGCTTATACCCAGAAACTTAGAAAAATCTAAAGTCCTTAAAATTTTGATTAATGTCTGCAACTTATTTCAATTTGGACCAGTCTAAAAAAGTGTCATCTGGTAATAGGGTTAACCCATTCCCACACAGTGACACTTTTTGACAGCCCTATAAGAGAAATAATCGAGAAAACATTGTGTAAACTGAAGAAATTACTTGTAACAAGCAATTTTACAAGATGTTTTCTATTAAGAAAGTTGAATAGGTCTAAGTTTTCATAAACTTTAAAATTATCGTCTGCAACATCTTTCAATTTGGACCAGTCTAATATTTTGCCATCTGGTAATGGGTTAAAGCACTGTCCTCTTACCAGAAGTGTGTTTTAATTGGAGGCTACAATGATAGAAAAGTTAAGCTGGCCCCATCCACTGCCTCCAACAGGAAGTTTGACTTCGAGAATTCATGGTCAGTAATGTTAAAAAAAATAAAAGTAGTTGGTTGTCCAGCTAAATCACATAACTATAGCATGAATAAGCAGTAGTTACAATATCTAACTCACTAAACAAAAATGTTTTACATAATTGTTAGCCATTGTCAAAATTCAAAGTTTATTTCCAGTCTTTATCTATGATTTGTTTTTTCTATCAATATTTTGATTGACAGCTGCAATTTGTTTATTGCTAGAGTGAAATAATAGAAGCACAATTCGAATCTTGGCCTCTGACAGATTGTTATAACAAAGGTTGGTTAAAACGACTTGGATAAATTAACACACATTCTAGTGTTTTGTCCAATATTTTTCAAACTTCAGATTTCCTTGCATTTTCAAGCAGATACTTTTAAAATTCTAGATAGGTGCATTTTCATAAATTGATGTTTAAACCATATCTTCCCCCTAAGCACATAACAAAATTAATAAGAAAACTATACCCCAGGCTTAAAAACAAAAATAGATATGATTAATAAAACAACAAGATCAAAATAATTCTTTGAGGTAAGTCTGCAATTTGTGAAAGAAGTGTTGAAATTTTAAATTGTGACCCACTACAATTTAAGATGTGTTTACATAAAACTATGACTTCAATGGTCGTGTTTTAAGTTTTTGCTGGTTGTTCACGCAATTAGCTAGGTTATGGAAATTAACGATATTGTCAGCAAAATATAGTCATCAGCACATGAGAATATGACAGCAATGCCGAAAATTAAGGAAAATTAAGACCAGTCTAAAATTGTGCAATCTGGTAACAGATTAAGAGCTTTGTGTGTTACCTTGAGAACTTTACCATCCTCTATTGCTTCCTTTACAACTGTACAACTACTTCCAATGGTCTTACACCAGTTGAGACTCTCTGGGGAAAGATTGGGTTGAGGCTCCATGGTGTCTAGATTCACTTCCGTCTGTATTAAAATAGAAATCATAATTGATATAATGAAGACTAGAAATATACACAGACACAAATTCCCCATTTAAGTGCTTATCATGTGACACAATGATGCTTTTTGACGCCCCTCAAGAAAAAGCTTTAGAAAAAATTGTGGATGAGGAAGAACTTGCTTACACATAGTGTTTTCTATCCTAAAATGCAAAGTTTTCTGAATTCCAACAACTTGAAGTTGTCTTTTGCTACCACTTACAGAGGAAAGAGGTTGCAGATGGCAATGAAAATTGGATGCAATTTGAAATAAAACCATTCTATGTTGTAGAAATATTACGGGAAAAGAAGAAATTGCTTGACACAAGCAATTTCTTCTTTTTCCACAATGTTTTCTAAAGTATAAAATCACAGTGACCTAAAATCCCAGGTTTGAACAGGAAAGGGTTAATGTAGAAAAAACACTCCGGACAAGAAATAGACATGCTCACACATCCACCATCATCATTACATGGTGGGGACATTCAAACTGGTTTTGTAATTGCTTATGTTCATTGTTTGCATCATTTTCAAACCAATTTGAGTATTGTGGCTGACAATAAAAAAATCAATCGACCAATAGAATCATACATTAACAATGGAAGTAAATACTAAACTCTGACGTAGGTCAATATTTAACTTAAACATTAGACAACTTTAATGTCATAGCTACAGATTATTCAAGCTATTGTTACATATTCAGGTTACCAATCAATATTTTACTCCTTTATTACATGGAATTGAAAGATAAATATTATAAAATTGGGTCAGAAGTAGGTCACAAGGTCAAATCAAGAAAAAAAGTTGTCTGTACTGATGATTTAACAATTACAACTGACTGAAAAATACTTGGGATGTATAACTGTGAATTGTGACTAGGTAGACAAAGTGAATGGGCTTTAACCCATTCCAATGCAATCCCTCCTTTTTATGCCCCTCAAGAAAAAGCTTTGGAAAACATTGTGGAAAATGAAGAAATTGTTTGTATCAAGCAATTTATTCAATTTTCACAATATTTTCTATCCAAAATTACGAAAAAATTTCAAATTCCATCAACTTGAAATTGTCACATGTAACTTCTTTCAATTTGGACCAGCCTAAAATTTTGTTGTGTGGGAACGGGCTAAATGAAGATTCAGAGACTTCCCATTTTCAGAGTCAGGCATCTGAAACTGGGAATACAAAATAGGTTTGTGAACCATTTATGCAAGTGTTTAAAAAGTTTGATCTTGATAGATGACCTTGAACTTATACAATGACCTTGTCATCAACAGATTCTTATCAATATAAGGTATATTTATTCCAAGTATGAGCATAATACTTTGATAGTTTTTAACTCACTTCAACACAACAAAGTTTTTTAAATGCCCCTCAATATGAAAGCTTAGGAAAAAATTGTGAAAATGATGATATTGCTTGTTACAAGCAATTGCTTCATTTTCCACAATGTTTTCCAAACCTTTTTTAGGGGCATCAGAGAGATGTATTGTTTGGGAATGGGGTCAAGGACAGAAAGATGGATATTAATAAAAGACATGATCTAAATACAATCCATATTTGAACATAATAAGAAAATACAAATGCTTACCCTTAACGTAATCAACATAGACAGGAATTTCCTCTTGTCTCCAATCAACATACAATTACTAACACATGGTAATGCCTCTTTAACTTGTTTTTCTATGGGAACTGGTGCTATGTTCTCTCCCCCAGCAGTGATTATCAGCTCTGAAATACATTGTAGTTCAGATATAAAATATCACTTGATGTGAATTCCCTCCCGGCTTCCATCAACATACATTTACTAACACATGACAATTCCACATTAATTTGCTCTACTGTAAGGACTAGAGCTATGTTCATATATGAAATATTAACTCAATAACAAACCTCTATATAAGAATGAATAATGACAATATATAATGTTTGTTCCCCGACAATTCTTATATTGTGAGATCTAATTTGAACCATCTTGTAAAGATGAATTTAGATCATTTTAGAGTGTGATTGTGATCTTAGCGATAAAGGCCTTGGTTGACTGGCCACATCCACTGACAAGGTAGTTCGACTGAGATATCAAACAACATGAGCTTGCATAATTTATACTCAGAAATATCAAATAACAAGAGCACAACATATGGATGCCAACGTCTGCCTGCAGGTGCTTTATATAAGAACTTGAGTTGTACCATAGAATCAAAATTCTAAGTTTGGTTTTTGACTTTTTATGAACTTGACCTTTGTTAAATAAGCCTTCATCAGTCACTGTACACTTGCTGATATCAAGATGTGCAAGTGTGAAAAATATTTTGAACCATAGAATTGAGAGATGTAGGTTATATCAAAATTTGACCTTTGGATATGACCTTGATCTTTGAAAAAGGCTTTGGACAAGCTGAATTTTGAATATTTGACCTCAAACCATGGCCTTGGAGCTTTCAGAAAATTTATTTCAAACGCCACATCTACTCATGATTGAGAATAACTCTTCCAAGTAATTTTGAAATCCACCTATAACTGTAGGAGATACGTTCTGCACAAATACGGATAGACAGACACTAAAGCACATATACATGTACTGTCACGTCAAAGTGACAATTATCTGGCTCATCAAAGAGGGTTTGATAAAAAGTAGCCTAGATTGAATTGTACAGGTGTGTATAATATTATGAAGACAGGATAAAACGATCAAAATTTGACTCCCTGATGTGACCTTCACCTTGGGAAGATATGCTTATATCAAGCACTGCATACTTGAAAAGCAAATCATCGGTTGTATAAATAGTTCATAATTACGGCTATTAAATTGCCAAACCAACAATAATGCTTGACATAAATGTCTTGAGATCAACAATCACTTCTGGTCTAAATGAATGATTTAATTAGTCCATCAATTCTCTTTATCGACAGTGTTGATCCCTCAGTTAACCAATCGCTGGGTCCGCCCATTTACTATGTTTACTATGTTTTTTACGGCATTTTTTTTTCAAAATTCATGACCAGTAATGTGTAACAAATGAGTAGAATAGTTGGTTGGCGACCTTATGTCGTAACTACAGCTTAAATAAGCTTTAGTTATGACGTTTCGCCAAACCAAAAAAATGTTAACAAAAATGGCGGCCAATGTCAGAGTTGAAAAGCTCAGGACTGGGCTGAATAAATTATTTAATTGGTTGGTTTATTCCTTGATTGACAGCTGCGATTGGTTAATTGGTAAACAATCTTGCCAAGTAATTTCTAATCCGTAAAAGATGCAAGTGTTGAGAAGAGAAAATGGTTTATTCAATTCTGGCATCTATTTTCAAGCAACTTATGGAGTTGAACAATAAAAGCATCTAATTTACCTTTGATTCTTCCAGTTATATACAAGAAACCATCTTTATCTTTCCTACCAATATCCCCAGAATGTAACCACCCATCAGATCCAATTGCTTCCTTGGTTTTCTCCTGTTGATTCATATACCCCATCATTATATGTCGACCCCAGTAACAAATCTGTGAAAAATAAAATTTATTTGTTCAAGAAAAAAGAATCACTTAATCATCTGACATAAGTATAGACAGAGTTACCGTTCTTCAGTGCAAGATTTGTAAGATTCTTACTCCGATTTTTAAGATAACATTTTCTTTAGAACAAGATTTTAAATCCTTTCCTGTTTAATCCGTGGTTTTCTGGTGTTTGTATACCAGAGAAAACATTGTGGCAAAACAAGAAATTGTATGTTACAAGCAATTTCTTCTATCTCTACAATATTTTCTACCCTACTAAATGATTATTTTTTAACAAAATCAATTTTGAATTGTATCCTGCAAGACCTTTGAATTTGGAAAGGTCTTGAATTTTGAAATACAGTAAAGGGTTACAACTCTTAATAAGGAAAGAAGGGATAATCTCTATTGCTTTAAACCATTATCAAACGGCACAATTTTTAGACAGGTCCAAATTGAAAGGAGTTGCAGACGACAAATTAAAGTTTATGAAATTTCAGATTCTTTCTACCTTCTGTATAGAAAACATTGTGTAAAATGAGGTAATTGCTTGCTGCAAGAAATGTCTTCATTTTAAACAATGTTTTTTTACTTGATTGATTTCCTTGAGAGGCATCAAAGAGAGTAGTTGTGTTGGAATGGGTTAACCCTTTCCTGTTTTTCAAAATTTTAGACTTGTCAAATTTCTAAGAAGTTGCAGACAACAATTAAAAGTGAGTGCAATTTGAAAAGTAAAATCTAGGGATTAACCAGGAAAGGGTTGAATGAGTAGTTATTACAGCTTCAAATATTTTCACTCTAAATATTCTAAATAAGTAAATTCTAAACAATCTTATTGAGTCAGATTTTTTTATCTAGGTCTGAAGCGTCAATAACTGTCAACTAAAAATTCTTTCAATTATGAAAAGTCTTAATCTTGTTTTTTGTTGAAGAGTTAGAAAAAGGATTCTACCTCCCCGTTTCCATCCTGATCAGGGTTTTCAAGTCTTGTTTCACAACCTGGTGTTTCCTTACCAACACTTGTCAATCTACAAGCACCATCTCTTGCGTAAGTATGAGGACCTGTAACACATTACCAGAATATGTGCTTAACCCATTCCCACAAATGACACTTTTAAACGCCCCTCAATATAAAAGCTTTGGAAAACTTTGTGGAGAATGAAGAAATTGCTTGTTACAAGCAATTTTTTCATTATCCTCAATGTTTTCTACCCTAAATGACAAAGATTTTAAAAATTTCATCAACTTGAAATTGTTGTCTGCAGCTTCTTCCAATTTGAACCAATCTAAACTTTTGTCGTTTGGGAATGGGTTAAGAGATAGTCAACATTGTGAGAAAAGGGGAAATTACCTGTTACATGTTTTCTGTGACTAATTTTCTTCAGTGCAGCTTTACACTGGATTGTATGGTTATGTATTAACCCATTCCTACAGAATGACACTTTTAAACGCCCCTCAATATGAAAGTTTTGAAAATCATTGTGGAGAATAAAGAAATTGCTTGTTACAAGCAATTTCTTCATTATCCACAATGTTTTCTATCCTTAAAGACAAAGATTTTGAAGATTTTGTCAACTCAGAATAGTCGTCTTCAACTTCTTTGAATTTGGGTTGGTCCAGAATTCTATCGTGTGGGAATGGGTTAAGGAAAAATTTATTATTCAAATCTGCTTGTCAAAACCACAAATGCACTTGGAAAGGAGACCAATGTCATTTGAAAAGAAACCGATATCATTTGAAAAGAGACAAGTGTCATTTGAAAAGAGACCAATGTCAAAAATATTTTTTCATGAAATTCTTACCAAAATAAGATTCTTCAAGGTTTCAAGCCATTACCACTCAATGCCACATTTCATGCACTACAGTAAAATAACTCAGAAAAACATTGTCAGAAAAGAAGAAATTGCTTGTAACAAGCAATTTCTTCTTTTCTCACAATTTTTTTTACCTGGTTTGGCACTTTTTTTCAATTGAATTTAAACAACTGTCATCTGTAACTTCTTTCAATTTGGACCAGTGCGAAATTTTGTTATGTTGTAATTGGCTAAAGCTTAGTAGAAAAAAAAAAGAAATTGCTTTAAAAAAATTTTTTAACCATCATGTTACACATAATTTTATAGACTATGAAAACTCCAAATGGTTTTGGAAAGAGTTCTAAGGCGTTTATTGGAATTCAATTTGTAGTTGATTTAACCCATACCAGACTATAAAAATTTAGTATAGGCATAATTCAAAGAATATAAAGATGAAGATTACAGTTTTAGGTGATCAAATCTGAAAAATCCATGTCTTTTGGATAAGAAAACATTGTGGAAAATGCAGAAATTGGTTATAACAAGCAGTTTCTTTTTCCCCTCAATGTTTTCTCGGGTTTTCTTCTTGATTGATTCATTGATTTATTGAAAGGGCACAGCAAATTTAATAGTATTCCAGTCATAGGCATCTAGGGCAATGGATTCCTGGTATTTTCTACAATGTGGTCATCTGGTAATTGGTTAGTACATTGTAATGGGTAGTTTTTGAGGACTTACAGCCAATAAGGAGCTGTGAAAATACTGATTGACTTACCCGTTGATTCACTCATTCCATATATTTCATCTAATCTAATATCGAGACTTGCAAAGAACTCCAGCGTGTCTTTCATGATCGGAGCGGCAGCAGATCCAAACACCTTACATCGGTCCAATCCTAACAGTCTCTTCACCTTCTTAAACACTAACATGTTGGCAACACTCCAGCCAAATGGAACACTCTCACTGTGAAACAGGAAAAAACCCCATAAAAGATTGAACTAGCCCTTAACCCATTACCACTCAGTGAAATATTGGACTGGTCCAAATTCAAAGAAGTTGCTGACAATAATTTCTAGTTGATGGAATTCAGAAAATGTTGGGAAGAATACATTGTGGATTATGAACAAATTGCATGATGCAAGCAATTCCTTCATTTGCCACAATGTTTTCAAAAGCTTTTTCTTCAGGTGCGTAAAACAGCTGGATTGTGTTGGAATGGGTTAATCAGGTTGGAATTAAACAAAGATTTGTTATTGAAACTCTGATGTTCCTGAACTACAATATTTTGAACATAAACTTCATAGATGACCTTGACCTTCTCAGATTACCTTGACTTTGTCACCATTAAACAATGGCAGTTGAATCATCTTAACCAATTCCAACATGACAACAATCCAGACCAGTCGAAATTGAAAGAAGTTGCAGATAACAATTTCAAGGTGGTTGAATTTTATAGATCTTTGTCTTTAAGGGTAGAAATTATTGTGGATAATGATTGATGAATGATTGCTTGTCACAAGCAATTTATTCAAATTTTCATAATATTTTCCTAAGCTTTTTTCTTAAGATGCTTAAAAAGGCATCATTTTGAGGAAAGGGTTAATTACAACCCTGATATTATCAATTCACTGCCAAATTGTAACTGACTTTATGTACAGACATAAGATTTAAAGAACAATTACTCTTTTTAATAGCAAGTTAACTTCAACAGAAGTGTTGACAAATTGGTGTTACCAGCTTGCCATTAAAAGGATTCCACTGTTTTGGTGAGAGGTACTTATATGCAAAATAAGAGCTACTAAATGGTAGCTTAAATAGATTTGATTGATTGATTGAATGGGTGTAACGCGTCTTTAAACAGTATTTGAGTCGTATCATGCGGCTGGAGCACCTAACAATGGATTCCTGGTTTTTCTCACACCAGTACTACGGCTACATCCTTTCCTAGCCTCTAGCTGCTATCCCACTTAGAATTACAATTACCCACTGTTTGGTGCAAGACAAACGTCGGTAAGAATATGTGCCACCACTGGGGATCGAACCCATGACATCCAATTATTAAAGATTAGGAGTCTGATGCACTACCAACGGCCCTATGTTGGCGGCGACTTAAATAGATTTAAAGTTAACAGAAAGTTCTGATTTTCCTAATTATTATTTTAATATACAGAACACTCTTATCAATATGAGGCATAAGAACTACGAGACAGTGTATTTAAAATCCCCCCCCCCCCAGTGTTAAGAAGCTTACCTAGACATTAGACATAGTTACAATCCTAATTAAATGGCCATTCACAAACAAATGTTGCACACAAAATTTTTTGTTTGAATGGATTTTTAATGCCACTTTTAACAGCATTTCAGTCATATCACAGCTGCTACAAGTTCGGATTTTACCTTTTGCATGTAACTCCTCCCCATCAATCATCATTTAGTACACATAGCACAAAGAATCCTATTATTTCATATTTCTAAATGTTAGGATTTTACAAATGGTATCAGAAGATGAAAATTGCAAGTATTCAGTTAGATTGATCGATCCCCCCCATACGATGAACCAGTTAACCCATTCCCACATGACAAAATTTTAGACTAGTCCAAATTCAAAGAAGTTGCTGACGACAATTTCGAGTTGATGAAATTTTGAAAATCTTTGTCTTTTGGGGTAGAAAACATTGTGGACAATGAAGAAATTTCTGCATTGTCCACACTGTTTTCCAAAGCTTATATATTGAGGGGCATTTAAAAGCGTCATTGTGTGGGAATGGGTTCAAACATGTAAAACATGAAATTTAATTGCTTACTGAAAAAAAAACTCAGATACATGTACCACCTACTTGTTAATTTTTGCGTTGGTTCCCTTCAAACCTTTATCTCTAGCCCATTTAGCTATACTTTTCCTCAAAGATCCTGCCTGTCTCCCAGCTTCTGTTATTCTATCCTGTATTTTCTCCCACAGTCTGGGTACCGTCATTAGCCCTGTTGGCCTTACTTCCTTTAATGTGTCCACTAATGATCCCTAAAATAACAACAAAAAAGAACGTTGACCTTGAAAGTAGCAGTCTGAAGCACACTTGTTTTTCGAGGAGATGTACAAGTATATGAAATATCAAAAGTTTTAGAGATAACACAAAATGTCAAAATTTTTGTAAAAAGCTGATGACAACAATGACAATTGCTGCTCCTATTGTATGAATGAGGAAATTGTCATTTAGGCATTTTTCCACCCTTTTCCAAGAGGGTTCATACTTATAGCTTAACAATCAATCTGACCAAATTTCAAAACAAGAGGACCATCATGGTCCTATATTGCTCCCCTGAGTATGATTGCTCAAGGCTTTATAATATATACAATATATCAAAGCCCAACACCTAATTATTTTGGAGAATGAGATTTTTTTTTAAGATTTTCTCCTTTAATCCTAGGTATAGTGAAAATCTAACCATATCAAGCTAACTCCATGAGTACGGTAATTCTTTGGAGTATTTTAGTAGAGGGTCAATAGGCAAAGATACATACCAAATATCAAAGTTCTAGGCCTAATGGTTTAGAAGGAGAAAATTTTCTATGATATCCTTCTTTATTCCTTTGTAAAATCTGGGATTGTACAGAAAAGCACTTATTTTCAGAATAAGGTAATTCTATGAAGAATTATGGAAAAGGGGTCAATAGGTATTCTTACACACCAAATATCAAAGCCCTTGGCCTTATGGTTTGAAAGAAGACAATTTTTTAAAGATTTCCTTCTTTATTTATATGTAAAATCAGGGATCACAAAGAAAATGGCTCATTTTCAGAATATGGTAATCCTTTGAAGCATTTTGGTGGAGGTCAATAGATTATGATTTATAAAAAATATCAAAGCTCTAGGCCTTATGGTTTGAAAGAAGAAGATTTTTTTGAGGATTTCCTTCTTTATTTCTATGTAAAATCAGGGATCAGATAGAAAAAGGCTAATTGTCAAGACACAGTAATTCTTTGAAGTATTTTGGTAGAGGTCAATAGTTGATAATTTATACCATATTTCAAAGCTCTAGGCATTATGGTTTGGTAGAAGAAGATTTTTAAAAGATTTCCTTCTTTATTCCTATGTAAAATCAGGGATTTCATAGAAAAGGGCTCATTTTCAAAACACAGTAATTCTTTGAAGTATTTTTGTAGAGGGTCAATAGATGTTGATTTTTAAACCATATTTCAAAGCTCTAGGCCTTATAGTTTGAGAGAAGAAGATTTTTAAAGTTTTCCCTCTTTATTTTTACGTAAAATCAGGGATCGCACAGAAAAGGGCTAATTTTCAAGATATAGTAATTTTTTGAAGTATTTTGGTAGAGGTCAATAGATGATGACTTATACTGAATATCAAAGCTCTAAGCCTAATGGATTGGGGAGGAGAAGATTTTATAAGTTCTTCATGGATTTCAATTCTTTGAAGTATTTTGAAAGAGCATGAGGTCAGTTTTCAAGAAATCTTCCCCTATAACCTTCAACCTTATGACCTAACAATAATTTTGTCAAAATTGAGCCTGAACTTCAGCACTTTGGGTGTAAAACAAGATATTTTCTGACTACCAACGATGGATATTCAAGGATCACTAAACACTGTGAAACTGCTCAGGTGAGCTTATAAAACTACTGATTTTTTGTCAAAAACCTCACCTTTAGAGCATCGGGTTGAGCAAAATAGACAGTAAATGCAAATCTTATCGGGACAATAATATCCAGTAGTTGAGCAGCGATGTGACTCAAGGGTAAAAACGTCACTGAGATCTCGGAACCAAAGTCAAAAACTTTAGTGAATCTACCAGCAGTCCATGTACACTGAAATCCAAAGTAAGATTAATCCATTACCAGATGACAAAATTTTAGACTGGTCAAAATTGAAAGGGGTTACAGATGACAATTATAAGAAAAACAATAATTATGATAGTTTGCAAATCTTTTCTTGACTGATAAATGATGTTGTCTTTCATGGGGACATTTCGATCTCATCAAATGTTGTAACCTTATTTGGTTATTCTATTTTTGTTATTTGTGCTGAATACCACCCCCCCCAAAAAAAAAAGATAGAAATTTTGTTTTTTGGTAGATGTTGTTGTTTGCAGTTTTAGTCCCTCTTTATTTCAAATAAACTATTTGAGTAAAACATCTTTTAATGAAAACATCTTCTTATTGTTATTCTTCAGATATATAGTTGGATTCAAATATGCTTTAAAACTGATCGACTTTATTTAATTGTCACATTTTGAAACTTATATAAGTAGGAGATATTGTCTTCATGGTTATCTGCTATGCAAAAGTGGCTTTTTATGGCTATCTAACAAAGGTTAGACAATCAGACAATGCTACATAGAATTTACATCACTTGGATATCCACGCAAACAAACAAACTCAGATATTTGCACTTCTACTTTTAAGAATATTGTTCTATTTCAACATCCATGAGAGAACCTAAATGATTGAAATCTGTGACATGAAAAATAAACATTTAACTGTTCTGCAAAATTTCAGACCTTTCAAAATTCAAAGGTTTTGCAGATGAAAATTTAAATTGATTTAATTTGAAAAATAACCTTTCAGTATGGTAGAAAATATTGAGTATAAGGAAGAAATTACTTGTTGCAAGCAATTTCTTGTTTTTCTACAATATTTTCCCAATTATTAAATCACAGGGATGTAAAAAACAGGAATTGAAGAGAAAAGGGTTAAAATAAAATCAAACTTACATTATCTTGACTCAGCATAACAGCTTTTGGATTTCCTGTTGTACCAGACTGAAAATATGGAAATATATATATTGAACGATTGTGGATAATGGATACATATTTTGACTAATATTTTCTAATATTTTCAGAGACAATGAGCAGTCTGATTATAAAGCTTGGAAAAGCTTGTGAATAGCTTTTTCTTCATTGTGCATTATGTTTTCAATACTAATAGACAAAAACAATTAAATTTCATCAACTTAAATTTGTCTTCTTTCAAATTGGACAAGTCTGATATCTTGTTTTTGGTAAAGGGATTATTTTTTCTCCGAACTCATGTTAGAAACTTTATACTTACAGTATAAATAAGTGAGCAGCATGTATTCGGGGCCTGTAAACTGTATCTGTCTTCTACCTCAGAATCAGGAACAGTTTTACCCTTGGCCATGAATTCTTCCCACTGAAATAATTAACAAAAGGGCCATTGAGATTCTGCATGCCAAATATCAATACAATTTTTATTCTTGTTCTTTGTAAAATGGAGTGTGCCTGGGTAAAGCCCAAATATGACCCAAGGGGCATTATTTGAACAAAGATGGTAGATGCCCCTAGGAAGTGCTGCATACAAAATATCAAGCTCTTGGTCTTTTGAATCAGAAAGGAAGATTATTACAGACTTCAATAATTTCCCCCTTTTTGTTACCATTGCAATAAGAGTTAAGGATGAATTTAGAATAATTATAAAAGAGCCTAATCCCAGGAACATTCCTGCCAAGTTTGATCAAGATTGGCCCTCTGGTTCAGGAGAAGACATTCAAAGATATCATTGACAGACCTTCGACGACATCACAGCGCTGGATATTGGGTAATCAACATAGCTCACCTTGAGCACTTTGTGCTAAGGTGAACTAACAATTAAACCCATTACATGATTAACCCAGAATATTCCTGTTTTGACAGGAGGTATAATCAACATCAACTTCTTCTACACAACCTGCCTATCCCTTTAATGTCAGAGGTGTTTATAAGTTAGAGTTTCAATAAAGAAATTAACCTACAACTGGTGCTTCCAACGTTTTAATTTAAATATCAAAATGTAGGAGATCTTATTCAGCATGAAAAAGGTTAACCCATTACAACACAACACAAATCTAAATTGGACCAAATCAAAAGAAGTTGCAGACGACAATTTTAAGTTGCTAAACTTTAGAAAATCTTTGCTTTTTAGAGTAGAAAACATTGTTGACATTGAAGAAATTGCTTGTCACAAGCAATTTCTTCATTGTCAACAATGTTTTCCTAAGATTTTTTCTTGAGGGACATCAAAAAGCTGGATTGTGTGGGAATTAGTAAATAAGTCATGTCATTAGTAAAACAGTTGTTGTTGTTTTATACTTTCAGTTGCAACACTGAATAACAAACATTTTCTACAAATTATTTGTTTGAGTAATATATCTTTTCTTTTGAGGGCTTAGGGGACAAATCGTGGCTGCCAATCAAACAATCTATCGACCAATCAAATCATTCATTTAGACCAAAAGTGAAATTTCAACTCTAACATTGGCTGACATTTATGTCAGCATTAAGCTGTAGTTATTGCGTTTAGGTCACCAAACAACCATTCTATTTTTACTTACAAGTTCCTGGCCATAATTTTAACAAAATAATGCCATTTGATTTCTAAGTGAAACCTCCTGTCAGAGTCAGGCATGGCCAGTGGCATTTGAGGGCGGGCCAGGGATTGATCAATTTAAGAGCAAGATACAGTGTACTGAAGATAAAATCTCAAAATCGGCACATAAAGGATTGTTTCTAGTTGTGTTGGGTAAAATTCTACGGAATATGCACAAACCGAGAAGACATTTTCCCTCCTTTCAGCAACTTCCCCTGTGTATTGAACAATAGCTTTGAGATTAGGCAGTTTGTCCCAGATCTTTAATAATTTCTGTAACTGTACATGATTTTCTACGACAGCAATGTTGGCTCGACTGTCCTCTAATACATACTGACAGGCATCTGGATTGTTGGTAGTGTAAATACCCATTGCTTTACCACTGGAATAGTTGATACATACTTGTATTATATGATTTCCTTTAATTTAATACTTTCAAGAACAAGAGACCTATGAGGGCCTGTAACCCTACTGGGTATCAAGTTTTCTGTTAAAGTAATCTTATATTTAAGAAAGTTAATTGCTTAAAGAAAATGCATCAAAGAAACAAATGGACTTTATTCTCTTTATCATTTTGAGCAACAATCCTTAAGGCCCCTTTTCCTGTATTATAGGACGGATCCACCCCATTTCCAAAAGGAAGCTTCCTTATGACCCTACAATCATCCTGAGAAATTTTCAACAGAATCTGATAATAATAGTGGACTTTATCACTTAAACAGGATTGTTTTGAGTGAAAATCCATAGGGCCTCTTTTCCTGTGTTTTCTGATGAGAGCCACTCTAATGTGATAACAAAGATTTTTTAATCTAACATTTATAAGGCCCATCCTTATGATGGACAATCATTCTGAGAAAGTTTGTACAGAATTCGATGTATACTGTGGACTTAAAAGAGTGTTAACGAGGAATTTTTACAGATTTTTCAATTAAAATTTCATAAGGCCCCTTTCCTGTGTTCCTTGATGGATATTACCATACTTGGAAAGGAACGATCCTTATGATGATAAAATCATTCTGAGAAAGTTTGTACAGAATTTTGTGTAAACTGTGGTCTTTAGAGTGTTAATGAGGAATTTTAATAGATTTTTCAATTAAATTTTCATAAGGCCCCTTCTTGACAGATCATACCCAATCCCGAAAGGACAATCCTTTTGATGGTACAATCATTCTGAGAAAGTTTGTTGAGAATTTGTTGTAAACTGTGGACTTTAGAGTGTTAACAAGGATTTCAATTTAATTTTTATAAGACCCATTTCCTGCTTCCTTTACGGATCATTCCATATTTCGAAAGGAATGATTCTTATGATGGTACAATCATTCTGTGAAAGTTTGAAGAGATTCTGATGAAAACTGTGCGCTCTAGAATGTTAACAAGGGTTTTTTAATTAAATTTTCAAAAGGCTCCTTTCCCATGTTTCTTGATGGACACATATAAAATTTCCAAAGGATCAATCCTTATGATAGTACAATAATTCTGTGAAAGTTTGAAGAGCATCTGATGAAAACTGTGGACTCTAGAGTGCTAAAAAGGAAAAGTTAACAACCGGACAGACGGAAAAAAGGCATCACTATAGCTCTTCTGGCCTTTTGCTAGTAGAGCTAATAAAAATAAAGCAAATATTTTACTACTTTTGAATGAAATTGTATGGAAATACTTTTTTGCCCAAGTACCTTTTATACAAAACAGTTCCTTGCTTAATAATTTTTTTTGAAGGTCATTAATGGTATATGAAGGAATTGCATATATTCCCATCTTAAGATCAATGCATTTAATAATAACAGTGATGTTACAAAATGACAACAACAACACTACTAAGGCTATGACAATACTGTTTTTTTTGTTTCTTTAAAAAAGAAACTAGTTAATAAAAGTCAGTATAACAGTACTCACCCTGCATGTATAGCTGCTAGATATGTAATGAACCATTCTGGAGAATTGAATCCCAAAATACCAACACTGTGATAGGACTCTAGGCCTAACTATAAAATAAACATAAAAGAGTGCAATTGATGAGAAACAGCATATTTATCTTTGACACTAATATCAAAGCCATTTTATTAATGGTCAAAAAATAAGATAACCAAAGCGAATTCGAATTTTAACCATAAAATCTATGTAGTCTGGTTTCTGACAAAAAAATGTCAGTATGCCTTTTGAGAGTAGCTGCAATCCATAGTTGTGTTACAAGAAAGACAGATCCTTATTGCATATAATTGAATTAGAAATTAAAAGTGATCTAAATTTAAGGTAATCTCTGCCTTAAAGACAATCATGATTATTTCAAATCAAATACACAAATGTAATACAGTACAGAACATTGTGAATTTGACAATCAGATTGGAACCGGATCGATTGCTGAATGCTACACAATTGTGATTGATTGGTTGTAATTGAACCCTAGTCACTTTTCCATTCTGAATGGATTAAACCCTTCTTAGGCATGACACGATCGCTCAATCAATGAAATGCTTCGTTCAGTCACTACAACATTGGGAATCAACTTAAACTAATCAATCATCATTATTTTTGAAATTTAAATCACCATGATTAACTGAATAAAAAATTTGAATCGCCAAAACTAATTTGGCGACATAAATTATCAGAACGATTAAGTATTGTTGAATGAATGCTTTCATTTAAGGATTCACTGATAGCATGTTTGAAAACTGTGATTGCTACCAGACTGAATGCTGAATGGTGATTGAATGTGATTGCCCTTGATTGCAATTTGAAATGATTGTAAAATTAAGGATTCTCAATACTGTATCACTGACTGTGATTAACTAATTACCACACAACAAAATTTTAGACTTGTCCAAATTGAAAGAATTAAAAATTTGTGTCTTTTGGGTTAAAAATTATTGTAAATAATGAATAATTGCTTGTAACAAACAAATTCTTCATCATCCACAATGTTTTTCAAAGCAATTTTGAGGCATCAAAAGGTGTCATTGTGTGGAAAGGGGTTTATAACCCAAACATTCTCCTTTTTGCTGAAAAAGCATTCTGATACTGAGCACACATGTGAATTTTAAATCAAATCAAATCAGTAGTTGAAGAAAAAATGAGTGGATAAGTTTTTTAAACAAAGGGATATAACTCCTAGAACAAGAGGACCATAATGGTCCTAGATCGCTCACCTGAATTGTCTGCTGTTAAAAGAAACGCAACTAGAGATAAATAACTATAACCAGTTTCATGAAGATTAAGCCAAAATTGTGGCCTCTAGAGTGTAAACAAAGAAATTGTCATTAAGGCACCCCTTCCTATGTTTTCTAATAAAACCTTCCTATAATCAATAGGGTTCATCCTTATGACCTAATAATTATTCTGGCCAAGTTTCATGAAGATTGAGCCTAAATTGTGGCCTCTAGAGTGTAAACAAAAAAATTGTCATTAAGGCTACTTTTCCTGTGTTTTCCAATAGAATCCTCCCATTATCAATAGGGTTCATCCTCGTGACCAAACAATTATTCTAACTAAGTTTCATGAAGATTGAGCCAAAATTGTGGCCTGTGTAAACAAAGAAATTGTAATTAAGGCCCCTTTTCCTGTGTTTTCCGAAAGATCCTCCCATTATCAATAGGGCTCATCATTATGACTTAATAATTATTCTGGCAAAGTTTCTTGAAGATTGAGCCAAATTTGTGGCCTCTAGAGCGTAAACAAAGAAATTGCCTTTAAGGCCAATTTTCCTGTGTTTTCAAATAGAACCCTACCATAATCAATAGGGTTCATCCTCATGGCCTAACAATTATTCTGACCAAGTTTCATGAAAATTGGGTCAAAACTGTGGCCTCTAGAGTGTAACACTTCAATTGTTGCCGCTGCACGCCACATGATTGTAGACAGATGTCAGACATTCAACCATCACAAAAGCTCACTATGAGCACTTTGTGCTCAGATAAGCTAAAAATGCATGGAACACAACCCAAATGAAATATTCACATCTTAGCTTGCTTTACACTGAGTGCAGGTGTGAAATTTGAATCAAATTTATCAGGTAGCTTAGGAGAAAATGGGTAGACAAGAAAATCTACAGAACAACCAACCAACCAACAAGCAGACTCCATTATACCAACATGCAGAGTTTTGGGGGATAATAAAATCATCCTGACAGTAGATTGATTGATTGAATGATGTTTAACACCACTTTTTACAGTATTTCATTCATATCACATCAGCTGGAGCACCTTATCATAGATTCCTGGTACCACTCACACCAGTACTACCACTACATCCCTTCCTGGCCTCCAGCTGCTCATCCCTAGGTTATAATTATCCACCGATTGGTAGGAGATAAATGTAAGAAAGGATATTTGCTGCGTCTGGGGATCCAACCTGGGACCCCATGACTAGGAGTCCAAAACACTACCACAGTGTTATGGCCGCGGCACTGACAGCAGAAAGATAGTTCTTGTTTTGATAATAACTTACAGCTATAAGGGACTTTGTGGCCCTCAGAACATCCTGGTAATATTGATCATAAGTCCAAGTCACCCATTTACCTTCTCTCTTTACTCCTGAAAGGGAAAAAATCTAAATAATATAAAATATTGCAATTCAACACTTTACACACAGTCTGCACAATATCAATAAAGTTCTTAATCTTTGACAAACGAGAGCTATTTATGTGGAGGCCAAAAAAGTGTCATAATTCATTTGAGAATTGATATAGAGTTATCCCCCTTGTTGGTATAGATGGCTCTTTTTATAGTGAATATATATTCCTAGTATCAAGTTAATTTGCTAAAAATACCACAGATATTGCAAAATGTCACTGCTTTAAAGCTATGAAAATACCTCAGGCTAACTCCAAAAACAGAGAAGCTAAGAATTTAGCCTATCTGTCATATGCCATTTCTTTGCTTCTCAATTACAGTAAATAACATTTTGATGCAATTAACTAGAAGTGCTTGATTGCCTGTATTGCTCCACAGGCCTGAATGTACTGGTTAAGCAAAAGGTATTTTCAGGAATTCATATAAACTGAATTATATTCCACATGTCTGGAAAATAAATCTTGTCACTGAATTCTTTTAAATAGTTTTACAGAAGCATTTTAAACATTTCATTGTATTACAAAAGTCAAATGACCTTATGTCAGATGAAAAGGTATAAACAAAATTTTCACAGCAAACCATATATGGATATGAGCCATAACTATAAAAGCCATGCTTTAAACAGATCAAAATTATTTGATGGAACCTGACAAAGAATCATATGCAGATCATTCCTGTAAAAATTGATAGAAATCCATTGACAGGTTTCTGAGAATATTTTTAAAGTTTTCAGTATACACCATACATAGACATAAGCCCCACCCGTAAAAGCCATGTTTTTCATCCAGTCAAATTCATTGAAGAGATCTAATAATGGGTCTCCAAGAGATAATTCCTATGAATTTTTTTTTAAATCAATCTACTGTTTTCCTAGAGAATATTTTTAAAGTTTTCATTTTATACCATATATGGTAATAAACACCACCAATTAGAATTATATATTTCATACAATAACAATTCTTTTAAATAGTAAAGTCAACAAAGAATCATTTCAGTGAAATTTGGTTGAAATCCATCAACTGGTTTCAGAGAAAAAGATTTTCAAAGCTTCACCATATATGGAAATTACCCTGCCCATTAAAGCCTTGTTTTTCATCCGATCAAAATTCTTTGAAGGAATCAGATAACAAGAGGACCATGATGGTCTTTAATAGCTCCCCTGAGTATGATTTATACAAAAGATAGAAGCCCTACACCTAATTATTTTGAGAAGTTTTTTTTAAACATTTTCTCCTTTAATCATAGAGCTAAATTCTAGAGAACTGTAATTCTTTGAGGTATCTTGGTAGAGGGTCAATAGACACTGATACATACTAAATATCAACGCTCTAGGCCTAATGGTTTAGGAGGAGAAGATTTTCAAAGATATCCTTCTTTATTCCTTTCCAAAATCTTGAATTGCACAGAAAATGTCTTATTTTCAGAATAGGGTAATTCTTTGAAGTGTTTTGGTAAAGGGTCAATAGACATTGATACATACTAAATATTTAAGCTCTAGGCTTTATGGTCTTGGAGAAGAAGATTTTTTGAAAGATATCCTTTATTTCTATGTAAAATCAGGAATCACACAGAAAAGGGCTAATTTTCAGAGAATGGTTATTCTTTAGAGTATTTTGGTAAAGGGTCAATAGACATTGATACATACAAAATATTAAGAGTATGGTTATTCTTTCAAGTGTTTTGGTAGAAGGTTAATAGGTGATGATTTATGCCTGATATCAAAGTTCTAGGCCTAATGGTTTGGGAGAAGAAGATTTCAAAGATTTCCATCTTTATTTCAATGTTAAATCAGGGATCATACAGAAAAGGGCTAATTTTCAGAATACAAATATTCTTTGAAGTATTTTGGTAGAGGGTCAATAGGTGATGATTTATACCCCATATCAAGCTCTGGGCTTTATGGTTTGAGAGAAGAAGATTTTCAAAGATTTCCTTCTTTATTTCTATGTAAAATCAGGGATCACACAATATCAGCCTAATTTTCAAGTAAGGGCATGAATTTGGAGGACTTGAGTAGAAGGGAATTGGGGGATGCCCCATACCAAATTAATTCTCAAAATAATTACAACAACACGTATAATTAGTATTATTATTCTTTCTTTTTCAAGTACCAACGTTTCGGCATACGCCTTCTTCAGAGTACATAATAATGAAAACAAATAAACAAACGTGACGTCATAAACGCTACGTTAAAATGGCGGAAAAATAAATTACGCGTGTTGGAGCGTGCAATTTCGTTTACAAAAACATTAAAATGCCATAAAACATCGAAACTACAGCCCCCATTCATGCTGGAATTCGGTGATTCAGTAGCAAATAAACGATTTTTGGACCCATATAAAAATTTCTAACATTCATTTCATAACACACAGAGTTAAACAGGTAAGGATGAAATACAAATCATAAATAAGTGCACAGATGTGCAACCTAATACTGATCTATATTGCACACAAAACCAAGCAGAATGAGATACATAGAAGCGCTTATCGGATAATAGATATACTTAAAATCCTATATTAAAAAGTGTTATTTAAAAAAAAAAAAAATACCAAATTACAAAGCTCTAAGACTTTTGATTTGGGATCATACAGAAAAGGGCTAATTTTCAGAGTACAGTAATCCTTTGAAGTATTTGGTAGAGGGTCAATAGGTGATGATTTATACCACATATCAAAGCTCTGGGCTTTACATATTTCTATGTAAAATCAGGGATCACACAATATCAGCCTAATTTTCAAGTAAGGGCATGAATTTGAAGGACTTTAGTAGAATGGAATTGGGGGATGCCCCATACCAAATTACAAAGCTATAAGACTTTTGGTTTGGGAGCAAGTAAAGAAAGTAAAGAAATTGTTTGTTGCAAGCAATTTCTTTGTTATCCACAACACTTACTTCTCTGAAAGACAATATTTTAGGGTAATTAATTGGCAAAAGAAATAAACTCCCTCTATTTTTTAGGTGTTTTTAACCCATTCCCACACAATGACACTTATGACACCCCTCAAGAAAAACAATGGGGAAAACATTGTGGAAATTGAAGAAATTTCTTGCTACAATTGCTTGCTAATTTCCACAACCCAAAAAGACAAAGACTTTTAAAATTTCACCAACAAAAATTTGTTGTCTGCAACTTCTTTGAATTTGGGAGTGGTATAAAATTCTATCGTCTTGTAATGGGTGAGAGATTTTATTTGTATTAGGATAAATCAATATTCAAACCTACCTAGGGCAAGATGATTTTTTGCCTTTTCTGTTGTTTGTTTGAACAGGGATATGAGGGTTATTGGTTTAACTGCACAGTCACCCGTATCAGACATCCGTAACTTAACTACACCATCGTATTCTGTGGTAGTGAGACTAGTAGCGGGAAACAGGTCATCTAGAGCTGTAAATATATTGCATACAGATCTGAGATGAGCCAACTCCGAGGTTTTATTTCGGACAACAAGATGAACCTCAAACCAAATTTTATGTCTTTGCTATATATATTTTCTAAGAAAAAGGCAACAAAACTTTACAATTATGCCAGCTAATGTCAGAAAATAAACTTAGTGGAAGTGGTTTACTTGCGGACCTAAATTCATTAAGCCCCATGTAGGACCCCCAAGCTGAATCTCCTCACCAATTTTCAAGTGATTGCTATGAATAGTTACTGAGAAAAATGCACCAATATACAAGTCAAAGCTGGAAAAGAAACTAAGTCGTAAAACAGGAAGTAGCTAACTTGCAGAACTAAATTCGGTACGCGCCATGTAGGACACCTAGCTGAACCTTAACGCCATATTTCAAGTCATTGCTATAAATGGTTGCTGAGAAAAATGGGAAAAAAAGATTGGTTACAGACAGACAGTAGGAAGGAATGACAAGAGTAAACCATTATACCCTACTCTTCTTTAAGCCGGGTATGATAACTGTTATCTTTATCATCTATATTACATGTGCCCGCTTCCTATGCCTGAGGACCTGGTTCGAATCCATCTGTCTTTCTTACTATGTCTTATTTCTTTACCTTACTATCATTCACTAGTAATAAAATCTGCTGTACTTTTATACCACATCAATTGTTTTACATACTTTATAATCTTATGGTTTTTACCCCAATTCTTAAGTCAAAATGCAACTGTCTGTCTAATTTTTCAGTGACCATCTATTACATTACTTACAGCACTTTGGTTTTTATGGCATGCTACATATATTATTATACTTAAAACTATTTTTTTCATTATCCACAATGTTTTCTACCATAAATGACAAAGATCTTTTTCAAATTTCATCAACTAAAAGTTGTTTTCAACAATGCCTTTTAATTTGAACCAGTCTAAATTGCTGTCTGTTAATACGATAAAAGTATTTTCATTTTCATGCCTTGATATAATGCCTTATCTGGAAGAAAACATGGTATGAAAGGAGAAGTTGATTGTTGAAAACATTATGTTCTTTTTGCTCTAAATTTTAACATTTTCTTTTCTTCATTTTTTTTTTTGAGATTGTGAAGTAAAAAGTTTTACTGTAACTTACTGTAACTTTTATTGAGACATTTTGACCTCAAAGTATTTATAATTTAGCTCTGTAATTTCAATTAAATTTAATAGCTATATTTTCATACCAGTAAAATTCACATGAATGTCCTTTTGGCCATTAACCTGGTCAAAATAGGACAACTTTGCTGTGTAAAACCACAAAAATAGAACAATGTGAGCTTCATGTAAGTAGGTATACAGAAATTACCAACTGATCAAACATTGCAGTATTTTATTAAAACTAATACCAAATATTTCACCTATTAGAAATGCAATGTTTAACTATCAAAAGAATGCCTGAATAAAAACCTATTTAAGTGTCTTACCCTTTTGCCAGGAGACAAATTGGATATCATATTATTTCTGATGGAAGCTCCGCAATAGTGTTAACAAATTACAACAAGATCCAGCATTTTTATGCAATGGACACAAATAACTGAGGAAAACATTGTCAGAAAAGGAGAAATTGTTTGTTACAAGCAATTTCTCCTTTTCTCACAATATTTTCTACCTTATTTGGCACTTGTATTTCCTATTTCCTGCAATTTTCTTCAAATTAGACCAGTCTAAAATGTCGTTGTCTGGTAATTATGTATAAAATAAAGCTACATGTGTTCTGCATAGCTCTACATCTGTTGCTTACCTATTCCCACACAAGAAAGACAGCTGGGAAAACAATGTGAAAAATGAAGACATTTTTGCAACAAGCAATTTCTTCATTTTCAATAATACTTTCTACCCAGAGAGTTGAAAAAGTTTGAAATTGCTTGAACTTTAATTTTTGTCTGCAACTTCTCTCAATTTGGACAAGTCTAAAATTTTGTTGTCTGGTAATGGGTTAAGGAGAAAAACAGTACAGTTGAATCCTGTCACAACACCAATTTGTCAACACTCATGTTGCAAATAACCAGAAGTTGCATTTAAAAGCAATATTTTGTTATTTAGCTCTTATGTTTGCACATATCATCAGCAAATTGCTATTTTCAGAGAGATTAATATTCACAAGGCTGTTTACGAAATTTTGAGAGCAAAATGTTTTTAGACACAGAATATGTCAATGTCAAATGAATGCAGATCAAGATTAAGCCAATATTGACAGATAGCAGCTTTGAATCAAAGATTCAATCCACCAATCAATTTATTCATTCAAATCAGAACTTATTTTGAACTCAGACATTTGCCGATATTTATGTGAAGCATTTTTGTTGGTTTGGCATCTTAAATGTCATAACTGCAGCTTATTCATTTTACTATATTTTTACATGTTACTGGTTGTAAATTATTTGTAAATAATGACATTTTATATTTAAGTTGAACTTTCTCACGGAGGTAAATAGGTTGGGCCAGCAATCAGTAAATCAAGGCTTTACTGGAAGACAAAATGCTTGACTGGTCCAAATTGAAAGAAGTTGCAGACAACATATTTTAGTTGATAACATTTCGAAAATATTAATACTTTGGTGTAGAAAACATTATGGATAATGAAGAAATTGCTTGTGAAAAAGCAATTCTATATTTTCGACAAAGTTTTCTAAAGCTTTTGAGAGGAGTTTAAAAGCGTCATTGTGTTGGAATGGGTTAAGGCATTACCGTAAGACAAAATGTTAGACTGGTCCAAATCGGAAGAGCTTGTGACTACATTTCAAATTACTTTTATACTGAGTTAAGTGTAATATACTAGTGCCAAAAAAAAAAATGAAAATAAAACAAAACTTTGAGAGATAAGTAGAAAATGCCCATTGAAAAAAACATCTCCTTTGTTCACAATTTTTTTTTAAAAAAATATTTTTTTCACAATGCTTTACAAAAGAATTTTTCATCAGCGCTACAGAATGTGGGATCATGCAGTAATTGCTTATCCCATTAACCCATTACCAGATGGCAAAATTTTAGACTGGCACAAATAGAAAGAAGTTGCAGATGACAATTTAAAGTCAAAGAAATTTTGGATTTTTTCAACTTTCTGGGAAGAAAACATTGATGAAAATGAAGAAATTGCTTGTAACAAGCAATTTCTTCATTTTCCATAATGTTTTCCAAAGCTTTTTTCCTCAGGGCGTCTAAAGGCATCACTGAGTGGGGATGGGTTGATACACAATTATCCTTTCTGACACCCTGAAGAAATGCAACCATGTAAAACTTTGTGGGAAAAAGAGAAATGGCTTGCAACAAGCATTTCCTCCTTTGTGCACAATGTTTTCAACCCTATTGGGCTCTTATATTCAAATTTTAGTGCAATTTGAAATGATGTTCGCAACTTCTTTCAATTTTGTCCAGTCTAAAATTTTGTTATGTCAAAGACCAACCTTTTTTATTTCTAAATTCTTTTGGCTTCACAAAACCCATCGCCACATTTTCCCCTCCGGCAGGTTGTATCTGCTGTACCATCATCGAACCTGAAGAGTTCCCCATGTTTTCTTGTTTCTTGGTTTGGTCCTGATGTACAATATCTACCTGAATATCACCCGCGGCTGCAGCATCTGTAGGTGTTGTAATTATCTCCGCCGTATGGGTTCCGGTTTTATCTTGGACATCTGCATGGTTCCCAGCTATACCATTGCTCTCTGGTTTGCCAGACCTACAGAATAAAGTAAACTCCATATTGTTAACCCATGCCATGCTTAATCCTTCCTTTAAGAAATGCTTTGAAATCAAAGGGCTGAAAGAACTGGAAAACCTTTTTGTGGGTTAATATATCTTTTGAAAATCAATATAATCAATATGAACAACTTTGGCTTGAAAGGGAAAAGCTGGGGGTGTAGACTAAGATCAGACTGCAGATAAGTGCATGACAAGATGTAAAAGCTTCAACATGTTAATAGCTAGGATTGATTTTCATGTACAAAATGACAAGTAAGTGGAAGCCTAAGATTAGACTGCATATTTAAGCTTGCTGTTCTTAATCCTGGTCAGGCTGAACCCAGAATATTCCTGCTTTGCAAGGAAGTAAACACAAACGTTATGTGCAGGCTGATTTAAGTCTACACTTCCTGATAGTCCCACCCAAACTAGAATCGTTTATGTTTTCAGCCGTTTAATTTTAAGCAATTTCTGTTGTGGACTTAACTCAGCATGACAAAGGTCAATTAGATATTACATGATTTTCTGTTGTTATATTATATGTTATATCTTTGTAAGCAAAGTGATATAACCATTAACTTAGCCAGCCCTTTTCCAAACAATGTGTATACTTTTCTAACCATGTTTTCTTTTATCTATGGGATACATCTTTCCAATTAATACTATTTTTTAGTTGTTTCCCTGCAATCAACTAAAACAAGAGGACCATGATGGTCCTTTATCGCTCCCCTGAGTATGATGGCTCAAAGCATTATGAGAGAATATACAAA
Organism: Fragum fragum; assembly: GCA_946902895.1. Lineage (NCBI taxonomy): Eukaryota > Metazoa > Mollusca > Bivalvia > Cardiida > Cardiidae > Fragum > Fragum fragum. The sequence goes on along the minus strand of OX336370.1, from coordinate 4,577,309 downwards.
ATATCAAAGCCCTGCATCTAATCTTTTTGGAGAAGAAGATTTTTTAAAGATTTTCTCCTTTAATCCTAGGTTTAATGAATCTCCAACAATATTGAGCTAATTCCAAGAGTACAGTAATTCTTTGAAATACTTAAGTAGAGGGTCAATAGGCATTAATACATACCAAATATCAAAGCTCTAGGCCTAATGGTTTAGAAGGAGAACATTTTCTATGATATCCTTCAATGTACTCCTTTCTGGGATTGCACAAAAAGAGCTTATTTTCAGAATACAGTAATTGTATGAAGTATTTTAGTACAGGGTCAATAGGTATTATTAAATACTAAATATTAGTGCCCTTGGCCTTATGGTTTGGGAGAAGAAGACTTTTAAAGACTTCCTTCTTATTTTCTGTGTAAAATCAGAAATCACAAAGAAAAGGGCAATTTTCAGAATACAGTTTATTCTATGAAGTAATTTGGTACATGGTCAATAGATGATGATTTATACAAAATATCAAAGCTCTAGGCCTTATTGCTTGGGAGGAGAAGATTTTTTAAGTTTTTTCACTCCGTTGCCATGGCAACCAGAGTTCTTCATGGATTTCAATTCTTTGAAGTATTTTTAAAGAGCATGACCTAAGGATCATTTGTGTGAAGTTTTGTTGAAATTCCATGGTTACTTTAGGAGGAGAAGATTTTTTTGTAATTGTGAACGGAAAGGACAGACCGCGGACAATAGATAATGACCGATCACAATAGCTCACCCAGAGCACTTCGTGCTCAGGTGAGCTAAAAAGTGGCCTCCATAATTAAACTTGTCCATAAATAGTTAAAATACTCGTAGCTGTTAATCAAACCTTAAACTTTTATTTAAGTTAACCAAGCCATTCCCACACAATGACACTCTTTGACACCCCTAAAGAAACAAGAGGACCATGATGGTCCTAAATCGCTCCCCTGAGTATGATGGTTCATGGCTTTATGATATAAATAAAATAGCAAAGCCCTCTGTCTAATAATTTTGAAGAAGATGTTTAAGGATTTCTCTTTTAATCCTAGGTATATTGATCCCACCATATAGCACTAATTTTCTGAATATGGTAATGCTTTGAAGTATAGACATCAATACATACCAAGTATAAAAGCTCTAGTCCTAATGGTTTTGGGGAAGAAGGTTTTCAAAGATATCATTATTTATTTCTAACTAAAATTAGGGATTGCACAGAAAAGGGCTAATTTTCAGAATACGGTAATTCTTTGAAGTATTTTGGTAGAGGGTCAATAGTTGATGATATGTACCAAATATCAAAGCTCTAAGCCTAATCGTTTGGGAGAAGAAGACTTTAAAAGATTTCCTTCTTTATTCCTTTGTAAAATCAGGGATGGCACGAAAAAGGGCTAATTTTCAGAATACAGTAATTATTTGAAGTATTTAGGTAGAGGGTCAATAGGTGATGATATGTACCAAATATCAAAGCTATAGTCCTTATGGTTTAGGAGGAGAAGATTTTTAAAGATTTCCTTTGTAAAATCAGGAATCGCACAGAAAAGGGTTAATTTCAAGTCTTTGAAGTATTTTGTTAGAGGGTCAGTAGGTGATGATACATACCAAATATCAAAGCTCTAGGCCTTATGGTTTAGGAGAAGAAGATTTTTTAATAATTGTTTAAGGACAGACAGACGGACGGACAGACCACATTTGGAAAACAGCGTAAAAAATGAAGAAATTTCTTGTCACAAGCAATTTCATCATTATCCACCAAAGAGACAAAAGTTTTTTAAATTCTTTTGTCTGCAACTCCTTTCATTTTGGACCAGTCTAAAATTTGGTCATCTGGTAATGGGTTAATGAACCTGTAGGTACGACATTTTGCTTGCCCATGACCAACATGAAGGATCTAGGTAAAGAGCTCAGAGAATATAAAATCACTAAAAGCTAGAATAGTATTTTCTCACCTCCAGGCTTTTCTTGTTCACTAAGAAAGTTGAATCAATCTAATATCCCTTTGTTGATTTAAGTACAAAACCAAACAACTTTTAACTATTTGTCCTTTTTATTACAATTTTAAATGTATTCCTTAACTATTTTCCAGTCACATTTACTTTCCATCATTTAAATACAGCATTTATCCCGTTCCCACACAATCCTGCTTTAAGCAACATGGTTATGAAGTGTGAAAAAAGAAGGAAAGACAATTTTATTTTTCTCACACTGTTTTCATCCTAATTTTCACTTGTTTTCTCATTTAACACATTACCACACAATCACGCTTTCTGAAGCCTTAAAGAAATACAATCATAGAAAACTTTGTGAGAAAAGGAGGAATTTCTTGTTACAAGCAATTTCTCCTTTCCTCACAATGACTCTTACCCTATTTTGCATATATTTTCCGATTCAATCCCAATTCAAAAAGTCTACTGTAATTTCTATCAATTTGGCCCAGTCTGAAATTTTGTCAACTGGTAATGGGTCAAACACACTGTGAAATGACATCAGTACTGCAACTTCTTTCAATTTGGACCAGTCTTAAATTGTGTAGTCTGTCAATAGGTTAAGTCCTGCATAAATGATAACACTTTTCCATACCAGCATAGGCTGTTACAAGTTTTCTTTAGAGGTAATTCAAAGGAAACATTGAAGGAAAAGGATAAATTTATTATCATAAGCATTTTTTCCTTTTCCCAAACTGTTTTCTGTCACAGCAGATACTATATTAATATTATTATCCCTTGTCATGCTGAACCCGGAATATTTTTGTTTCGACAGGAAGTACATGTAAAGACAAAGATTAGCCTGTACGCAAGTACAGTCTGGTCTTTGTCTACACCATAAGCTTTTCCTCTTCAAATAGCAGTTATTTATAAAATAAGTTTTCAAACAAAATATAGTCTCTCAATAGCAGCTTCCAGTACTTACAAAACCTTTGATGTACAACCATTCTTTCGAAATCGATTTATTCAGCATGGTAATATTAGGCATGAAAATGCATTTTAAACTGTCGTCCTCAATTTCTTCATATTCCTGCTTTGGCAGAGCAGGAGGCATAGACAAAGATCAGCCTGCCCGTAACTACAGTCTTATCTTAGTCTACACCACCTGTTTCTCCCTTTGAAGTAAAAGTTGTATCTACAAGAAATATTGACCAAAAACATTTACCTAGTTTGTTGTGACAAGCAATTTTTTCAATGGTCATAATGTTTTCTATCCTAAAAAAGAAAATGTTTAAAATTTCACTAACTTTTTTTTTTATGTGGTAATAGGCTAATATATTTTTATCAGTATGACAAGGATCTATATTTCACCTTTTATTATCGTAAATGCATTATTTCACTTCTCAGTATCATATTTTATTTTCAAAAACATCTCTTTTTTTTACCAGAAATCCAGTCAACAAGCAAACAATGATACACAATATTTTTACTAACCAGTTTGTAATCAATGCTACTACAGCCTCTTCCACTCAATTCACATTGAATATTATCTATACTTTAATTAAAACCTTCCCTTAGTTTTATCTTGAACCTTTCTCAACATATAGGTTTAATCCTTTATACACTTTAACCTAATGCCTTTGCATGGGACTTAAGTCTACTTTAACCTTTTACCACACAGTCCCGCATTTCTATGTGCCAAAGAACTACAGCTTTTGAAAAAGATGTTGGGAAAAGAAGAAATTGCTTGTAGCAAGCAATTTCTTCTTTTCTCACAATGTATTCTGCCTCATTTTACCCTTGTTTTTCAATTCAAACCAACATAGTTATGTGGTTTACAACCTTTTTCTATTTGCACCAGATAAACAAATATGTCCTATGGGAATGAGTTAAATAATCTGTCAGAATATTACTGCCAACGGACAAACCTATTTGTGCTATTAAGTGGTGTTGCTGAGAGAGTTCCCATCCTTGACCTTTGACTCCCATAAACGATATGGATCAGCCTGAGCTTTGCTAGTTCCCTTTACCAGTCACCACAAATCTCACTCAGGATTGTGTGGGAATAGGATAATAACAAATCATTGGTCAGCGAATTAATTATTCACTTTCCAGTCTAAAAGGTTCATTTCAATGGCCAATCAATCCTTTAGTTTTAAACCTTTCCTGTACAAACCTTGGATTTTTCATTGCTGTGAATTTATATTTGAGAAAACATTCTGGAAAATAGAGAAATTGCTTGTGACAAGCGATTTCTCCTTTTCGCAGATTTTCTACCGCATAAGTTGGTTTCATTTCAAATTACATCCAATTTTTCATTGTTGTCTGAAACCTCTTTCATCTTGGACCAGTCTAAAAATTCCAAAAAGTGGGAAAAGGTTAAAGTGGTCTGTCAATTTTCCTTATATTAGTATATCAATATGAAAATCTAAACCTTACTCTCCTGAACAATATTCAGCATTTATATTTGTTAAACAAAAACAAACAAACAAACAAAAAAACAGATCAGTAGTATATAAATTGCAGAATTTATTGTTCAAGATAAAATAATTTTCTAACTAATAAATCAGTCAGGAGTTCCTTAAAATAGCTGTAAAAATCGCCATTTTTAAGGGCACTTGAGTCTTAGGGGGCACAAAAAGATTTTGAAGCAAGTAAACCACAATCATGAAAGATACAACTTTCATCAAAATTAGAAGCTTTTTTTTACCCAATACCACATAACCAGACATTTTAGTAATGTTGTAAAAATAAAATACTGAGAGAAAAATAGAAATTACTTATCACAAACAATTTCTCTTCCCCATGTCTCTCACACCTACATTTTAAAACATGCAGAAGAATAGTAATCTGCAGTTTCTTTCAAATTGAACCAGTCTAAATATCAGCTATCTAGTAATGAGTCAATATCCAATACAAGGTTCAAATGATTACAAATGAAATGCTATATCATAGAAACAATTAGCCCATTACCAGATGACTAATTGTAGACACAGCCAAATGAAAGGAAGCTGCAGATGACAATTTTCAGTAAAAGAATTTATAAAATTCTTTGTCATTTGGTAAAGAAAACATTGTGAAAGGTAGGTATCGATGTTTTTTTCATGTCACAGATTTTAATTATTTATGATTACTCTCGTATACTATTTGATTACAATATGCTCAAAAGAAGTTTTGCTAAAATCTGAGGTAGCATTTCAGAAAAAAGCAGGGTATTTCCTTAATAGCCTACGTAGGCTATTAATCTATTTTTAGATTAATCCGAGACAGTTGCGAAGATTATATGTTCATTCACGTGGTGCGAATAACCGTTGGAACCTTGAATTTAGTTTAAATTACATCACACAAACGTCATCGTTACGTCATCAGGAGTTATGTTCGCTAGCCGGTTTATAATTCTGTAAAGATAAGTCCAAAACCGTCGTAAGTGTTATTACGAATACATACACTTACTGTAGTATTGCGCTTACCCTTTCATGTGACCTGAATTAGGACGTTGGCTGTTTCGCTAGTAAATTTGTTAACCTCACGTGGATTTTGGGTCATATGCAAATGAGGCCATTTGATGTCGTCAGCTGAATTCCGTTATATCTAAAAATAACCTGGAATTTTGCTGAACCTTTCCTATATAACCACAAAAAGCCACTTTGTGCCTATCAGATTACCACCAAGACAATACCTGACTCAACTTAAAGTATTAAATGTTCGTTTGCTTGTATTTTTCGGCTCTTGATAAATTTTTCTTATCTAGGTTTCAGAAACATTGATACCTCCCTTGAATAATGAAGAAATTGCTTGATACAAGCAATTTCTTCATTTTCCACAATGTTTTGCAAAGAGTATTTCTTGATTGCTTAATTGATTGAATGGAAGTAAACGCCCCTTTTAACAGTATTTCAGTCATATTGCGGTGGCTGGAGCACCTAACAGTGGATTCCTGGTATTTCTCTCACCAGTACTACCACTACATCCTTTCCTAGCCTCCAGCTGCTATCCGGCTTAGCTTTACGATTATCCGACCATTGCTGAGAGACAAATGATGGAAAGAATTTGTGCCGCCGCTGGATAGGCGTAAAAAGGAGGGATTGTGTGGAAATAAGTTAACCCTTGTCATGCTGATCCCGCAATATTCTGGTTTTGGCAGGAGGTGTAGACTTAGATCAGACTACACTTATGTGCAGGCTGATCTTAGTCTATACCTCCTGCTTGTAATTTTCCTGCCAGAGTTGTTTATGAAGTTGATTTCTAAAAAAAATATTGACATTTCAAAAATCAAAGTACTGAAAGTACTGTAAGCTAGCAAAGCATGGTTGAATTTAGAAAGTCTTTCCCTTGTTGGGTAGAAAACATTGTTGACATTGAAGAAATTGCCACTCAGTGACGCTTTAAAGTAAGTTGAAAAAATCTAAAATTTAATAAACTTTAGATTGTCAACTGCAACTTCTTTCAATAAGGGCCAGTCCAAATTTTTTTCGTCTGGTAGTGGGTTAAGCTATCAAAGCTGATGCTTTGCTAGCTAAAAAATCATTATCTTTATGGTTAGGAGAAAAATATCTTTAGATGTAAAAAACCTTCACTGTAAAAGATAAATGTATCCTTTGTAAAAAGGATGATTTTAGAAAAAGTGAGATTTTCTTTTCAATTAACATGAAATAATTAGAGAAGTTTTTCTTATAAATAAATGGGGTCTGGTAAGCTGAAAATTTTCTAGGAAAAGAATTCAAGAGGGTGCAAATTTCATCATTGAACTAAAATTAACATTCCATTCATCTTAAGAATCACTTAACGTGAGAAAAGCTACTTTATTTCTTATTTTTCCCAGAATCTTTCTATTTTATTACCAGAGTTATATGCCAAATGGTTCTTAATAAAATTCTTTTCTTCTTGGAATTGTACATTACAAATGTCTTTCTTCAAAAATGTGAGTGAATTTTTGCATTGGTAAAGACATGAATAATCTGTCTACTGTTAATAGATTTGATTTGTCACGAACAGTTGCAGATCCCTCAACGCATTACAATACAATCCCATATTCTGATTTGTTTGAATGTCCTTTCCAAGCCTCTAGCTGCTCTTCCCACTTAAGTTTACAATTATTCACCGATTAGTTGGAGACAAGTGATTGATAGGATATTTGCTGCAACTGGATCTCATGCTTCCAACTACATTTCGGCAGTCAATTGGCCCTGCATTTTGGATCATTGCAGAAAAGAAGCTGGTGGAAACACCTGAGAAATGGCTTAATTTCAGGCAATTTCTCCTATTGCTATATTGTTTTCCACCTAAAATAACACATTTTATTTTAAATTTTTGTAATCTTTTAGTTGCTGTCTGAAACTTCATGTAATTTGATCCATTTAAAAATGTGGTCTCCAACCAAAAGCGTTACTGTGTGAGAATTGGTTAACAGATTATGATGAAAAATTTGATAAAGGAAACATATCTGCTTTTTAAATAGTTGTCAATGTCATTTTCACAAAAAAATGCTCTTTGTTCATGTTAAATCTACTGAATTCATGACAAAATATAAATTGAATAGTTATGGTATAGTTCTGATACCTAAATACTTTGAAGCATCACAATATATCTGGTGAGTCTGAACCAGTCTAATTTTGTTGTCTGGTAATGGGTTGAAGCACAGCTTTAAAGGTAGGTATCAACGTTTTTTTCATCATACAGATATTGAATTACCGTATTTATTCTAATAATCGTCCATATTCTAATAAACGCCCATCCCCTAAAATACTGCATAAAATGCGGCCTTTTTTCGCCGATTTTCAGTAACAATATGTGATTCTAATAAATGCCCACCCCCATTCTACGATCGAAAAACAATGTGATGATTAATTGACGTATTTGAATGAAATGAAATAATATTTGATTTGAATCTATAAGGTAAGTGATGAATTCCTATAAAAACGTAAAGAGATCGTCACCGCGACTCCATAATTATCCATTATTCAACTTGAATTGCCTAGACTTTACTTTTGATACATCATTTTACTTAGTTGTTTCAACTTGCCAAGGTCAGTTAAAGACTGGCTGTGAATGGAAAGAAAAAATGGAGTTTGTCACTTGATCTAAAAACAAGAGGTCCATGAGGGCCTGAGACGCTCTACTGGTTTTCCGTTAAAGAAATCTGATATTTAAGGAAGTTAATTGCTCAAAGAAGAATGCATAAAGAAAAAAATAGGGCTTTATCCCCTTTATCATTTAAAGCATCAATCCTCAAGGCCTGTTTTCCCATGTTTCATGACGGATCCACTCCATTTCCAAAAGAAAGTTACCTTATGACCCTACAATCATTCTGTGAATATATCATCAGAATCTGACAATAATTGTGGACTTAATCACATAAACAGGACTGTTTTGAATGAAAATCAATAAGGCCCCTTTTCTTGTGTTTTCTGATGGATCAATTTCATTCCAAAAGGAACTATCCTTACAACCCGACAATTGTCCTGTGAAATTTTAAAGACAATTTGATAATGATTGTGATCTTCATCACATACACAAGAATGTTTTGAATGATAATCTGTAAGGCCCCTTTTCCTCTGTTTCGAATGCCACAATTATTCCATGCATCTTTGAAGAGAATCCAATAAAACTGTTGACTTTATTGTGTTAACAAAGATATTAAATTCAAGTTCTCATAAGGCCCCTTTTCCCGTGATATTTTACTGTTGGTTTTATCATTCTGTGAAAGTTAAAAGTGAATCCGATGAAATATTGGGAATTCATTATGTTTACTAGAATATTTAAAAAAAAAATCATATGGCCCCTTTTTACATGATACTTGATGGATTGTACCCAGTTCTGAAAAGAACCATTTAAGTATTTGTACAATCATTCTGTGAAATTTTGAAGCGAATCCGGTGAAATCAAGGGACATCATTGTGTTAACCAGAATATTTAAGAGAGTTTTTCATAAGGCCCCTTTTTATGTGACCCTTGCCATAGTCAGATCCACTGTCAAAATCAACAATTGGAATGCGGGTACAATCAATCTGTTTAATCTGTGGAATTTATTGTGTTAATGAGTTTATAGTGAAATCTTCAGAGGGCCCCTTTTCTCATGATACTTTACAGAACAAACCAAATTTCAAAAGGAACAATTCTAATGAAGGTACAATCATTCTTTAAAAGTTAAAGAGAATCAATGAAAACAGTGGACTGAATTGTGTCAAGAATTTTTGTAACTAAATTTTAATAAGGCCCCTTTTTCCGTGAAACTTAACAAATCAGACCCAATGTACAAAGAAAATCCTAACGATAGTTTGAAGAAAATGATAAAGACTGAGGACTTTATTGTAATAATGATGTTTTGTAATAAAATTTTTATAAGGTCCCTTTTCTTGTGTCACTTAAGCAATCAGACCTAATTTACAAAGGAACAATCCAAATGATGGTACAATCATTCTGTTAAAGTTTGAAGAGATTCTGATAAAGACTGAAGGCATTGTTGTGTTTATGAGGATTTGGTCATAATTTTTCATACAGCCCCTTTTCCTATGATACTAGACATATCAGGCCCAATTTGGAAAGAAACAATCCTTATGATGGTACAAACAGTCTGTGAAAGTTTGAACAGAATCTGATGAAAACTGCAGACTTTACCTTGGTGTAAAATTTTTAGAATAAAATTTTCATAAGTCTCCTTTTCCTGTGATACTTGAAGGATCAGGTCTCATGTTTGCATCAACAATCGTGATTATTGTACAATGATTCTGTGATGGTTTGAATAAAATCCAATGAAAGCTCTGGACTTGGCTACAAGGATTATAGATAAAATTCTCAAAAGGCCCCGTTTCCCATGATACTAGACAGATCACGCCTAATTTGAAAAGAAAGAATCCTCATGATGGAAATAATCATTCTGTGAAAGTTTTAACAGAATCTAATGAAAACTGTTGACTTTATTGTGGTACAATGATTCTAAAATTAAATTTCATAATGCTCCTTTTCCTGTGATAATTGACGGATTAGGTCTAATGCAAACATCAACAATCATTATTATTGTACAATTATTCTGTGAATGTTTGAAGAAAATCCGATGAAAGCTCTGGACTTGGTAACAAGGAATTATAAATGAAATTTTCATAAGGCCCCCTTTCCTGTGTTTCTTGACAGTTCATACCCTGTTATGAAAAGAATGATAGTTATGACCTTCCAATCATTCTGTGAAAGTTTCAACAAAATCTGATCAAAGATGTTGGCTTCATTGTGTTAACAGGGTTTTATTAATTGAATTTTCATATAGCCCCTTTTCCCATGTTACTTGGTGGATCTGAACAAATTCCAAAGGGAACTCTTCTTACAAAAGTATAATTATTCTGTTTGAGTATAAAGACAACCCCATCTCATCTGTGGACTTACAAGCATTAATTAAGATTGTTTTAATTGAATTTTCCTAAGGCCCCTTTTCTCAATGGATCAGACCCAATTTGAAAGGAACAATACTTATGATGGTACAATCATTTTGTGAAAGTTTGAAGTCAATCAGGTGAAATCTAGGGCCATTTTGTGTTAACTAAGATTTTTTTATTAAATTTTCATAGGGCCCCTTTTCCTATGAAACTTGATGGATCAGACCTACTTCCGAAAGGAACAATCCATTTAATGTAATAATCATTCTAGGTATGTTTGAAGAGAATTTGTTGAAAACTATGGACTCTATTGTGTTAATGAGGACTTTTTCAATCCAGTTTTTATCGGGCCTCTTTTTCCCATGGTCCTTGACTGATCATACCAAATTTTGAAAGGAACAATTCTTATGATAGTACAATCATTCTGTGAAAGTTTGTAGTTAATCAGATAAAAACTGTGGCCTCAGAGTGTTAACAAAGATCTTTGAATTAAATTTTAATAAGGCCCCTTTTCCTATGTTTCTTGAGGAATCATATCCAATTCCGAAAAGAACAATCCTTATGATGGTACAATCATTCTGTGAAAGTTTTATGAGGCTCTAGATTTTTAATGAGAATTTTTTATTAAAATTTTCATAAGGCCCCTTTTTCCTGTGTTTCTTGCAGATCATACCAATTTTGAAAGGAACAATCCTTATAATAGTACAATCATTCTGTGAAAGTTTGAAGGGAATCCTATGAAAACTATTGACTCCAGAGTGTTTAAAAGAGTTTTGCTTAAAAGATTTTTCCATTAAATTTTCATAAGGCCCCTTTTCCCGTGTTTCCTGATGGATCTGACCAAATTCCCAAAGGAACAATCCTTATGATGGTACAATCATTCTGTGAAAGTTTATATACAATCTGATGAAAACTGTGGACTCTAGAGTGTTAACGAGGATATTTTTAATAATTTTTTAAAAGGCCCCTTTTCCAATGTTTCTTGACAGATCAGACCCATTTTCGAAAGGAACAATCCTTATGATGGTACAATCATTCTGAGAAAGTTTGAAGAGAATCCAATGAAAACTGTGGACTCTATCGCGTAAACGAGGATTTCTAGTGGAGTTTTAAATTGAATTGTCATAAGGACCCTTTTCCCATGTTTCTTGAGGGATCATACCCATTTTCGAAAGAAATAATCCTTATGATGGTACAATCATTCTATGAAAGTTTGAAGAGAATCCGATAAAAACTGTGGACTTTATCACGTAAACGAGGATTTTTAAATTAAGTTTTCATAATGCCCCTTTTCCCGTGTTTCTTGACGGATCATACCAATTTTCGAAAGGAACAATCCTTATGATGGTACAATCATTCTGTGAAAGTTTGAAGAGAATCCGATGAAAACTGTGGACTTTATAGCGTAAACGAGGATTTTTTAATTAAATTTTCATAAGGCCCCTTTTCCAATGTTTCAAGACGGATCTTACCCATTTTCGAAAGGAACAATCTTTATGAATGTACAATTATTCTGAGAAAGTTTGAAGAGAATCCGATGAGAATTGCTGACTTTATCACGTAAACGAGGATTTATAATTGAATTTTTAATTAAATTTTCATAAGGCCCCTTTTCCTGTGTTTCTTGACGGATCATACCCATTTTCAAAAGGAACGATCCTTATGTTGGTACAATCATTCTGTGAAAGTTTGAATAGAATCTGATGAGAACTGTTGACTCTATTGCGTAAATGAGGATTTTTTAATTAAGTTTTTATTAGGCCCCTTTTCCCGTAATCCTGACGGATCTGACCATATTTCGAATGGAACGATCCTTATGATGGTACAATCATTCTGTGAAAGTTTGAAGAAAATCCGATAAAAACTGTGGACTTTATCATGTAAACAAGGAAAAGTTTAACGGATGGACGACGGACGGAGGGACGGACGGACGCCGGACAGGAAAAAGCCATCAATATAGCTCTAGTGGCCTTCAGCAAGTAAAGCTAAAAATCGTTCTTTATTTCTTTGTAAACCCCACCCCCCTGGGGCTCCATCCCTGGGGCCCATACGATCATGATTTTAGCTATTTTGAAAGAGGTCAATATACTGATGCTTCATTCAAAATATCAAGGCTCTACGCCTTCTGGGTCAGGAGGAGAAGATTTTTAAAGATTATTTTAAATTTCACTTTTGTTGCCATGGCAACCAGAGTTTTTAACGGATTTCAATTCTTTTAGCTAATTTTGATGGGGACCACCTAAGGAACATTTCTGCCAAATTTGGTTCAAATTGGCCCAGTGGTTTGGGAGGAGATGTCACTTTTGTTGCCATGGCAACCAGAGATTTTAACGGATTTCAATTCTTTTATTTATTTTTGAAGGGGACCACCTAAGGAACATTTCTGCCAAATCTGGTTCAAATTGGCCCAGTGGTTTGGGAGGAGATGTCGTTTAAAGAAATTGTTGACGGACGACGCACGACGGACGACGGACGGACAAAAGGGGATCACAATAGCTCACTTGAGCACTACGTGCTCAGGTGAGCTAAAAAGCTACCTTAAGCCTTTCAGATTACCCTGAAGACACCATAGGACTCATATTTTTTGCAAATCTACTAGTTTGAATATTGTAAACAAACAGGTCCGTGTTGGCATCATGGTAGGGTGATATGACTGTTATAGTGTGTACAAGATGGCAATTTTCATATAGATAATCTTTTTTAAGCATAACCTTTCCCCTCGTGATCCAGTAGAAGCTTACCTATACCCTGACAATCATGCTTTTTTGTGTCCCTGAAAAATTGCGCTCCAGCCACTGTGAATTATGACTGAAATACTGCTAAGAGTGGCGTTAGACCAAATCAATAAATCTAAAAAAAGATATCTGCGGGTCAAAACTCACTGAGTATACCCCTGTTTGCACTACCCACCTAAACTGAACACTTTTGTTTCACGTCATGTATGACCCTTAGTTAATTTTCCCTTACCAAGCTATTAATGGTTTCCAATAGTAATTTTGGTTATGGACCACCAGACAGAGGGAAGGACAAACAGAAATAAACCATGAAGATGTATGAAAGATTTGAGTTGTCTAACGATTTTTTGTATAACAGTGCAGATCTATCTACATGTATTTGGATTCTGTGTAAACTATATGATGCAAAAAGGGACCTCTGATTTAACTATCAGCAAAAAACAGCTGTGCCTATAAATATAAATATCAGCATTTACACTATTTTTGTGCTATACCTATCAGTAAACAATCAAATTCGTTGAATTGATATCCCCCTCTGAAAATAATTTGTTTGTCAATAGAGTATATCAATCTTAGGATATCACTCTGTATGTATATGGCTTCACCAATCAGGGGCAGTAACTCTAGATTTAATAGTCGAACCGGATAACCTTGTCGACATGCAAATCTCCTCTTTGTAGTGAAGCTTTCCACAAAGTTTCAATGAAATCCAGCCTATAGTTTCCAAGAAATAGTGCGGAAACGAATATTATTCTGTATATATATATATAGCTTCACCAATCAGGGGCTGTAACTCTGAATTAACAGTTGAACTTTATAACCCAGACGATATGCCCATCTCCTCTTTGTAGTGAAGCTTTCCACAAAGTTCAATTGAAATCCAGTCAATGGTTTCCAAGAAATAGCGCAGAAAAGAATATTACTCTGTATGTATATAGCTTCACCAATCAGGGGCTGTAACTCTGAATTTAATAGTTGAACTGTATAACCCTGACAATATGCCCATCTCCTCTTTGTAGTGCAGCTTTCCACTAAGTTTCATTGAAATTCAGTCAATGGTTTCCAAGAAATAGCACAGAAACAAACCTCGGACGGATGGACAGACGGACAGATGGAAAGACAGACAGGAGGACAGACGGACATAAACAATATCCCCCGATGATTTCATGGGCAGGGATAACAAGAAATCAGAGTCACATTAAGCACACTGATGATAAAAATCAACCCATTCCATCACAATCATGCATTTTGTGCAATAAGAAAAATACCTATGGAAAGCATCATAAACAATGAAAAAGTTGCTTGTTACAAGCCATTTCTTTATTATCCACAATGTTTTCAACCTCAAAAGACACCTAGTATGTTGCATCTAAATACCAAGTTCAAGTGGATGTTACTTTAATTGTACACCTAGCATGTTGCATTTAAATACCAATATCAAGTGGATGTTACTTTAATTGTACACCTAGTATGTTGCATTTAAATACCAAGTTCAAGTGGGTGTTACTTTAATTGTACACATAGTATGTTGCATCTAAATACCAAGTTCAAGTGGATGTTACTTTAATTGTACACCTAGTATGTAATTGTTGCACCTAAATACCAAGTTCAAGTGGATGTTACTTTAGTTATAACCACTTTGTATGTTGCACCTACATACCAAGTTCAAGTGGATGTTACTTTAGTTGTAAACACCTAGTATGTTGCACCTACATACCAAGTTCAAGTGGATGTTACTTTAGTTGTAAACACCTAGTATGTTGCACCTACATACCAAGTTCAAGTGGATGTTACTTTAGTTGTAAACACCTAGTATGTTGCATCTAAATACCAAGTTCAAGTGGATGTTACTTTAGTTGTAAAGTATAAACAACAGTGAAAGTACAATCGACCAAATAATCAGACCATCAATCAAACCAGTAGTAAGTTCTGAGCTCTGACATTGGCTGCCATTTTTGTAGAGCTTCTTTTTTGGTTTGGTTGACTCAAACATTGTAGCTACAGCTTATTCAAGCTGTAGTAATGAAGTTAAGGTTGTCAACCAACCATTCTACTTATTTGTTACATGCTACTTGCAATAAACCTTGCATATTGACACTGTTACATGGTGAAGACAAACTTTGAGTCAATGGGTAGAGCAAACAGAATAAGTGGGTGGACCCAGAAATTGTTCAATTCTCCTTCAATGTTACATATTCAGTAAACACCATGTAGGACACCTAGCTGACCCTTTGTACCAAGTTTCACGTAGATGTTACTTTTAGTTGCAAAGTTTGAATACGGTTGATCAATAGCAACTGTCAATAAACTCATTCCCATACAATGACGCTTTTTGATGCCCCCCCCCCCCAAAAAAAAAAAATTATGACATCAGTGATGACATTTTAACTTTCGAAAGTCATCCAAACAACTCACTAGGTCAGTGAGATTAATGAAATCATCCGTAAAGTTTAGTCATCAGCACCTTTGCATATAAGTCACTGCAGAAGATAAGCAAAGATTTCCGGTGAAGAATCGGGTGCATTTGTCTAGATCTCAAAATGCAAACAAACATGAATTGAAATCCACAAGAAAAACACAAAAACTTTTTCCAGAAAACTTCACTCATCCCCTACTTTTGTATACCAATAGTAAGAAGACCTGTGTTTGCATTAGTGACAAAATAAGTGATAGATTGTTTTAATATATTGACATATTTTTTTCATTTTCATGAATAAGAAAAATAGTTTACTCTAAAATATTAGGGGGAAAAATAAACTTATTTGTCACTTTGACAGGTTTTGCAGGATAATGGTTTATATATTTCCTAGAAACAGAACACATCTATATTTCCTATAAGCTCTACAGACACATCAATCCCAAACCAATATACTGCAAACAATTTGTGTACACCATTCGCAAGTTGTTTTTCAAAATAATAGATTCTCCATTTATTATTTATTCTGTAGACTTTGTGAGCAAATTGAGCACAACTGAAATCAATAATATAGTTATTTACCCTACCCATTACCAGTCAGTAAAATTTAAGACTGGTCCAAACTGGAAGGAGTTGCAGACAACAATTTGAAGTTGATGAAATTGAAGTTTTGTTTTCAGAGTTCTGGGTAGAAAACATTGTGTAAAACGAAGAAATCTAGATTTTCTCAAGGGGCATCAAAACGGGTCATTGAGTAGGAATGGGTTTAAATAGAACCATCCATACCCTGATTATTGCACATTTTTTCATAATTGGTACAAATTGAAAGAAGATAATCTTAAATGATAATTTTAACCCATTTGCAAACAATCTCACTTTTAGATGCCTCAAAGGATAAAAGCTATTTCATACATTATGTAAAATCAAGAAATAGTTGGTAACAAGTAAATTTCTTTATTATACGCAATGATTTTTTTAAAGAAAAGACAAAATGATTTAATAATTCATCAACATAAAATTGTTTACTGCAATCTCTCAATTTGGACTAGCCTATAATTTTTTGTGCTGTAATGGGTAAAGTCGGTGATATGCAAAGAGGGTAAAAACCCCACAGTGCACTAACAACCTAGCTACCAAGGCTTTGGAACCAAGGCGATAGTGTCCATATGGTCTTAACCCATTCCCACTCAACCAAATGTTAGACTAGTCCAAATAGACCTTTTCACGCAAAGCGCCAGATGACTAAAAAGTCTACATCCGTTAGACGCTTTCAAAAAATAACAACAACAACATTTTCCCGTTGCGGGGAGTTTTTACTTCCGGTTTGAAAAACTCAATAGAAAATAAGAAGGCTCGATACGACCCCAAACTTTAACAGTGTTAAAATGTCAGAAAACAAGTTTCTTTTTGTGAAGTCAGTGTTTACAAATCCGAAAAATAGATGGGAAAATGGTTTGAAAAATGTTCCGGCCTTTGACATATCAAAATTAAAAAATTTTTTAGTGGAATGGCGGGACAAATCGTTTGACAAAGAAAGCGTCCGGGCCTACAAGTCGTTGAAGGCGTTTAAATACTTTGAAGAGGGATTTGTCCTGAGACTCAGTCACATTGAAAAAACTGTGGAAAATACCAGCTTGTATTCAATAAGTTCCGTGTCCTTGCTTCATACCAGGGAAAATCCTACCAAACTTACGTTAGATTTTATTTGAAATCGTACCTCGCAGGAGATTTGGCAATGCGGCATTTCGCATTCTGTCATTTCATCTGACCGCTCATGTGAAATCTAAACTTCGTTCTACACATTTCTAAGATCAATTTCTGGCAACAAAACGCGTTTCTTGGTGTTACACACACGCTACAGTTTTCTTTCACAAGGGTTTCTACTGCTCCGTCATATTTGGACGATTTCATACTGAAAACAGTAGCTCTCCTTTGCCTCAATGTTACTGGAAAAGTCACCGGAAGATTCATTGTCGGTATTAAGTCCACAGACGTTGGATCATTACTTCTCTTCCCATTCACAAAATGTCGACCACAAAATAAAGAATTATTCGTTGGTGCAAATTTATTTTTTCCATGGAGGACTCTTCCAGTTGCCTTTTCTTCTAGACTCCGGTTTCTTCGGAATTCTTTGGAAGGATATATTAGAGTTATGCCTTGTCGATCTACAATCTGCCACGCAACAATTGTCATTTCCACCCATCTTTTTTGATAATATATATGCCACAGCAAAAAGTATCCACTCAAAGTTGTTAAGCGTATTCAATTCATTTTTATTTTGGTAAAATATTGAAATGATAATGATAAATAATTAAACACCATGCAATAATATTCCCGTGCCGATTGAAAAGACGTCTGGTCGGATTCTTTGATTCGTCGATCAGGGCCCAGTACTTGGCGGCATATTGGTTGAAACATAAAAAGACAAAATTGTTTCATCAATTCCTAAATTTTACTAATATACATAAAGAGTGTGCGGTGTTGTTTATTGGATGCTTGGTGACATGTTGCCGTCTACACATAACACCATATAGATATGTGATATACCAAAGGGAACCCTTTACATCAAGACTGTTTACCGAACAGCACTCCATTATAATCATTACATTTGATTATTTCTATTTTTCATTCTTTTCTTCGCACTATTAACATCATCATCATACTATTATGATTTCTGTAATAATCCTTTTTTCGTTAATATATAGTGCTCTCAATTTTGAATTTCCATATACACTTTTTAATCGGTATAATTGGCATATTTAGACGAAAAGCAGATTATATAAATCAAAGAATATATTTTCTCCTTTCCTTCAACACTTCTATAACAAGAACGCTGCGGATGTCAATTTGAGAAGAAGCATATGAAAATATTGTGGAAAATGAAGAAATTGCTTGGATAAAGTAATTTTTTTCGGTATCCACAATATTTTTCCTGTCCCATAAGGAAAAAAAGAAAATAAATAAACAATTAAATTCCATTTGCTCTAAAATGTCGTCTGCAGCTTCTTTTGGACCAGTCAAAAAATTCATTCATTTAGAATGGATTAATATTGGAATGTTATTTTAGTCGATATTATATCTGTCAAGATGTTTGACACTTGTCCGTATACTGCAAGGCGGGATTTTCCATTCATCAACGTAATCATTCAGTGTTTGCGTCGAGTGTCAAACTATTTACTTTTCCTTCTTTGTATGTGTGTGAGGGGGGGGGGGAGTTAAAAATATGTCCAAAATATCTTATTTCGTAGGAGATATTATTGTATGAAAGGGTAATTTTCGCAAAACTCGAGGTACGTAATGTTCAAATGGCCTAGACACCAGGTCGTTTTAAACTTAATTTTGTTACTAATACACGATAATATCATCAATATTACTCGCTACAACTAGTCTGCATATATCTGCCCACATATTGAAACCCTTTTTGCACCTTTTTGCACCAAAATTTTGATTTTTAACCTTTATTTTTGCACGTTCAAAATAGACAATTGATATAGGATTATATAGTGATACATTATCGACTCCCCGCAATCGATCACGTGACAAAGTCTCGGGTAAATATCGTTTTAACGAGATTCGATTTGACGCATGCGCTGTGAGACCGTGAAAAGGTCTATTGAAAGGAATTCCAGACGACAATTCAAAGTTTATGAAGTTTCAGATTTTTCTAATTTCTGGGTAGAAAACAATGTGGAAAATGAATAAATTGCTTGTAACAAGCAATTTCTTCATTTTACACACTGTTTTCCCAATTGTTTTTCTTGTGAGGCGCCCAAAAGCGTCATTGTGTGGGAATGGGTTAAAAAAATTAGGGCATTAACAATTTTGGGGGGACAATAATGCAAAAACACAGCCTTGGCAAATTACTGAGTATTGCATTTATAATATACCCTGAAAATTTTACTTTAAATGAGTTTGAAGAAAATTGTCTGAAATCAACTTTTTTTCATCCAAGTTCATTTGCATACTGTTATTCTCAGCTTGATTCTATTTCCGTGTAAAATTACCTTGAAAATGAAATCAACTTACCTTACCAATATTCTATGGATTTTGTTTTTTGTGTCAAATGTGATTTTGTAGTACTTTAAATCTGGTAATTTTTCGCGTTGTCTTATTTTTACGTAACAAGGACCCAAAGACTTATTAGGGAGTTCATGGTACTTCGGTAATTTCTGTAATAATCCCTGGAAATACACTGGCGATGAAAAAAAGCTACATACGATTACAGCCTGAATCAATACCAACCTTTGAAAATAATGATTACTGGTAATCAATTTAGGACAATTTTACCTTTTCTCTATTCTCTTAGTATGACAATTTCTCTCCTAAAATTGATGCAAGATTGCAAGTATGCGTTTGAGTCTAAAAAAAATGAAAAGAGCTAAAAAAGCAATTATCAAAAAGATGTTTCAGATCATAAGCACTAACGCATCAAATTATCAATAAAATACTATGTTTTAATACCAAACTGTCACAAGATTAAATAATTATATCCCATAACAAAACAGGTACAACTGTTTGATTTTAATTGATTTATTTCGCTTTGTCTGCTTTCAATTTCTTAAAAGGTTATAAGAGTCAATGCAATAAAGAGTCAGTTACCACTTTATAGCTCTTTGTTGTCTAATGAGGGCTTTACACTATATGTTTTTTCATATCTGCTTTTTTATATCTGCTAAAACATACAGTGTAAACCAATAGATAATGGGCATTCTGCTAGCAGATCTGCTAAACGGAATAGGACATGTTCTATTTCCATCTGTTTTTTCAGACGGAATCGACCTATCAATTCTCAGATGACCTGCTGATAAGCTGACAAAATGAATAATTACTGGTCAGCACTCTCATATTGCCTCTTTAATACCATCCTACATATTATTTGTAATAACCCATTACGATGTAATGTATTGTTGGGTTACTTTTTCCAATACTGCTTTGTTCTTTTTTCATGAAAATGAAGAGACAGCTTCATAAAAATCAGAAAGTGCTGTAAATATTAAAAGGATTGTAATTATAGCTAAAATAAAATATTTTTGCACATCACCCGACTGGAAAATTAAGACTGATATACAGATTAAGATTTTAAAGTTAATGAAAATTAGAAACAAGAGGACCATGATGGTCCTAAATCGCTCCCCTGAGTATGATGGTTCATGGCTTTATGATATAAACAAAATGGCAAAGCCCTCTGTCTAATTATTTTGGAGAAGATGTTTACAGATTTCTCTTTTAATCCTAGGTATATTGATGATCCCACCATATAGCACTAATTTCCTGAATATGGTAATGCTTTGAAGTATAGACATCAATACATACCAAGTACAAAAGCTGTAAGCCTAATGGTTTAGGAGAAGAAGGTTTTCAAAGATATCATTATTCATTCCTAACAAAAATTAGGGATTGCACAGAAAAGGGCTAATTTTTTAAGTAATTTGGTAGAGGGTCAATGGCTGATGATATGTACCAAATATCAAAGCTCTATTCTTTACGGTTTGGGAGAAGAAGATTTTCAAAGATTTCTTTATTCCTTTGTAAAATCAGGAATCGCACAGAAAAGGGCTAATTATCAGAGTATAATACTCGCTTTGAAGTATTTTGGTAGACGGTCAATATATTATGATATGTGCAAAATATCAAAGCTCTAGGCCTTATGATTTGGGAGAAGAAGATTTTTTAAGTTTTCCTTCTTTAATTCTATGTAAAATCAGGGATCGCCCAGAAAAGGGCTAATTTTCAGAATAGGATAATTCTTTGAAGTATTTTGGTAGAGGGTCAATAGAAGATGTACTAAATATCAAAGCTCTAGGCCTTACCGTTTGAGAGAAGAAGATTTTTAAAGATTACCTTCTTTATTTCTATGTAAAATCAGGGATCACAAAGAAAAGAACTAATTTTCAGAATATGGTAATTCTTTGAAGTATTTTGGTAGACGGTCAATAGATGAAGATGTATTCCAAATATCAAAGCTCTAGGCCTTATGGTTTCGGAGAAGAAGATTTTTAAAGATTACCTTCTTTATTTCTATGTAAAATCAGGGATCACAAAGAAAAGGGCTAATTTTCAGAATAGGGTAATTCTTTGAAGTATTTTGGTAGAGGGTCAATAGATGATGATGTATAAAAAAAATATCAAAGCTCTAGGCCCTATGGTTTGGGAGAAGAAGATTTTTAAAGATTATCTTCTTTTCTTTCTATGTAAAATCAGGGATCACAAAGAAAAGGACTAATTTTCAGAATATGGTAATTCTTTGAAGTATTTTGGTAGAGGGTCAATAGATGATGATGTATACCAAATATCAAAGCTCTAGGCCTTATGGTTTCGGAGAAGAAGATTTTTAAAGATTTCCTTCATTGTATCTATGTAAAATCAGGGATCATTAAGAAAAGGGCCAATTTTCAGAATACGGTAATTCTTTGAAGTATTTTGGTAGAGGGTCAATAGATGATGATATATACCAAATATCAAAGCTCTAGGCCTTATGGTTTGGGAGAAGAAGATTTTTAAAGATTTCCTTCTTTATTGCTATGTAAAATCAGGGATCATTAAGAAAAGGGCTAATTTTCAGAATACGTTAATTCTTTGAAGTATTTTGGTAGAGGGTCAATAGATGATGATATATACCAAATATCAAAGCTCTAGGCCTTACCGTTTGGGAGGAGAAGATTTTTTAAGTTTTATCACTCCGTTGCCATGGCAACCAGAGTTCTTCATGGATTTCAATTCTTTGAAGTATTTTGAAAGAGCATGACCTAAGGATCATTTCTGTGAAGTTTTGTTGAAATTCCATGGTTAGTTTAGGAGGAGAAGATTTTTTTGTAATTGTGAACGGATGGACGGACAGACAGACAGACCTATCACAATAGCTCCTTCTGAGCACTTCGTGCTCAGGGGAGCTAAAAAAAGATAAAGAAGTATCATGAAAGGTAGAAAATGTTTGCTTTTTACAAGAAAATTTCACTTTTCCCTCAATGATTCTTCAGGGCAATTCATCCTCAGTGCAACATATACAGAATGTTGTGTTGAATATAAAATTAGTTTCTCTTTTTGTGTCATATTTAACCCATTCCCATATGACGCTTTTTGACGTCTATCAAGAAAACAATCGGCAAATATTGGGTAAAGTGAAGAAATCGCTTGCAACTTGCATCGAATAATTATTCTGATTTCCAAAAATGCTTGAAAAATCTTAAATTTCATGAACTTTAAATTGTCGTCTGCATGTCCTTTAATTGGGCCAGTCTAAAAAAAATCGCCTGCTTATGGGCAAAGCTTTGATTTCTATAGGCTGGTTAATTTTGAGATGATTTGGAATTTTTGTTGTTTTGGTCTGTTTGTTTTTCAATTCCAATGATAGATTTTTTTGTCAATGTTAGCACCTGTGATATAAGTAGTGACCATGTGCAGAGTACTGAAAGTCTGAAATGTAATTATGACTGTCCACATTTTGCAGGCTGGTCTGGGCGAAAGTTTGTTTTTTTCTCACATTTTCTTTGTAAATAATTGTCATTTCTCTTCACTTTAAACAACGCTGTTTACTACTGTGATGTCAACCTGGATTACCATTTCTGAAACAATATTTGCGTTTATGTTTGTCTGTTTGTGTGTCATACTTGTATGGAAAAAAGAACTGACCCAGCGGAGGTCAATCAGGATTTAACTTTCGAAACTGAAATATGGTAGTGTAGAATTACCCTTTCCACTTCACATGCGAAAATTTCAACCTGGGTTAATCTGGAGACCACTTGATCTATATTTTCACGGCTGTGGTGGTTATTTTAATACCTTTAGCCTTAAATCATGAAAAAGGTGACAAAAAGGTTGGTAATGAAAATTTGAGACTTGGTTAGACGTAGAGTATTATGTTTTTCAACAAATTTAGGAATGAGTCAAAATGATAAAATCTCTCCCCTACATTCCAGTAATGCAATACACTACATGACCTTAGAAATAACTGACAAAGGTCAACTGAAGCAGATATGCTAAAGCAGACAGTGTGAACGCAAAAAGCAGATATGCTTAAAACATATATGCTTTTTTAGATATGCTAAAACATGTAGTGTAAACGTCCTATAATTGTCGTCGCCTAGAATTTTATCACCTTGTCTGCTTTACTTGTTATGTTTGTACACGTGTTCAATGGACTAACTTGACAGGTTTTAAAATTTTCCCAACTGTTAAAGATTCTCCCTGTTCTCAAAATTGATTTATTTTCACACCGAGAAGGTGATAATCCCCGTATGAATGAAATGAAGTGGAATGATGCCGAAATGGGTGAATTATTTTATCTTTGTCAGTCCACAGCTTACTTCAGAAATCTCTGTATTTTTCTTTACAAAATGATGCAATTTAAGCGAGATTCTAGATTTCGCGAGAATGTTGACTCGCGAATATTAGCAAAAATTCAAACCCTTGCTTATAAAACCCGATTTACAGTACTGTGCAATAAGTGTATAAGATAAGATATAAGAGATATTAGACAGTTGCATGTTAAACATTAACTAAGAATTTCTAAGTGGAAAAAAGGAAAACTTAAATGTATGTTAGAGTACTAAATCTTTGCTTAGGAGATGATTTGATGGTCACACAAAACATGGGCAAAGTATCAGAGAGATAGCATTAATAATTAGCACATAGATTTTAGACTTGCATGTAAAACTAAAAAGAAATGTCTACATCCAAAAAAGGGTCTCAATTCCAGTAGCCCTTTCCTGTTTTTCAAAATTTTAGACCAGCCCAATTTGAAAGAAGGTGCAGATGACACCTAAACTTGAATTCAATTTGAAAAGTAACCAACCTACCAATAATATAGTGGGAAAAGATGAAACCGCTTGTTACAAGGAATTTCTTCTTTTCCCACAATGTTTTCTAAGCAATAAATTCACAAGGAGGAAAAAAACCAGGGACTGAACAGGAAAGGGTTAAATTGAATGTTAAAGTAACAAGTCTTTGCCTAATGGATGATATGATGTACAAAGTCTCAGAGCAATAGCAGTAGTAGAAATAGAGATATCAGATTTGCACATAAAAATGTACCTAAGTATTACACTGACTCCAACGCCCAAGTGACTGGAACAGTCCGCCTACTCTTTGAATAGTCGAGCTAAAAAAGGAGCATCACCCTTATAAAGTGCATTCAGATTTTCAACTCTTGATAGCATGGGTTGTTCTTTTTATAGTGATTTCATATAGTCCAAGTTTATCCCATTCCCACACAAAAGAGTTTACAATAGACCAGTCCAAATTCAAAGAAGTTGCAGACGGCAATATGAAGTTGGTGAAATCTTCAAAAACCTTTGTCATTTAGGGTAGATAATATTGTGAAGAATGAAGAAATTGCTTGTAACAAGTAATTTCTTCATTCTCCACAATGTTTTCCAAAGCTTTCATATCGAGGGGCATTTAAAAGTGTCATTTTGTGTAAATGGGTTACATAATACCAGAGATATTACAAAATGTTGAAGTTTTGCACAACAGCGACAACAACGACAACAACACAGACGATGACAGAGCTATGGCAATACGTCAGGTTTTCTTCAAAAAAAAGCCGAGCTGAAATTCTGAGTTTGTCCTGTCAAGATCGAATCTCTAATTTCAATCAAACACATATTTTAAATCAACTATAGCCATTTGCTTAAAATGATACATTTATTCAAATTGTTAATGCAACACATTTATATATTTTTGTTACTGTCTGCTTTAATCTTACAAACAAATAGAAAGAAAAACAAATCCCTTTAAATTTTGTATTTAAGATATAAGCCATTACCAAACAATCCAACTTAAGGAAGGTGGTAAAGGAAAAATATCCAAGAAAATATTGTGACTGAAGAACAAATTTCTCCTTGAGCCCTTTTCAACACAACCCCCTTTTTCCTTTTTCATGCACCTCAAGATAAAAAAACTTTGAAAAACATTTTGAACAATGAAGAAATTGCTTGTAACAAGCAATTTCTTGAATGTCCAAAATATTTTCTATCTTAAAAGGTCGCTTTTTGATGCCTCCCCCCTCCTTGAAAAACAATTGGGAAGACATTGTGTAACATAAAGAAATTGCTTGCAACAAGCAATTTGTTCTATTTATACAATATTTTTTACCAAGAAAGTTGAAAACAAGAGGACCATGATGGTCCTAAATTGCTCCCCTGAGTATGATGGTTCATGGCTTTATGGTATAAACAAAATGGCAAAGCCCTCTGTCTAATTATTCTGGAGAAGATGTTTACAGATTTCTCTTTTAATCCTAGGTATATTGATGATCCCACCATATAGCACTAATTTCCTGAATATGGTAATGCTTTGAAGTATAGACATCAATTCATACCAAGTATAAAAGCTGTAAGCCTAATGCTTTAGGAGAAGAAGGTTTTCAAAAATATAATCATTTATTCCTAACTATAATTAGGGATTGCACAGAAAAGGGCTAATTTTTTAATTAATTTGGTAGAGGGTCAATGGCTGATGATATGTACCAAATATCAAAGCTCTAGGCTTTATGGTTTGGGAGAAGAAGATTTTTAAAGATTTCCTTCTTTATTTCTATGTAAAATCAGGGATCGCCCAGAAGGGGGCTAATATCAGAGTATTATAATTCTTTGAAGTATTTTGGTAGATGGTCAAAAGATGATGATGTGTACCATATATATAGGATCTAGGCATTATGGTTTGGGAGGAGAAGATTTTTAAAGATTTCCTTCTTTATTTCTATGTAAAATCAGGGATCGCCAAGACGAGGGCTAATCTTCAAAGTATGATAATTCTTTGAAGTATTTTGGTAGAGGGTCAATACATGATGATTTGTACTAAATATCAAAGCTCTAGGCCTTATGGTTTGGGAGAAGAAGATTTTCAAAGATTACCTTCTTTATTTCTATGTAAAATCAGGGATCGCCAAGACGAGGGCTAATCTTCAAAGTATGATAATTCTTTGAAGTATTTTGGTAGAGGGTCAATACATGATGATTTGTACTAAATATCAAAGCTCTAGGCCTTATGGTTTGGGAGAAGAAGATTTTCAAAGATTACCTTCTTTATTTCTTTGTAAAATCAGGGATCGCCAAGAAGAGGGCTAATTTTCAAAGTATGATAATTCTTTGAATTATTTAGGTAGAGGGTCAATAGATGATGATTTGTACCAAATATCAAAGCTCCAAACCTTATGGTTTGGGAGAAGAAGATTTTCATAGATTACCTTCTCTATTTCTATTTAAAATCAGGGATCACAAAGAATAGGGCTAAGATTCAGAATACGGTAATTCTTTGAAGTTTTTGGTAGAGGGTCAATAGGTGATGATTTGTACCAAATATCAAAGCTCCAGGCCTTATGGTTTGGGAGAAGAAGATTTTTAAAGATTTCCTTCTTTATTTCTATGTGAAATCAGAGATCGCCCAGAAAAGGGCTTATTTTCAGAATAGGGTAATTCTTTGAAGTATTTTGGTAGAGGGTCAATAGATGATGATAAATACCAAATATAAAAGCTTTAGGCTTTACCATTTGGGAGGAGAAGATTTTTAAAGATTTCCTTCTTTATTTAATGTAAGATCTGAGGGATCACAAGGAAAAGGGCTTAGATTCAGAATATGGTAATTCTTTGAAGTATTTTGGTAGAGGGTCAATAGATGATGATGTATACCAAATATCAAAGCTTTAGGCCTTTTGGTTTGGGAGAAGAAGATTTTTAAAGATTTCCTCCTTTATTTCTATGTAAAATCAGGGATCATTAAGAAAAGGGCTAATTTTCAGAATACAGTAATTTTTTGAAGTATTTTGGTAGAGGGTCAATAGATGATGATGTATACCAAATATCAAAGCTCTAGGCCTAATGGTTTGGGAGAAGAAGATTTTTAAAGATTTCCTTCTTTATTTCTATGTAAAATCAGGGATCGCCCAGAAAAGGGCTTATTTTCAGAATACGGTAATTCTTTGAAGTATTTTGGTAGAGGGTCAACAGATGATGATATATACCAAATATCAAAGCTCTAGGCCTTACCGTTTCGGAGGAGAAGATTTTTTAAGTTTTTTCACTCCGTTGCCATGGCAACCAGAGTTCTTCGTGGATTTCAATTCTTTGAAATATTTTGAAAGAGCATGACCTAAGGATCATTTCTGTGAAGTTTTGTTGAAATTCTGTGGTTAGTTTAGGAGGAGAAATTTTTTTGTAAATATGAACAGACGGCCGGACGGACGATGACCGATCACAATAGCTTCCCCAGAGCACTTTGTGCTTAGGGGAGCTAAAAATCTTCAATTTCATAAACTTCTGCAACTCCTTTCAATTTGGACCTGTCTAATTTTTGGATGTCTGATAGTGGTTTTACCCATTACCAAACAGCAAAATTTGAGACCGGTTCAAATTTAAAGGAGTTGCAGACAACATTGAAAAGTTTAAGAAATTTTAATTTTTTTCAACTTTCTTGAGAGAAAACATTGTGGAAAATGAAGAAATTGCTTTTAACAAGCAAGTTTCTTCATTTTACACAATGTTTTCCAATTGATTTTCTTGAAGGGCATCCAAAAGCACCATTGTGTTGGAATGGGTTAAGTGAAGATATCTTTGAATGGTCTGGTAGTTAATCTAGATATTGGTTAAATTGTCAAAATTCTGGGATTCTGACATGAGACAGTATTTTCTATTTAGCCCATTTCCTACACAATTCCACATTTTGACGCCCTGAAAAAATGTGACTATTGAAAACAATGTCATCTTTCAAGTAATTTCACCTTTTTTTACAACTTTTTTTAACATATCTCGTACCTGTTTTTAATTCAAACTGAACTCTCATCTGCAACCACTTTCAGTTTGGTCGAATCTCAGAATTATGTAGCCTAGTAATGAGTTAATTTGTTTGTTTGTTTGAATGGGGTTTTACGCCGCTTTCAACAATCTTTCAGTTATATTGCGACGGCTGGAGCACCTAACAATGGAATCCTGGTATTTCTCACACCAGTACTACCATCACATCGTTTCCTAGCCTACAGCTGCTATCCCACATAGGTCTACGATTATCGACCCATTGGTTAGAGACAAATAGTCGGAAAGGATGAGTGCCGCCATCGGGGATTCAACCCGGGACTTCTAGAATGACAGTCCGACTGCCCTATGACGGCGGCGGAAATGAGTTAAACCCCAGTGTATATATTAGTGTGTATTTCATTAACCCTTGTCATGCTGTATAAATTACCTTACTGAATTGCTGCCAGATCAAAGGGCTGAAAGCACCGATAGAACTTGCTTCTCAAAAATCCGTATTTCTTTAAGAAATCAATTTCATAAACAACTCTGACAGGAAAAGTACAAGCAGGAGGTGTAGACTAAGATCAGACTGCACTTATGTGCATGCTGATCTTAGTTTACACCTCATGCCAAAACTGGAATATTCCCGGGATCAGCATGACAAGAGTTAATGGCAGATTCTTAATCCATTACCAGACAACAGAATTTTAGGTGATTCAAACTGAAAGAAATTAACCCATTCACACACAAAGACACCTTCAAATGCCCCTCAATATGAAACCTTTAGAAAACATTGTGGAAAATGAAGAAATTGATTGTTACAAGCAATTTCTTCATTATCCACAATGTTTTCTACCCTATTGGACAATGATCTTAAGAATTCCATCAACTTTCAATTGTTGTCTGCAACTTCTTTGACTGCTCAAAAATTTTATCAAGTAGGAACGGGTTAAAGCCAACCATTTCAAGATCAGGAAACTTACAAGTTTCAATCTTTACGGGAGAAAACATGGTTTTGAGAAATTTCCTCTGTTATCACCATATTTTTCGATGCAATAATCTAGAAGCGGCATGTTTTGGAAATAGGAGATTGTGCGGGAATGGAGAAAATTATTAATGGCAGATGCTTTCACATGTTACTTGAACTGTCTGAATTACATAACTACAGGTTTCTTACCAATCACTTGCAAAAATAGTGGTGAAAGTATCGGGGGGGGGGGTTGTTATTTTTAATGTGGAAACTATTTCTGAAATTATTTTGTTTTGTAGATTTTTTATACTAAATATCTAGAATTGCAATCATTAGTACAATATGGTATTAAAGTCTTATGATGCTGAAATCTTAACCCATTCCCACACAATTACACTTTTTGACAAGCCCTCCTTCCCTAAGACCAAAAAACTTTGGCAAAACATTGTGTAAGTGATGAAATTGCTTGTTACAGTTAATTTCTTCATTATCAACAACTGTTTCTACCCCAAAAGAAGAAAGAAATTAAAATCTCATCAATTAAAATTGTTGTCTACAACTTCATTGAATTTGGACCTGTATTAGATTTTGTCATTTTGCTATGGGCTTACACTTTCCCATTGTGCAAAATTTTAGACCTGTCCAAATTCATAGGTGGGCAGATGACAATTAACCCTTGTCAAGCTGAATTAAAGTCCTATACAGAATTGCTTTAGAATCAAAGGACTGACAGCATTGGAAAGTCAATATTTCTTTTTAGAATTCATTATTTAAACATTTTTGGCTTAAAGGGGGACAAACAGGAGGTGTAGACAAAGATCAGACTGCACTTATACGCAGGCTGATCTTTGTATAAACATGTACCTCCTGCCAAAACAGGAATATTAGATTTTGTGGGAAGGGGTTCAGTGCCTCTTACAGCGAAAATCTTAAAATTTTAAGGGAAAATAATGCTTTAACATTTAAAGGCATTTTCTTGTATTTGAATGTAAAACAAGAGAACTCCATAATCAATAGGGTTCATCCTTATGACCTAACAATTATTCTAGCCAAGTTTCATGAAGAATAAGCCAAAACCTCATGACTTGTGGCCTCTAGAGTGTAAAAAATTGTCATTAAGGTCCCTTTTTCCCTTTGTTTTCCAATAGAACCTTCACATTTTGGATAGGATTTATCTGTATGACCTAAAAAATATTTTGAGCAAGTTTCTTGAAGTAACAACCATTACAAAATTTTATCTACCTTTATTTAATTCCCTCAACATATATGTGACATCGCAGAAAATGTTTTCATGTTTTTCATGTCACTCACTTAATTGTACTTATAAAAGATATAACATATATAAGTATATTCAAACTTAAAATATATATATACTATATAGAATTGAAATATTTTATAAGAAATATTGTAAATATAAAAATGTATTATGGATGAATAAAAAAAAAAAAAAAAAAAAATCTAAAAAAAAAAAAAAAAAAAAACATATGGGTTATCCACTTCAGCCAAAATATCGTCAATTGCCGGGCGAAATATCGTAAATACAGCTTAAATAAAGCGCCATTTGGTCTCACACAGACGATAAATGAGGCGGTATTGCAGAGAGAATACTCATAATAGAAATATGTGTTCATCTTCGGAATAAATTACATGTAATAATTAAAAAAAAAAAAAAAAAAAAGTTTCAAAAAGATCAAGTCAAAATTGTGGCCTCTAGAGTGTAAACAAAGAATTTGTCATTAAGGCCCCTTTTTCTATGTTTTTCAATAGAACCATCCCTTTTATCAATAGGGTTCATCCTAATGACCTAACAGTTACTCAGGATTGAGCCAAAATTGTAGCCTCTGGAGTGTAAACAAAGAAATTGTCACTAAGGTTCCTTTTCCCATGTTTTCCTATTGAACTTCCCATAATATACAGGATTCATTTTTAAGACCTAACAACTATTGTGGCCAAGTTTCATGAAGATTGAGCCAAAACTATTCCGTCTAGACTAGAAGAGTGTAAACACTTAAATGTTTGATGCCGCACACGACATGTCAGAAGAAAGCTCGCCATGATCACATTGTTACCAGGCGAGCAAAAAAAATAAATATCAGATACTACATTTCTTTATCTCTTTCTTGTACAATTTCGTGATTTTATGTAACTGTGCTTTTGTAACTAAGGAAAATTTGTGGAAAAAGACAAAATTGCTTGCAACCTCTTTCAATTTGGCTAATGTTGAGTTGAAAGTTCAGGTTGGGACTGAATAGATGATTTGATTGGTTGGTTGACTCTTTGATTGACAGCTGCCATTGGTCAATTGCAGTGGGGGAGCATAAAAGCTTGAAAAAACTGCAAATGTAGAGAGGATGACATAAGGGAAATAATTCATCTAAACTATATGACAACTATCCATTGAATTATTTATCTTGGACTTTATCTACCTTTATCCAAAATTACAGACAGCATCATTTTATACTGGTACAAAGTGAAAAGAGTCGCAGAGGATAATTTAGACTTTATGAAATTTTTGATTTTCTTTTAACTTTCTGGGTTGAAAACAATGTGGAAAATGAAGAAATTGCTTAGTTCGAGCAATTTCTCCATTTTTCACAATATTTTCCCAATCATTTTTTTTTCAGGGGCATTGTATGGGAATGGATTAAATGCTGGTTTTACAAGCAATTATGATTATTTTTGGTGAGTGTTTTATGCCACTTTTCAAATTTTCAAGTTTAATCACAGTGTCATGTTCTTGCTTAGCTGTAATTTACTTTCACTTTAGAAGTTTAGTCACTGCATAAAACTTACATTACCAAAAAACTAAAACTGTTAACTTTCTGTTTGTAAAAGTTAAACTGACCAGACCATAAAGGTAGATCTGGTAACAAATTGTTCGGAACAAGTTTGGTGGTTAAATACTCAACACATCATTGACATCCTGTAGCCAACACTCTTTGTGGTTATGAATTTATGAATAAATAATGATGATTTCATTGAGATACATTCTAGTTGTGAATAAAGATAAAGAATAACAAAAGGCAAATTAAGGCCTGGTACACCCTATAATTCATTTGGATTCTTATTTAATTATCACTGAAGAAATATAGCATTGGAAAATATTGAGAGAAAAGGAGAATTTGCTTGTTAAAAGCAGTTTCTCCTTTTTCTAAATATTTTCTATACTATCTGACTCTTAACCCATTTCCAAACTATGAAGCTTTCTTACACCCTGAGGAAATGCAATCAGGGAAAATTTTGTGGGAAAAGGAGACCTTACTTGTGACAAGCAAATTGTTTCAATTTTGACCATTTTCATATTTTAACCCTTGTCATGCTGAACCCAGAATATTCCGGTTTGGGCAGGAGG
Source organism: Fragum fragum (assembly GCA_946902895.1). NCBI lineage: Eukaryota > Metazoa > Mollusca > Bivalvia > Cardiida > Cardiidae > Fragum > Fragum fragum. The sequence goes on along the minus strand of OX336370.1, from coordinate 4,544,829 downwards.
TATAGACAAAGATCAGACTCACATAAGTGCAGTCTGATCTTGGTACAGTAAAACCTCGGTAGTTCGTAGTGTAAGGGACCGAGGAAATTTATACGAATTAAGCGTAGTACGAACAAAACGGAGGGCAAGTGGTCGGCTGTTTGAGATACACAGAATCAGATACGGTCTTGTTCTGTCCCCATTTAGGAATTGAGTCTAAATTGGTCATTTTTTTCTAAAAAAGGCCCACAGATATAAATTGAGGAAAACATAGTTTCCTGTTCAGTCCCTGGTTTTTACGTCCGCGTGATTTTATAATTGAGTAAACATTGTAGAAAATAAGAATTTGCTTGTAATAAACAACTTCTTCTTTTTCAACAATATTTTCTACCCTACTGAATGGTCACTTTTCAAATTCAATCCACTTTAAATTTTCATCTGCAAAACTTTTAAATTTGGACAGGTCTAACATTTTGCAAAACATGAAAGGGTTAAACCAATTCTAAAACAGTTCTTATGACGATTAAATCATTCTTTGACGAGAATCTGAGGAGAACCAAACTCTCTGGAAGAAATACATTTTCTCTTCCTATTTGTTCTGGAGGTAATCAACCCATTTTTCAAATGGAACTATCCCAATATGATTGTTAAATGAGTCAACAACTGTTTGGAGAGAATCCAATAAAAATTCTGGATTTATCATGTAAATAAGTTATTGTAATCAAATTTTTCATAAAGCCTGCTTTTTTCCTAAGTCATGTAATGGAACTGATCCAATTTCAAAGCCATATTGCATCATGAGTCAAATTTGCCTATAACTTTTTGGCTAATGATAAACAATATGAGAAGAACAGAGTTTATGGCTATTCTACTCAATGAAATACAATGTTGATGTTATGACTACAATATTCATAGAAACTATCAGTGCTCCGTGTAAAGAGTGACGAAAACATGTGCTATATCGTCGATGTTCTACGAAAACCTCATAACTACAGCTTTGAATACGCTGTAGTTACAAGGTTTTCATAGAACAACGTCAATATAATCTGTATCAGCTTTTTCATTTTTAAGGGTAACATGAAACAGTTGTAACTGCCTGTATGTTTACAGCCAGTTACAACTGTTTCACACTGATCTGTTGATTTGTTTGCATAATTATAAACAACATGGCTGAAATCTACACACCTCCACTCACCTGTTAGGCAAAAAGTTGATTTCGAAACAGCAGTGGTTTCCTAAATTGTACAGCCAGGGTCTTTTAGGGAGCAAAATAATGGAACTTAACCCTTGTCATGCTGAACCCAGAATATTCCAGTTTGGGCAGGAGGTATAGACAAAGATCAGCCTGCACATAAGTGCAGTCTGATCTTGGTCTACACCTCCTACTAGTACTTTTCCTGTCAAAGAAGTTATGAAATTGATTTTCAAAAGAGATATTGATTATTGAACAAGTACTTTCAGTGCTCTCAGTCCTTTGACTTAATGGCAATTCTGTAAGGGATTTTATACAGCATGACAAGGGTTAAGAAGGAAGACATAAGGTTAGGTGCACCAGGAAGCAGTACAACAGACACACCATATTTAAGTGCACCAACTACTTGTTGTTCAACAGAACTAATCTAGTCAAAGTGACATAAAATACAGTAACCCCTTCCCACACAACCCTGCCTTTTGACTCCCCCTTAAAAAAAGGCTTTGGAAAACATTGTGGAAAAAATAAAGAAATTAATTGATACAAGCAATTTCTTCTTTATCCACAAAGTTTTCTGACCCCAAAGGACTGATTTTTAAAATTCCATCAACTTGAAATTGTCATCTGCAACTTCTTTTATTTTGGACCAGTCTAAAATTTTCTCATGTGGTAATGGGTTAAATCAAACAAAAATCTTACCCTGCTGGTAGACCTTGTTGTGTGTCCACTGTTGATGTTTCCATGTTTATTGATGATCAATCAATAATCTTCTAGTCTAAACTCTGTCTTCCTTAATCAGTTTGTCAATCTGTTTCAACCATTAAGTCTAGAAGGACATAAAAGGAAATAATCTTACAACCTGACATCATTAAGACAAGCAGCTCCAGATTGAGGAAATCCAATCTAATGTGTATGATAGATGATTAACCCTTTCCCGTACAAACCCGGGATTTTACGTCACTGCGATTTTATACTTGAGAAAACATTGTGGAAAAAGAAGAAATTGCTTGTGACAAGCAATTTCTTTTTTGTCCACAATATTTTTACCACACAGGATGGTTTCATTTTACATTGCATCCAACTTTTATTGTCGTCTGCAACTTCTTTCAATTTGGAAAAGTCAAAAGTTTCAAAAACGGGAAAGGGTTAATTAACCCATTACCAGACTACAAATTTTTTAGACTGGTCCAAATTGAAAGAAGTTGCAGACAACAATATTTTATTGATGAATTTTTAAAATTCTCTATCTTTTGAGGTAGAAAACATTGTGGATAATGAAATAAATTGCTTGTAACAAGCAATTTTTTCATTGTTCACAATGTTTTCCAAAACTTTTTTTCTTGGGCCTTTAAAAAGCATTACTATTTGGGATTGAGCTAACACATGTCATGCAGAGACCAGAATATTCCTGTCTTTACAAGAGCTATAGACAAAGATAAGCTGGCACAGATACGTGCAGTCTGATCTTGAATACACCAGCTATTTGTCCCTTTAAAGTCAATTACAGTAGAACCTCGTTAATTCGAACATCACTGGTTCGTAGGTATGTGTTCGTTCGTATACTTTACGCGGTCCCGATCTTTTTCCTTCTTTATCTTTGTTAGAAAGTTCTGTCTAATTCGAACGTCAGTGGTTCGTAGTTCGTAGGCCATTTCAAGTCCCGAAAGTATGATTATAGCAAAAATTCCTATGTTTAATTTGTAGGTGTGTCTAATTGTGTCCAATCACCACTTACCTCGATTTTCACACCTACTGATCTAAATGACAATTATGTATTATCATGTACCTTTAGTTAAAAGGGGCTGTTTGGTTTGTAAGTTGGGTAATTCATCGAATAAAGATTCCCGTAATTATCGCCGAAAATTTACCTTTAATTGACACACCCCCATTAGTATCGGTGTTATTGCTCACTTAGAATTTCAAGCACTTAATCTTATTCTGCGGTTGCTTTCTTCACAATCGTCAGTCCTCCTTTTTATGATTTGATGATAGAATACTCAGAGTGATTTGATCCAATGTATTGTAAAGGGAAATCCCTCAGATGGAGTCTACCATTTGATACAAACACTGTGTTTAAAAAATGCAAAAAATTAACAAAGAAATAAAAACATAAAAAATACAAGACGAGTAATTTTTAATGTATTTTTATGTATTCCTCAATTAATACCTGCAGGTCTTGTGTAAAAAAATAACCAATTTAGAATCAATTCCTAAATGGGAGACAGAACAAGACCATGTCAGATTCCGTGTATCTCAAACAACCGACCTCTTTCCCTCCGTTTTGTTCGTACTACGCTTAATTCGTATAAATTTCCCCGGTCCCTTGCGCTACGAACTACCGAGGTTTTACTGTATTTATAGAATAATTTTTCCCATGAAATTTTGACCCACATTTAGTGCTACAAGTGCTTTAAGTCCTTTGATTTTAATACATTAGTCTGTAAAGGATTTTAGCCCATCATAACAGGTGTTAATACCTGGTGAGATAAACAAACCCCATCAATACAATATATAGTTGAGATAAGTCTATGGAGTACCTACAACACAGGGTTAAAATTGTTTTATTACATGTCAAGTTTATTGCAAATTCTGTTGTACATTTAATTGTAATAAAGAAATTAGTCCTATTTGCACTCGTATTTCCTCGTCTATGTCACTTTGAAATGCAAAATTGTGTAGTAATGGTTTTATTTGCAAGTCATTCAATGCAAAATGATTATGCACAATTAGATCAAGAGGTGAGACTATGAATAAAATGAAACTCAAGTAGCAGTGGGTGTTTCTGCATCTCTGTTTATTTATCATTGCTACCAAAACACATGCCCTTATGAGTGATGCCACCAGAAGTTGTTACAGGGGGACAGTGCAAGGATGCAGGACAGAACTGCTGAGGGCTTGTCTTGATCTTTGATAGTTAACACCATCACAAGGGGCCTTCGTTGGTTTAACCCATTCCCACACAATGATGATTTAGACACCCTTTCCCGTTTCTATAATTTTAGACTAGTCCAAATTGAAAGAGTTTGCAGACGACAATGAAAACTGGATGCTATTTGAAATAAAACCATCCTATGTGGTAGAAAATATTGTGGAAAAAGGAGAAATTGCTTGTTACAAGCAATTTCTTCTTTTTCCACAATGTTTTCTCTAGCATAAAATCAAAGGATCGTAAAATCCTGTATTTGAACGGGAAAGGGTTAAGAAAAATGGCTTTGGAAAACATAGTGGAAAACGAAAAAATTGCTTGTATCCAGCAATTTCTTCATTATCCACAATGTTTTCTACCAAAAAGACAACAACAAAAAATTCTATCAACCTGAAATTGTTGTCTACAGCTTCTTTCAATTTGGACAGGCTAAAATTTTGTTGTGTGGGAATGGGTTAAACTCTAATCCAAAAGGTAATTTGTTTGTTTGTTTTGTTTTGCGGGTCCAACCTGCAATCTGGAGGTTTGAAGTAGAGTGCTCTGCAGACTGAGCCTATTGGTCTGATATTTTACCCTTGTCATGCTGAATAAAAATCTACTCATTATTGCCTCCCATTCAAAGGGCTGAAAGCACTACAAGCACTCGTTGTGAGTCAATATTTCTTTTGAAATCTATTTCATAAGAAAAAGTTTGCCTTAAACGAGACAAGCAGGTAATGAAGACTAAGATTAGACTGAACACAGTCATGTGCAGGCTGATCTTGTCAACTCCTCCCACTAAACAGGAATATTCTGGGTTCAGTATGACAAAGGTTAAGGACCAGTGTAAAACTGTTTTCATATTAATCTTTTATTACCTGAGAGCCTTGATCCTATCCTGCCATGTATCCATTCCTACTTTTTACAGCTCAATGAAAAAGAGATTTGGAAAACATTGTTACAAGCAATATTTCTTCATTTTCCCCAATATTTTTACCCATAAAGGCAAAGATTTTTAGAATTTCAACTTAATATTGTCATCTGCAACACCTATGAATTTGGACCAGTCCATAATTTTGTCATCTGGTAATGGTTTGAGTAAGACAAATGATTGCCATAAACTTATGACAATTAGGTAAGATTTTTCTGATAAATTCCTTAAGAAGTTTAAGATAAATTGAATTATGGCAATAAAAGAATCAAACTCCAAGGTTAATGTTACAAATATACTAATTTCTTCAACAGATTACCAGTTCTTGAATTATTTAGAACAAGTTCAAGAACTAGTTCTTTATTAGGTCTTGAATATAAAAGAACATTAAATGGCAGTTCAAGTGCAATTTTTCAAGTATTCAAGAACTATGTCTGGAAACAGTTCAAGAACTTGTTCTGGAACTTTAGAGTTTTGAAACTGCCAATAGAGTTCTTGAATGTTCTAGAACTAGTTCTAGAACCAGTTCCTTAACTAAGATTTTTCTTTACAAGCTACAGCTTAAATGCTGAAAGTTTCTAGTTATTTAAAAGTGAAAAATAAACCTTGCCATTTGGACAGAAAACTTCTACCTTTCTTAACCCATTACCTCACAAAGCATTTTTCAGATGGGTCCAAATTGAAAGAATCTGACAACAATTTCAAGTTGAAAGAATTTTATATTTTTTCATCTTTTTGGATAGAAAACATTGTGTGTATTGAAGAAATTGCTTGATGCAAGCAATTTCTTCATTTTCCAGCATTGTTTTTTAAATATTTTTCTTGCGGGTTGTTAAAAGGAGGGATTGTGAGGGAATGGGTTGACCCATTACACGCCCGGTAATCTCGGGCTCCATCTCTTTTTGGAGAACAGTGCAAAATGGAGACAATGATACTTCCGATATGGAGCCAAGGACCGGAACTGAACAGAAAACGTAAATAATACAGTGCACTTCGCGTACAATTTGATCTCCTATTTACCTATTACACATTTTCCCAAAAAGTCAAGAGTTTCATACCACATAGAAATGATTATATTATCCGTTGGCAGTGATAGATTTCAAAAATAATTCCGTTTGAGAATAGAAACTTCAATCAAAGTTTGGACATCGGACCTGATCAAACACGAAAATGCGTGTTGAAATCTTTCAAATCCATGTAATCAACAGTTCTGAAAGATTTAAGTGGCAATGACTGTGAAATGAATGATAACGTGTTGATATACAATAATGTTACCACAAAGAACTGCGTTTTCCTACCCCTTTTGCGGATTTTCTTAGATGAGAAGGAGACCAGGATGCGGTGCGGGAGACAAGATTCAGAGGGAGAGGCGATGCATATAAAGAATAGAGTGAATGGTTTTCTAGGACTGTAACTTTATGCATATTACAGGACACTTTTTTTCCCTTTTACACAGCAAATGTGTCTCTCAGACTCTCTAGAACAGCCATAAATATATCTGGTCTATATTTTTCTCCTTTCTCCAAACTGACTTACCGAGCCACAATGGTGAATATAAAGTGAACGCGTAATAATTTTTGTAAATCTATTCTAACGAAACATTTCCAAAGAAAAAAAATAGCTAATTTGAGAATTCAGGTCATCACAAAATTTGAAAAATACGCTAGGTTCTTAGAAATATGTATAGCGGAAGGAGTTCAGCTCTGCAATAAACGGACGTTCTGTGCCTTATACGTTGTAAAAGCTCTATAACAACACCGGTGGTTTATCAGAATTTTCACACTTCTTTAAAAAGGGGTGGGTGTTAATTACAGGCTACAGATGTTAAGACGGAAAAAAGGGGGGGAGGCGAAGATTTACTTCGACTGCAAAGAGCAGGTGGTTCATGACTAGAATGATTTTACAGTATACATAGTATACAGTTAGTAACATCGTTTAATTTACATTTACATCGATCAAAACCATTCAAAATCACTCACACAGCGCTTCAATCATTCATTCCAAACACTCACTCAAACCATTAAAAAACGCTCAAAATAGCTCAAAAACATTTAAAACCGTCCAAAATGAGCAGCATTTCATTCAAATCGATAACAATTTTCCACAATTTTTACTGGCAGCTGTGGGGTTTTAAGCGTCTGATTGGTCCGTGAAGACACACGAACACAAAATCACGTATATTTTTATAGAAGTAGGTAAAAATATTGCAAATTGGACGAAATTAGCGATCTTGGATTACATACTTTTAATTTCATTCAAAACTCGCTCCTCCCACTCATTTCATTCCGAAATCATTCCCAAATCATCCAAAAATTGTCAATTTAACGGTGTTATTAACTTAAGCAGTGAAGTTTTTTACCTTTTGACATAATTTAGGATAAAGCGCCTTCTAATTATAAAGAATAAAACTTTAAGCAAACCAATTATCTAAGCATTTAACCATCACAAAAGGGGACATTTGGTTGAGAACAGTTACATTTACCCTCTATTGAATTCATTGTGGCATTGATTTGTTGGGGATTGGGGTTTATTACAGGTTATAAGTTTTCCGAAAATCATACGAAGAGGGGCTGGTGTTACATAAGAGTATGGGTCCTATTAGAAAGTTTACTGTACATTTATATATGCATCGCCTCTCCCTCTGAATCTTGTCTCCCGCACCGCATCCTGGTCTCCTTCTCATCTGAGAAAATCCGCAAAAGGGGTAGGAAAACGCAGTTCTTTGTGGTAACATTATTGTATATCAACACGTTATCATTCATTTCACAGTCATTGCCACTTAAATCTTTCAGAACTGTTGATTACATGGATTTAACCGATTTCAACACGCATTTTCGTGTTTGATCAAGTCCGATGTCCAAACTTTGATTGAAGTTTCTATTCTCAAACGGAATTATTTTTGAAATCTATCACTGCCAACGGATAATATAATCATTTCTATGTGGTATGAAACTCTTGACTTTTTGGGAAAATGTGTAATAGGTAAATAGGAGATCAAATTGTACGCGAGGTGCACTGTATTATTTACCTTTTCTGTTCAGTTCCGGTCCTTGGCTCCATATCGGAAGTATCATTGTCTCCATTTTGCACTGTTCTCCAAAAAGAGATGGAGCCCGAGATTACCGGGCGTGCATTAACACACTTGAAATTAAAGACTGGTCCAAATTGGAAGATGTGGCAGACGACAATTTTAACTTAATTAAATTTTAGATTTTTCAAATATGTCTGTGGAAAACTATAATTGTGTAAATTGAAGAAATTACCTTAAACAATTTGATACATTGTATTTCTACAACCCTCAGATAAAGTCTTTGTCAAGCATTGTGGAAAATGTAGATTACAAACAATTTTTTCATTATCCACCATGTCTTCTTAATTAAAAGCTTCTTTAAAAAATTCTATATTTTTGTCTGCTGGTAATTGGTTAAATATATAGATACCCTGTAGTACTTTGGCTAATTTGGGTAGAGATATTTTTAGTGTATGACAAACTATTTACAGATTATTTCAGTTACATTATTGGGCTGGATTGTAAAGATTTGTGGGAAAAGCAGAAATTGCTAGTAGCAAGCAATTTCTCCTTTCTACCCTATTTGGCACTTATTTTCCATTTTAGCCAAATTATAATGTCCTTTGCAACTTCTTACAATTTGAACCAGTCTGAAATTTTGTTGTGTGAGAATGGGTTAAGAGGATTCAATTTGAACCAGTCTAAAATTTGTCATCAGGTAATGGGTTAAACAGTAAAATCTCAAGGAAATAAATGTTACGACTAATAAATCACAATATATCCAATTTTTTCACAACCTTACTTAAAAAGACATTTTTTTCCATTTGACTGACTTTCAAATTTACCCCCCATTATATTTAGAGGTTAGATATTCTCACAGTAAACAACATGATTGTCCTTCAACCCATTCCCACACAGTGAAGCCTTTGGACGCCCCTCCAAGAAAAATGATTAGGAAAACATTGTGTAAAATGGAGAAATTGCTTGTAATAAGCAATTTCTTCATTTAACGCTATGTTTCTATCAAGAAAGTTGAAAAAATCTATGATTTCATAAACTTTAAATTGTCGTCTGCAACTCCTTTCAATTTGGACCAGTCTAAAATTAAGCTACTGAGTTATGCACTATGCTCTCAACCCTAGATTCTTGCTTAAACCCATAAGAAAAAAACTCAGAAAACATTGTGGAAAATGAAGAAATTGCTTGCAATAGCAATTCCTTCATTTTTGACAATGTTGTCTATCTACAATTTTGAACAATTTTCAAATATCATAGAGTTTAAATTGTTGTTTGTAACTTCTTACAATTTCAACCAGTCAGAATTTTTTCTGTGTGGTAATGGTTTAAGAGTGATTGTATTGTAAGCTATTGAGGTATCAACTATGCTCTCAATCCTAGGTTCATGCTACAGTGATTGTACTTTAACACTTTCCTGTTTTGCAAATTTTACTCTATCCAAATTCAAAAGATTTGCAGACAAAAATTTAAAGCTGATTTAATTTGAAAAATAACCATACAACAGGATAGAAAACATTGTGTGAAAGAAGTAATTTCTTCTTTTTCTACAATGTTTTCTAAAATATGAAATCCTAGTGACCTAAAAAAACAGGGATTGAATAGGAAAGGGTTAAGCTATTGAGTTATGCACTGTGCTCTCAATCCTAGGTTTATTCAAAAAGAGTGATTGTACTGTGTTCAGAGTCAATCCTGGGTTCTTGCTTTAAGAGTGATTGTACTTTGTGTAAGTTATTCCCACTGCTCTCAATCCTGGGATCATGAGTTTGAACCCTAGGTTGGCCAACATTCTAGTCTACATATCAATATGTGTTATTTGTCTGAAAGTGAAAAGCAGTGCACCTTAACCCTTTCCCGTTTTTGGAAATTTTAGACTAGTCCAAGTTGAAAGAGGATGCAGACGATAATGAAAACTGGATGCCATTTGAAATTAAATCATCCTGTGTGGTAGAAAATGTTGTGGAAAAAGGAGAAATTGCTTGTTACAAGCAATTTCTTCTTTTTCCTCAATGTTTTCTCAAGTACAAAATTACAGGAACGAAAAATCCCGTGTTTGAACAGGAAAGGGTTAAGGCAATGAGCAGCTGATTGCTCAGAAAGACTTGTTTGAGAAAGCCATATTTTGGTGCACCAGTCACTGGGATATAACTGAAATACTATTGAAAGTTTAGATAACAAATGAAAATCCCTGGACACCCAATCCTGTAATTACCCCTATTTATCATTTCAATGTAGCATTTGCTCATACGAGATACAAGTCATCCTTCCCAGGACATAACATTTTCATAAAGTATAAGACAATTAACCCATTACCACATGACAAATTTTAGACAAGTCCAAATTCAAAGAAGCTGCAGATGACAACTTTTAGTTGGTGAAATTTTAAAAGTTTTTGTCTGTAAGGGTGGAAAACATTGTGGATAATGAAGATATTGCTTGATAAAAGCAATTTCTTCATTTTCTGCAATGTTTTCCAAGACTTTTTTTGATGAGAGGTGTAAAAAGGGGGGATTATGTGGGAATGGTTTAAATGTTAAAGCCATTTCAAAAGAATTTACAAGATTAATCCATTCCCACATGACAGAAATTTAGACTAGTCCAAATTGGAAGGAGTTGCAGACGACAATTTAAAGTTGATGAAATTTTTTATTTTTTCAACTCTCTGAGTAGAAAACATTGTGGAAAATGAATAAATTGCTTGTAACAAGCAATTTCTTCATTTTCCACAATGTTTTCCCATTTGCTTTTCCTGAGGGGCGTCTAAAAGCGTCACTGTGTGGGAATGGGTTAAATAACCCAAATTTATAGCCCTATTGAAACCTGATATAGGATAGAATGGTCTGATTATTCAGAAAGGTCAAAATAGGTAACCCATATCAAATCAACTAGTATCATTGAATTTCGTATCATGCCATAAAAAGGAACTCAACTATTTCACCTGAAGTTTGAAAACAATAACCTTGATTTTAAAAAAGGGAGTCACAAAATCAACTTGTTCCTGTTTCGAAAAATTTTAGACCTGTCCAATTTCAATGGTTTTGCAGAAGAAAATTTAAAGTTAATTTTATTAGAAAAATAACCATTCAGTAGGGTAAGAAATATTGTGGGAAAAGGAGAAGTTGTTTGTAACAAGCAATTTCTTCTTTTTCCACGATATTTTCTCAATTATGCAATCACAGGGATGTAAAAACCAGGGTTTAACCAGGAAAGGGTTAAGAGCACAATGTGGTTGACCAGGTAAAATTTTGAAGATGGACCAGTCTAAAACTTTCATGGTTGACCAGTTTAAAATTTTGTTGATGAAATCTGACAAACCTTAGTTAAATTGAACCCTTAACATGTTGTACCAAGAATTTTCCTGTTAACCCATTCCCACACAATGACCCTTTTAACCCCCCCTCAATATGAAAGCTTTGGAAAACATTGTTGAGAATGAAGAAATTGCTTGTTACAAGCAATTTCATCATTTTCCACAATGTTTTCTACCTGGAAACTTGAAAAATCTTGAATTTCATAAACTTAAATTTGTCATCAGCAGCTCCTTCGAATTAAGACCAGTCTAAATTTTTATTGTGTTGGAATGGGTTAAGGCTGGAGGGAGAGAGAAAAAATCAGCTTGCACAGTCTGTGCAGTCTGATTTTTATCTACTTTGCCTGTTTGTTCCTTTCCAGCAAGAGTTGTTGATAGAATTAATGTTAAAAAAAATATTTACCAATAATCAGGGCCTTTTAGTGCTTTGATTTAATGCAATTGGTAAACAGAATTTTAACATCAAATAGGCATGATCATTCATTTCAATAGTTTTTTAATGTGCAACATCAAGTATGATCTGGAATAAATGTTTCAAGTATAAACCCATTACCTGAGACGACAAAATTTTAGACTGGTCCGAATACAAAGAAGTTGCAGACAACAATTCCTAAGTGATAAATTTGTTTTTATCTTTTTTACTTTGGGTTGGAAAACATGGTGGATAATGAAAAAAAAATGCATGTAATAAGCAATTTCTTCATTTTCCACAATGTTTTTCAAAGTATTTTTCTTGAGGGTGTCCAAAAGAGTCATTGTGTGGTTAAAGATACATTCATATAGAGTTAGTTCATACATAAATGCATATGTTATCATCTGGACAAAACATGAACCAGAATCAGGTTATGAAAATACCCTAAATCTAGCTTAACACAATTTCATATGCAATAGCTACAATCATTGATTGTATACAATTGCCCCTTTTTTGAAATCCATCCACAAAAAAAAGTACAAGAAACAGTCATAACAACTGGACAAACAGTTACAAAGGGCGGACCGATGGTTCCACCCTCTCACTCCGACAGGATGATCCATTTCAACATTTGACAGCAGATGTTATTTTGCAAAATTCATGGCCAGGAATATGAAGCATAAAAGGTTGGCAACTTAAATGTAGTAGCTGCTGTAGTTATTTTTCATTTGCCAAACCAACAAAAATGCTTCACAAAAATGTCGGCCAACGTCATAGTTCAAATTTCACTTCAAGCCTAAATGATTTCATTGGTCAATTGATTCTATGATTGACATCAGTGATTGGTCAATTGAAAACAAACAGCAGACTGTAATTGTAACAATTCATCTTCTTTTGTTTTCTTTTTAATGGAATTAAACATGTATTTCTTTTGAGTCTGTTTACTTTTTTCAAATCAACAAGGAAAAATTGTCTGGAAAGGAAGAATTTTCTGACCCTTAACTTCTTGCAAATAAGAAACACATTGAATACTCTTTTTGTTATATGAAATTATTAAGAATTAAAAAGTAATTTTGAACAAAAATTTTTGTCAGCAAATAATTACAGCTCTTAAATTATTTAACCCTTTCCTGTTCAATCCCTTGTTTTTATGTCCCTGAGATATTATAATTTAGAAAACATTGTGGAAAAGAAGTAATTGCTTGTAACAAGCAATTTCTTCTTTTTCCACAATATTTTCTACCCTGCTGAATGGTTATTTTTCAAATGAAATCAAGTTTGAATTTACGTCTGCAAAACCTTTGAATTTGGACGGGTCTAAAATTTTGCAAAAACAGGAAATGGTTAACTATTTTACCTCAAGTAAATATCCAAAATAAATACTAAGGCAGTCAATCAAATTTAGTTTTGATATATTAACGTGACCGAAACTTAAATAGGTTGTAACAAATGATGCAGTAAACTGTAAAATAGTTTCTTGAACCCTTTCTTGCTTTTCTGAAATTTCAGACAACTCCAAATTGAAAGAGGTTGCAAACGACAATGAAAATTGGGTGCAATTTGGAATGAAACCATCCTTTGTGGTAGAAAACATTGAGGAAAAAGGAGAAATTGCTTGTAACATCAAGTTGTCATTTTCCAACGATTTCTTAAGTATAAAATCACAGTGACATAAATTGGGTTTGTACAGGACAGGGTTAAACTTTGAAAGCCCTATTGTCATATAAACCAATCACCGCACAATCCCTCTTTTTTTAAATCCATGAAATATTTTCACGAGACCATTGAAAAAAAAAGGAGTAATTGCCTGTAACAAGCATTTCCCTTTTAGCATGATCTTTACTGTAAAATCATTGAAGGAAAACAAGAAGTTGCCTGTATCAAGCACTTCTTTTTGCATGATCTTTACTGTATGTCGATTTTTTTTAAAGGCAAGCTGAAATTGTCCTCAGCAACTTCTTTTCAATTTGGACCAGTCTTAGAAAAGTCTTGTCTGATAATTCTAAAAGAGGTCAATGTTCTAATGCTTCATGCGAAATATCAAGGCTCTAGCCTTTTGGGTCAGGGTCAGGAGGAGATAATTTTGGGTCAGGAGGAGATAATTTTGGGTCAGGAGGAGATAATTTTGAAAGCCATATCTTCCCTCTGGAGGTGGAAAAACAGCTTAAACAATTTATTGTTTATTCGGTTTTAAAGCAAACACAGGTTTTCTTAATATCGAAATGCTAAAGGAGTGTATGAATGAAGTTCTCTGGAAAGAGTATTTAGTGTTTTTTGCATTGATTCAACCCATTCCCACACAGTAAAATTTTAAACCAGTCCAAATTTAAAGAAGTTGCAGACGACAATTGTCATTTGGATTAGAAAACACTATGGATAATGAAGAAATTGCTTGTAACAAGCAATTTCTTCATTGTCCACAGTGTTTTCCAAACCTTTTATCTTGAGGGGTGTTTAAAAGCGTTATTGTATGGGAATGGGTTAAACTCAATGATCATTATTTGTTTATATTTTGAAATCTTTGGCATTCGGCATTGACTGATACATGCACAGGTGCTGATGACTATAAATTTTACAGACAATTTGGTTTACCTCTGTTACCTATCGGGTTGTTTGAATGACTAGCGAAAGCTAAATGTCAAAACTGAATTTTATCTAAACAATCCTCAAATTGTGGTGGGTCACAATTCAAAATATCAAAACTTCTTTTATGAACTGCAGGCTTATCTGTAGAATTAGTTTGATCTTCTAATGTCAATCATCATAATTACTTTTTGGATCTTGAGAATGACTTTATTATAAACTTTGATGCATATTTTGGGGAAAGATATGGCTTTAAAGATTTTTTTTAAAATTTCAGTTTTGTTGCCATGGCAACCAGAGTTTTCAACAGATTTCAATTCTTGATGCATTTTTTAAAGGGTACCCCTTAAAAAACTTTTCTGCCAAATTTGGTTGAAATTTGCCCTGTGGTTCAGGAAGAGATGACGTTTTAGAATTGTTGACACACAACAGACAACGCTCGCCGGATACCGTACAGACAGTGATCATCCTCAAAATACCTCATCATGAAATTTAAGACTGGTCCAGATTCCAAGGAGATGTGGAAGACAATTAAAATTTTATGAAATTTCAGATTTTTTCAACTGTCTAGGTAGAAATCATCATTCCAAATGAAAGTTTCAAGCAATTTCTTCATTTCCAACATTGTTTTCCCAATGATTTTAGGGCATCAACAAGTGGCATTGTGTGGGAATGGGTCAAGACTAGGAACTACAGTCCCTTCCTGGAATCTAATTCAATACTTTTGTATTGGGAAACCTTATTCTACCTCATGCACTAACCCATTCCCACACAATGACGTTTCTGGATGCCCCTCAAGAAAAACTAATTAGGAAAACATTGGATAAAATGAAGAAATTGCTTGTAACAAGCAATTTCTTCTTTCTACACAATATTTTCTACCCAGAAAGTTGAAAAAATCTAAATTTTCATTAACTTTCAATTGTCGTCTGCAACTTCTTTGAATTTGGACTGGTCTAAAATTTGTTGTGTGGTAATGGGTTAAGACACCAGAAACTATGAATAGCTTACATTGGAAATTTAGTGATCAGGTAAATTATTTCAAGAAATTACCTTTAAAAAAATTAGTTAAGGTATCCAGTCTGTGAGCTTTATGTTTTGTCCTTTTACATTCTTTGACAGTGTGTGAAAATTTTGTAACTCTTTGGGCTACAAATAGAAATAATCTTTCATAACTACAGAAGAATTCACTTTACTTCTACCGTATTTTCCCTAAAAAGAGTGCCCTTCCATAACATTAGCAAACACCCCCCCCCCCAACTATCAGCAAAACCCCATTGGAGTTGATTCAATTACCTGAGTAAATCTTTAACCATTCCCACATGATGACACTTTTTCATGCCCCTCAAGAACAACTATCACAAAAAAAAATGTGTAAAACAATTTTTTTTCAAACTGCTTTCTAAACAGAAGTTGAAAAAATCTAAAATTTCATAAAATATAGAATGTTGTCTGTAACTCCTTGCAATTTGGACCATTCTAAATTTTCGCCATGTAGTATTAGGTCAACAAGTCAGAATTACAAACAGAATTTTAATTTATTAGGAAGCAAAAAAGACGGGTGTGGAATTCCCGTCCCACTTGTCGAACATGGTCTATTCTATTTGCTTACAGTACATTTTTCAAGGTAACTTGTCAGGGGACAAGTATACACCAGAGCAAATCTTTGAATGGTACTAAATAGATCTCAAAGATA
Organism: Fragum fragum; assembly: GCA_946902895.1. NCBI lineage: Eukaryota > Metazoa > Mollusca > Bivalvia > Cardiida > Cardiidae > Fragum > Fragum fragum. The sequence continues at coordinate 4,528,796 of OX336370.1, read as the reverse complement.
TATACTTTCTTAATGTTTATATTAAGAAATTTAAGCCTATATACCAAGAATTAGCCTAAACAAGTAGCCTTGATGACTTTGAATTTTTTTACTCGAAATAACAATAATTGTTTAGTGTGATTTTTTGTCTAGACTAAAAGAACACACCTCAGCAATTTTATAATGTAATTGGTCACATGAGCACAAGAACATTATGGCAAATTACAAAGCTGAAGCCAGAATGTTCCTGTTTTGGCAGGAGGTATAGATAAAGATCAGCCTGCACATATGTGCAGTCTGACCTTAGTCTACACCTCCTGCTTGTCCCTTTCAAGACAGAGATGTTTATACCATACATTTTCAAAATAATCATTAACCCACAATGTTTGCATCCAGTACTGTCAGCCCTTTGATTTAATGCAATTCATTCAAGGATTTTATTCAGTATGACAAAGGTTAATATTGGGGAAAATACTGGAAATATTATATCATCCAAACCAATGAATCCCTTCCTCAGGTCACCAGACATTGAATTGGTAAAGTTCTTCAGTCCTAGATCAAATTGATGTTAACCCTTGTTATGCTGAATAAAATTGTTTTCAAACTTGCATGAAAATCAAAGGACTGAAAGCTCCTGAAGTACTAGTTGTGTCAAAAGATATTACTGAGTAGCAATGGGTTAAGACTCATCTATTGTCTTGACTGTCAACTTATGTGACCCAAAACCTAAAATGGAGGGCTTAATCTCACACATTCGTACCCTTGTTTGTTCAACCCATTTTTTTCATTAATTTGTTATACGAAATTGATCAAAAGTAATCATGTAATAAAATCTCAGTCTGAGATGTTAAAAGAAAAAAAACACTTTAAAATCAAAGTGCTGACAGCACTTAAAGATGGGAATTCCCAGGCTCATCAGCTAATTGATTTCGATCACAAGTCATGTTTCAATTAAGAATTCAGGAAAAGATATATTGCACTCTGTGATAATTTGAAAACAACAACATCTTTCAAAAATCAAAGTGCCGAAATCACTTAAAGCTTCAAATGCACAGCATAAATGAAGATCATTTGATAGAGGAAGAAAAGAAAATTTGAAGATTACAGGAAATGCACTTATTTTGAATTATTGAACACTATTATTTTCAGAATTTAATCAAAGTTATGATTTTCTTTTTTTTTTTTTTTTCATTTTTTTTTTTTTCATGTTGTTGGACTTGGAATATTTCATACAACTCTGGAAGGATGACAATATGTTTAATGGTAAAACAAACTTGCTGGCATAGAATAAACATGAGCTAACTTGCCTTAGTTAGCTTACATAAACATTCCATGTTAATCCATTCCCACCGTCCTGCTTTCTGACGCCCCTAAAGGGAAAGGCTTTGGAAAACACTGCCGAAAATGAAGAAATTGCACGTTACAAGCAATTTTTTTATTATCCAAAATGTTTTCTATTCCAAACTATAAATATTTTTAAAATGTCACTTATTAAACATGATTATGGTCTACAACTTATTTAAATTTGGGCAAGTTCAAATTTTTTCTCATCTGGTAATGGGTTAACCCATTCCCACACAGTGACGCTTTTAAACGCCCCTAAGAAAAATAGCTTTGGAAAACATTGTGGAAAATGAAGAAATTGCTTGTTACAAGCAATTTCTTCATCATCCACAATGTTTTCTACCCCAAAAGTTAAAGAAATCCAAAATTTCATAACTTTTTAATTGTTTTCTGCAACTCCTTTCAATTTGGACCAGTCTAAATTTTGTCGTCTGGTAATGGGTTAAAGGCATTTCTCAAACTGATTGTAGTTACTTACTGTAGTCATGACAGCCAGGATGTTCCAGTCTTACATACTCTACTTTGTAGTTGAATATAATACCATGGGTGATTGAGCAGCTTTTGCCAGATCAGCAGAGTCAAATTCTATTTCAGAAAAAGGCCTTATTTATTAAAAAATTATATTTAACAAATAACATCAGAAACTGTATTGAAATTAATAGCTTGAAAAGGTAGGTAAGACTCTAAAAATAATTATATATTCTTTATTTGCTATTGTAAAATGACTCATCAAATTTCAGTATAAATCCCAACAACTTAGGAATGTTTTGCTAACGTGATAATTGTTGACCTCAGCCTTTGGATGAAATACCGTGTTTTTCCTTAAAAAAGGTATGCCTATGGAGCTAATTTAAATACATGCATGTCTAGAGCTTTAACCCTTTCCTGTACAATCCCTGGGTTTTACATTCTTGTGATTTTATACTTGAGAAAACATTGTGGGAAAAGAAGAAGTTGCTTGTAACAAGCAATTTCTTCTTTTTCCACAATAATTTCTACCCTACTGAATGGTTATCTTTCAAATTAAATCCGCTATAAATTTTCGTCTGCAAAATGTTTGAATTTGGGACAGGTCTAAAAAAATTTAAAACAGGAAAGAGTTAATGCCTCAGTAATTCTTTTACTTTATAATCTACTAATTTTAGAATTTGTTGAAAAAATAAGGGAAGACATAAAGAAAACTTCAGTTCTTGTTCCAGTTGCCAAGAAACAGTTAAAAATGGTTTAAAATGGTATTAACCCTTGTCATGCTGTATAAAATACCTTACTGAATTGCTGTCAAATCAAAGGGCTGAAAGCACTGATTGAACTTGTTGTTCAAAAATCAATATTTCTTTTAGAAATCAACTTCATAAACAACTCTGGCAGGAAAAGTACAAGCAGGAGGTGTAGACTAAGATCAGCCTGCACATAAGTACAGTCTGATCTTAGTCTACACCTCCTGCCAAAAGCGGAATATTCCGGGCTCAGCATGACAAGGGTTTAACCTCTATATAATCAATAAGTTGAATTATATGTACAACGCTTTTAACCAATTACCTTATAACAAATTTTAAACTTAAGATTAAAAGAAGATGCAGACAGCATGTTTGAATTTAAGAAATTTAAATGTGTCAAACCACAACTGGTTGATTGATTGATTGAAAGCAGTTTAACGCCACTTTCAACAGTATTTCAGCCATATCGTGGTGGCTGGAGTACCTAACAATGGATTCCTGGTATTTTTCACACCAGTACTATTATTAAATCCTTTATTAGCCTCCAGCTACTATCCAACTTAGGTCTATGATTATCCACCCATTGGTGAGAGACAAGTGTCGGAAAGGATATGACTGTGCTGCCACTGGGGCAGACCACAACTGAAGCTCCTCATTCTAATTCATGACTAATATTGTGCATCTGCGAGGAAATTGATTGCAAGAGGCCTGGTGAGTTAGACAAATGCGAGGAAATTGACTGCGTCTGTTTGTTACATAGTTCTTCACCTACTAAAGGTCCCAGTAAACAAACTCTAAAGTTCACTGTGATTTTATCCTAGAGAAAACATTTTAGAAAAAGAGCCGTACTTGGTCATAAATTGTATAGTAGTAATGTTTTATGGATGTCAAGCATTACATCGAATAGTTCATTATAGGCTATCTTTCAGGAACTAAGAGCTCTAAATGATTTAAATTTTATGATACGCTCTCGTACCATGGCCTTTAATTTGATATCAGACTCTAGTTGGTAATTGCAAGTTATTGATGTTATTAATAGGGATATTTTTTTTCTGTGTTTGTCAAATTTCTAATCAACGTTGAAATTATGACAATACACTCTGTAATGATACATATAAGAGATATATTACACTGCATTTATTGGTTTCAAATTGTTGGTCATAGTTTTATAGCTATGCAATAAACAGTATTGAAAGGCTTATGACTCTCATGGGAAGTTACATTATCATTTGTCTTTAAAGGTATCCAATTAACAAATTGCTGGTAGCGCATCAGAGACTCTTAATCTTCAATAATGGGATGTCATGGGTTCGATTCCCAGCAGCAGCACATATCCTTTCGGACATTTGTCTCTCACCAATGGGTGGATAATTGTAAACCTAAGTGGGATAGCAGCTCGAGGCTAGGAAAGGATGCAGTGGTAGTACTGGTGTGAGAAATACCAGGAATCTATTGTTAGGTGCTCCAGCCGCCGTGATATGACTGAAATACTGTTAAAAATGGGGTTAAACACATTAAATCAATCAATTTCCCAAACTCTCAATGTTGTGCGAATTCTCAAGATTGAACATAGCTCTAAAGGAATCAAGTGTTTTAAAGCATTATGACATGACCTGAAAAAGATATTTCAGACTCAATATCCACAGAAATTCAGATGATCCTTTAATGGCTAATTATGGGTTTCATGTTTTGATCCCAAGCCCCAGCCAATTTCCTTTCCGACATTTGTCTCGAAACAATGGGGGGAAAATCATAAGCCTAATTCAGATGAGCAGCTGGAGGCTAGTGAAGATGCAGTGGTAGAATTGGCATGAGAACTACACAAATCCAAGGTTAGGTGCTCCAAACATGGTGATATGACTGAAATATTGTTAAAAAGTAGTATAAACCCCATATTGTCATTCCATCGAAACCATAGAAGCATAATAGTATTTGTATTACAGCGATTCATTGAAACATTTCTGAAAATAGGTTCTGCCTGAATTGGATAGGTTTGTTACATAGTAGGAGACCCAGTCACACACAGATTAATGTCGAAATCATTTAAGAGATGAAGACAATATTTTTTTGTTTTCATTGATGAATGAACCGAAAAACCTAATCACACTACATAAAAAGGCAAAGCTAATTCATATAGTGTGATTAGGTTTTTTGGTTCATACCTCCATGAAAACAAAAAATATTCTCTACATTTCTTATAATAATTTAATAGCATCAAGCAAAAAAAACCCAAAAACTTTACAGATTCTTATACTTTTTAGTATGGAACTATTTTCTGTGGAAGCACGCAAAATGGCTACCTGCTCAAAATTTTGTTCCTGGAGGTATGAATAATCTTTTACGACCAATCAGAATGACAATTTTTGATAGACAAATGAACAAGAGGCCCAGTGGGCCTTAATGGTCACCTGAGTAAAAGAGCATCAAGACAAGTGATTTTGTTTGAAAGAATTAGAAAAAGGTCCACCAAAGGAACATTCATGTGAAATTTGATTAGAATCTACCTAGTAGTTTTAAAGAATTTTGCAATCAAAATTTCTGTTAGAAATTAATTTTGTTTCCATAGCAACCAGAGTTCATGGAACAAAATTATTTTTAGCAGTTTGGAAGAGGATTGTGCAAGGAACACCCCTGTTAAGTTTGGTTAAAAATTGGCCCAGTATTTTTCAAGAAATAGTTGTTTAAAGAAAAGTTTACGCATGCACAGATGCACGACGGACACAGGACCATGAAAATAGCCCCGCTGGCCTTTGGTTAGTGTAGCTGAAAATGTGGACTTTATTGTGTAAACAAGAGAAATATGCAATATGGTTCCATTTCCATTACTGCTTGATGGAATTTGTTCATTTTGGTTAGCCTTCTTGCCTTCGTGTCAAAGAAACTCTGAGAAAATTAATTTCACATTTCAAAAAGAATGTCATCAAGTGAAATTACTGTTGTTATTTGCTTGTTAGAAATCAAAATCTTTAAAATTTTGGGTACAGTAATTGAAATGATTGATTGTTCTACATCCATGTTTTGTCAGTAGATATGATAGTCACTAATATCTGCCAGTTTATATTCTTCCTTCACCTAAAACAAAAGATATGCACCATTAATTGTTAATGATGGACTAAAAACTTTCATGTAATTAGTCAGGATGAAAAGAATTTGATGTTTTCCCAAGTAACAAAAATTTATCACATAAACATTATTAGACATTTAAAAGCAAAGCATACATAAAAAGCTGTGAACCTTTAAGATTTGACAAGAAAATCTTAAATTTCTCACCATATGACCCATGTAAAGCTTTTGCTCCTGAGATATGAGCATATTTGACTCATGGGCAATGAGTTGAAAAGTCTAGAAAGACATCCATGTGATGATACTACATACGAAATATCAAAGCTCCATCATCTTCAGAGTAAGTTTCAAATGATGGCATACTTTTGAGCCCTGTACCATAATTTAAAAAATCTTGCTAGAAGTCTTCTAGATGATGGTTGCTACGGACAAAATATAAAAACTCTAAGCCAAGCTGCCCAGTGGTTCTTGAGCAAATGATAAAAAATGTTTAAAAGTTAACGGACGACGGACAAACGATGATTGCAATAGGTCACCATGACCATTCGGTGGTGACCTAAAAATATGAATTTCTTAACATGATGAACTTTGAACCCTGGGCGTAGCCTGATACATGACCCCAGGTACATAAATTTCACAAACTTTAGTATACCTGTCCTACCAGTCATGCACATAAAATATTTAAGCTCTTGCATTTAGGGTTTATTAGAAAAAGAATTTTAAAGAAGTACCAAAATTTACCCCTTTCTGCCCCCGACTGGGGCCCCTTTTACCCCAAGCCCCCCAACCTCTTTTCACAAACTGGAATTGGCATCCCCCAATGATGCTTCCGACCAAGTTTGGTTGAAATCCCCTAAGTAGTTCTTGAGAAGAAGATGAAAATGTTTAAAAGTTACCAAAAATGACCCCCTTTTGGTCCCCATTTTAGGCCCCCCTGACCTCCAGCCTTTTAATTTTCACAAATCTGTATAATCAGTACCCAATGATGCTTTTCACCAAGTTAGTTTGAAATTGGCTTAGTACTTCATCAGAAGAAGATGAAAATGTGAATTTTTTAACATGATGAACTTTGACCTCTGGGTGTGGCCCCTTACATGACCCCAGGGACATGAATTTCACAATTTATAATATACCTGTCCTAGTTGTCATGCACACAAAATATTTAAGCTCTGGCATTAACGGTTTATTAGAAGAAGATTTTTAAAGAAGTACCAAAAATTACCCCTTTTTGCCCCCTATTGGGCCCCTTTGACCCCCAGAACCCCTATTTTCACAAACTTGAATTGGCATCCCCAAATGATGCTTTCTACCAAGTTTGGTTAAAATCCGCCCAGTAGTTCTTGCGAAGAAGATGAAATATTTAAAAGTTACCAAAAATTACCCCCTTTTGGTCCCCATTTTAGTTCCCCCTGACCCCCCAGCCTTTTAATTTTCACAAATCCGAATAACCATTACCAAATGATGCTTTTCACCAAGTTAGTTTGAAATTGGCTGTGTACTTCATCAGAAGAAGATGAAAATGTGAATTTTTTAACATGATGAACTTTGACCTCTGGGTGTGGCCCCTTACATGACCCCAGGGACATGAATTTCACAATTTATAATATACCTGTCCTAGTTGTCATGCACACAAAATATTTAAGCTCTGGCATTAACGGTTTATTAGAAGAAGATTTTTAAAGAAGTACCAAAAATTACCCCTTTTTGCCCCCTATTGGGCCCCTTTGACCCCCAGAACCCCTATTTTCACAAACTTGAATTGGCATCCCCAAATGATGCTTTCTACCAAGTTTGGTTAAAATCCGCCCAGTAGTTCTTGCGAAGAAGATGAAATATTTAAAAGTTACCAAAAATTACCCCCTTTTGGTCCCCATTTTAGGGCCCCTGACCCCCCAGCCTTTTAATTTTCACAAATCCGAATAACCATTACCAAATGATGCTTTTCACAAAGTTTGTTTGAAATTGGCTGTGTACTTCATCAGAAGAAGATGAAAATGTGAATTTTTTAACATGATGAACTTTGACCTCTGGGTGTGGCCCATGCATGACCCCAGGGGCATGAATTTCACAATCTATAATATACCTGTCCTAGTTGTCATGCACACAAAATATTTAAGCTCTGGCATTAACGGTTTATTAGAAGAAGATTTTTAAAGAAGTACCAAAATTTACCCCTTTTTGCCCCCTATTGGGGCCCCTATGACCCCCAGAACCCCAATTTTCAAAAACTTGAGTTGGCATCCCCCAATGATGCTTTCTACCAAGTTTGGTTGAAATCCGCCCAGTAGTTCTTGAGAAGAAGATGAAAATGTTTAAAAGTTAACGGACGATGGACGATGCATGACGGACGACGCACGACGACGGACAAACGATGATTGCAATAGGTCACCATGACCATTCGGTCAGGTGACCTAAAAATTAAGTTATACTGAGGCATTAATGTACTGCTTAAGCAAATTTTTTCATGAATTTAAAATAAATTGAATATAATGAAAATAAATCTCAATCATTGAAATCTTGGAAATAGTTCTAGAGATCCATTCCAAACTTTTCATTGTTTTTACAAAAGTCAAGTCAAGTTATGTAAAATTCATTATGTAAAGTTTTCACTTTACATCATAATGGACATAACCCACTACCATAATAGCCATGTTTTTAAACCAATCAAAATCATATGAAGGAATCCGTCAAACAGTCATCTGGTTATCATTCCCGTGAAATTTGGTTAAAATCCATCAACAGGTTTCTGAGAGATTTACAAAGTTTTCACTATATACTATATATGGAAATTAGTCCTGCCCAATAAAGCCATATATTTCACCCAAGGATTGATCCAGTCAAATTTGATTGAAATCTGTCCATCTATTTCTGAGAAGAAGATTTTCAAAGCTTTTATCAATATGGAAATAGCCCTGCCCGATCAAAATTCTTTGAAGGAATCTGATAGAGGTTTATTATAGGATCATTTCTGTGAAATTTTGTTGAAATCCATCCATCAATTTCTGAGAAGAAGATTTCCAAAGCTTTTACCATATATGGAAATTAGCCCCGCCCATAAAAGCCATGTTTTTCAACCAATCAAAATTATTTGAAGGAATCTGATAGAGGTTCAACAAAGGACCATTTCTGTGAAATTTGATCAAAATCTATCCACTAGGTTCTAAGACCAAGATTTTCAAAGCTTTTACCATATATGGAAATTAGCCCTGCCCATTAAACCATATTTTTCATCCAATCAAAATTCTTTGAAGGAATCTGATAAAGGTTCACCCAAGGATCATTGCTGTGAAATTTTGTTAAATCCATCCATTGGTTTCTGTGAAGATTTTCAAAGCTTTCACCATATATGGAAATTAGCTCCTCCCATTTAAGCCATGTTTTTCATCTGATCAAAATTCTTTGAAGGAATCTAATAGAGGGTCACCATAGGATCATTTCTGAGAAATTTGGTTGAAATATGTTCAGTACTTTCTGAGGAGAAGATTTTCAAAGTAAAAGTTTACGGACGGACAGACAACTGGACGGACGCATGCACGACAGACACAATGCCATGACAATATCTCTCTGGATTTCAGGGAGTGGAGTTAAAATCTGTTGGACCTAGTCATTAGTGGTGTTATTTGGTCATTTTTATTTGGCTGTGCTTTGTTCATAGTCTGGATGTGTCAGCTGGTCCTGTCCACTGAAACACTGTATGAGCACAGTCTACCACTTTAAGCCATATGTTTAACCCTTTCTCACACTATGACACCTTTTGACACCCCTTAAGAAACCATTTGAGAAAAGATTGTGTAAAATGAAGAAATTGCTTGCAATAAGCAATTTCTTCATTTTTCACAATTATTTTCACCCAGAAAGTAGAAAAAATCTAAAATTCATAAATTAAAATTGTCATGTGCAGCTTATTTCAATTTGGACCAGTTTAAAATTGTGTTGTGTGAAATGGGTTAACCCATTTCATCACAATCCTTCATTTTTATGCACTGAAGAAGTCAAAGCTTTGGAAAACATTGTGAGAGAGGGAGAAAATACTTGTAACAAGCAATGCCACCCTCTCTCACAATGTTCCCCACCCATAAGACAATTATTTGCACTTTGGAATGTTATCTGCAGCTGCTTTCAATTTTTACCAGCCTAAAATCATGTTGTCTGTCAATGGAATAAGCCATTCCCACGAATCATCCTTTTATTTCAAGCCTCACCAGAAAAGTAGGTAGGCAGGTAGGTAGGTAGGTATAGACAGATAAGACAGATAGATATAGTTAACTTGTATTAGGTGACCAATCAAGGGTTATAAAATTTCAGCATGTGCATACATGTACTGCACGTGTGAATGCTGTAAGTGACTCAACCTTATCAGTCTGAACAGTACTTTTTGTACTTTTGAAGTGTTTTGTTTACTTAATCTGACAGAGAAAAAAAGTGTTTCAAAATGCATTACAGTAAAAATGTATTTTGGCTGAGAGGACTAACAGGGGTCTTAACAATTGTCATGCTGAGCTCAAAATGTTCCTGTTTTGGCAGGAGGTATAGACCTGTACATATGTGCAGTCTGATCTTAGTCTACACCTCATGCTTGTTCAGTTCAGCCAGAATTGTATATGAAATTGATTTGCAAAAGTCATGCTGACCAACAACTAGTGCTTCCAGTTTGATTTCAATGTTATTCTGAACAAGGATTTAATTCAGATGGATAAAGGTTAAGTCTGTCATCCATGTTCAAGTTCTAATGTTTGTCCATTGCAATGAAATCATTCTTTGGAATAAAACAACTTTTTATAGTAACTGCCTATATAAATTTAAATTGCCCTCAAGTGAGTAATTCATTCAAATTCAATGGCTACCTAAGTGATTCCATTTATTTTATGACAAATTTTGAAATAAGCCAATTATACTAACATACTTTAAAAATTAGCACTATAATGTGTGATCTCATATATATAAAAGAATAAAAGAATAAAGAAGTAAATTTTAAAATTTCTTTTCTGAAATCATACGTCCTAGAGCCTCAACAATTGGAAATACATTATTGCTTGTTTAACCTCTACCAATATATATTAAAGAATGACTCTGAATGTAAGCCCTATGTTGTGGGATCTTGGATTTGTACAGAATTAAAGGAGAAAATCTCAAAATAATGTTCTCCAAAACTGCTATGAGTAGTCCTTTGATATTTTGTATATATCATAAAGCCATGGGCCACCATTCAGGTGAACAATATAGCTAGACCTCTTGTAATACTGTGTTCTGGAATGTGTTCAGGCATCTATATTTAACCTAGATAAAAATTTAGACTCAGGTCAATAATTGCAGACAACAAGTTCAATTTGATGAAATTTCAATATTATCTTATGGGGTAGAAAATATGGTGGGAAATGAAACAAGAGGCCCTTTGGCCCTGGTGCACTCAACCGAGGTAGAGGCTCTTTTCTTTCAATAGTTAAATTTCTTATTAAGGCTAGCACTATGATACAAGTGGGATCTGTACCTAGGGATCCAAAATAAAACAAGAGGGCCAGTGGCCCTAGTGCTCACCTGAGATAAGGCTCTTTTTTCTTCAAGGCCTAATACAAACTGGGTCAGGAGAAGACTTCATTTAACATTTAACTAACTGGTTTAAATTGGCCAAATAGTTTTGAAAGGGTTGCCTTCTTTATTTCTTTTTAAGCCTAATCACCCTGTGGCTCTAAATTTTTTTCAATGAGATGTCATTTTAAAAATCCTTCTTTATTTCTTAATTTGGTTAAAATCCATCAACAGGTTTCTGAGAGATTTACAAAGCTTTCAGTATATACTATATATGTAAATCAGCCCTGCCCAATAAAGCCATATATTTCACCCAAGGATTGATCCAGTCAAATTTGATTGAAATCCGTCCATTGGTTTCTGATAAGAAGATTTTCAAAGCTTTTATCAAAAATGGAAATAGCCCCGCCTGATCAAAATTCTTTGAGGGAATCTGATAGAGGTTTATTATAGGATCATTTCTGTGAAATTTTGTTGAAATCCATCCATCAATTTCTGAGCAGAAGATTTTCAAAGCTTTTACTATATATGGAAATTAGCTCCGCCCATAAAAGCCATGTTTTTCAACCAATCAAAATTATTTGAAGGAATCTGATAGAGGTTCAACATAGGACCATTTCTGTGAAATTCGATCAAAATCTATCCTCTAGGTTCTCAGACCAAGATTTTCAAAGCTTTTTACCATATATGGAAATTAGCCCTGCCCGTGAAACCATGTTTTTCATCCAATCAAAATTCTTTGAAGGAATCTGATAAAGGTTCACCCAAGGATCATTGCTGTGAAATTCTGTTGAAATCCATCCATTGGTTTCTGTGAAGATTTACAAAGCTTTCATCATATATGGAAATTAGCTCCACCCATTTAAGCCATGTTTTTCATCTGATCAAAATTCTTTGAAGGAATCTAATAGAGGATCACCATAGGATCATTTCTGTGAAATTTGGTTGAAATATGTTCAGTACTTTCTGAGGAGAAGATTTTCAAAGTAAAAGTTTAAGGACAGACAGACAACTGGACGGAGGCACGCACGATGGACACAACGCCATGACAATAGCTCTCTGGCTTTCAGGGAGTGGAGATAAAAATCTGTTGGACCTAGTCATTAGTGGTGTTATTTGGTCATTTTTCTATTTGGCTGTGCTTTGTTCACAGTCTGGATGTGTCAGCTGGTCCTGTCCACTGAAACACTGTATGAGCACAGTCTACCACTTTAAGCCATATGTTTAACCCTTTCTCACACTATGACACCTTTTGACGCCCCTTAAGAAACCATTTGAGAAAAGATTGTGTAAAATGAAGAAATTGCTTGCAATAAGCAATTTCTTCATTTTCACAATTATTTTCACCCAGAATGTAGAAAAAATCTAAAATTCATAAATTTAAATGGTCATGTGCAGCTTCTTTCAATTTGGACCAGTTTAAAATTGTGTTGTATGGAAATGGGTTAACCCATTTCATCACAATCCTACATTTTTACGCACTGAAGAAGTCAAAGCTTTGGAAAACATTGTGAGAGAGGGAGAAAATACTTGTAACAAGCAATGCCACCCTCTCTCACAATGTTCCCCACCCCTAAAACAATTATTTGCACTTTGGAATGTTATCTGCAGCTGCTTTCAATTTTTACCAGCCTAAAATCATGTTGTCTGTCAATGGAATAAGCCATTCCCACGAATCATCCTTTTATTTCAAGCCTCTCCAGAAAAGTAGGTAGGCAGGTAGGTAGGTAGGTATAGACAGATAAGACAGATAGATATAGTTAACTTGTATTAGGTGACCAATCAAGGGTTATAAAATTTCAGCATGTGCATGCATGTTCTGCACGTGTGAATGCTGTAAGTGACTCAACCTTATCAGTCTGAACAGTACTTTTTGTACTTTTGAAGTGTTTTGTTTACTTAATCTGACAGAGAAAAAAAGTGTTTCAAAATGCATTACAGTAAAAATGTATTTTGGCTGAGAGGACTAACAGGGGTCTTAACAATTGTCATGCTGAGCTCAAAATGTTCCTGTTTTGGCAGGAGGTATAGACCTGTACATATGTGCAGTCTGATCTTAGTCTACACCTCATGCTTGTTCAGTTCAGCCAGAATTGTATATGAAATTGATTTGCAAAAGTCATGCTGACCAACAACTAGTGCTTCCAGTTTGATTTCAATGTTATTCTGAACAAGGATTTAATTCAGATGGATAAAGGTTAAGTCTGTCATCCATGTTCAAGTTCTAATGTTTGTCCATTGCAATGAAATCATTCTTTGGAATAAAACAACTTTTTATAGTAACTGCCTATATAAATTTAAATTGCCCTCAAGTGAGTAATTCATTCAAATTCAATGGCTACCTAAGTGATTCCATTTATTTTATGACAAATTTTGAAATAAGCCAATTATACTAACGTACTTTAAAAATTAGCACTATAATGTGTGATCTCATATTTATAAAAGAATAAAAGAATAAAGAAGTAAATTTTAAAATTTCTTTTCTGAAATCATACGTCCTAGAGCCTCAACAATTGGAAATACATTATTGCTTGTTTAACCTCTACCAATGTATATTAAAGAATGACTCTGAATGTAAGCCCTATGTTGTGGGATCTTGGATTTGTACAGAATTAAAGGAGAAAATCTCAAAATAATGTTCTCCAAAACTGCTATGAGTAGTCCTTTGATATTTTGTATATATCATAAAGCCATGGGCCACCATTCAGGTGAACAATATAGCTAGACCTCTTGTAATACTGTGTTCTGGAATGTGTTCAGGCATCTATATTTAACCTAGATAAAAATTTAGACTCAGGTCAATAATTGCAGACAACAAGTTCAATTTGATGAAATTTCAATATTATCTTATGGGGTAGAAAATATGGTGGGAAATGAAACAAGAGGCCCTTTGGCCCTGGTGCACTCAACCGAGGTAGAGGCTCTTTTCTTTCAATAGTTAAATTTCTTATTAAGGCTAGCACTATGATACAAGTGGGATCTGTACCTAGGGATCCAAAATAAAACAAGAGGGCCAGTGGCCCTAGTGCTCACCTGAGATAAGGCTCTTTTTTCTTCAAGGCCTAATACAAACTGGGTCAGGAGAAGACTTCATTTAACATTTAACTAACTGGTTTAAATTGGCCAAATAGTTTTGAAAGGGTTGCCTTCTTTATTTCTTTTTAAGCCTAATCACCCTGTGGCTCTAAATTTTTTTCAATGAGATGTCATTTTAAAAATCCTTCTTTATTTCTTAATTTGGTTAAAATCCATCAACAGGTTTCTGAGAGATTTACAAAGCTTTCAGTATATACTATATATGTAAATCAGCCCTGCCCAATAAAGCCATATATTTCACCCAAGGATTGATCCAGTCAAATTTGATTGAAATCCGTCCATTGGTTTCTGATAAGAAGATTTTCAAAGCTTTTATCAAAAATGGAAATAGCCCCGCCTGATCAAAATTCTTTGAGGGAATCTGATAGAGGTTTATTATAGGATCATTTCTGTGAAATTTTGTTGAAATCCATCCATCAATTTCTGAGCAGAAGATTTTCAAAGCTTTTACTATATATGGAAATTAGCTCCGCCCATAAAAGCCATGTTTTTCAACCAATCAAAATTATTTGAAGGAATCTGATAGAGGTTCAACATAGGACCATTTCTGTGAAATTCGATCAAAATCTATCCTCTAGGTTCTCAGACCAAGATTTTCAAAGCTTTTTACCATATATGGAAATTAGCCCTGCCCGTGAAACCATGTTTTTCATCCAATCAAAATTCTTTGAAGGAATCTGATAAAGGTTCACCCAAGGATCATTGCTGTGAAATTCTGTTGAAATCCATCCATTGGTTTCTGTGAAGATTTACAAAGCTTTCATCATATATGGAAATTAGCTCCACCCATTTAAGCCATGTTTTTCATCTGATCAAAATTCTTTGAAGGAATCTAATAGAGGATCACCATAGGATCATTTCTGTGAAATTTGGTTGAAATATGTTCAGTACTTTCTGAGGAGAAGATTTTCAAAGTAAAAGTTTAAGGACAGACAGACAACTGGACGGAGGCACGCACGATGGACACAACGCCATGACAATAGCTCTCTGGCTTTCAGGGAGTGGAGATAAAAATCTGTTGGACCTAGTCATTAGTGGTGTTATTTGGTCATTTTTCTATTTGGCTGTGCTTTGTTCACAGTCTGGATGTGTCAGCTGGTCCTGTCCACTGAAACACTGTATGAGCACAGTCTACCACTTTAAGCCATATGTTTAACCCTTTCTCACACTATGACACCTTTTGACGCCCCTTAAGAAACCATTTGAGAAAAGATTGTGTAAAATGAAGAAATTGCTTGCAATAAGCAATTTCTTCATTTTCACAATTATTTTCACCCAGAATGTAGAAAAAATCTAAAATTCATAAATTTAAATGGTCATGTGCAGCTTCTTTCAATTTGGACCAGTTTAAAATTGTGTTGTATGGAAATGGGTTAACCCATTTCATCACAATCCTACATTTTTACGCACTGAAGAAGTCAAAGCTTTGGAAAACATTGTGAGAGAGGGAGAAAATACTTGTAACAAGCAATGCCACCCTCTCTCACAATGTTCCCCACCCCTAAAACAATTATTTGCACTTTGGAATGTTATCTGCAGCTGCTTTCAATTTTTACCAGCCTAAAATCATGTTGTCTGTCAATGGAATAAGCCATTCCCACGAATCATCCTTTTATTTCAAGCCTCTCCAGAAAAGTAGGTAGGCAGGTAGGTAGGTAGGTATAGACAGATAAGACAGATAGATATAGTTAACTTGTATTAGGTGACCAATCAAGGGTTATAAAATTTCAGCATGTGCATGCATGTTCTGCACGTGTGAATGCTGTAAGTGACTCAACCTTATCAGTCTGAACAGTACTTTTTGTACTTTTGAAGTGTTTTGTTTACTTAATCTGACAGAGAAAAAAAGTGTTTCAAAATGCATTACAGTAAAAATGTATTTTGGCTGAGAGGACTAACAGGGGTCTTAACAATTGTCATGCTGAGCTCAAAATGTTCCTGTTTTGGCAGGAGGTATAGACCTGTACATATGTGCAGTCTGATCTTAGTCTACACCTCATGCTTGTTCAGTTCAGCCAGAATTGTATATGAAATTGATTTGCAAAAGTCATGCTGACCAACAACTAGTGCTTCCAGTTTGATTTCAATGTTATTCTGAACGAGGATTTAATTCAGATGGATAAAGGTTAAGTCTGTCATCCATGTTCAAGTTCTAATGTTTGTCCATTGCAATGAAATCATTCTTTGGAATAAAACAACTTTTTATAGTAACTGCCTATATAAATTTAAATTGCCCTCAAGTGAGTAATTCATTCAAATTCAATGGCTACCTAAGTGATTCCATTTATTTTATGACAAATTTTGAAATAAGCCAATTATACTAACGTACTTTAAAAATTAGCACTATAATGTGTGATCTCATATATATAAAAGAATAAAAGAATAAAGAAGTAAATTTTAAAATTTCTTTTCTGAAATCATACGTCCTAGAGCCTCAACAATTGGAAATACATTATTGCTTGTTTAACCTCTACCAATATATATTAAAGAATGACTCTGAATGTAAGCCCTATGTTGTGGGATCTTGGATTTGTATAGAATTAAAGGAGAAAATCTCAAAATAATGTTCTCCAAAACTGCTATGAGTAGTCCTTTGATATTTTGTATATATCATAAAGCCATGGGCCACCATTCAGGTGAACAATATAGCTAGACCTCTTGTAATACTGTGTTCTGGAATGTGTTCAGGCATCTATATTTAACCTAGATAAAAATTTAGACTCAGGTCAATAATTGCAGACAACAAGTTCAATTTGATGAAATTTCAATATTATCTTATGGGGTAGAAAATATGGTGGGAAAGGAAACAAGAGGCCCTTTGGCCCTGGTGCACTCAACCGAGGTAGAGGCTCTTTTCTTTCAATAGTTAAATTTCTTATTAAGGCTAGCACTATGATACAAGTGGGATCTGTACCTAGGGATCCAAAATAAAACAAGAGGGCCAGTGGCCCTAGTGCTCACCTGAGATAAGGCTCCTTTTTCTTCAAGGCCTAATACAAACTGGGTCAGGAGAAGACTTCATTTAACATTTAACTAACTGGTTTAAATTGGCCAAATAGTTTTGAAAGGGTTGCCTTCTTTATTTCTTTTTAAGCCTAATCACCCTGTGGCTCTAAATTTTTTTCAATGAGATGTCATTTTAAAAATCCTTCTTTATTTCTATATAAGCCCCGGCCCCCCTGGGGCTCTGCCCCTGGGTACCCGAGGGTGATGATTTTTGCAATTCTGAAAGAAGTCATTGTACTGATGCTTCATGCCTAATATTAAGGCTCTACGCCTTCTAGGTCAGGAGGAGATAATTTTAAAAGTTTTCATTAAATTTCAATTTCGGTGTCCTGGCAACCAGAGTTTTAAAGGGAATTCAATTCTTTTAGCAATTTCAAAGGGCACCACCTAGGGAACATTTCTACCAAATTTGGTTGAAATCTGCCCAGTGGTTTGGGAGGAGATGTCGTTTTTAAAATCCTTCTTTATTTCTATATAAGCCCAACCCTGCTGGGGCTCCGCCCCCTGGGTACCCAAGGGTGATGATTTTAGCAATTCTGAAAGAGGTCATTGTACTGATGCTTCATACCAAATATCAAGGCTCTACTCCTTCTTGGTCAGGAGGAGATAATTTTCAAAGTTTTCATTAAAATTTCAGATTTATTGCCATGGCAACCAGAGTTTTAACGGATTTCAATTCTTTTAGCAATTTTTTAAGGGCACCACCCAAGGAACATTTATGCCAAATTTGGTTGAAATCCACCCAGTAGTTTGGGAGCAGATGTCATTTTAAGATTGTTGACACATGACGGACTCTGGACGCCGAACAGAGGACGATCAGATACCTCACCATGAGCACTTCGTGCAATGTTCATTTAGCTGTTGTGAAAGACCACCCGAGGAACATTTCTGCCATATTTGGTTCAATTGGCCCAATGGTTTTGGATGAGAGGTCATTTAAAAATCCATCTTGTTTCTATATAGGTACCAACCCCCCATATAGCTCCGCCCGTAAGGACCTAGAAGTAATGTATGTTAACAATTTAGAAAGAGGTGAATATATTATCCTCATTACAAGAAATGTCTTCATTTTTCACAATGTTTTTCCACACTGGCTATTTTCTTGCTTTCTTGAGGGGCTTTAAAAAAGAGAAACCTATAGGCCTTAAAAATAGGTATGTGTTCCAATGGTTTTAGATCTATTTAGAAGATACCCAACAACAGATTTATATAGAAGATTCCCTGAGAGCACTGCATGCAGCTGCTTGATAAAGAATAAATCAAAGTTAATAGTATGGATTGCTCTTGAGATAGTGAACACTATTCCCAATTTAAAAAAAAAAAATCTTCTATATTA
Organism: Fragum fragum; assembly: GCA_946902895.1. Taxonomy (NCBI): domain Eukaryota; kingdom Metazoa; phylum Mollusca; class Bivalvia; order Cardiida; family Cardiidae; genus Fragum; species Fragum fragum. The sequence goes on along the minus strand of OX336370.1, from coordinate 4,510,229 downwards.
ACCGAATGATGTGAGGTTAAAGTTTGTCTCCCCAATAACCATGACAAAGTCAACTGTATTGTCAACATCGCTTGACCCTGTCTCAAATAACAATCAAGCTTGTATGAAATATTGCCTGTAAGCACAATAGTAACTGTATGTCACCTCATTAGAAAAGGGTTAGTGCTTTTCAGGTCAGTTTAATCCTTCCTGTTTCTTTTACATTTGAGACTTGTCCGAATTGAGAGCAGTTGTAGACGACAACCAAGATTAGATGCAATTTGAAATGAAAACATCCTATGTGGTAGCAAATATTTACTATCCCGTAGGTTGGTTACTTTTCAAATTCCACTCAATTTCAATTGTCGTCTGCCACTTCAAATTGGAAAAGACTAAAATTCTGGTGAAATTTTGTTGAAATCAATCAAATGGTTCCTTAGAAGATTTTTAAAGCTTTCACCATAAATTGGAATAATTCCACGCCCATTAAAGCCATGTTTTCTGTCCTATCAAAATTCTTTGAAGGAATTTAATAAAAGGTCACCAAAGGATCAATCCAGTGAAATTTGGTTGAAATCCAACCATTTGTGAAGAAGATTTTCAAAGTTTCCACCATATATGAAAATAGCCCCGCCAATTAAAGCCATATTTTTCATCCAATCTTAATTCTTTAAAGGAATCTCATAAAGTGTCAACAAGCGAGCATTCCTGTAAAATTTGGTTGAAATCTATCAATTGATTTCTAAGAAGAAGATTTTTAAAGCTTTCACCATAATGGAAATTAGCCCTGCCAATTAAAGGCATATTTTTCATCCGATCAAAATTCTTTGAAGGTATCTGGTAAAGGGTCACCAAAGGATCATTCCCGTTTAATTTGGTTGAAATCTATCTACTGGTTTCCCAGAAGATTTTTAAAGCTTTCACCATATATGAAAATTAGCTCCGCCCATTAAAGCCATGTTTTTTATCTGATCAAAATTCTTTGAAGTAATCTGATGAAGGGTCACCTAAGAATCAATCCTGTAAAATTTGATTGAAATCCATCAATTTGTTTCTGAGAAAAAGATTTTTAAAACTTTTCACCATATATGGAAATTAGCCCCACCCATTTAAGTCATGTTTTCCATCTGATCAAAATTCTTTGAATGAATCTGATAAAGGATCACCTAAGGATCATTCCTGTACAATTCTGAGAAGGTTTCTGAGAAGAAGATTTTTTTTGATCAGATCAAATTTCTCAGAAGGAATCTGTTAAAGGCTCACGTAAAGTTCTGCAAAATTAGATTGAATTCAATTCTGTACTTTCTGAGGAGAAGATTTTTAGAGTAAAAGTTTACGAATAGACTGATGCAAGGACAGATGCTGACAACACAACACCTTGACAATAGCTCGCTTGCTTTCAGCCAGTGGAGCTAAAACTATGGATTTTAAAGTGTTAATGAGGATTTTGAAATTAAATCTTCATAAAAACTTTTCCCCATGATATTTAACAGATCTAACCAAATTTTTAAAGGAACAATCATAATTATGGTACAATAATTTTGTGAACGTTTGAAGAGAATCTGATGAAAACTGTAGACTTTATTGAATAATCAGGGATTTTTATAGTGATATTTTCATAAGGCCCTATTTCCTGTGTTACTTGACCCAATTTCAAAAGGACTGACCCTTATGATTTTAAAATAATTCCCTGGTAGTTTAAAGAAAATCAAATGAAAACTGTGGAATCTAGGGTGTTAACAAGAAAAAGTTAACAGATGGACAGACAGACACAGGACCCCTGGCTAAAAATCAGACTTTATTTGATTCAGATTCTTTTGCAGTGAAATTCTTCAAGTAAGATCTGTCATATCTTCAATACTTCCAACTACACTTTGTTCCTTAAGAATAACAAAGTGGATTCTGGCTTGCAAAGATGTAGGCTCACAAGGTTGCCATGACAACTAAAGTTGTTAGCAGAATGAAATACTTAAATAACTTTGAAAGAACTTTCACAGGGATCATCATTACAAAGTTTCATCTAGATTAGCCTTATGATTTGGTAAAAGAAGATACAGTAGAACCTCGTTAATTCGAACGTTACTGGTTCGTAGGTATGTGTTAGTTCGTATACTTACGCGGTCCCGATCTTTTTCCTTCTTTATCTTTGTAAGAAAACTCTGTCTAATTCGAACGTCAGTGGTTCGTAGTTCGTAGGCCATTTCAAGTCCCGAGAGTATGATTATAACACAAACTCCTATGTTTAATTCGAAGGTGTGATAAACTAATTGTCTCCAATCACCACCTACCTTGACTTTCACACCTGCTGGTCTATATGACAATTATTTGTTATCATGTACCTTTAATTAAAAGGGGCTGTTTTGTTTGTAAGGTGGGTAATTAATCGAATAAAGATTCCCGTAATTAACGCCGAAAATTTACTTTAAATTGACGCATCCCCATTAGTATCAGTGTTATTGGTCAATTAGAAATTCTAGCCATTTTTTTTCTGCGGTTGCTTTCTTCACAATCGTCGGTCCTTCTTTTTATGATTTAATGATAGAATACTTTGCGTGATTTGATCCATTGTATTGTAAAGGGAAATCACCCAGACCATTTGATACAAACACTGTGTTTAAAAAATGCCAAAAAATTAACAGAGATAAAAGCATAAAAAATACAAGACGAGTAATTTTTACTTTTCTGCAGGTCTTGTTAAGAAAAATAGCCAATTTAGAATCAATTCCTAAATGGAGGACAGAACAAGACCATGTCAGATTCCGTGTATCTCAAACAGCCGACCTCTTGCCCTCCGTTTTGTTCGTACTACGCTTAATTCGTATAAATTTCCCCGGTCCCTTGCGCTACGAATTACCGAGGTTTTACTGTATATAGAAATTAGAGTGACCAATAAAGGACAGCCAAAGACAGACGCCAGACACAGGATAATCATAATAGCTCACCTCAACAAGAAAATTTGTTTTTAAACAAGGACCTAGATTTATTCAGTTGAGTTTCATTTTCAAAAAAAGATTTGTTTTGATAAAAAAAAAAAGAAACAATTTTGAATATGCTCATTAGACCGGTGAACTGTGAGGCTATAATTGGACCTCTCAGGTAAGACAGAAAGTCAGGTGAAAAAGTGAATAGCTTGAACTGTGAATGTAAATCAAAAATGTTTTACTTATTTAACCAATTTCTACACAAGCCCTCCTTTTTATGCCCCTGAAGTAAAAAGAACTTCAAAATATTGTGGAAATGAAGAAATTGCTTTTGACAAGCATTTTCTGTATTATCCACAATGTTTTCTATTCAAAAAGATGAAAAAAATGTACAATTCCATCAACTTGAAATTGTCCTCTGTAGCTTCTTTGAATTTGGACCGGTCTAAAATTTAGTTGAGTTTAAATCGGTTAACCCATTATTATACAACAAATCTTAAGACTCAGGTCCAGTTTGAAAGAAGTGGCATATGACAATGCAAAGTGTGTAGGAATTGAAAGTTTAGTGCCTGGGCTAGGGTAGAAACATTGTGAGAACAAAAGAACTTGTTTGATACAAACAATTTCACAATTTCATCCTTCTCACAATGTTTTCTATATGAGTATTTCTTCATGTTTCTAGACAAGGTCTTTCTAAACACAGTCACAAAATTCTATTCTGACCTTAGTTTGAATACCTGTTTGTCTGTTCAAGCCTTGAGTTGTTCATGAAAATTTATTATATTGATAAAAAAGCCTCCAGTGCTTTGAGTCCTTTGATGTATATGTTTTGAAAAGAATATTATTCTGCAAGATAACAGATTTATATAGTCTGTTTAAACACTTTTGCATATATTCAAACAACTTCACACTTTAACCCAAAATCATTGAAATGGAATTCTTTTGTTGGCCCTTGTCATGCTGCATAGAATCCTTTTCAAAACCGCATGAAAATCAAAGGAATGAAATCACCGAAAGCCCTACTTGTAGCTCTACATTATTTTGAAAATAACATTCCATAAATAACCCTGACTTAAAAGGGACAAGTAGGTGGTGTAATTCTGATGTTTAGGTCACACAATAACTGTTTTACTTTTTAATTGGACAAAGACCAATTTAATAACCACTTATTGGAAATTGCGTCTGCCACAATTTACAAAAACTGCTTTCAGCCCAACCGGACGCATAAAATGGACAAATTTGTAAACAAACTGTTTTGATTATTGCTACTATCTGATTTTTTTTGAAGATTTAATCAAAGTGTCATCTTCAGTGTGTTCTATAAAGTGTTGAACACTTGATGCTAATGGTAAATAGCAAAACATCATAGCATTTTACAATTTAAGAATTTTTATCAAAAGAGAGTAAAGGAAAAAGGGGACAGCTACATGATTATATCTGTCTTCAGGGATGTTTCACTAGTGATTAACACGTCGATTAGTCATGTGACTAACCCATTCCCGGATCATATTAAGGTGCATACAAACATATGATAAGTTAAAAATAGCATATTTTGGTAAAACTATATCCAAGAATAGGCCAGTCTGTCCTAATCTACGGACATATCAAAGGTTAGCGTAGATGTATGGGATCTCGAGTAATGTAAAACAAAGGAGTCACAAGACAAAAGATGTATGGGATCTCGAATAATGTAAAACAAAGGAGTCACAAGACAAAAGAGTTCTCTCAATTTATTACATAGATAATCTTTATTGAGCCACGGCTAAAGCGCAGTGGTAGCACGTAGGACTCCTGATCAAGGGATCCTGTTGTCGTGGCAAGAATCCTTTCCGACATTTGTCTCTCACCAATGGATGGATAATCATGAACCTAAATGGGATCAACAGATGGGGGCTCCGGAAGAATGTAGAGATAGTACTTGTGAGAAAATACCCGGAATTCATAATTAGGTGCTCCAGCCACCGGGATATGACTGTAATACTGTTAAAGATGGCGTTAAACCGCATTCAATTCATCAATTATCTTTATCAACGTGCAGATATATAGTAAAGACCAATTACAGTGCTTACAGCACTTTGATTCATTTCATATTCCTGGCTATAAATTTTGCAAAATGAAGTCTTTTAAAACCAATGCAGAACTTCAAGTCAGAGTCAATGGACTCGGTCAATGGACCAGTAAATGGTCAAGTAAAACTTGTGTTGCGGCATACAGTGAAATTTTTGCAGAAAAAATTCGACTCAGTTTTTGCAATCTACAACATACTGTTTTATGGAGAAAAATAACCATTTCATATTAGAATTTAATCCAGTCTTATCTAGACCTCAGACAGATCTAAATTCATCAGATCTGAAGACAACACTGACAACACTTTGAGTAAAATTTGGTTTTAATTGAAAATATATAACTATATATACACAGAGACAGAGATTGAGGGGGGGAGGGGAGAGAGTAAAAATAGAACTGTATTTTATATTCAGCAATTCCTCTTCAATGATCACTAATGTTCATGTATATGACTGTTCAGTTAAAGTATTTATTAGCTAATTTATAAACATGTGTGTACTTATACAGAAATTTTGGTTGTTTCATACTTAGAACATCAATTGTTCAAAACAGTTGACCTGGGCCTAAAACAGCTTCGGGTTTGACAATAACTTCTCAGAGTAAGGAGACCAGTGGACCCCTATTCTATAAAATCAAGGAGTCCAAACTAAAGCTTAGAGGTCCAGACTGTTGATCCAGAGGTGAAATTACAAAATAAGGGTTACTAAGTTGGCTTGCAGTATTACAACTTTGACACTTAATGCTATTCTCTCTGATTGGAGATAAATGAGATCAAAGAGGATTTGTCTTGCTTGTCACTCAACAGAACATCAAATAATACATGAGCAATTTAACCCTAGTCCTGCTGAATATTATTATCCTCTTTTCACTATATATTAAACTTTGACTTAATTAGATCCATGTGGTGTTCAAATATTTTTCTTACCACAACAAGTACAACCGGGTAGTGTAGGCTAAGATTAGACTACATATCCATGCAGGCTGATCTTAGTCTATACAACCGCTAAAGCCATTGTCAAAGCAGGAATATGGGATCAACATGCAAGGGTTAAGGATACTTTATTTTGCTTGGCATATTTTCACATCATTTTTGTAGATTCATATTCAGATTCATTATTATCATCATTTAGAATCATCAGATATTGTCTTCATGGTAATCTGATAGACTTATATTGCCTTTTTGCTGTTAGGAAATGTTCCGCGGAATTCCAGATTATTTTTATATCAGATTCCGGTTATTGACACCACATGACCTCATTTACATACAAAACAAAGTCAAAAGATGGTCACAAAGTGACAAGGGAAACAACCAACGTCCTAAATCATGTCACATGTCACACCAAATGGTGAGCGCAAAACTACAATAAGTGTCTATATTCATATTCATATCTTACAACAGTTTTGGACTGATCTTCATAGAATTGAAGACCGGCTAGCAAACATAACTCCTGATGACATAACAATGAAGTTGATTTGAGCAAATTCAAATTGAATGCCGAATTCCAACAGTTATACACACCAGGGGAAAGACCCAATATTCATTGCAACTGTCTCTGCGTAATCTAGAAAAATATTAACAGCCTACGTAGACTAATAGAGAAATGCAATTAAGAGTTTATTTTGATAAGGGACCTCTGATTTTGCAAAACTGCTTTTCATAATATTATATTCATATAGCATATAAGAGGGAATAAAACTATTTAAAACCTGTGGAAAAAGCAACAACATTGCTACCTTCCTTTAATATAAAGAAGAGCATACCAACACTTGGCTGTTCAAGTGCTTGAAAGGGGTATAATTTGTTCAAAAATGCATTGAGTTATCCCCCTTGTTGGTATAGATTGCTCTTTTGATTATGAATTATATATTTTCTAAGTGAATGTGTTCAGTAACACTAGAGATATTACAAAATGTCAGCTTTCAAATTACGTTAGCTATGTTGATACAAACGCAGATGCAATGCATGGAAATACAGTTGTTGACTACAATTTTGTCAAATGCTAAATATACAGTCAACTCCATGTTTTACAAGATCCGTTAGAACAAGGTTATGCTTATAACGAGTAAATAGCCTAGTCCCTACCAACTCCCTTCTACTTTATGCTTTTGATCAGATACAGCGAGATTGATTTTAGCCAGATATCATTTATAACATACAAAAATTGAATGCCCTTGACATATTTTTCACATCATATAACAAGGTCTTGAAATAAAGTTTGTCCTCTGCAACAGTATGTACATGTATAAGATGTTTAGCTGATTTAGCAACCAATAAACGGTAAAAAAAAAAAGTCTAAGATTAAAAGTTTTGCAAGTACGAGCTTTAAATGTGCGTACAGGTAATAAAATATCCTTTGAGCATTTTAACCTATCACCAGATGGCAAAATTTTAGACTGGTCCAATTTAAAAGGAGTTGCTGATGACAATACAAAGTTGATATCATTTAGCTTTGATCTACAGCAGTGCTTTAAAATCACAAGTGGAGGTTAGCATATCTATGGTTCAGCGCGAAAGTTGTAACTGCTTATATAGGCAGTTACAACTCTTTCACACTTACCCATTGATAAACAAGAAGCTACTGATTCGGATGACACTGACAATCTGTTTTTCAGGTGCAAAATAAACATATTTTTTGTTGTTTCAGTGCTAATAAAACTTTAGGTTTTCTCCGCAGAAACATCCAGACCAAAAATAAGAAGATCAGAGAAATAGCGTATAAAACTTTAGTGAGACCCCAGGTAGAATACGCATCTACAGTTTGGAGCCCCTACACAAAAACCTATATCAACAAAGTGGAAAAAGTACAACGTAGAGCGGCAAGATGGGTTCAAAATAATTTCTCTTATTACGACAGTGTTACCTGCATGCAGAAGGAGCTTGGTTGGGAAACTCTCCAATACAGACGAGACATCTCCAGAGTCACCATGTTTTATAAAATCGTTAACAATTTTGTTGCAGTGCCTGTACCAGCTTATCTTGAAAGACCAGTGAGGACCACCCGACATATGCACACAGCATCTTTCAGACAGATCCACACAAATGCAGCCTACTTTAAATATTCTTTTTTTCCCTACACAGTGATACTATGGAACAGCCTTCCAGAAACAATTGTACAGCAACCTGAGATTGCAGCATTCAAAAAGAGTCTTGATTCTTTTCAGATAGTGAGCCGTCCCTGAATGACCAAAATATGTTTTATCAGCTCTTTTAATCTAACACTCACAATACTTTTAAATTTTGCACCCTAACAAATGTCTAACAGTTGTTATTCCAGCACAGACGCGCACCTGCCAGTAATACCCGAAAGGGGAGTTGGGCAGTATATATAGATAGATAGAGTTGGATGAATTCAGAGGTTTTATCTACGACATTTTTACCATTATGTGTAAGGCGTTTTTACCTCTGACATTTTTTTTCTATATTCCAGTCTATTGGTCTTGACAGCTACTGTTATGTGGCTTACTAAAGTGAAATTATAAAATAGGTCCTATTTATAAGCTCTATATGAGCTGAGTGAGGTAGGAACACGAAGAGGAATCTAACAATGTTGTGAACAGGTTAAAAGATTCCAGGCGAATCTATGTACAAAGCCAGTTTGACAAAGGAAGAATTTTGGTCATTTATTTCTAAAAAGACAATAAACAAACCTCAATCACGTAAAAGCCTGTTGCAATAAGGTACTTTCATTTTTCTGTTGGGAAACTAGGTCCTAGTTTCTAATTCTGTGACTTGGCGTCGCGTCGGTTTCCTGGCTTGCGACAACAACAACTAAGAGAAAAATGAGTTTGATTTGTGAAGAAAATACGTACAGACGATTATTTGACTATTTGAGTCGAAGCATTAAATTTTTAAACGAGTATAAATCAATAGCAGATGCATATGTCTCAGTTAGTATAATACGGAAAATGTAATCAAAGTTGTTGAACTGATTTGCAATGTGTTTTCGCGTTTAGAATGCTGAGCCCAAGAATTATATCTTTGGCTAACGACTCTCAAGCTGTAAAGTAGCTTTCTTTCAGAACTCTAATGAAAGCATTCTGTTGAGTGTTAAATAGCTAACCGGTAAACTCGTACCTAAGTCAGCTCGTACCCAAGTCAACTCGTACCTAAGTCGACTCGTACAGAATTCAATTAACTGTTATTGCTATAACCTATTATTAGATAACAAAATTTTACAAGCAATTTCTTCATTTTCAAAGATGTTTTCCCAAGCATTATAGGCCGTGAAAGGAGTGATTGTACTTCAAGACTGTCTTTTTGTTTGTTTGTTTTTGAGGTGATTAATGAGCCTTATTCTTTTGTGGAAAAAAAAAGACTTTCAACCCCTCTTTTAATCTCTGATGTAGCAAATTGCAGAAGAAATATCTTAAAATGTAGTTAATCTCTCTTGGACGTTTCTAAAAAGAGAGAGGATATTATGATGATGAGAATAACTATTACTACAGTACTTGTACCTGGTATAAGTATGATTCAAATTTTTCTCATACAGTCAATCTTGCTCAAGCAACCATCACTATTATCTATCTATTTATACTGCCTAACTCCCCTTTCGGGTATTACTGGCAGGTGATACACTCACAATCCAGATGTTTTCACGTCCCTGAAAGAGACCCAATTTTACAGCTGGGTAGACTGTAGCTGGCTATTAAGTGTCTTGCCCGTGAACACACCCCAGTGACGTTGGGACTCAAACCCGTGGCCTTCAGATCACAAGTCAAGCACTTATACCACTCGGCCATCGAGGCAGTCAAGGGACCAGCATCAAAATTCCCTTTCCAAAAACAAAGGATCTTCATGATTGGAGGCTTTGCAAGATTCTCTCTAAATCGTGTGTTGATGGATCTCATTAGAATGCTCTCATTCTAATGAGATCCACCAACATAGGATTTAATAAGAATCCTACAATAATTTATGTATACAGTCAAAACCTATACCTCATATGTATCACAAAATAGTGTATTAACCCATTCCCAGATGGCAAAATTTCAGACTGGTCCAAATTGAAAGGAGTTGCAGACAACAATTTAAAGTTTATGAAACTTTGGCTTTTTTCAACATTCAGAGTAGATAACATTGTGGAAAATGAAAAAATTGCTTGAAACATTCTTCATTTTCCACAATGTTTTCTGAAGCTGTTTTCCTTGGGGGCGTCTAAAAGCGTCACTGAGTGGGAATGGGTTAAGCAACCATTCTCTTAAACAACCACATTTTGGTTGTCCCTAAAGTAGTCAGCTAATACAAGTTTACCTGTAAATAATACATGACTTGATAGATGGTCAAGAAACTGTACATGCTTGTACATTTTTATTCCATTACCACACAACGAAATGTAGGACTGGTCCAAATTCAAAGTAGGTGTAGTTGTAGAAGACAATCTGTTGGTAAAATTAAAAGAATCTTAAGCAGTAAAACAAACATTATGGAAATGAAGAAATTGCTTTTTAAAGGGAGGTATCTATGTTTCTGAAACCTAGGTAGAAAAATTTATCAATCGCCAAAAAATACGCTAAAAAGGACGCTTGATACTTAAATTTGAGTAACATATAGTCTTCGCGGTAATCAGATAGGCTTGAAGTGACCCTTTACGGTAATATAGGAAAGGTACAGTGGAATTCCAGGTTATTTTTAGATATCACTAAACTCAATTGATGACACCGCATGACTTCATTTGCATATGACTCAGTCAACGGAAGGTAACAAATTAACAAGCGAAATTATCAGTGTCCTAAATTATGTCACATCGAATGGTTGGTGCAAAACTGTGGTAAGTGTCTATATTTGTATAAACGCTCATGACAGTTTTTGACTGATCTTTACAGAATATAAGACTGGCTAGTGAACATAATTCCCGCTGACGTGTTGATGATGTATTGATGACGTTATTTGAGCAATTTCAAACTGAATTTGGGATTCCAACAGTTATACGCACCGCGTGAATGACCCAATATTCTTTGCAACTGTCTCGGCCAAATTTAAAAATAGATTAACAGCCTACGCAGGCTATTAGGGAAATACCCTTGTTTATTCAGATAAACGACCTCTGATTTAAGCAAAATTACTTTTCAGAATATTGTTTTAAAATATTATACGAGAGGGAATAAGATTTATCAAAATCTGTGACATGAAGAAAACATCGATACCTACCTTTGAAAGTAATTTCTTAGTTTTCAACAATGTTTTTAAGTTTTTTTCTTGAGTCGGCTGAAAAACAGGACTAAGTGGGAATGGGTTAAGGCATTGATTGTCCACCTTGTGAAAGTATTTTTTCATTGCCATTCTGTAGATATCAAAATTCAACAATAATTAATTACAAATTTGAAAATTAGTGTTCCAGCTAGGTCCTTTTGAAGGGCACTGCATTCTGCCCTCCAAAACTGGGATGCAATTGACCCATTCCTACACAACGAAATTTTAGACTGTTCAAAATTCAAAGAAAGTACAGATGTCAATTTTGAATTGATTGGTTTTTAATAACCTTTGTCTTTTATGGATAAAACACTGTGGATAATAAAGAAATTGATTGTTACAAGAAATTAATTGATTTTCCACAATGTTATCCCAAGCTTTTTTCTAGAGGGATGTAAAAAAAAACAGGATTGTAGGAATGAGTTAAATCTGACTCTATTTTGTGACTTTATTCAACATTCAATTTCATTTACAACATCAATGAGAATATCTGTACATGACAAACTAAGATAATTAGACTGAGTTTGATGACATAAAAGTCATTACTTTTATGATGAATTTTCAGGATTTTTTCTTCAAATATCACTGGGACAAAATACCACTGAAATGGCAGAAATGCTTGGAGCTTTGGACCACAGAGGACCTTACTATATTATTGGATAAGAATAAAACAACTACAAGGTAAATACAGTAAAATTCACCCAAAATAATGAAGCATAAAAATTCTAATAATCTCCTGAACATTAATTAGAATATTGAACTAATAGAATCACTAGAGGTATTTGGTATCAAGATGACTGGTGAAAATATTGTTCAGGCTGACAGATTTCCATAGACAATCAAATAATCTTTGTCCAATAAAATCATTTATACATATCAGAAGTAAAGTGTTGGTCTCATGCATTTATGTGATACATCTTTAGTGTTGGACAAGTTAACCCATTTCCACACAATGATGCTTTTTGATGCTCCTCATTTGGAAAATATTGTGTAAAATGAAGAAATTGCTTGATACAGGGCTTGAACACAAGATCTTATGCTATCATGGTAAGCACTCCATCAACCAAGCCAACTGCATTGTTTACATGATATCTCTCATGAATGAGTGTGAACCAATGTCTGGACACTGTACCTGTATATTCCTGAGCAATTTCATCATTTTTCACAATGTTATACCAATTGCTTTCCTTGAGAAGTTCTATAAGTGTCAATGTGGTAAATGGTTAATAGGTTTTAAACCTGATATTTGTTACATATTTTCAGAAGTGTAACTGTACCACCTTTATCTCTGTTAGCCTTCAAAGCTTGCACGGAGACATATTCCTTGGACAGACAACATGTGACCGGGGTTGAATCCCTCCTTACCCAGCTACTTACAGGTAGCAGTACACCTTGTTCTACTAACACTTACGAAGTAAAGTCAAATAAAGGTAACAAGAATTCTTTATGTTTTCATCTAATAAGCACACAGCCATATATGATCAAAATAGAAAGCTTTTAGAAATCAGAGGTTTCTTACAAAACTTACCCCTGATTTGCAAATGCTGAATAATGTCAGTTTAGGAAAACAGTGTAGGAGAGATAAAGAGAAGTTGCTTGTAACAAGCACATTCCCCTTATCTCACAATAGTTTTACTTCTAATTTTGTTATACAATTTTCAAGTCTGGATGCAGTTTGAAATGCTATCTGCACCTCTTTCAATTTCAGCCTGTCAAAATTTTGTGGAAATTGATTATTTGATTTGAGTTTAAATATCTGAATAGTGTAGAATAGGATTGAGCATATTTTGCTTTTTTTAAAAAATAGAAATTGCATATCAAAATCCTTTTGATGTGAGCCTTGGTGTGACATTTCCAGCCATTACACATAAGTGCCAAGCTTTGGAATATTTTGTGGAAAATGAAAACATTGCTTGTTACAAGCAATTTCTTCATTATCCACAATGTATACTACCAAAAAGGCAAGTATTTTTAGAATTACAATAACCTAAGATGACATCTGCAGCTTCTTTGAATTTGGACTGATCTAAAATTATATCGTCTAGTAAGAACAAGTTGAAATTACTGAAGCTGCATTGGTGAATCAGGAGCATTAGTTGAAATAAGCTCTATTGTACTTGAGAAGGTGAATGTGTACATGTATTTTGAAATTTAAATCATAAATAATTCTATCTTAACAGAGACAAGCAGGTGGTGTAGACTTAGATCAGACTATAACATATGTTCAGGCTGATCTTTCTCTATACCTTCTGCCAACATAAGAATATTTTTGGGATCAGAATGACACGGGTAAATAGACCCTTAGTTTGGACTGTTCATCTAAAAGTATCATGTAGCTCTTAATATCAAAAGCCAACCAACCATTTTACTGTTTTGTTGGTCATTTCAAGACCATAAATTTTGCAAAATAACACTGGTTAGTATAGAAGTCAAACTTCTGTTGGTCTGCTGGAGTCAGTGGATGTGACTAGCTGATTAACCCATTCCTGAATGACAAAATCTTAGACAGTCTGGTCCAAATTCAAAGGGGTTGCAGCCGACAAAACAAAGTTGGTTTACATAGAGATATAAGGGACAAATGAGGTAGAAAACATAATGAAAAAGAAGAAATTACATGCAATTTCTTCTCTTCTTACAATGTTTTCCATAACTGTTTTCCTTTGACACAAAATAATGCAGGATCATGTGAGAATGGGTTAAAGTGCAGCCATATGGCATTGTATATTTGGAGACATGGTTGTTGAACGAGAAACTTCTTTTGTGTTCTTAACCCTTGTCATGCTGTATAAATTACCTTACTGAAATGCTGTAAATCAAAGGGCTGAAAGCACTGATAGAACTTGTTGTTAAAAAAACAATATCTATTCTAGAAATCTATTTCATAAACAACTCTGGCAGGAAAAGCACAAGCAGGAGGTGTAAACTAAGATCAGACTGCACTTATGTGCAGGCTGATCTTGGTCTATACCTCCTGCCAAAACCGGAATATTCCGGGATCAGCATGACAAGGGTTAACATAAATCTTGACAGAACTTTATATCATATATTATGTTATATTCCTCAATATGACATTCCATTTCTATTTCAGGGAATGAGGATGAGCTCCATGCATTTTTTAAGAAGCATGTAAAACCAAAGAAACGACATGAGATTCAAAACCTGAGTAAGGTAAAATATACTGAATGAAATTAGAAAATTGATTGATTTCTGGTCGTGACCACTAACCTCGGACAAGGCAGTTTGGCTATGATTTCAAACAACATATAAAGTTAGGAAGATAAACTTTTTGTGATTGACTTAAACATCATAACTACAGTTGAATAAGCTGCCATGTGAATATAAAGATAAAGATTAACCTATTACCAGACAACCAAAGTTTAGAGTAGTCCAAATTCAAAGACATTGCAGAGTATTCTTTGTTGATGAGCTTTTAAAACCTTTCTCTTGGTGATAGAAAAGCCTATGGATAATGAAGAAATTGCTTAAAACACACAATTTCTTCATTTTCCACAATTATTTCTAAATCTTTTTGTTGGGGGGTGGGGATAAAAATATGGGATCGTTTGGGATTGGGCATTTTCAAAAGTCAAAATGTTAGGCTTGTCTAAAATGAAAGGATTTGCAGATTGTATTTAAACCCATTACAAGATAACATGTTTTAACCCTTTCCTGTACAAACATGGGATTTTACGTTGCTGTAAATTTATACTTGAGAAAATATTGTGGAAAAAGAAGAAATTGCTTGTAACAAGCAATTTCTCCTTTTTCCACAATATTTTCTACCACTTAGGATGGTTTCATTTCAAATTGTATCCAATATTCATTGTCGCCTGCAACCTCATTGAATTTGGACCAGCCTAAAATTTCTAAAAACAGGAAAGTGTTAACCTGCTCCAAATAGAGAAAGGTCACAGACAGCAGTTTTAGGTTCTTAATGTACAGTCTGGTACCTCTTTCTATTTTTACAAGCTATTTCTTCATTTTCTTCAATGATTTTAAAGCTTTTTAGGTCCCGTGAGCACAACATGCTCATGATGAAACTTTTGGATACTTGAATCTATGGTATGGTGTAAACACACTGGAAAGGTGGCCTAATCATCATGAAACCTGATCAGAATAACTGTTTGACCATAAGAATGAAACCTACTGTTAATTTGAAGGTTCTGTTTGGAAAACACAGGAGAAGGGGTCTTAATTACATTTTCTTTGGGTACAATTTTAAGCCCGATCTTCATAAAACCTGGCTAGAAGGCTGTAAGATCATTCGGATGTATCCTATTGAAAGCAGGCCCCCTTGTCTGTTTACTACGTAGGGGCTACAATTTTGGCTCAATCTTGTTGAAACTTGATCAGAGTTTTACCTCAACTATTCGAAAATTATAGAGGCTATTGCACTCACCCAGGCTTTGGTGTAATGGTTTGGTTAAACCTTACATGCAAGTGTCAAATCTCAGTTTCTACTTAAGCTACTGCTCTGAAACATTGCTCATGCTTTTGTTACAATAATACCAGCCTCTAGATACATATTCAATACTCTGACATTCATCTTAGTGGAATTTTACTCTTTTAGATAAAAAGATCTTGGTTAAACCTTGCGTGCAACTGTCATATATCTTAAATGCTCTCTTTATTCTCATCATATTGCTTTGAAACTTTGCACAATTATTTGTGACTAGCATATACATTTATTACATATATTTTAGTGGAGATTAAGAATTGTGTGCAACCGTCATTTATCTTTAATAGCTCCCTTTCTACCAATGCTATTGCTTTGGAACTTTGCACATTTTTTTATGACAATAATATCAGCCTCTAGGCACAGACTCATTGCTCTGACATTCATTTCAATTGAATTATAACCCTTTTTGGACTTGGAAATTCTTGGTTGAACTTTACATTAAACTGTTTTATATCTTTGATAACTATCTTTCTACCAATGCTATTGCTTTGGAACTTTGCACAATTTGTATATCATCTTCTATGCAGAGATCCAATTACTTAGACATTCATTTTAGTGGAATTTTAACTTTTCTGGAATTAACAATTCTTATTTGACTTAAAATCTTAATTGAAAGATTTTTTATCTCTTAACTACAATACCTAATGTTGACATTGAATTGCTTTTACTATCCAGCACTCAGAATAGTCACCTAAATGACAATTCGTTTATTGATACTTCTTAGACCGCTATTTTGACTTAATCTTGATAAGACCTGGTCTGAATGATTTTTCGGTTATTGAAGGATGTTAATTTTTACTAATGGGGCTTCACCATGGGAATTCAAAAAATAGGTCACTAGGTCAATTTTCAATCAATATCAATTGGTTTAGAGGCCTTGTGAATTGTTGGGGTTTATTTTGTTTGTTTGTTTTTACACATAAGATCTGGTTTGAAGATTCAGATTCATATTCTATATTCAATAAAGAACTCAGGTGACCTTTTACCTCTTTGCCTGAGACTATCAGTATATTTATCAAACATGGGATGTCATGGGTTCGATCCTCAGCGGCACATATCCTTTCCGACATTTGTCTCTCACCGATGGGTTGATAATTGCAAACCTAAGTGGGATGGCAGCTAATTGCTAGGAAAGGATGTAGTGGTAGTACTGGTGTGAGAAATACCAGGAATACATTGTTAGGTGCTCCAGCCGCCATGATATGAATGAAATACTTTTTGAAGTGGCATAAAAACCCCATTCAATCAATCTATCAATTGGTTGTATTGCAGATATGGGATCTTGTCTATGTC
Source organism: Fragum fragum (assembly GCA_946902895.1). NCBI lineage: Eukaryota > Metazoa > Mollusca > Bivalvia > Cardiida > Cardiidae > Fragum > Fragum fragum. The sequence continues at coordinate 4,493,323 of OX336370.1, read as the reverse complement.
ATCTGTCATGGTCACTCTCCTCTCAGTATGGGCTGAAAGTGTCTCTATTTTATAATTACAGGTAATTAATCTGCTAGGAGAGAAGCTAAACTGCCAGTGTGTTATAGATGTAGGGTCTGGTCTAGGTCATCTCTCAAGGTTACTCTCCTTTAAATATGGGATGAAAGTTGTCTCTGTAGAAGCTGCTAGTACACATGCACCAAAAGCATCAAAGTTTGACAGGTACTCTCAGCAATGTTGCTTGCTATAATAGTGATCCTTGCATGGGAAGGAGGTTTAGAATATTGCATATAATTGCAGGTTTGAGATGAATTGCAGATTTTAGATAATCATCGTAAGTCAGAAAAGTTATGCATGGAACATTTTTGATATTTTAACCCATTCCCACACAGTGACGCTTTTGCAATTGAGAAAACATTGTGTAAAATGGAAGAATTATTTCGTAAACAACAAAAAGAGATACCTTTATATTTATTTCTTCTTCAAAGAACTGCACATAAAGTCAGATACAACAGTAGGACTTTGAAGGAGCTCCTTTACCACCAAAAAAAGAAATCTCTTTTAAGAAATATAAACAAAGCCGGTAGGGGACTTGTTATTGCTATGCAATACTAATGAATGCTTGTTAAACCTTGTCATGCCAGATAAATTTCTTTCTCTAAACTGTGTTTAATCAGAGGACTGAGGGAATCTGATGTCTTTTTTGCAGGTCAATTTTTTTTCTAATTGTTTTTCTAAGCAACTTGTTCAAGGAAGACAAATATGCTGTGTAAACAAAGATTAGACTGCACAAACATGAAGTCTGATTGAATCGCTATTCTTGAATAGCAGATCTTTTACAATTGTCTCTACAGTTCTAAAAATAGATCAAGGAGATGCAAGGATGTTAGAAAGTGGTAGAAAGTAAGGTTTTGGCTCATTGGATACTGCAGATAAAAGCTTTTTATTATCAAGTGGAAATATGGATTATATATTTTAACCCATTACTAGACAACAAAGTTTTAGACTGATTCAAATTGAAAACAGTTGCAGGTAACAATCTCAAGTTGGTGGAAATTAGAGAATCTTTGTCTTTTTTCTCACATCATGACATTGTGGACAATGAAGAAATTACTTGTAACAAGTTAAAATTGACCCTTATCCCAATACAACATAACTATACAAAAGACTGGTTCAAACAGAAAGAAGTTGCATGTGACATATCTGCAATTCCAAACTGCTTGAATTTGGAAAATCTTTGCCTTTTAGGGTATAAAGCATTATGGACAATGAACAAGTAATTTCTTCATTGTCCACAATGTTTTCCAAAGCTTTTTTCTCAAAATGCTTAAAAAGCGGGATTGAGTGGGATTGGGTTAAATGAAAATACTGATGCTTGTACTTAATTTGACATACTTACTTTTAAGTTCCTAATCCTGTCAATCAAACCTGACATTGTAACAAATGTGATTTTTAAGCTTATAGCTTAGGCACTCCCACACAATGACCCGTTTTTATGCCCCTGCGGAAAAACAATACTGAATTTTGGAAACAACTGTGTAAAATCAAGCAATTTCTTCATTTTCCACAGTGTGTTTTACCCATAAAGTTCAAAAAATAAAATTTAAACTTTCATCTGCAACTACTTTTAATTTTACCAGTCTAAATAGGATGGTAAGCCTAAATTCGTATTCATTGGAATTTTGTGACTTCCAATTGAGGTGTACTTCTAACATCTGCATACAAAACTCATGCTGCAAAATAAGTAATTAGAAAACCCAAAGCTAGCTATTGCTATTGTACTACTTAAATTTCAAACAGCTGAAATGACTCAACACTTAACCCATTACTGGACGGCAAAATTTTAGTTGCAGATTACAATTTAAAATTTATGAAATGTTGGATAACTACAACTCTCTGGGGTAGAAAACATTGTGAAAAATGAAGAACAAGCAATTTCTTCATTTTCCACAATGTTTTCCAAAGCTCTATTTCCTTTTGGCGTCTCAAAGCATCACTGACTGGGAAAGAGTTAACCTATTCCAACAAAATCCCCCTTTTGTACGCCTTGAAGGAAAAATACTGAAGGAAAACATTGTGAGAAAAGGAGAAATTACTTGCTACATGCAATCTATTCTTTTCTCACAGTGCTTTCTACCCACATGACACATATATTCCCATTAAAATGATGAAAATATTGTCTTTACTTCCAATTTTGACCAGTCTTGAAATACTCTGTGTGTTAACAGGGGTTAAGACTGATGTTATCCGAGGATTTTTATTTCTTCAACACCTTTTATGTTGTTTAAACATTCAAAATATGGCGATTTTCAGGATCTTCAGTTCTTTGATATTTGTTTATACTTCCTGCCTAAACAGGAAAATTCCCTGCCCAGCATGATAAGGGCTAAAGACCACAGCTGATGGGCATATTCAACCTCTTCCTCAAATATTTCTAACAAAAGGTTACAGATGGTTTGTTTTGTGTGACAGGTCACAAAGCTACTTTCTTGATTCCTTGGTTCTAGCATCTTTATCAAACCATTCCCAAACAAAAAAGACTTAGACTGGTCCAAGTTCAAAGAAGTTGCAGAGAACAATTTGTAGTTGATAAATTTTAAATTTTTTTGTCTTTTTTGGGTAGAAATCATTGTTGATAATGAAATAATTGCTTTTTACAAGCAATTTCTTCATTTTCCACAAGGTTTTCTACAGCTTTTTTGTCCTTTGGCAGGTAATAAAGTAGGTTTGTGTGGGAATGGGTTAAAGTAATAATTGACAACTTTCTTTCATTCAGGGAGATAGAAAAAGAGGTTAAGAAGAAAAAAGAAAAAGTAAGTGGTAGTAGATCTATATTTTAATGCTTATGAAATACCAAATGCTTTAGCTTCATTGTTGAGAAAGTCAACTTATTAAATTTATAAAATACTGAAAAATTGATACATTTAACTTGGGCTATGGAATATATGGATATATACTTTCATGCATAATTGGTATACATTCAAGACAGATTCGCCTCTTCTCTTTTGATATTTTTTTTAACTCGCCTCAAGAAATATTTTCTATCCTAAATGACTAAGATTTTTTGAGGTCAGCTTGCAGAGAGTGAGGCATAGTTGTTGCTATGACAAGTTTGTGTATGTGCATAAGTGTGTTAATCAGGTCAGCCTTTATGAATTTGTCCAGCGTATATTTCCTTCATTTATGGACATAAATGGGTCAGTCTGTCTGAATTGTCCAGAGCATATTTCCTACATTTTAGGGACAGATTTTGAAATATGATAGGTCAAAGGTCAAGGTCATAGTCCAAGGTCTAACATTCAAATTGAACTTGACCAGAGTATAGTTTTGGCATTTGTGAATGAATTTCAAATTAATTTGGGGAAACTTTTCTCTATCATAAGTACGGTAGATATGCCATTTTAAACAAATTTTCAGATAGCTTCAAGGTCGGCATTTCTGCTTGAAATTCGATACTCTAAATTGTTTCAACTTCTGTCAATTTAGACCAGTCTAAAATTTCATTACTACATGTATCACTCTTGTAATGTATAAATCATGACCAGACAGAGAAATTTTGATTTTACCAAATCAAAGATGTTGCAGACAACAATTTTAGTTGAAGAAATTTCTTTCACACCCCTGCTTCCTCAATTTTAGACTGGTCCAAATTTAAAGAAGACTCAGACAGCTTTTCCAATTGCACTAAAACTGGAAAATGAATTCCAAATGGAGTATAAAATATTGTGAGAAAAAGGAGAAATTGCTTGTTACATGCATTTTCTCCTTGTCTCACAAAGTTTTCCATGATTATATTTCTTCAGGTCGTCTGAAAGTATTAGTGTGTGGTAATGGGTCTAAAGAAAGTAAGCTTAAGAAAACATTATTGATTATCAAGAAATTTGCTGATTAAAAATCCATTTCTTCTCTTGCCACAATGTTTTATACTTAATAAGATAAAAATATTAAAAAAAAATAACAAGTCATATTAGTTGTAGTGTGCAACTCTTTTAAATTCGACCAGTCTAAAATTTTGTTGTCAGAACTTGATGTTGTTTTTTTTTTCTTTTAAAGGGTGAAACCTCCATTTCTGACCAATTTAAGACTAACACAGGCTCTCTCCCATGTCATGTGACTAGACTGATCCACCCAGACACAACTATAGATGAGTTTATTTCTGTGATAAAAGAAAACCAGTCGATCTATAAAGCTGGTGAACACAACTATTTGGAATCAATTAATAGACTGGAAAACAGGTCATGCACCAATAAAAAGATGAAATTTACGGACAAAAGTGATGTATTATGTGAAGATAACTCCAACATGGGACAACAAACTGCTGTAATAAATAAATACAATAAAGGAATAGAAAAATTACAGAATAAAACAGAATTATTACAAGAAAATGAGAATACATTAGAAAACATGCACCCTTTAGGATTAAATTGTGATGATAGAAATGATTCAATTAGTGTTCAAAGTGTTAATGATGGCATCAATATGGACAAATTTATACTAACGGGTTTACATGCTTGCGGTGATTTGACAGCAACCTTTCTACGTTTTTTTGTAAACTGTCCAGAAGCGATAGGTTTGGCTTCGGTTGGCTGTTGTTACATGAAGCTCTCTGACGAAAGGTATCCTTTATATTATTTTTGTTCTCAGTTGATTTTTATAAATGTATTTGTTCATTTATCCCATTCCAATACAATCTCGCTAATTTGTGCCCCTCAAGAAAAAGTTCTTGAAAATGAAGAAAATACTTGTTACAATTTCTATATATCCTCAATACTTTCTATCCTAACAGACTGAGATTTTTTAGATTTCACTTACTCAAAATAGAGATCTGAAATTTCTTTCAGTCTAAAAATTTCTTGTTTTTAATGGGTTCTGTGAAAATCTAAGACAAAAGTACAAAAAACACTTACAAGAATGATGCCTATGAATGACGAAAGAATGAATTTTGAAAATGCCATATTTGAATAAAATATTGAGACACTTGACTTAAAGGCTCATCCTTTAAGCTTTTTTGACATAGGCAATGTGGAAAACTGCCTTCTGCTTCTAGCATGCTAGCATGGTTTGTAACCAATGCATATTTTAACCCATTACCACACAATGATTTTTTCTGACGCCCCTTAAGAAGTAAGAGTTAAGAAAACATTGTGAAAAATGAAGAAATTGCTTGTCACAAGTTATTTCTTCATTTCCCACAATGTTTTCTTACCAAAGGAACAAAATTATTTAGAAATTCATGAACTTGAAATTGTTGTATGCAGCTTCTTTGAACTTGGACCAGTTATGGAATGAGTTAATGCAGGCAAGCTCTGACAGTTTTTCAGTTAGAGGGGGATAGTCGCTTGTAACAAGTAATTACATTTTCAGTATGAGGAGTTAAACTGAAATAAAATCAAGCTCACATTGTATTCAATCTCCTGTCTAGGAATTCAAGTTTTCAGTTCACTTACTTTTTTTCTTTTCAAGCAATAAGGTTGATCAGGAAACTATAGGTTATCCATTAAGTGAGAGTGTTAGAGGTATTACTAATTATCGCCTATCTTATGCTGCAAGAGAGCTGGCCTGTCACTTTGCTGATGCTTATTGCCAAAGGCTTCAAGGTATGTTCAATTTTATATGGGACACAAACTTTTTATCCAATTTTCCACACAATGATGCTTTTTGACGCCCCTAAGAAAAAAAGCTTTGGAAAACATTGTGGAAGATGAAGAAATTGCTTGTTATAACCTCAAATTGGCTACTTTCTAGCTCAAAAATTTTCATTTTTTGGTCAGAATGTTTGTCTGCATGATATCTCAGTTAAGTTTGACATTGGAGCACATGGAGTTAAAACTAGGCCAAATCCTACAAAAAGCTTGTGTGCACTCTAGAAGCCTCACTTTCTTGTTTCAAAGGTACTGATATTTGATCAACCTTAATATTGGGTCACATGCTAGAACAAAATAGGTCACTAGGTCAGATCTTAGAAAACCTTTCTTGCTATGTAGACACTGCATTTCTGGCATCTTGAGACTTGATAGGAATGTCTTTCCAGTTTTGATTTCTGAGACAAGACTGTGAAAACAGACCTAGTTGGGGAAAAATAAAGTCACTTGTGCCATTTAATTTCTAGAGTCATAGACTAAGGTGAACACTTTAGGGCTAATTGTCCTCTTATTATACCACCAAACCTCGTTTTGAGGGTATAAAGGAGTCAGCTTGTTGGTCCCTCCGTTGGTCCGTCCGTAGCTTTTTCGTGTCCACTCAATTTCTCAGCAACTTTATGAGGGATTTTATTCAAACTTCACTGATTGGTTTTGGTCAATTGATTTTTGACAGAGTTAAAGCCCTTTAGTGAAAAATCGTGTTCGCTCAATTTCCCAGCAACCATTGGACGGATTTGATTCAAAGTTCACAGAAAGACTCTGTATAAGTTAGACGTGTATATGCTATTTTGGTTATGGTCCATTGATTTTTGACAGAGTTATGGCCCTTTGGTGAAAAATCTTGTCTGCTCAATTTCTCAGCAACCACTGGACAGATTTGATTCAAATTTCACAGAAAGACTCGGTTTTAGTCAGACATGTGCATATCCTATGTTGGATATGGTCCATTTATTTTGACTCATTGATGGCCCTTTTATTTAAAAATCCAATTTTTGTTACAACCCTTTGGGGGATAGCTTTTGCATATAGACTAGCGCTGTTGGGGAGTATTTGTGAGCTTTTCGTCAATTTCTTGTTTATCATATCAGTATTTGTTTCTGTATTTAACAACCACAAATGGGGGATTTTTTCATGTATTGAAAGGAAACTAATCCAGGTTGAAATTATGGTTGAAATTGTTTTGGTCAGAATTTTTTCCACATGGATTTGTAAGTTCATGATGATATTAGAGTAACAAATGATGGTTTTTGGTTTTGAAAAATCTCAATGAATACATTTTTGTTGGTGTAAATCTGTTGTTTCAGAAAATCCTCCTCACTTAAGAATCCACAGTTACAGAGCAGCATTAGAATGGTTAGCAAACCAAATATGTCCTACATTCCAGAGGTCAGCTGTTCAAATACCAGCCAGGAAAACAAACAATTTAGATTTTGAAGGGTGAGATGATCATGAAACATTTTTAGCTCCACTGGCTGAAAGCCAGCAAGCTATTGTCATGACGTTGTGTCTGTCGTGCCACCGTCTTTGTGTGCATTCATCAGGTCATCCTGTATACTCCCAAGGAAATACTGAACAGAATTCAACCAAATTTCACAGACATGATCCTTGTGTGACCCATTACGAGATGCCTTCAAATAATTTTTATTGATGAAAAACATGGTTTTAATAGGCGGGGCTAATTTCCATATATGGTAAAAGCTTTAAAAATCTTTTGAGAAACCAGTTCATGTATTTCAACAAAATTTTACACGAACGATCCTTGGGTGACCCTTTAAAGAATTTTGATCAGCTTTAGTAGTTGGGGCTAATTTCCATATATGGTGAAACCTTTGAAAATCTTCTTAGAAACCAGGGAATAAATTTCAACCAAATTTCACAGGAATGATCCTTGTGTGACCCTTTTATCAAATTCCTTAAAAGAATTTTGATTGGATGAAAAGCATGGCTTAAATGGGCGGGGCTAATTTCCATATATGGTGAAAGCTTTGAAAGCCTTTTTCTTAGAAACCAGTTGTTAGATTTCAACCAAATTTCAGATTCCATCAAATAATTTTGATTGGTTTAAACAAAGCTTTTATGGTTGTGGCTTATGTCCTAATATGGTATATAGGGATTTTTTTTTTAAATGAATTGTTAATACCTTTTTCATCTGACTCAATAAATAACTTAACTTTTGTATAACAATGATACGTTTGAGAATATAAAAAATGAAATATTAAACGATGTCATTGACAAGATTTATTTGCAACACATGGTGAATATGATTCAGTTTATATTGAATTCCTGAAAACAGCATTTGCTTAATCAGTGCAATTAGGCTAGTGGAGCAATAAAGACAGTCAAAGGCCTCAAGTTAACCCACTTCTACAAAATTCAGAATGTGCTAAGGATAGATCATTTAGAGAAAAAGTGAAAAAGGAAACATGGCTTGTTGCAAGCTATTTCTCCTATTTTCACAATCTATTAGGCTCTTATTTTACCCCCCTGCAAATGAAGCTTCAGGGGTGGTGGTATACTGGAATCAGCCTTTTGGTTGGTCTGTCTGCAAAATCTTGTCCACACAACTCCTCCTACATTTCAGTCTATTTAGCTTCATTGATGGTAGACGTGTTGATTAGGATCTGTAGTTGTGTAAGAGACAACTTCTTTGAAAATTCAAGAAAGATCATTGAGTTATTGCCCACTGATCAAAATCAAAAACACTTGTAAAAATCTTGTGAGGACAACTCCTACCATAGTTTCAGTCTAATTGACCAATTGCTGGCCCTGCCCACTTACTACATTAGCCGCCCCCCCGATATTTAATGGTTTTGCTTTGCAAAATTTATAGCCAGTAGCATGCAATAATAAAATACAGTAGTTTGTGAATAAGCTGTAGTTTCGACGGTTACGTCAGCATACCAACATAAAAGCTCCTCAGAAATGATGGTCATTGTTGGAGTTGACTTCCAGACTAAATAAATGATTTTATTGGTCGACTGATTATTTGGTTGACAGCAGTTATTGGTCAATTTGTTTCATACTTGGCAGAAGTGTTTATTTAATTTTGTAGATGTTCAAGATACAAATGTTGTCTAAATTACATCAAGAATAATTTAGTTATTTCCCCTGAATTAATTGAAATTCTGTCTGATTTGCTTTAAACCTGGCAGAAGTGTTCATTGGTATCACTAGATGTGCAAGATGCAAATTTTCATGCAAATTTCATGAAGAATAAATGAGTTATTGCCCGTGATTTGACTTAACCCTGTCCTGTTTAATCCCTCATATTTATGTCTCTATGTTTTATACTTGAGAAAACATTGTGGAAAAAGAAAAAAATGCTTATTACAAGCAATTTCTTCTTTTTCCAAAATATTTTCTACACTACTGAATGATTATTCTTCATATAAAATCAACTTTATATTGTCCTCTGCTAAAAATGTTGAATTTAGACATGTCTAAAATTTTGAAAAACAGGAAAGGGTTAAGAATTAGCAAAGAGCATGTCATATTATTTAGAGTTCCTGAAGCATCATATAAGTTGTACTTACATCCCTACATCAAAGTGCCATGTTGAGGTATTTGTGAGATGACAAAAAGCAGTCAATTCTTGTTGTTGTTGTTTTCAATTATGCCCCTGGCGGCGGCACATATCCTTTCTTATATTTGTCTCTCACAAATGGATGGATAATTGTAAACTTATGCGGGATAGCAGCTGGAGGCTAGGAAAGGATGTAGTGGTAGTACTGGTGAGAGAAATACCTGGAATCCTTTGTTAGGTGCTCCAGCCACTGCTACATGACTGAAATACTGTTGAAAGTAGCATTACATCCCATTCAATCAATCAATCCATTCCTCAGAATTCCTCTTTCTGACACCCAAAAAGAAAGAAAAGTGGAAAAACATTTGAAAAATGAAGAAATTGCTTCAAACAAGTTGAAAAAATCTAAAATTTCATAACCCTTAAATTGCCATCTGCTACTCCTTTCAATTTGGATGAGTCTGTAACTTTGCCTCTGGTAATGGGTTACATGTTGCCAGTTGTATGAAACGATCTTACGATTATGTATGCTATTTTTGTCCATAAACCCTCTTCCAGGCAATGACGCTTTTTATTGCTCCTCAAGAAAAACAATTTGGAAAACATTGTGTTAAATGAAGAAATTGCTTGCAACAAGCAATTTCTTCATTTTCCACAATGTTTTCTACCCAGATAGTTAAAAATTCATATATTTTTAATTATTGTCTGCAACTCCTATCAATTTGGACCAGTCTAAAATTTTGTTGTCTGATAAAAGGTTCAACCATTAGACTTAAGGGTTCCCTAATTTGCCTGTGGCTTCATCCTTTGATTGAATACTTAATTGGTTTATGTAATACATCTGTATTTCTGTGGTACTTTTTGAGCATGACCGAATAACAATTTATGTAATACTTTAAGAATCTTCTTGCACTATGTAATAAGGCCAGTAGAGTTCATATTTTGCACATTTCATCAACAGATTACCCTCCATTAAAGTTGTTGAAATAATGCCTTTTAGCTTCTATTTGGCTCAATGTCTGCATTGGAGTAATGCAATTTGTGTCCCATTTTATTTAGTCTCTGCAAACCCTTAATTGAAGCTTCTCTTGAACAGATTTTTATGAAAATCTGGTACAGGAAAATTGTCTGCTTTCACAAAAGTAATTAACCTAATACCAAATGGTAAAAAATAGATTTGTCTGAATTGAAAGGAGTTGCAGTTGACAATTCAAAGTATCTGAAATTTTAGTTTTTTTCAATTCTCTGGCTAGAAAACATGATGCAAAGTGAAGAAATTGCATTTTTTTCTTTTTTACACAATATTTTCCCGCTTGTTTTTCATAGGGGCACCAGAAAGCATGATTGTGTGGGAATGGTTAAGGGTTTTTTTATCAGGGTAAAAGCTACTTTGCAAACTCATAATTCAAAGGGCTTTCAATTCTTACTTTAGTAATTATTTGGCTCCTGAGTTCTTAGCTCAACTATTGGACAAAAGGGGAAGGGTTATTCGGTGACATCAGCATCAATGTCAGCGTCTGTGTTATGTTTTGGTTGAAGTTTTACATGCATCTGTCTAGTATCTGGGTTTCCAAGGATTCTTTTGTTCTGAAACTTTGCACATGCTCTTGTATCATCATATCATCTAGGCAAAGATTTGTTACTCTTGAATTCATTTTAATTGAATTTTGACCATTTTTAGCTTGGCTTTTAGGAGAAAACCCAATGTATTTCTAAAGTGTTGTTGTTGCGTCGGTTTTCTACTAAAGGCATTCACTTGAAACTTGGCACACTTGTTCACTATCAAAAGAGCAACCTATACTATCAAGGGGGATAACTCTAGATGCATTTTATCCACTATCTAGCATCCAATAGCCAAGCATAGGCACCTGTAGGCAGTGCTCTTGTTTGCTATGACCATTTACATTAATTAAATATTAAATATTGTTTATAGATATGTTAAGCTAGGTCTAGAAAAGCTAGGAATGAAGTACAGTGATGTGACGGAATCTATGATGAACAAGGCCACAGAGATGACACATCGCTGGAAAGATGTTGTATCGTTTTACACAATAAGACTCTCATTGGCTCCTGTCATCGAAACTATAGTTTTACTTGATAGGATGTTGTTCTTGTTTGAACATGGTAAGAAGTTAGTAACCCACTCCCAAACAACAAAATTTTAGACTGGTCCAAATACAAAGAAGCTGCAGTCAACATTTTCAGGTTGGTGAAATTTTAAAGTATTTGTCCTTCTGGGTAGGAAACATTGTGGATAATGAAGAAATTGCTTGAAACAAGCAATTTCTTCATTTTCCATAATGTTTTCTAATAATTAATTTCTTAACCCATTCCCACCAAGTGACGCTTTTAGACGCCCAAAAGAAAATTGCTTTGAAAAACATTGAGGAAAATGAAGAATTGCTTGTTACAAGCAATTTCTTCATTATCCACAATGTTTTCTACCCCAAAAGTATAAAAAATCCAAAACTTTATAAGCTTTAAATTGTTGTCTGCAACTCCTTTCAATTTGAGCCAGTCTAAAATTTTGTCATTTGGGAATGGGTTAAGGGACCTAAAAAGTATGATTGAATATAAAATTCAAATACATGTCCTTGCTTTTATTAACTTTAAGTCTCAGTGTAGCAAGTAGTTTCTTCTTTTCTTCAAGGTACTTCCAATAATGTGTATCTTCGGGCATCAATATGAGCCTCTGAGATTGTGTTGTAATGGACTTTTTTTCTTGAATCTTTCATAAGAGCTCTAGAGTTTATCCTATGCTTTGGAGCAGATTCTTTGTAGTAACATGCCTTTCCTAAGTTTTGTGACTATGTTATAAAAGTAACATTCCTTACAGGGATTAATTTGACTTTTGGGGGGCTTTTAGAATGATGTCAATTCAAAATTGGGAAATTCACTTTGATCAGTATCCCAAGTAAATTGCAAGTGACAAATATCTTGAAATGTAGGCTTAGTTTGTATCATTTCCTTAACCCATTACCAGACAGCAACCTTTTAAAAAAGTCCCAATTTGAAGACCTTACAGACTGACAATTTGAAATTTAAAAAAAAAATAAATTCTTATACTTTCATGTCAGGAAACATTGTGGAAAATAAAGATATTGCTTGTTGCAAGCAATTTCTTGGTTTTACATATTGTTTTTCCAATTGCATTTCTTGGAGTGCATCAAAAAGCATCATTGTGTAAGAATGGGCTAATGGCTTCTTGTGGATAATATAGCTTTCTCTGAGCATTATCACACGATGATTTCAACAGATAGGCTAGTGACTGACAAACTCACTGTTTGTTAGATTTAGACTGGCTTCTGTTCATTTTGGGCTGCTGAAAATCTCTTCACCTAAAACACTGGTGATGTCATCAAACTGCTATGCAAAATGGTCTGCTTAGGTAAATGTTGTCCAAAAAGGGTAATATTTTTTTTCTCCAATTTTTCTTGAGGCTGCTTGTTGCATGTGAAACATTAATTGTCAAATATGTGAATAAGCGTGTTACTGAGTGTGTTACTTTGTCAGTCTATCTGAATGTGTACAGAGCATATATCCTGCATTTATGGATGCATTTCAAAAAGTCACAATTGTTCTCCATCATGGCTAGATATACCAGTTGGAACAAATTTTATGCTTCCCGAAGGGAGAGCATATAACAGCCGCTTTGTCTGTTTGTCCGTCTGTCATTCTGTTCGTCCATACGTCCTGAGCGATTTCTCCATTACTCTTAGGCCAAATCAAATGAAACTTACCATGTGAACTCCCTATGATATAATGCCAATGCACTTTTCTCGGTTTTTGGATTTGAGGCCTTGTCACGGAAAAAGGGGCTTAGGGTAAAATATAGTTTTTCTCATATTTCTCCTAATGTAATTGTCAGAATTCAATGAAATTTCATATTTGAGTAGAAAACAGATGCCCTTGACCATAAACTATTTGAAATTTGTAGAAATAAGATGCATCATGGAAGAAGCGGGCTTAATGTTTGTAAGCTTTACATTTGCTCTCCATTTCTCCGCAACAAACTTACATTTGCCATAACTTTTTATTGATAAGAGATATAGCTTTCATATTTCACATGTGCATTGTTTATGACAAAACCTTTCTTTTTGGTTTAAGGTCAAGTCGTTTCTCAAGGTCAGAATTTCAAAAAAAAAATACTTTTACATTGTTTATAAGTTTACAATGGTAAGTTATATAGCCTTCATATTTCACATGTGCATTGCTTATGACATGACCTTTCTGTTGGTACTAAGTATAAGGTCATCTGTCAAGGTCAATGTCATTTCTCAAGGTCAAAATTTCGAAAATTTTGAATTTAACATTGCCCATTAGTTTACAATGGTAAGTGATATAGCTTTCATATTTTACATATGCATTGCTTATGACATGACCTTTCTGTTGGTACTTAGTTTAAGTTTAATTGGCTAAGGTAAAGGTCATTTCTTAAAGCAAAAATTTCAAATTTTAAATTTAACAATGTCAAAATTTTTAAAATGGTTAGTGATACAGCCTTCACATTTCAAATGTTAATTACTTCTGACAAGAAATTTCAGCAGATACCAAAATCAAGGTCATTGGTCAAGGTCAAATTGTCAAGGTCATTAATTTTCAAAATATACCTCCTTTACCAGTTGCAAAATTGTCTTGTTACTTTACATAAATGTCGTTTATTAAGTGCCCTAGGTAATATTTATTTCTATTTTGACTCAATGAACCTTAACATGCTAAAAGTGGGCTTAATGCCATGTGGCTTTACATTTTGTATATTTCCTACTCTAAAATAAATCAGTCTATTGTTTCTGTAAGACTACTTAAGTTAGAGTCTTCATTTTTTGTATGTAGACAATTTTCATTGATAACTTTGGTCAGGGTAAAATATGAAACCCTTTACTATATAATAATATTGAATTTTACTAGAATCAGGCCTTTGAAGCCCAACAGATTCCTTCAATGTTTGTCCAATGTCCAAATTTCTTGTAAACTGAACTCTCAAACTATAGTTGCATTCATTGAGAAGTTTTTTGTCCAATAATGGCATACAGTTTTGTGACAAAGCCTTATTTGGGGAGCATAATCGGTCAAGGTAGCAGCTCAAGGTCAAATTTCAAATTTAGCTTATCCAGAACACATATCCTACATTTTTGCAAGGATTCTAAAATAACTTGGTACATTTGTCATGAGTAGATATGCTACTTGAAACAATTTTTCAGATAAGAGGACAAGGTAAATGTTCAAGGTCACATAATCAGCAGAAACTTTCTTGATAAAATTATGAAAAGAAGAAATTGATTTAACTTTCATTGATGAACAATAACATGTATATTGTATATATGCTTTCTTCACAGGATATGAGAGTGCCATTATACCTATTTTTGACCCCAGTTTATCTCCAAGAAACTTTGTGTTGTTGGCCTGGAAGAGATGACAGACAATTCTAGTGTTTCTAGTAATCTTGTGTCCTAATATCTGTGATAATGTATCTTATATATAAATGACTATTTGGCAATTGAAATTTTTATCTTTTTTAGCTCACCTATGCAAAGAGTGCCCAAGTGAGCTATTGTGATCACCTTTTGGCTGGCATCCATCAGTCTTGCGTCAACCGTCAACAATTTCTTTAAACAACATCTCCTCCTAAACCATGGGGCCAATTTAAACCAAATTTGGCAGAAATGTTCCGTGGGTGGTCCCCTTAAAAATAGCAAATATAATTGAAATCCATTAAAAACTATGGTTGCCATGGCAACAAAAGTGAAATTTTGAAATAATCTTTATAAATGTTCTCAACCTGACCCAGCACCAGGCATATGGCCTTCATGTTTTGCATGAAAAATCAGTATATTGACCAAGTTCAAATTGACTAAAATCATGACCCAGTAGTGTTTATGTAGAAATAAAGAACAAATTTTAAATGACATCTCTAACCTAACCATTGGACCAATTTGAATCAAATTTAGCAGAAATGTTCCTTAGGTGGTCCCCTGAAAAAAAGCTAAAAGAATTGAAATCTGTTAAAACTATGGTTGCCATGGCAACAAAAGTGAAATTTAAAAATAGTCTTAAAGAATCTTCTCCTCCTGACCCTGAAGGCATAGAGCCTTGATAGTTTGCTTGAAGCACCAGTATTTTGACATCTTTAAAATTGCTAAAATCATGACCCTTGGGTCCCCAGGGTTGGAGCCCCAAGGGTTGGGGTCTGTATAGAAATAAAGAATGATTTTTAACAATATCTCCTCCCTAACCATTGGGCCAATTTGAACCAAATTTGGCAGAAACGTTCCTTAGGTGGTCCCCTCAAAAAAACTAAAAGAATTAAAATCTGTCATAAAGTTTGGTTCCCATGGCAACAATAGTGAAATTTAAAAATAATCATCAAAAATCTCTTCCTGATCTTGAAAGCATAAAGCCATGATAATTTGCATGAAGCATCAGTTCTTTCTTATTTCTGGATTATAACCCATGGATACAGTTGGAGGAAAAAGTGTTTTCCTCCTTTCAAATTAGTCCTTAGAAAGCCTTGGAACTTGTCATCAAGACTTTTGGATCCTCAGGGTACAGAGCCTTTATAAGTATAACGTATGGGCCACTTGTGTCATAATCCTAACCTAAACATAAAATTAGACTGTTTAAAGAAAAAGAGCTTTTATCTCAGGTGAGCACCCCAGGGCCAACGGCCCTCTTGTTTACCAATATTTCTTCCTACATTTAAATACATATGCATGAATATATAATGATGAAGAGTAAACATAGGTTTCATCTATGTTCCTTTATTTATTGTTACTTCCATAGTATTAGCTGGTATAAAAGACAATTTGCTGTTAAAGAACAAGGATACAGTATTAACCCATTCCCAGAAGGCAAATTTTTAGACTGGTCCAAATTGAAAGGAATTGCAGACAACATTCTAAAGTTTATGGGTTTTCAGATTTTTTCCACTTACTAAGTAGAAAACATTGTGGAAAATGAAGAAATTGCTTGTAACAAGCAATTTCTCCATTTTCCACAATGTTTTCCCAATGTTTTTCTTTAGGGTCGTCCAAAAGCGTCACTGTGTGGGAACAGGTTAAACTACTGAGAGCCCTGTTTGATTCTGTAGCCTATTACAAAGACAATCAGCAAAAAATGTTGTCAAAATTCAAAATTGTCAGACCACATTTTAAAGCCATATTGTCCCCAAAAACACACTATGAAATTAACAATAAAACCATACTTCAGGCTCAAAAGCATAAATAAATTTGGCGATTGAAATGATAAGATCAACAAAATTCTACCCAGTAACCCTACAATTCACGAAAGAAGTTACATTATTTTAAAATGTGACTAAACACAATGTAAGGTTTGTTTACATCAAATAATGACGTCAGTGACAACTAGGTAGGTCAGGAAGATTAACGAAATCGTCTGTAAAGTTAGTCATTGGCACCTGTGCATATAACAGTCAATGCCCAATATTAGTGAAGATTTCCGGTGAAGAATCAGGTGC
Source organism: Fragum fragum (assembly GCA_946902895.1). Taxonomy (NCBI): domain Eukaryota; kingdom Metazoa; phylum Mollusca; class Bivalvia; order Cardiida; family Cardiidae; genus Fragum; species Fragum fragum. The sequence goes on along the minus strand of OX336370.1, from coordinate 4,476,684 downwards.
ATTCGTCTTGAATTCAAAATGTATGCAAAAATAAATCGAAATTGACAAGAAAAACACAAAATACTCTTATCTATCTACATATACTGTCCAACTCCCCTTTCGGGTATTACTGGCAAGTGCGCGTCTGTGCTGGAATAAAAACTGTTAGACATTTGTTAGGGTGCAAAATTTTAAAAGTATTGTGAGTGTCTTTCCAGAGAACATCACTTATACCCTGCTTTTGCACATTGGTATTAAGAAGGCCCTTGTTTGCTTTAGTGGCCAAATAAGCAATAGATTATTTCATAGATTATTTTTTGAGGGCGGATATGGCTTTAACCCATTCCAACTCAATCCCTCCTTTTTACGCCCCTCAAGAAAAAAACTTTGGAAAACATTGTGGATAATGAAGAAATTGCTTGTATCAAGCAATTTCTTCATTATCCACAATGTTTTCTATCCAAAAAGATGAAAAAATTCAAAATTCCATCAACTTGAAATTGTCGTCTGCAGATTCTTTCAATTTTGACCAGTCTAAAATTTTGCTGTTTTGGAATGGGTTAAAGTAAATGTAGTATCAAATAGGATGGAATACATTGTGGGAAACAAAGAAAATGCTTACAACAAGTTTTTTCCTTTTCCATAATCTTTTCCGTTATATTATTTCCTATGGGGCTTTAAAAGACAGGATTGTGAAGAATTGAGTTAATTTGCCTGATGTATAGCATCATCATGTCAGGTCTCTATTAAACATCTCATCCAAATGATAGTTATTTTGGTTTAAATGTAATGGCTCTCTATGTGCATTTGCAACAGTTTTGCACACTATTTTACAACTGGCAATGCACTGTTCAACTGACAGATCAATCAAAGTATTGATTGACCAATAGCAGCTGTCAATCAAGGAATATATCGACCAATCAAATTATTCTTTCAGCCCAGATTTGAGATCTGAACTCCAACATTGGCCACCATTTTTGTGAAACATTTTTTTAGTTTGGCGACTTACACTTCATAGCTACAGCTTATTCGAGTTGTAGTTATAATGTTTCTGTCACCAACAAACTAATCTACTTTTTAGCTCACCTGAGCACAGGGTTCTGAAGTTAAGCTATTGTGATCGGTAATTTTCCAACATCTGTCTGTCTGTCTGTCTGTCTGGCCATCCGTCTGACTGCCTGTCCGTCCGTAAACAATTATAAAAAAATCTTCTCCTCCTGAACCATAAGGCTTAGAGATTTGATATTTGGTATATGTCATCACCTATTGATCAAAACATTTCAAAAAATTACTGTACATGTACTTTTAAAATTAACCCTTTTCTGTGCAATCCCTGATTTTACAAAGGAAATCTTTGAAAATCTTGTCCTCCTAAACCATAAGGTCAAGAGCTTTGATATTTGGTACATATCATCACCTATTGACCCTCTACCAGAATACTTCAAAGAATTATTGTACTCTGAAATTAACCCTTTTCTGTACAAATCCTGATTTTACAAAGGAATAAATGGGGAAATCTTTGAAAATCTTCTTCTCCCAAACAATGAGGCCTATAGCTTTGATATTTGGTATGTATCATAATATTTTGACCCTTTACCAAATTACTTCAAAGAATTACTGTATTCTGAAAATTCGCCCTTTTCTGTGCGATCCCTGCTTTCTCAAAGAAATAGAGGATGAAATCTTTGAAAATTTTCTTCTCCCAAACCATAAGGCCTAGAACTTTGATATTTCGTACATATCATCAACTATTAACCCTCTACTCCTTCAAAGAATTACTGTAATCTGAAAATTAGCCCTTTTCTGTGCGATCTCTGATTTTACAAAGGAACAGAGGACGAAATCTTTGAAAATCTTCTTCTCCTAAACCATTAGGAATCGAGCCTTGATATTTTGTATGTATTGCTGTATTATGGTCCCCTTGTTATTACATGTTACTGGCCATAAATTTTTCAAAATAATGATTTCAAAATCTAAGTGGAACTTCCTTTCGGAGCTCTATAGGCAAGGCCAGCAATCCGTCAATTGTTCAAGCCGCTCATTCTCAACTCTAGAGCTCATGTCCAAACCTTGAAATCAAGACTGAGAGGGAAGATATGCTGCAAAAGAAATATTGATAAGGTTACCAGTTCAGAAATTGTATTCTTTTAGACACTGATATTACACTTCTTATACCATTTTAATTTCAAAGTGCTCAAAGTGAGCTATTGTGATTAGTCAAATTTGGTCCACTTTCAGTCTCTATGTCTCTCTGTCTGTCTTTAAACATTTACTAATAAATACAAATGTGTTCTCCGCCCAAACTAGCAAGCAGAATTCCTCATATAAAGTCCTAAAGTGCCGTTTTGCAAAATTTTCAAAAGAACCAAAATCCATGAAGCAATTTTATAAAAAAGGTAGGTTACAAGGTCAGATGTTAGGAAAATCTTTACTCGAGAGTCACAATTTTTGTCAATTATCAATTCATTTAGAATTTTTATCTTGTTGATTTCAAAATCATATTAGAAATGAGCCAGATAGGTGCAAATAGTAGATCACTATGTCAAATGTTAGAAATGTCAAAAGGTAGGTCTCTAGGTCAATTCTTGGAAATAGATGTTCATACTCTAAAGCCCTCAATTTGTATTGCTCATCCACATTTTATTTTCAGAATATCTTATCTATCTTAGAAAAATTAGGTCTGTTCTTGATATAGATAAGACATGTTTAGAAAACCATGCAAAAAAGGTATGTTTATACTTCATAGACCACGCTTTTTGTTCAACCGTTATCAAAAATGGCTACCTCAGTGATATTAACGTCAGGCGAGAGCAAAGACTGGGTCTGTAAGTCAGAAATTAAAAAGAAATTGACTCAAGCAGCCAAAATATTTGCTTATCAATTCCTCTCGATTAGATCTATCGATATGTTGATTTGAAAATACCTAAAACCTGTAAAACCCTGATCTTAGGTCGGGGAAACATTATGGAAAATAAAGAAATTGCTTGTAGTAAGTAACTGTTTCATTTTCCTCTAATTTCAAACAAATGGCAAAGAATTTTAATATTTCATTGGTTTCAAACTATGGCTGTGTTTGGGGTTCAGTGGAGCGATAAGACCATGATGGTCCTCTTGTAATGCATATTTAATTTTGAGGACGTACGTAGGTATGTTTCATGAGAAAGTTCAGCAGAAAGCTTACAACGATTACTTTGAAACAAGATTTAACCCATTCCCACACGATACCGCTTTTTGACACCCCTCAAGAGAAACACTTTGAAGACACTGTGGAAAATGAAGAAATTACTTGTTATCCACTGTGTTTTCTACCATAAAATACAAAAATTCTTAGAGGATCATTCTAAATTTTTTGTTACCTGATAATAGTCTAACAATAGTATTCTTTTGCAGGGGGGGGGGGGGGGGGGCGGGGGTTACATTGTCAGCTACAAACATGGGGGGTATAATTAGACTGGGTTATTGCCCTTATACCGATACTCAGACAGCAGCTTCATTTAAATATGATTTGTATAAACTTTGTCTTTTAGTAGGTTATTCCATTCCCTCACAATCCCCTTTTTACGCACCCCAAGAATGAAAGGCTAGGCAAACCATGATGTGGAAAGATAAAAAAAAATGCTTGTTACAAGCATTTCTGTCATTTTCCACACTGCTTTTAAAATTTCATCAACTTGAAATTATTGTCTGCAACGTCTCAATTGGTACCAGACAGTGTCAATTTTTGTTGTGTAAACCAATTCCCACTCAAGCCTCTTTTTTACACCCTTCAAGAAAAAAGCTTTGGAAAACATTGTGGAACATTAAGAAATTGCTTGTATCAAGCAATTTCTTCATTATCCAGATTGTTTTCTATCCCAAAAGACGAAAAAGTTTAAAATTCAGTCAATCGTCTGCAGCTTCTTTCAATTTGGACCAGTCTCAAATTTTGCTGTATTGGAATGTGTTAATGGGTTGAAGAGTGTTTTTCTCATGACGGAGGCTACGATAAAGTATTTGTGTCACACGTTATATCATTTATGAATATTGATAATAATTTACATAAATCGGCCATATTTAGATCGCCTTATCAGCAAGTGGAAATATGTCGTTTTGTCCATATCGTTCTAGTTGACGAGTTTCATGCATAATTAGATGTCCAGTAATCAGATATTATGCGGGCTATTACAGTATCAGCTTTCTTATGCATTCCTTTATTCCAAAATATTAACCCATTACCTAATCTTCTCCTGAGAAAGTACTGAACAGAATTCAGCCGACTTTCACAGGAATGATCCTTGGATGACCATTTACCGGATTCTTTCAAAGAATTTTGATCGGATCTTGCATCTCGTAAAAAAGCGGGGTTGTATATGAACGGGGTCTTCATTTTTTGCTCACCTGAGCACGAAGTGCTCTGAATGAGCTATTGTGATCGGTCATCGTCTGTCCGTCGGTCTGTTCACAATTACAAAAAAATCTTCTCCTCCTAAAGTAACCATGGAATTTCAACAAAAATTCACATAAATGATCCTTAGGTCATGCTCTTTCAAAATACTTCAAAGAATTGAAATCCATGAAGAACTCTGGTTGCAATGGCAACAGAGTCTAAAAACTTAAAAATCTTCTCCTCCAAAGCCATAAGGCGTAGGGCTTTGATATTTGGTACAAATCATCATCTATTGACCCTCTACCAAAATACTTCAAAGAATTACCGTATTCTGAAAATGAGCCCTTTTATTTGCGATCCCTGATTTTACATAGAAATAAAGAAGAATAACTTTAAAAAATCTTCTTCCAAACCACAATGCCTAGAGCTTTGATATTTGGTATACATTTTCATTTATTGACCCACTACCAAATACTTCAAAAAATTACAGTATTCTGAAAAAATCCCCCTTTCTGTGCGATTCCTGATTTTACAAAGATATAAAGAAGGAAATCTTTAAAAGTCTTCTTCACCCAAACCATGAGGCCTAGAACTTTGATATTTGGTACAAATCATCATCTATTGACCCACTACCAAAATACCTCAAAGAATTACCGTATTCTGAAAATTAGCCATTTTCTGTGCGATCCCAGATCTTACATAGAAATAAAGAAGGAAATCTTTGAGAATCTTTTTCTCCCAAACCATAAGACCTAGAGCTTTGATAATTGGTACATATTATCAGCCATTGACCCTCTACCAAAATACTTCAAAGAATTACCGTACTCTGAAAATTAGCCCTTTTCTGTGCGATCCCTGATTGTACAATGGAATAAAAATTGAAAAAATTGCAGACGATGATTTTTAGAGTTGATAAAATTCTTAAATTCAGTATTCTTTTAGTAGGAAGCATTGGTTGAAATGAAGAACTTGTTTATAACAAATAATTTCTCCATTTTCCACGATACTTTCCAAAGCCTCTTTTTCTTTCAATCAATACATCATACAATTAAGATATCGTCAAAACATAATGATTTCATAAAGTAACGACATTTAGCAAGCCTAGGCAGTTCTTTCCAGGATAATGAATCAATGTAAACAATGGCATCATCAAACTATTGGAATGATCACGTCATCAAACCATTAGATTATTCCAGTCATTAAATTGTGAAATATTCCAGTCATCAAACCATGGAATATTCCAGTCATCAAACTATGGAATATTCCAGTCATCAAAACATTGGTATCTTCCAGCCATCAAACAATTGGAATAATTTATTCATCAAACCATGGAATATTCTAGTCATCAAACCATTGTAATATTCCAGTCATCAAACCATTGTAATATTCCAGTCATCAAACCATGGACAATTCTAGTCACAAAACGATGGACTTTTCCAGTCAAACAAATGATATATTCCAGTCTTTTTAAAACCGTAATTTTTCAGTCATAAAAACAATGGAATATTCCAGTCCTTTAAACATTGGAATATTTCAGTCATCAAACCATTTGATAGTCCAGTCATCAATCCAAGGAATACTCCAGTCATCAAACCATTAAAATATTTCAGTCGTCAAACCATGGATTATTCACGTCATAAAAACTAAGATTATAACTGTCTTTTAAACATTTGAATAATCTAGTCATTTTAACATTTGAATATTCCAGTCATCAAACCATGGAATATTCCAGTCATCAAACCATTGGAATATTCCAGTCATCAAACCATTGGAATATTCCAGTCATGACGACATTTAAATATCCCAATTATCAAAACATTAGAATATTCCAATCATGAAATCTTTGGAATAATTTAGTCACCAAACAATTGTAATATTCCAGTCATGAAAAAATTGCAATATTTTAGTTATCAAAACATTGGGATATCCAAGTCATCAACTATTGTTATATTCAAGTCATCAAACTATGGGATATTCCAGTCACCAAACTAAGGAATATTCAAATCATCAAACGATTGGAAAATTCCAGTCATTAAAACCATTGGAATATTGCTGTCATCAAAACATTGAGATATTCCAGTCATCAAGCATTGTTATATTCAAGTCATCAAACCATGGAATATTCCAGTCATCGAACCATTAGACTATTCCATTTATCAAACCATTGGAATATTCAAGTAATCTTAAAACCGCTATTTTCAGTCATAAAAACATTCGAATATTCCAGTCCTTCAAACATTGGAATACTAAAGTCATGAAAACCATGGAATATTAAAGTCATTCAAACATTGAAAATTTCCAGTCATCAAACCATTAAAAATTCTGGTCATTAAACCCTGGAAAGTATCAATCATCTAAAGATTATAAAATTCCAGTCACCAAACTATTGGAACAATTGTAATATTAATGTCATCAAACATTGGAATATTCCAGTCATCAAAAAATTGGATTATTCCAGTCATCAAACCAGTGGAATACTTCAGTCATCAAACTATGAAATATTCCAGTCATCAAAACATTTGAATATTCCAGTCATCAAACCATGGAATATTCCAGTCATCAAACAATAAGAATATTCCAGTTATGAAAACATTTGATTATTCCAGTCATAAAAACATTGGAATATTCCAGTCTACAAACCATGGAATACTCCCGTCATCAAACCATTAAAATATTCCAGTCGTCAAACAATGGAATATTCCAGTCATCAAAACTTAGATTATAACAGCCATTAAACCATTGGGATATTCCAATCATTTTAACATAGGAATATTCCAGTCATCAAACCATTGGAATATTCCAGACATGACGACATTTGAATATTCAAGTCAAGAAAACATTTCAATAATCCAGTCATCAAACCATTGGAATATTCAAGTCTGCAAATCATGGAATATTCCAGTCATTAAACATTTCAATATTCCAGTTATCAAAACATTAGAATATTCAAGTCATTTTAACATGGGAATTTTCAGTCACTAAATCATCGGAATATAACTGGCTCAAATCACCAGAATACTTCAGTCATCAAAATATTGGAATTTTCCGGTAATTTAAACATTGGAATATTCCAGTCATCCAAACATTTGATTATTCCAGTAATTAGATAATCAGAATATCACAGTCATTTAAACATAGAAATATTTCAGTCATCAAAACATTGGAATATTCCAGTCATCAAAACATTTGAACATTCAAGTCCTTAAAACATTGGAATATTTCAGTCATAAAAATATTGGAATATTACGGTCATTTAAAACCAATGCAGTATTTCCTGTGATCAAACTATGGAACATTCCAGTCATCAAATCATGGAATTTACCAGTCTTTTAAACATTGGAATATTCAAGTCCTTAAAACATTGGAATATTTCAGTCATAAAAATATTGGAATATTCCAATCATCAAACCATTGTAGTAATTTCAATGATTAAACTATGGAACATACCAGTCACCAAACCATGAAATATTCCCGTCATCAAACAAGGGAATATTCCAGTCGTCAAAACATCGAATTCTCCAGTCAACAAAACATGGAATACTTCAGTGATCAGACCATGGAATATTCCAATTATTAAAACATTGGAATATTTCAGACTTCAAACCATTGGAATATTCCAGTCATCAAACCATTGGAATATTTCAGTCATCAAACCATTGGAATATTTCAGTCAACAAACTATGGAATATTCTTGTCATAAGAACTAAAGAATACTCCAGTCATCAAATCATAGGAATATACCAGTCATCAAACCATTGGAATGATACAGTCATCAAACAATGGAATATTCCAGAAATCAAATTATTGGAATATTCCAGGCATGGAGACATTTGAATATTCCAGTCACGAAAAAATTTGAATATTCCAGTCACTAAACCATTGGAATATTCAAGTCATCAAACAATGGAATATTCCAGTCATGAAAGTAATTGAATATTCAAGTCATTATATCATAGGAATTTTCCAATCCAAAAAATGGATCAATCCGGTCATAAATCCATGGAATATTCAAGCCATTGGACATTGACAAATTCATGACATCAAACCATTGGAATATTCCAGTCATCAAACCATGAAATATTTCAGTTATAAAACCTTGGGATATTCCAGTCATTTAAACAATTGATTATTCAAGTCATCTAAACATTGGATTATTCCAGTAGTCAAAAATTGGAATATTTAAGTCATCCAAACATTGGATTATTCCAGTAATTAAAACATTGGAATATTCCAGTCATCAAACCATTGGAATAACCATGTCATAAGGATATTGGAATATTCAAGTCATGAAAATATTTAATATTCCAGTTACTAAACCGTTGGAATATTCTAATCATCAAACCATATTATTCCAGTCATCAAACAACGGAACATTCCAGTCGTCAAAAATTTGAAAAATTCCAGTCGTGAAAGCAATTGAATATTCCAGTCGTGAAAGCAATTGAATATTCTAGTCATTATAACATTGGAAAATTTTAGTCATAAAAAATGGAATATTCCAGTCATCAAACCATGGAATATTCAAGTCATTAAAACATTGACATATTCATGTTATTAAACCATGAAATATTTCAGTCATAAAACCTTGGAATATTCCAATCATATAAATATTTGAATATCTAATTCATCCAAGTATTGGATTATTCCATTAATTTAATCAATGGAATATGCCAGTCATCAAAACATTGGAATATTTGAGTGATCAAACCATTGAGTATTCCCGTCAACAAATATTGGAATATTCCAGTCATGAAAACATTTGAATATTCCAGTCTTCAAACCATTGGAATATTCCAGTCGTCAAGCCATTGAAAATTCCAGTCATCAAACCACTGGAATTTTCCGGTCATGAAAACATTTGAATATTCAAATCATTAAAACATTGGTTTTTGGAATAATCAAGTCATCAAATAATTGGAATATTCCTGTCATCAAACCATTGAATATTCCAGCCATCAAAAAAATGAAATATATCAGTCTTTTAAATTTGAAATATTCATGTCATCAAAACATTGGAATATTCCAGTCATCAAACCATGAAATATTCAAGTCATCAAACCATGGAATGTTCCACTCATCTAAACATCGCAAATTCAAGTCAACAAAACATGGAATACTCAGGTCATCAATCAAATGAATATCCCATTCATTAAAACATTGGAATATTCCAATCAACCAAACATTGGAATATTCCGGTAATTTAAGCATTGTTATATTCGAGTCATCTAACCATTTGAATAATCAAGTAATCAAACCATGGAATATTCCAGTCATAAAACATTGGAATATTCCATTCATGCAAACATTTGAATGTTCATGTCATTAAACTATTGGATTATTCAAGTCATGAAACCATGGAACATTCCATTAATTTAAACATTGGAATTTTCTAGTCATCAAAACATTGAATTATTCCAGTCATTTTAAAACCGTAATTTTTCAGACATAAAAACAGTGGAATATTCCAGTCCTTTTAACATTGGAATGCTACAGTCATCAAAACATTGGAATATTCCTGTCATAAAAACATTGAAATATACAAGTCATCAAACCATTAAAATATTTCAGTCGTCAAACAATGGAATATTCCAGTAATCAAAATTTAGATTATCACAGTCATTTAAACATTGAAATATTTCAGTCATCAAAACATTGGATTATTCGAGTCATCAAAACATTGAATTATTCCAGTCATGAAGACATTGGAATGTTCCAGTCATAAAAATATTGAATTATTCCTGTCATTAAAACATTTGGATATTCCAGTCATTTAAACATTGGAACATTTCAGTCATGAAAACATTGGAATATTTCAGTTAGGAAAACATTGGAATAAAACAGTCATGGAATCATTGGAATATTCCATTCATCAAAACATTGGAATATTCCAGTCATCAAAACTTTGGAATATTCCAGTCAATAAAATATAGGAATTTTCCAGTCAATAAAAACATTGGAATTTCCAAACGCCATAAAGTGTCGTCATCTAGGCAACGAATCATATTTTAACAATGAGGCATCAAACGATTGGAATTTCCCCCGCCATGAAGTACGCCATTTATACAGGTTTTCTCGATTTACGGATCATATCAACTTCTGTCAAGTAGATGGCAGCTACATATGGCAGATCTGCTTTAAATAATTACGTGAAACCTAAAACTGAGAATCTTTAAGTAACTTTTGAGAATTAGCGGATCGCTACCGCCATTTAAAAATCGATCTATCGACCTATGACCATAGATTCCTGGTGTTTCTGACACAGTTCTTGCACTATACCCTTTCCGAGCCTCCAGCTAAGGTATTCGATTATCCGCCCGCTGGTTGGAGACAAATGTCGGAAAGGATATTTGCCGCGGTTCCGAGAAAAGTCTCAAAAGCACTTAATACCAACTGATAAGTGGTCAGAGAATGGTGAAATCTAATCTAGGTCGACTTTTTGAAGATAAAATATGTAGGGGGTAGTCTACTAATGCATTTGTTAAAATTTGACCCTCGTATCTCTTTTCGTATCAATGCTATTGCTCTGAACCATTACACATGCCTTAGTGACCATAATACTGCCTTCTGCACAAAGATTCGTTACTCTTTCATTCATTTTAGTAAAATTATGGCACTTTTTTTACTAAGAACTTTTGTCTTAAAGCTTTACGTGCGTGTTTCTGCAACATGTCGCATTCCCGTTACCATAATAGATTTTGCCGTAAACTTTGCTCATGTGTTTAGGGTCATAAATCATATCTCTATAGTCAAAGTTTCATTGCTATGGCATTTACCTTACTGTCATCCTGACCCTTTTCGACTTATAATTTCATGGCAAAAATTTTACGTGCATGTCCGTCCATTATGTATATTTGTAACTACCCAAGCTTAAGCTTCTAAACTTAGCACTTGTCTTAACGCTTTCCCTTTTTCGAAACATTAGACCGGTCCACATTGAAAGAGTATGCAGAGAACAAATGCAAAATGGGTGCATTTTAAAAAGAAACCACCCTATGCCGTAGAAATATTGTGGGGAAAATGAGAAATTGCTTATTACAAGTGATTTCTCCTTTTTCACAGTAATTCTAAAGCATAAAATCAAGGAGATGTAAAATCCTGACACTGTACAGGAAAAGGTTAATGGTTAACTCAAATCTCTATGTAATTATTTCTTTCGATGACACTCTTTACAGTAAATTTTATCCATCTTTGGACTCCAAATTTCCTGGATAGATTCTTTGCAACCTGTAACCATTAAAGCTTTGACTCTTTAATAAGAGGGTTATGATTCATATCTTTGTAAAATATTCGTTACTCCAACATTCATTCTATTGCCATTTTGACACTTTTTTTGACGCGAAACCTGTTACATCTCTGTCGCCGTAAAAAGTAATGGTTTGAAACTTTGTACATTTCTTTAATACCATAGCATTACCTCTAAGTAACTGAGACATTCATTAAATGATATTTCTCCCTGTGTCCACATTGAATTCTGCCTCTATCCAGCACTTAGATGAGTCGAGCCTTGCTGTCTAATGGAACACCATGCTATATCACTAATCAAAAGAAACGTACTCAATACGATGGTAACATTAACGGCTATTTTCAAGAAATTATGAGGTTCTCTTAAAAGTTCTTTTCCTCCTTCTTTCCTTTGAAACACTATGTATATTTTTTAATATATCAAAACGTACGACGGAATCAGTCACTTTGAAAAATCAGTTTTCTCTCGTCGTTTAACCAACTGCCAAACGACACCGTTTTTATGCCCCCGAAGAAAAAAAACCTTCTGGGAAACACTCTAGAAAATTTCACCTAATTTTATCATTATCCACAACGCATTCTACCCTCTAAAAACAGATTTTTTATCTTTACACCGACTAAAAATGTTCGTCTTCAACAACTTTTTATTTTGACAAGTCTAACACTTTGTCGTGTGATAATGGGTAAACACCGCCTCTTTCAAACAAAAACCTGTGATTCATTTTGATTCTTTACGCATTTATATTTCCTAGAGCGCCGATATATTAAAGCGACTTTTTAAAAATACCACTAGAAAACATGCCTTATTAACCTCCCTTTTTTGAGGGGCGTAAAAATACGGGGTTGTGTTGGAATGGGTTGAATGAAAATAAAGACATTATTCTACAATTGAATAAAGAATTGCGACTTTTAACCAAACACAAAAGAATGGCAGAAATAAATCGCAACAAGATGATAGATAATAGCCATTAAGGGTAATAATCTTATCTTTTATTTGTGGTCCTTTGGAAAATTGGCATCTGGTTCTTTTAATGTTTGTAGTTCATGCACTGAAGCACGCAATTTCTTTCTAACGGATCGTTGGGCGTTCATAATGTCGTAACTACGACTTGAATAAAAGTCTATTTACGACATTTTCACGCCCGACGACGAAAAATAGTTTGATAAGCGACCAGTTGTTCATGGGTTCAAAGGACTGAAAGTATTGTGAGGGCTTTCTTGATATTTGATCACGCAAATACCGAATATACAGACAACTTTGTTTATCAAACCATTGAGTGTTCGAGGGGGGGGTGGTGTCACTATGTGTGAGTTCAACTGACGGATTGTGGCTGTCAAAGAAACAATAGTCCAATCAAAATATTCATTTATACCGGCTTTGAATTTTGAACTCGGGCGTATTATGAAAATATTCTTTGGTTTGCCGACTTAAACGTCGCAGCTACATCTTATTTAAGCTGTAGTGACGACGTTTAAGTCTCCAACCAGCCATTTTACCAATTTGTCACGTGTTACTGGCCGTAAATTTTGCAAATTGACGCCATTTAATATCGATGTAGAACTTCCTGTCGGAGCCCGGGGGCGGGGCCAGCGTTCCGTTCACTGTATTAGGATTGATTGAAATACAAAACATGGCACGAGTATGACTTTTCTAGAAATAATGTTTCGACTAGTACATATAAATAAATGAACTTTATCTTTATGAGACTGGAGGTTTACTCAAAGCGACGTAAAACATCATACACTACATAGATGAACAGTCACTTGTATGAATGTCAAGGATTCATCTCGGACTAGCGGCTTGTTCACCTTTACATGGTCGCTATCAATTGACCAATCACTGGCCCCGCATACTTACCCCGTTAGCCCCGCCCATTGACTCTGACATGAATTTCTATAAATAATAACAAAGCTGTAGTTACAACATTTTACTCGAACACCGACGATATGTCAGCCTATGTGAAAGAAGATGCTGCAGTATCCTAATTTTACATGGAACAAAATAGACCTAAAATCAGATGGAGTATGGATTTTAGAATTTTAGATTTTTTCAAACTAAAGATTATTCAGTTAGTTAAATTCAAATAAGGAATTTACCATTTCCTTTCAACCATTTAGTCATGTCTTAAGTTTTATGAAACGTTTTTTCGAAGAACCTGTATCAGTCATTTTTAACAGTCTGTAACAGGAAAAGGAAATGCTTGTAATTAGAAGACGGTATTTATGAAAGGAAATACGTCATACAGGGAATTCTTTCGCTAATGAATATCTTCTCTTTTAACCCTTTCCCGAACAATTCCTGATATTTAGGTTCGCTTGATTTATACTCGAGAAAACATTGTGGGAAAAGAAGAAAATGCTTTATACAAACTTTTTCGTCTTTTCTCGCAATATTTTCTACCCGATAGGATAGTAATATTTTGAATCAAGTTCACTTTGAGTGAGGGAACTCAAACTTTGCACATACCTTTATGACAACTATATCATCCCCATAAGATAAAAAAAAAGATTAGTTACTCTGACATTCATTTTTGGTAGAATTATGACCCCGTTTTGAACTTAAGGATTTGGTTGAAGTTTTACTCGCAATTATCATATCTCTGTTCTATTGGATGCTTTTGCTCTGATACTTTTCACATGCTCTTGTGACCATCATGGCATCTCCTAGGTAAAACGTCAGTGCTCTAACATCCATTTTTGTGGAATTTGGGCCCCTTTTCTACTTAGAAATTCTTCGTTAAAGTGTAACGTACATATATCTACTTTCTGTTATATTTCTGTGCCTACATGTGCTACAGTTCGAAAACGTTGTATATTCTTTTAGCTAGCAAAGCGTCAGCTTAAGTTAACAGACATAATTTTGAGGTCTTCTCAAAGTTCAGCGAATGCAAACTGGAGGCTTAACCACCAAATCCGTGGAATGCCTACGCCATAAAAAATAGTTCTTATGTATTTTGAAGCATATTGCAAACTCTATTTAAATTGTAGACCGCTCTGTCAAAAGTGTAATATTTAACCCGTTCATACTCAATTTCGCTTTTTAAGTATCTCAAGAAGGAACCAAGAAAACATTGTGGACAGTGAAGAAACTGCTTGTAACAAGCAACTTCTTCCATGTCCACAAACATGTCTCTTACCTAACAAGGGAAATGTTTTCTGAATTCAACTATGCTTTGTCAGCTTACAGTATTTTCAGTACTTTGATTTTACCATATATCAACCCATAGAGAAGGATTCATTACTCTCACATTCATTTTAGTTGAAATTTGACTATTTTTGACATATGAACTCTGGGTTAAAGTTTTACCATCCTCACGAGTGATGGCATATCAAGATCATCTTTCTCTCAAATATATGCTCGTAGATAAGTAGAACGTTCGCCTTCCTTGGTACGACAGTATGTAATTTAATGTGCAACTATCTCTGTTCCTACTATTGTCATTTCTGAGAAGTAATCCACATTACTCTGTAGCCATTATATCAAATCATTTGAAAATATTCATTGCTCTGATTTTCAATTTACTAGAGTTTTAACATTTTTTCGGAGATTTAAGTGAAAGAATTTTTATCTCTGTTACTACTTATGATTGTAGTTTGAGACTTTAAGACATGAGTTTAGACTAATTACTCATTAATATATCGACATTAAATTGTTGTTACTATTCAGCACTTAGAATAGCCGTGTGTTGCTGTCCACTGATAGCTCTTGCAATATATTTTCAAACGAATGTCAAGTACCTTAGTTAAACTGTCGTGTCAAAGGTCGTGGCAAGCACTTCGTCAATTGGATACATTTTAAGTCGAATGATAATATAACCTCCCACGTGAAACTTTCAACACCGTTTATTGCATAGCTATAAAACTATGACCAACAATTTGAAACCAATAAAGACAGTGTAAAATATCTCTTATATGTATCATTACAGAGTCCATTGTCATAATTTTATCTTTAATTAGAAATTTTGCGAACACAGAAAAAAATGATACCTAATAATGACGTCAATATAACTTGTAATTACCAGCTAGAGTCTGATATCAAATTAAAGACCGTGTTACGAAAGAGTATCATAAAATTTGAACCATTTAGAGCTCTTAGTTCCCGAAAGATAGCATGTAATGAACTATTCGATGTTATGCTTCACATCCATAAAACATTACTTCTTAACAATTTATGATCAATTACGGCTCTAAAATTAACATAGTCCCACACAAGCCCTCCTTTTACGCCTCTCGAAAAAAAAAAAAAACCCTCGAAAACATTGTGGACATACAAGAAATTGCTTGTTTTTAAAACGGCTCTTGCACAAATTATCACGGAAATGTTTTGGCTATCAATTTTTAAATTTCTAACTGTAATACTTTCAGACATTTGTAAGAAAGTGATTAAGTCGACTTTGTAATGAACATGACTGTTCATATCGCTATAAAAAAAAAAAATAAAAGAATCAAAAAAAAAAAAAAAAAAAAAAAAAAAAGTGGCGTTACGAGACGCCAAAAATTCAGCGAAGAACAAACCAAATTGAACCGGAATTTATCGGCTAAATACATATCCGTCCATTGCACCGTAAACTGCCTTATTTGTACTTTTCATATTTACGTACTGATTACGTCATTAGCTTACGCTAGCAGTACAGTCGTTATCGATATCACTCGAAGCAAACGACCTCCCCCGGTAAATTTCGATGTTTAAAAGTAGGGCACTGCAAATAAGCCAAATTAAATTGATTTTAAGTGGATTTAGTCGATTTAACGCGATGAAAAAATATCTATTGTGAAAATTACAATCAATTACTTTATTATCCGCATTATTTTCTAAAAATAAAAAAAAAAAAAAAAGACGAAAAATTGACTAAAAAAGTCGTCTGCAACTACTTTCAATTTGGACCAGTTTAAAACTTTGTCGATTGATAACGGGTCAAATCGTTTATTCGGATAGTTTGAGATGATTGTATCTCGACCTTTTATGTGAGCGATCATACAATATAGTACATATTTCTAAATTAAGGAACGAAACAATTTTCATCAGACATTCAGAATGCACAAATTTCCATAGACACTAAAATTTTATCATTAAGCGAGTAGACATATTTTTATTATACGCCCGAAGGGTCGTATTATGTTATGGCCCCGGTCGTCTGTCCGTCTGTCTGTTTGTCCGTCTGTCTGTCCGTCCGTTAGCAATTTTTAGTGTGCGCAAATCCTCCTAAACTGTCGATGAGAATGAGCTAAAACTTGGCACAATTACTCCCCATGATGTCTAGTTGTGCATAAGACCTTAAAAATTCAAATTGCTCCAGTCGTTCTTTCGAATTATCTGCCCTTGAATTGAACGAAAATCACTGTTTATTGTGTGCGCAACTCCTCCTAAACTATCGATGGGAATAAGCTAAAATTTAGCACAACTACTCCCCATGATGTCTAGTTGTGCATAAGACCTTTGAAATTCGAATCACTCCAGTCATTTTTGAGTTATCTTGAATCATCTGCCCTTGTATTGAATGAAAATCACTGTATTTCTTGTGAGCACAAATTCTCCTACATTCCGAATTGGAAAGAATTGAAACATGCTACAATGGCTTTGTGTGATGTCTACTTGACCTTAGGACTAGAATTTGTTTTAATGTCAAGTTGATCCTGAATTATCTGCCCTTGACTTAACAAAAAAGCTTCAATTTACATTTAATTTTGTACAAAACTCCTACAATTTACATAGAATTTAACAGAAACTGGCCACGATGTATCTCTATGGTTTAAGTCCGTCTGTCTGTCTGTCAGTCTGTCTGTCCGTCCGTCTATCTGTCTGTCCGTCTGCTAGCATTTTTTGTGTGCGCAACTGCTCCTAAACTATCAATGGGAATGGGCTGAAACTTTGCACAGTTACTCCCTATGATATCTAGTTGTGCATAAGACTTTCGCAATTCAAATCTTTCCAGTCATTTTTGAGTTATCTTGAATTATCTACCCTTGAATTGAACGAAAAACATTAAATGTCTTGTATGCACATTTAATCCTACATTTTTAATGTCAATGGTTTTAAATTCAACAATGGTTTTGAAAGCTGTCATAGACAATATTATTCAGGTAACAAGATCTTTCTATTGATAAAATGCATGAGCTATCATTCAAGCTAACATAGCTGACAAAGCAGGGTTACTGACAAGCCCCTTCGGGCGTATATGCGCCGCTCTGCGAAGCTCTTGTTACTAATGGTATTTTACAATCATTTTCAATATCATCGTCATTGTCATTTTGAAATAACAACTTTGAGGTTTGCTGGATTATAGCTCTATTTCAAATAACTGCCTTTTAAAATTCATGGAGGGTCGAATAATATTTCTGGTTTCGTTGACAATAGTTATGCTTTATTTAAATTATCATAAATTGGCTTCTTTATCATCGTCGGTTGATATCGAAAACTTCAAAATCCAAGCCTCATTATGTTTTTTTCTTAAGGAAGCTTCTGTACATATTATGAAAGAATATAATTGGCTCTCAATTTTCAAACTCCTATTTATAATGCTTTCAAAAAGAAAAGAAGCACAAATATTTCGCGTTACGAGACGCTATTTAAATCAACGAACTACATCGGAACCGGAATTTATACATTATCTGTCGATTACACCGAAATTTGCCTTATTTGTAGTTTCCACGGAGAAATCAATGACGTCCTTTGCTTCCGCTAGCAATTCAGTCGTTATAGACTTTATAAATATAAATATAATTTTAATACAATACAAAAGATCTCGATAAATTCCGACGTTTAAAAGCAGGGCATACGGAATATACCACATCAAATCAAATTTATAATGAACTTAGTAGATTAAACACGAAGAAAGAATATTTATAATGAAAATGACATTGATAACTTTTGAAAAAGTAGTCAATTTTCCATTATCAAATTTTCACGAATGTCTGCTCAAGAATAAACCAAAGATGTTCTTTTAACAGACAGCATTCAATATTCCGAAACTGAAATCGTTTGCAGGAATATTAGTCTGAACTGCCGTAGACAAACAAATTCTCCCCATTCAAGTGGATAGCATATTTATTGTTACAATCCAGTTATTTGTCTTTTCTCACAAATTAGATTCTGTTCACGTATTACATTAGGACTATTTTGTTGTCCTCTTTAGTATATAGTTCGTTTATGGTCCTAGGCTGTTTACTCTATATGGTAATTTTCATACTTTATCATTTGACATTTCTTAACCATTGCCATGCTGTATAAATAGCCTTACTGAATTGTTGTAAAATCAAAGGGCTGAAAGTACTGATAGAACTTGTTGTTAAAATCAATATTTCTCTTAGAAATCAATTTCATAAACAAGTACAAGCAGGAGGTGTAGACCAAGATCACCCTGCACTTATGTGCAGGATGATCTTGGTCTACACCTTCTGCCAAAACCGGAATATTCCGGGTTCAGCATGACAAGAGTTAACCATAGCCTTGGGAAAAAACTATTTCAGAACTGCGTGGAAATCAAAGGACTAAAGGTACTGACAGTCCTTGATTCTTGGTTGGTATTTTTTTTTTTCCTTTTTTTTTTTTTTTTTTTTTATTATTATTATAAGCAACTATGGCTTAAAACTTCATACTATGACCAGACTGTATACATATATGCAGGTTGATCTTAAGCTATCCCCCCCAAAAAAAAACAACCAGAAATGCTTAACAAGGGTGAAGTTGAAAAAGAACGAAACAAAAAGTAAGTAACAAAGGCTAGAATTTACCCCTATTAAGCAACTATTTTATGTCATAAACGTGGACTTATTTTTTCCTTTGATATTTGTGATTGTTTGTATTTGATTTAAAATCGTTTTTAAGGATCTATTAATTTTAAGTAAACAATAAATAGGTTTACAGACTTGGCTTATGAAGGTTTTTGGAAAATTCTAGAGTTTCTGTCATTTGTGTGGGCGCGCTCGCGTGTGTGTGTGAGGGAGAGAAAGAGATAGAGGGAGAGAAAAAGACAGAGATAGAGACAGAAAGACAGTGGTGAGTCAATGCGTGCGCGCGCGCGTGTGTGTGTGTGTTAGTGTGTCGCCTATGCATGGTTTGTTTAAAATAAAATATCCCTAAATTTAGCGGGAACGTGGCACATTTAAAATATAATACCATGTAAAAGACAAGCATGGTAAAGGCACAGAAAACTACAGAACTGTTCCTCCCATGAGCCAGCGATAACTTATCAGTGTTACAATATCGTGTATGAATATTGATAATCATTTACATAAAACTGCCATTTCCCTGAATGGACCTTATCAGCCAGAGGGGAATGTTTTAATGTTGTCCATATCAGCATTGTATTTTGGAACCCCAATACATATGTAAAAATATGAAGGCACAAACTTATACGACACATTTAGTGCCACTGCGACAGTCTTTTGTCGCACTTGAGAATGATGAGTTATCAAGGCGTTCAAGAATAACGTTCCCTTTCCCAATTATGGCCATCTTCTAATGTTTCACCCATGCCACTATCTTAACCAACTCCCACTCGCAAAAACTGGTCCAAAGTATACGATTTTGCAAAAATATCTAAAATTCTATCAATTTTAAATTTTCGTTTGCCGCTCCTTTCAACTGTACCAATCTATGATTTCTTGTTGTTTTTTCGTCTGATAATGGATTAAGACGATCAGCAAACATTCTACACACCAGGAGTGGAAGCCTAGGCTGCTTAATGTCACACATGTGAATTGGTTGGAAATGTGACACATTGGCTCAAATTCACACCACTGGGCTTGATTCACTCTCTTTTTTGTCTCTCTGTCTCCTCCGCCTCTCTGTCTGTCTATCTGTCTGTCTGTCTGTCTGTCTGTCTGTCTGTCTGTCTGTCTGTCTCTCTCTCTCTCTCTCTCTCTCTCTCTCTCTCTCTCTCTCTCTCGATTTATGTTCCTCATACGAGTATATTTACCATTATGACTGCATTTTGTACTTTGCGTTTAGGGTAAATTTTATGTGATCTAACGCAACATAAATGATAAGAATCATAATTTCAGATAACAAATTTACCAATTTATCTTTAGAAAACAAATATGATGGATTTAATGTCGGGAATTTGTAATTCTGAAAGACTGTATGCATTAGTTTGGTGTCAAAATGTGAATGATGTTACGCTTACATCGAAATCAAAAGATATTATTCTAACATTTTTGTCTTTGCTCTTGAATAAAGGAGACAATTCATTAGGCTCAGGAAACGAGGAAATCTTTTTCTCTTATTAGAATGCAGATAAAATGAGCCGAACAGCCACTTATAGCTATATGGTCGGAACTTTCGACCAGGCAAGATTACCCCCACCCAAACTTCAATACCCTTTTATAATTACATGTATAAAGGTTTAATGATCCATATTGATTGTCATTCACAATATCATAAAAATAATGCTAAAATGCGACTAGAAGGCATAAAGTGCTTCACGGAAGTTGCTTAATCTATTCATGTTAAATGAGCGGGAAATAGATTCTTCCTTCGTCAGTAACTTAAAATCGATTGTATTTGTACACGCGGCGCCTCAAGTGATGAATTGAAACTAGACAGTTCGTTTCAAGAAAAAAGTTTTGATTCTATTTGCTACTAAGCAATCAAAGAAGTATTTTTCATATTTGAGGTTTACCGTGTGGGCACATCTATTTATCCCCAATGAAAGGTAAACCATGAAGCCCCTTCCTTTATTATCATTAGCTATACATCTAGCACCTAAAGGGACATAGTTTTCATTCTTGATTTCAAAAGAGTTGAAATAAAAAATAATAATTAATCAAACAAGGAAAATTTATTGACCCTTGTAATTCAAAACCGTCTCATTCAATCAGTGTGCGATTCCTTAGTATATCTGCCTACCATTGAGCCTCTGGTATAATTTTGAACCCATTGACTTCTGCCACGCCTTTTGGCCCGCCTAAGTGCTAAGCTGTTAGCTCAGCTGAATTCAAAGAGTAGAGTTTTTTATTTGGTCCAGTGTGTCTCGTCGTCGCCGTGCGCCCATAAAAATTTCTTCAAACTTCCTTCTTATCCTGAAACAGAATACATGTTGATGGAACTTTGTTACATAGAGAAAAGCTCAACTTAAATTGCTGAAATATTGCTCAAACCATGCATCCCGTGTCAGATAAATAGGGGAAAAGAAATCGTTTAAAGTCTTCCCTTCTGAAATCAGAAAACCAATATCTTTGGTATTTATAATCAAACATCATATAGAAATGACGAATCACTGACCATACCAACTGACTCCCTAAGCTCCGCCCATTAGCTTCGACAGTAGGGTTCCGCTTTGAATTTAACGGCGTTATTTTGTGACGTTTATTGCCAGTAGCATGTAAC
The DNA here is from genome assembly GCA_946902895.1 of Fragum fragum. NCBI lineage: Eukaryota > Metazoa > Mollusca > Bivalvia > Cardiida > Cardiidae > Fragum > Fragum fragum. The sequence continues at coordinate 4,454,770 of OX336370.1, read as the reverse complement.
AAAAAAAGTAAAATAGTTGGTTTGTGACATAAACGTCGTAACTACAGCTTGAATAAGCTGTAGTTAGGATGTTTAAGGCGTTAAACCAACAATAAAGGTAAATAAAATGACGGCCAATTGTGGAGTTGATAAGCTCAGGTCCGGGCTGAATAAATTTCTTTAGTCGGTTGATTACTTGATTGACGGCCGCGATTGGTCAATTGTCGAATAGCTAGCCACGCCCAATGAACGCCTACTGGAAGTTGCACTTCGATATCAAACAGTGTTGTTTTGAAAAAAAATATGGCGAATAACGGTTAAATGGTTGGTTAGCGACACAAACGTCGCAACTACAGCTTTAATGAGCTTGATTGCCAAACTAACAATAATGCTTCGCATAATTGGCGGAGTTCAAAGTTGACTTCTAGTCTAAAGAAATGATTAGATTGGTCTACCGTTTTTTTTATTGACAGCCACGATCCGTCGATTGCTTTACCAAGTGGATTCGTATGAAATCCCTAGGCAATTGATGCACAGCCAGAACACTTCAATTATGAAAATTTCTAAGGTCTTCACAAAAATAAACTTTCTGGCTATGGTTATTTGGTATGTATCATCTCTCAACGAGCCTTTCATGAGTTTGTTAACCCTTCCCTGATTTACAAAATTTTAGACTTTTCCAAATTCAAAGTTTTTTGCGGACGAAAATTTCAAGTGGATTTGATTTGAAAAAATAACCATTCATTGGGGTAGAAAATATTGTGGAAAAAGAAGAAATTGCTTGTCACAAGCAATTTCTGCTTTTTCTACATTTTTTCGAAAATGTTTAAATCACAGGGACGTAAAAAAACAGGGATTGAACAGGAAGGGGATAATGTGAGGGCGTCTTTTTTAAAATAAGAAAAAATCAAATCGTGATCTCTTAAATAAGATCACCAAGAGCACAGATATTTAGTATGTAGCATTTCTTATGGCACCTCTTTCAATTTTGTTCCTAAGATTTACACGAGACAGCAAACTAGAGCACTAGATCACAAAAAAAAATCTCTAGAGTAAAAAAAAATCTTGACCCATTCCTACCCAATCTCTCCTTTTTACGCCCCTCAATAAAAAAACAACATTGGAAAACATTATAGAAATGAAGAAATTGCTTATATCAAGCAATTTCTCCATTATCATAAATGTTTTTATCCAAAAAAGACGAAAAACCTTTTAAATTCCATCAACTTGAAATTGGCGTCTGTATCTTCTTTCAATTTGGAGTAGTCTAAAATTTTGCCATCTTGTAATGAGTTAAGCACTTTTAAGACCATTTATAAGATCTAAAGAATTCATAAATTTTTCCCAAGGTATTACATGTTGCTGTAAAACAAGGTCTCCGTAGTTATTTACCTGTGGGGGCGCTTTATAGGGCCATTGCCGCTTTTGTTTTAAAACTGTATTACGACCAAGAAAGGGTAATTTATGAGATAAGAAGATGTACAACAGCTCATCTCATAAGTTACTTTTTACTTGGTTATAATGTTAAAAAGATTTGTCAGTCTCGTAGGGTCCCAAAGTTACTTAAATGTATTAAAGGAGAGACTATTTTAACCGTATCTCAAACAAACTATCCGTTCTTAACATTTTCGAACGCCTTAGAAACTACCAGGCAGATTTAAGCAGAGAGTGTTTTTTTTTACTATTTATTTATTTATTTATTTAGAATTAAAAGCATCTCGTTTTATATTTTTTTTCCTGAAAGTTTTCGATGAATTCATTCTTACAGATATCATCCATTTGAAGAAAGACTTGATTCTTAAGCACTCTGATTTTGATATGTGTATCTAAAGCAGCTAGCTCCGTAGAACTTGTTTTAACATGCACACATATTCGTGAGCATTCATTTGCAATTATATACCAAAATTCCGTTTACCTCACTATTTTTTTAAGCGTGTTAACCATTTAATATAATGGTAATAGAACATAATATTCGGCCATCATGCTACGTGTTTAATGGTTACTTTTTTCTTCTTCACACAAACCTACTGCTACGGCATTAAGTTTCTCTTATATTAAAGAAATACAAGTAAATCTCTTATATTAAAGAAACCCAAGGAAATAAATAAGAAGCAAGATGATAGATAATATCCAATAAAGGAGATGATTTTTACCGTTTATTTGTGGTCCCTTGGAGGTTCAGCATCTGGGTTTTTTTTAAAGTCTTTATTTATTAAGTTAACTTATTGATCATATGATGTACGCGTATCTTCAAACACAAACTACTAAGTGCAAAGTTTGTTAATTTTGTTTATGTTCGTAACTTGAAAAGCGAAAATCAGTGCTGGCTTTTATAAATCAGAGCATACAATCTTTACTATGAATTCAAAAACAGTTCATCTTTTTTCCTGTTAACTATAGGCACAAAGTATACAAAACAGTTATGCCAAGTCCTTGCCAAGTCCTTGTACAATTATTATGGAATTTTAGCCCATTTTTAACCCATTACCAGAAGATAAAAAATTGGACTCGTTGAAATTTAAAGAAGTTGCATACAATAATTTATATACAATAGTTTATTAAATTTTGGATTCTTTCATCTTGTGGACAATGAAGAAATTGCTTGTCACAATCCCATGCTATTGCTCGAGAATGTGTCCACATTCAAATGGCTTAATGAACTGAAGAGTCAAACCTTTTTAATTTAATTATATCTGACTAATGAACCCATCAAAAACTTTCTGGGAATAAACAATAAAACGAAGTGGTTGATTTCGATATAAGGAAACTAGTGGCCACTAAAAATTATTCAAGTAAAAGATGTTTAATTCTGCCTAGTAGTTTCTTACACGTTCGAAAACGTTTGATGAAGAACGGGTTGTTTGGTTGAGATTTGGATAAAAAGATTTCTTTCTTTATTGCCTTCAAATAAATTTAGGTCCCCACAGGATGTATACACATTTTTTTCAACATCACGAACAAAAAAAAAAAAAATAAAATAAAAAAGGAGATAAGAAGATGGTTTAGAATAAGAGCGCAAATAGCCTTAGAGCGTCCAGCCGAGTTAATAATTACCTGTAATCACACAAGGGACATAGGGAATATTACCACAGTGTGTTTTTCTATGCGTTGTTATCGTGTTCGAGAATCGTGTGTAGGTATTTTTTATTGGATGAGACCGAAGGTCGAATCCAATAAAAATACCTACACACGATTCGAGAACACGATAACAACAAATAGAAAAACACACTGTTGTAATATTCCTTTTATTATATACCTTTTAGGAAATGACATTAAGAAAATTCTCTTAAATGGCTAAGAAATAACCAACTTTCCAAAAAAACAAAAAAACAAAAAAACCCGGAACGTCAATACACAAAAAAGAAGTCAGTGTTTAAAGGTACTCGACGAATACGGTTTTTTGCTACACGCCGAATATTGATTTTTTTCTGTCGAGTTGTATTTGACAGCCAGGTTTTACTCCGTATCTTTTATTGATTGATTGATTGAATGGGGTTTAACGCCGCTTTTAACAGTATTTCAGTCATATCGCGGCGGCTGGAGCACCTAACAATGTAATCCTGGTATTTCTCACACCAGTACTACCATTACTTCCCTTCCTAGCCTCCAGCTGCTATCTCACATAGGTCTACGATTATCGACCCATTGGTGAGAGACAAATAGTCGGAAAGGATGAGTGCCGCCGTCGGGGATCGAACCCGGGATCTTTAGATTGACAGTCCGACGCGCTACCAACTGCGCTATGACGGCGGCTTTCCGTATCTTTTATAGGTATATAATAAATTGTTTTAATGAGTTTTGTAGGTGTTACCCCCTGCCAAAAATGTGAAATCCGTAAGTCTCATGGGTAGCCATAAGATTTGCATACGAGTTTCTATTTTCAATAAAAGGTTGTGGGTGTTGTGCTCTAGCAGATCACCACGTGGAAATCACATGAACAAAATTGGAAGAGGTGCCATAAGAAACGTTGCTTGCTAACTATCAAGGCTCTTGGCATTTTGTTTAAGAAAACACAAATTGAAATGTTCTTCTATGTTTCTTTTTTAAATAGGGTGCGTCCGAGAAGGAACCAAAATATTACGGCAGTGACATCTCATCAAAGTCTGATCTTCCCCCCAAGGAAGGAAAAACTGTTTAAACAATATATCGTTTATCTTTGACAGATCGGTTAGTTTGAATGACTAGCGAAAGCTAAAACGTCATCACTAACGACATAAAACTCCGCCAACAAATCTTAAATTGTGGTATGTCACACTTTGAAATATCGAAACTTCTTTCATTACCGTGTGGAATTATGTCATTCTCATAATAACAATCGTCGTATTTATTTATGCTTTTTAGCCTTGATTATGGTTTTCTTATTAATTTTGTTGTGTGTTGGCGGGAGGAGGGGAGATATGGCTTTAACAAACCCAAGAAAGAACCGCTGAGAAATGAGACATACCAAATATCCATAGTCAAGAAAGCTTATTACGGTGAAGATTATTAAAAATCTTTTACTTTTATTTTGTAGTTTAAGTATAAAGTGTTCTGGCTGTGTCCAAACCATTTCTAAAACTTATACCTCTATGAAAACAAAAATATCCTCATCACTTCTTATGATTTAAAGACATCAAGCACAAAAAAGCAAATATTAAAAAAAGTGACTTATTTGTATCGTTCTATTTTGTGCGAAAGTATTAGAAATAGCTGCGTGCTCATAATATTGTTCATGGGGGAATGGATTTTTTTCTTAGTTTATTCATAAAAAAGCCCAGTGTCTTTAGGCACAAATATGAGCTCAGCAAACATTTTTCAAAGCTTAAGTCAAAATGATAATAGAGGACAACATGGTAGCAAAAGATTTAACATAAAATAAATGAAAAGAAAGAATATAAACTGAAAACAAAATGTCAGACAAAATCTCAGCTGGACAAAACTAATAATAATTGATTCGATGATAATTCTAGGACTCTGTGATAGATTTGATTTGACTGAGCGCTGAAAAAGTCCGTTAACCTCAGATCGCTGCCCAACCCACTTACCTCAGATCGCTAGCCGAGTCCACTTACCTCAGGTCTTTAGCCAAGTCCACTTACCTCAGATCGCTAGCCATGTCCTCTTATCTCAGACCGCTGAACAAACTCACTTACCTCAGTTCGCTAGCCAAGCCCACTTACCCCAGACCGCTAGCCAAGTCCACTTATCTCAGATCGCTGAACAAGTTTACTTACCTCAGATCGCTGACCAAGCCCATTTACCACAGATCGCTAGCCAATCCCACTTGTCTCAGATCGCTAGCCTAGTCCACTTATCATAGATCGCTAATAGAGCTCTCTTATCTAAGATCGTTGAACAAGTTACTTACCTCAGATCGCTGACCTAGCCATTCCCACTTATCTCGGATCGCTAGCCTAGTCCACTTATCATAGATCGCTAACAGAGCCCTCTTATCTCAGATCGCTGAACAAGTTACTTACCTCAGATCGTTGACCAAGCCCATTTACCACAAATCGCTAGCCAATCCCACTTATCTCAGATCGCTAGCCTAATCCACTTATCATAGATAGCTAACAGAGCCCTCTTATCTCAGATCGCTGAACAAGTCTACTTACCTCAGATCGCTGACCAAACCCATTTACCACAGATCGCAAGCCAATCCCACTTATCTGAGATCGCTAGCCTAGTCCACTTACCACAGATCGCTAGCAAAGTCCACTTACCTCAAACCGCTAGCCAAAGTCACTTACCTCAGATTGATAGCCAAGCCCACTTTCCTGAAATAAGACAGTTTGCATAAGATATCGAATAACGTAAGCTAAAAAAGACATGTAAGCAGAAACAACACGAAAGCTAATAGTTGTTAAGCGACTTAAACGTTGCATTAAAAAAACAAAAAGCAATTTCTCATTTTCCACATTGTTTCCTCGCGTAAAATATCACAGGGATGTAAAACTCAGGGATTGTACGGGAAAGGGTTTTGGTTTACGGATTGTTTAAATTGACTGTGAGTGGGCAAATCGTTGGACTCGGTAAAATTTGTTTGTATTGGGTTTAACGCCACTTTTAACAGTATTTCAGTGGCACGGGCACCTATCTGTAGATTACAAGTGTTTCAGTACTACTGTTGCATCCTTTCTGAGCCTCCAGCTGCCGTTCCAACGATATCCATCCATTTATGGGAGACAAATGACGAAAACGATATTTGCCGCGACCGGGGATCGAACCCGGAACCAGGACTTGTTTGAAACATCCATAAGCGTTAACAAGGCATAAATGACTTGCGAAAAACTTAACAACAACCTTAACTTTATTTCAGAAAGTAAAGCAGCAATGTCTATCGGAACACATTCTGTAAGATTTGTTTTCCTTTTTTATGAGAAAAGATTTCTGTTTCGATAAAAGACCTCGGAATTAATGTGCTAAATGGCTGCTAACTAGTTCAGTACAAGTTAACTACCCCCATATTCGCGCTCTCCATTAAAATGAATTAATGATTAATCGTAATTACGTTCCATGGAATATTATCTTAGCACTTTAAAATGCAATTAATGTCTTCGCTTTAACAATTGCGTAAATAGGATAACTGCTGTTTACAGCTAATGTCTGTACTTGTTTGATTTTTCGTTTCACCCATCAAAATTTGGCTGTAGTATAGGAATTGTGAAGAGCCGAAGGTAACAGATTCAAGATCATACTATAACTAATGATCACGGAAGTATGCAAAAACCCTAAGGAGAATCAAGACTCAATGACTCTCTTAGGGACAAGACTTTTCACTAAAAGGAATACCGACATCGTTAAAATTGTTTAGAGACCCCTCTCATTAACCCTTTCCTGTTTTGCAAGATTTTAGACCAGTCCAAACTCGAAGGTCTTGCAGACGAAAATTTAAAGTTGATTTAATTTGAAAAATAACCATTTAGTATGGTGAAAATCTTCTGGAAAAAGAAGAAATTGCTTGTCACAAGCAATTTCTTCTATTTCTAAAATGATTTCTCAATCATAAAATTGCAGGGACGTAAAAAACGGGAATAAAACAGGAAAGGGTTAATTCCAGAAAAGGTCATTAGCCCGTCATGAAAATCTTTACCAAACAGAAAACGAAAATGTTTCAAAATTATTTTATATTGCCAACGTAAAAAAGTTTTAGAAATTATTTTAGTTTTCTATTCAGCAAAGCTTTCCGCGAAGGCCTTTTGACCTTTTGGAAATTACCTATAGAGGGTTCTGTAAACATTTTTTTACGAAGATTTCAGAAATCTCTTTTGTCAGAAGTACGAGAGCCGTAGACCCTTGAAGGTTGCAGCTTTTATTGATCGGATCCATACAAAAGTTCTTGGCAATGAACACGTCTTAATTACTATTCAAATATTGTCAGTCGACGAACAAAACCGCGTAACTACAGCCATATTCAAGGTTTAGTTACAAGGTTTCGGTCGATGGCCGGTGATATGAGCTAGATATGTCTCACCACAAGAAACGTTGAGTGTGTGCGAATGTCATCCAGCGGGTTTGGTATGCGCTCGTGTGTGGGTTTACTGTGTTAGAAAAAGGAAACATCAAATCGGAAGGACAACGAAACAAAATGAAAAGACGAATCGAAGATATTTACAAATATATGAGGTAATTTCGATTTCAAAATATGGGTTTGCTCTTCTTTCACAATTTATCCCGATATTTTGGGTACTCATTAAATCGCCTTCTGAGCATAAAACATAAGAATGTTGGGGAAAATTAAGCGGTCGTGACTGTCAATCAAAGAATCAATTTTCAATTCACATAATTCATTAAAGCCGGAAATAAAATTTGTACTTCGACATTGACTGATGTTTATGTGAAGCATTTTGTCGGTTTTTACGACTTAAACTTCTTAACTACAGCTTATTCAAGCTGCAGTTACGTCGTTTAGGTTGCCAATATACGATTTTATCTTTTTGTTACATGTTACTGGCCACATTTTTTTTTCAAATACTCCTTTTGATATAGTAGTGGAAATTTCTGTCGGAGTTAGTGGGCGTGGTCATCGGTGTCAGTTGGGAGGGTCAGTGGTCGGGTTTTGTCCTCTGTATCAAATATCGTCAACTATATTTAAGAGATGAAGAGAATATTTTTTGTTTTCATGGAGGTATGAACCGAAAAACCTAATCACACTGTATGAATACGCGAAGCGGATTCATACATTGTGTGATTAGATTTTTCGGTTCATACCTCCATGAAAACAAAAAACATTCTCTTCATTTAAGCGTATTCATACAGTGTGATTAGGTTTTTCGGTTCATACCTCCATGAAAACAAAAAATATTCTCTTCATTTCTTATAATTTAATAGCATCTAGCGAAATAAGCAAAATCTTTACAAATTTGATACTTTTTTGTATGGAACTATTTTTTGCGGAAGCATAAAAAATAGTTGCGTGATCAAAATTTTGTTCATGGAGTTATGAATAATTTTTTCGACCAATCAGAACGCCCGTTTTTGAAAGACGAAACTAAAAATTAAACTATTACCTCTTAAATCTAGGTTGTTAAAGCTGTGGTTACGGGGTTTTGGTCAACAATAGACGATAGGTTTTGGTGTCATCATTTTGCGACATCTAATATGCAAATCAAGTAGACCGAAAGGCTAAAAAGCACTGTAAAGAAAACCTAGGAATATCTGACCTTTCTGGGATGAAGTTTAAAGTCGGTAATACCAGACTTATTAAACCTTGTCACGCTAAATCATTAATCAACAAGAAAATTACATTAAAATCAAAGGACTGACAGAAACTTGTAGCACCAAATTATGAGTCAATATTCATATTGAAAATTTATTTTATAACTATTTTTGGCTTAAAAGGACAAACAGGTGGTATAGACAAAGCTTAGCCTGCACGTATGTGCAGGTTGATCTTTGTCTCTAACTCCTGCCGAAACAGGAATATTCCGAGTTCAACATGGCAAGGGTTAAGCAATGCTATATGTGCATCTGTAATAAAACGGCTGTCAGAATTCTTCGTAAAATCTTTTATCTCAATAAAATCGAGAGCTTTTTGAATGCGTTTATAACCAGAGAAAATATCAAACTCAATATTTCACGCATTTATTAGACTTCAAATGGTGTCAGATGATTAACATGCGCGCAGGGAACTTTTAAATTTTAATCTGTCAAGTTCTAATAATTAGGCAAACTCAGACGGCCTTTACCCGTGTTTTTCATATGTTTGACTTTCTAAAGAGTTCACCTTTTCCGCGAAACAGGTCTTCTTTTTTAAATAATAACAACAACAGCAACAACAAAATTCAAGTCCACATTGTAAGTCATAAAAAGTTCAATCAAGACTTGGTGTGTTACAAAAGTTCATATAGTGCACTTCGTTTTGTCATGGTATTTAACACATTCCCGCACAACGTCGGTTTTTGAAATCTTTGGATAGTGTGTTCAAATATATAGGGAAAGTGGAAAATTGTGTGTAACGAGTAATGTCTTCTACTTGCAGGGTGTTTTACTCTATATACATCTTAAAATCGTCGTGTAAAACCTCGTTCCAATTGGAACAGTCTTTAATTTTGTAGTTTACTAACTGGGTAAAAGCTAAAGTATGCACTGAAGACCTTCCTTTAGTAATTGGTTAAAAACGTTAGTCTAACGAGGAATCATGCACGCGAGGACCTTCACTGTCACATAACTTCAAGTATGAATAAAATCCGTACAAATAAACCATCTGACAGAGTATTCTTGTACCGAGACCTGAAATATCTGCTCTGTTTGAAGAATCGACTAATTAAGCCTGACTGTAACGAGATCCAATATTGTCTTCGGATTGCTGTATGAGCCTGTTGGGGCCTTCAGCGTATTAACAAGAAATCTCAGTAAGTCAAAGGTCGGATTTTGACATGATTTGAAGGTAGTTTAGGTACGTCTTTTCTTTTTTATGTGTCTTTTTTCAATCAAGGCCACTTATTCTTTACCTTTGTATTTCATCACACACACATATATATAAATACAAGTTGTATCTTTTACAGGAAATATTTTGAAAAAGGTAGAAATTAATTTCGGAAAAGAAAAAATACACCTTTTAATTACGTAACATTCCGAATCCCCGCTTGTTTGCCCCATTCAAGAAAAATCAAAGTACTTTAAAGTACTGTAAGCTAGAAAAGCATGGTTGAATTTAGAAAACATTCCCTTGTTGGGTAGAAAACATTATGGACATTGAAGAAATTGCTTGTACAAGCAATTTATTCATTGCCCACAATGTTTTCTAAAGCTTTTTTCAAAATGCTTAAAAAGCGGAATTGATTGGAAATGGGTTAAAAAGCGTGCGTTTGACACAATTTACTACAATTTGAATAGAGTTTGCAATATTCCTGAAAACCATTAAGAACTACTTTCAATGGCATAGGCATTTAACAGATTTAGTGGTTAAGCCTCCAATGGTAGTTTGCACTCGTTGAACTTTGAGACGACCTCAAAATTTCGTCTGTTAACTTAAGCTATCAAAGCTGACGCTTTGCTAGCTAAAAAGCACAGAGATAAGTTTTTCTGTGTTTCTGGTAGGTTATACTAATTAACCCGTTCCAACACAAGGACGTTTTTTGACGCAACAAATTGGGGAAAACAATTTGTAAAATGAAGAAATTACTTATTACAAGCAATTTCAACATTTTCCAAGATGTTTTCTCCTCAGAAAGATGAAAAAATCATAAACCTAAAATAATCGTCTGAAACTTCTTTCAAATTGGACCAGTCTAAAATTTTGTCATCTGGTAACTGGTTAAGCGCTTGGCGACATATACCATTTTTTGCGTGTGTGAGTAAACTATTGCATATATAGATATTGAAACTTATGCTTATGACCACCATTTTCGATATTTAATTGTCTACGAAATTCTAGAAATCGAGGGGTCAGTAAGTGCAACAGTTTCGCACTGGCTTCTGGATTGCAAATTTGGTAATTTATCGAATGACTGAAATTTGTAGGTGTCTTCTTCGCTTTCTTGTACACATCCTCTGATATAATTCCATGAGAAATATCCGTTACATACCAGGTTTTGGTTGACATATCTTAAATGGCATTTGTAAGACTTTTGTGTTTGTCTATTGATTATCGTCCTTCACCAATAGTTACCTTGTAACAACCCTAGAAGTCGCTCCTTTCCTTACTGGACCCAAAAAGTTTTAAAAATATTTTTATTGTTTACAAGTTCGAATTTTAGTCATATCGGGAATAAAACAAGATTTAATTGGTGTAACCGTGGCGCAGAAATTTTTGAATATCAAGATTGTAAAAGTTTCAGTATCATAAAACAAAGAATACTTGACTCCTACATTCAAACATGCCACTCCAATATAAATGATTCGAGTAGACTAGAATCTGGCAGCAAGTACAAAGATCTCTTGGAATTTGAACCGTTCTTAGAAAAGATAAAAATGCAAAACATAGAAAAGCATTGACCAAATTTGGACTATCACCTCACGATCTTCCAATCGAACGAGGCAGACATCTAAACATTCTAGAAGCACAAAGTTGATTGATTGAATGGGGTTTTACGCCACTATTAACAGTATTTCAGTCATATCGCGACGCCTGGAGGACCTAACAATGGATTCCTGGTATTTCTCACACCAAAACTACCACTACATCCTTTCCTAGCTTCCAGCTGCTATCCCACCTAGGTTTAGGATTATCAACCCAAAGTATCTATAAAGAATGCAATATGAATAAAATCGAAAATGAGTACCATTTCCTACTAGTATGTCCAAATGATTAGAGTTTAAGACAATAGCCCTTCAGTAAATATTTAAGTAGATGGCCAACCTCACCTAAATTCAAAATGGCATCAAAAACGCGATCGACACTTCAAAATTTAGAAAATGCATATACTCAGCTTTTAAATTTAAACCCGACAATGAAAAAAAAGATAGAAAAAACTCAGTATTGTTTACACTCTTTTTTATTTAACGAATAATCTTCTCTTGAAAACGTAACGTGTTTGTTTTCTCAAAGCATGTGTTAGTTTTTGTTATTATGTTTATCAGCTATGAATTTGTAATATTTATGCTGAGTAAAATTGAGTTGGGTTGGGTTGAGTAACGCATTGTAGAATGTCAAGAGTATATTACATAGCTTTTTGCTCAAATAATCTGGAAATTGGTAAGAATATTAGACTTGATACAATCGCGAAAAATATTAATCTGGGTCACTTTGGGACTTAATCTAGGTCAACCGGTCAACCAGATTATTCTCAGAAATAACCTCTATTACGCTCTGGAGGCTACTGTTTTGTTCATGTGATCTGATCTGTTATATCGTCGTTTTGCGTGCGAAATGTAGTAATTACAGTTTAATTCAAGTTATAGTTTCCGACACGTATAAAATTTAACTGTAGTTTAATTACCCCCAGCTTCGAGGACAGAAAATAAATAATGAGAGATTACAATTGACCAATCGCTGGCCACACCAACTGACTCCATTGACCCCACCCATTGACTCTGACAGGAACTTCCGCTTCAATTTTAAACAGCATAATTTTGCAAAAGTTATGGCCAGTGGCATCTAAAAAGTAGAATGATTGCATGGCTACCTAAACGTAAATTCCTTATTATAAATAAGTTACAACGTTTACGTCGCCAAACCAACAAAAAATGGGCTTAACAAAAATGGCGGCGAATGTCGGTGTTCAAAACTCACTTCTGCTCAAAATGAAGGATTGCATTGTTTGCCCGATTAATTTATAGTTAACCGCGAATGGTCAATTACCTCACAAATAACTCTGTCAATGACATCAAATTATTCATGATTCACGTCATCAGAAACGGCGATACACGACACTTTGACGAATACGATATCTCGTCGAGTATGGCAACTGGTCCAACACGCAGAAGTTGAGACGAATCTAAGGGACTGTCGTAGCACTAAATTAAACCAAAAGTTTAGTTTGGAATCACTACTAAGGCGAGAAATAGAGTAATTCAAAAGTGAGATACGTAATATTGTGTAAATGCGTTGTTTTATCAATATAATAACAGATATGATTAACGAATTATCGTTTTGTTTGTGAAAGAGGTGACGTGGACGAAAAGTGAAGTTGACTCATTGTTATTTGCAATGATTTGTCGTAATCGAAGAATTGTCTCTTAAAGTAATAGCATTGACCCAAAAAAGGTATGGGATTTTAAGTATTATCAAATATCTTTCAACTAGAATTGCCGAAAAGCGAACTTACACCTCTACTAGCATTTTGTCATGTTACAAACCCAAAACAATACGTCACCTTCTTAGGTCATGGATAACATTTGTATAGTGTTTGAAGGTCCTAGGTCAAATTAGAGTTAGAAAAGGAAACAGATTCCAACCAAAGTTCAATTGTGACTTTGACTTTTAACATACGTGACCCCGAACAATATGACCCTTCATTGGATTATTGGCAACATATGTAAAGAGTTTCGTGGTTGTATGTCTAATTATCCAGAGTTAAAGCACGGAAAGAAAATTCTACGATCATAAAAAGGGTGAAACCAATATACCCCCTTTACTTCGTAGGTAGAAAGTTCAATGAAACATTGTCGAATATCTCCTGCATGGTAATATTTAGGACCGTGAATAGGTAAACACTATATTCCGGTTTTCTGCTTAACTCTTTCCTGTTCAATCCCTGAGTTTTACGCCCCTAAGATTTTATACATGAGAAAATATTGTTGGGTTTTACGCCCCTAAGATTTTATACACGAGAAAACACTGTGAGCAAAGAAGAAATTGCTTGTAAAAAGCAATTATATCTTTTCCCACAATATTTTCCACCCTCTAGGTTGGTAACTCTTCAAATTGCACTCAATTTTAGTTGTCGTCTGCAACACCTTTGTAGACAGTTGACCAGTCGCTGGCCCCGCCCTTTGACTACCTAGGCCCCGCCCATTAACTCAGACAGGAAGTTCCGCTTTGATTTTTAACAGCGTTATTTTGCAAAATATATGGCTTGTAGCATGTAACAAAAAAAAAATAAAAAAAAAAAAAGAATGGTTGGTTGGCGACCTAAACGTAAATAAGTTTCGATGTTTAAGTCGCCAAACCAGCAATAAAGGTAAACAAAATGGCGGCGAATGTAGGAGTTGATAAGCTCAGGTCCGGGCTGAATAAATTATTTGATTGTCGGTTAATTCCTTGATTAACAGACGCGATTTGTCAGTTTAAACATAGTGACTAAATTTATGGAATGTTTAAAAGCTTATGACACTATCTCAATCAAATTGTTTTAAACACAAAATCTTATCATAATAATCGTTGGCTTTACAAACTAGACCTTGATAACTGAAAATAACGATATATCAAAATAGAAATAGGATGAAACGTTGTGTTTTTTTTTTAATTTGTGTATAAGAACTATACGAACTTATCCTGTATACATAGAAAGGTCCCTTTCATGTTAGAAAAATGAAGACCAAACATTGGAATTACATTAGCCTAATGTGTGAAACAAAACCACTTCTTGACGACAGTCAATGTACCAGAGATGACATATAACGATTTTCATTACAACTCTTAACCCTTTTGTGTTCAATCCCTTGTTTTTACTCCCCTGCAAGTGAATTTATAAATTGGAAAACATTAAAGAGAAAAAAATGAATTATTTGTCACAAGTAATTTCTTCTTTTCTATAGGATTTTCTACCCTAAAGATTTGTTATTTTTCAAATTATATCCAGTCTAAATATTCGTCTGCAAAACCGTTGAATTTACACAGGTCTAATTTTTGGACGGGTCTAATATTTTACAAAACAAGAAAGGGTTAATAAAAATACAACTCTAAGGTTTAAGAAAGATTGATTGATTGATTAGGGTTTAACGCCACTTTTGACAGTATTTCAGTCATATCGTGGCGGCTGGAGCACCTAACAATGAATTCCTGGTATTTCCCACACCAGTACTACCACTACATCCTTTCCTAGCCTCCAGCTGCTATCTCACTTAGGTTTAGGATTATCAACCCATTGGTGAGAGACAAATGTCGGAAAGGATTTATGCCGCCGCCGGGGATTATTCAGAATAACCTTCTCAGAATTTTCCCTTTTTCGCATGTCTGATCAAGGTATATGCGGCCAAAGATTGACGGGCCACTGGTCACACCCACTAAGATGCTTGTGATAGATTATAAACATCAATAGTTGTAAGTGCAACAACCAACGTCATTAATTACGTCATTGTACATGATTTTCTACCCTAATAATGGCTATTAGATTCCTTATCCGTCGTCTTAAAACCCCAGGAAGCTTCCCAAGTAAACTAGGACTACTTTGGGTTCAATTAAAAGTCCTTTAATCCATTACCAGACGACAAATTTTCATACAGGTCCAAAGTGAAAGGAGTTGCAGACGACAATTTAAAGTTTATGAAATATTAGATCTCAACTTACGACAAGCAATTTCTTTATTTAACATAATGTTTTAACAATCGTTTTTCCTTTGGGAGCGTCAAAAAGCGTCATTGTGTTGAAAAGGTTAAAAACTGTCTTGCTTTGAATAAAGACTCAAGAAAACAGCATTTAATTTTCTGTTGCCTCATCTGGGAAAAAGTTGTTCCATCCATATGACCGGATCGTAAGTACAGCTTGAACACTTCTCCTAAACAAGGTGACAAATTGTCACAAGATACGCCCGTCACACTGCTTAATATTAATTGGGGGTTTGGATAGAACTGAGGTAATTTTGAATGAATATTTTTTGTCAAACAAAGTATGAAAAACAACAAAGGACAATAACTCAAAATATACGCTAGGTAGAGTTATGGTTCTTGTACACTGCACTCCCACTTGGTGAGCTCTATCCATCCATGAAGTTTCATGATTCTAGCTATTATACTTTTAGAGATATACTCCGGACAAAATTAAAGTATGAAAAACAACAAAGGGCAATAGATAAAAAAAGGGTAGGTAGAGTTATGGTTCTTGTATACTGCACTCCCACTTGGTGAGCTCTATCCATCCATGAAGTTTCATGATTCTAGCTATTGTACTTTTAGAGATATACTCCGGACAAAATTCAAGTATGAAAAACAACAAAGGACAATAACTAAAAAAATAGGCCAGGTAGAGTTATGGTTCTTGTGCACTGCACTCCCCCTTCGTGAGATCTATACACCCATGAAGTTTCATGATCCTAGCTATGATACTCTTAGAGCATACTCCGGCAAGATTCAAGCATGAAAAGCAACAAAAGGCAATAACTCAAAAAATAGGCTAGATAGAGTTAAGTTTCTTGTACACTGCACTCCCACTTGGTGAGCTCTATCCATCCAAGAAATCTCATGATTCTAGTTATTATACTATTAGAGATATACTCCGGATAATATTCAAGTATGAATGACAACTAAGGGCAATAACTAAAAAAATAGGCTAGGTAGAGTTATGGTTCTTGTGCACTGCACTCCCCCTTCGTGAGATCTATACACCCATGAAGTTGCATGATCCTAGCTATGATACTTTTAGAGTATACTCCGGCAAGATTCAAGCATGAAAAGCAACAAAAGGCAATAACTCAAAAAATAGGCCAGGTAGAGTTATGGTTCTTGTGCACTGCACTCCGTATTGATGAGAAGAATATAACTGCTAAGTTTAAAGTCAATCGGACTTAGGGTGACAGAGTTATGCTCCGGACAAAGAAATGGACACCGCCCGGACGCCCGGACAGCCGGACGCCCGGACACCACGGGTGATCCCATAATACGTCCCGTCTTCGACGGGCGTATTAAAATAGAGAGAAAATCGTTATTTATGTCTAAAAAGAGTAAAAAATCGCATATTTCTTCGCATTATCATAGATGTGTTTTGACGTATGCCTCAATTAGTTTATTGCAGGCCTGTCTAAAGTTGTTGATATAAACGATATCTTCCCAGAACAAAGTCCATATTTATCTTGCGAGTTCAATTGAGTTTTATGGGAAATATAACAAGATTAATTCGATATTACACCCAAGGGGACAGCATTTGGTTTTCGTTTAACAATGGAATCGCTTTTTCTAGACTGAATGTCTGTTTCTGTATGATTGAAAAAACAAAATGGCGTTAGTTTTTCCATAAACACAGCCCTACAAAAACAAAGAGATGGATGGATATTTTTGTTTAAATCAAATATCAATTTACGTAATATTGTTTTTCTCTATAACTTGTTTGACCAACAATATAGCTTGACTGGTACAAAAAAACGAAGATAGCCGTTTATTTGTGGATCGATGGACCCTCCCCTTGACTCCGCTGTCAACAACCACTTACTCAGATAGGAAGTTCCACTTCGATACTGAACGACGTCTTTTGTAAAACCCATGTTCGGTAACATGTAACAAAGAGCCGAAAATGGTAGATTGGCGACTCAAACATTGTAACTACAGCTTAAATAAGCTGTAATAACGACGTTTAAGTCGCCACACCAACAAAAATAATTCACCAAATTGGCGGCCAATTTTGGAGTTTCAAACTGAACTTCCATCTAAATAAATGATTTCATTGGTCCACTGATAATTTGATTGACAGCCGCGATTGGTCAATTCCACTCAGACATTGTTAGATAAGCAACTTAAGATTAACAGATAACTCCAAAGGGAATATTTAAGTATCAAATACTCGTTTGGGTGTACTTTGGGGCATTTGTAAAATGTTTTATTAGGTTTTAGAAATATTGATTTATCCCATTTTATTATTTATCCTCCACCAATAAATCGGTTATTGCAAAAAATGCAAACTAAAGAAGGATGAGTAGCTGGAGGCTCGGTAAGGACGTAGTAGTAGTACTGGTGTCAGAATTACCAGGAATCCATCCGTAGGTACTCCAGCCTCCGCGATGTGACTGAAAGACTGTTAAAAATGACGTTAAACACCAATGAATGAATCAATCAATCAACCTCTTTTACACTCAGTTTTTTAATGTTTTCACATGAAATCCGAATTAAGAGTAAAGTAATCCTAACTATCACTAAAAATAATACGGAATATTCAAACGAGAGCCTGTCTTTCACTGGGCCTCATGATGCGTTACTAATACTGTTAGTGAACTGTTTACTAAAACATGAATATATGCAAGTGATTCAAAGTGTTTTTGTTGTTGTTTTTGTTTTGTTTCCCTTTTATAAATTGATATGAATCCTTATTTCAGGGTTGTGTTTAAACATGTCCTTTACTGATACACATAATATAGCCTTTTAACCAACTCCCACACAATCCCTCCTTTTTATGCCCCTCAAGAAAAAAGCTTTGGAAAACATTGTGGAAAATGAAGAAATGGCTTCTATCAAGCAATTTCTTCATTATCCACAATGTTTTCTATCCAAAAAGTTGAAAAAAAAAAAAATCCATCAACTTAAAATTGTCGTCTGCAGATTCTTTCAATTTGGAACAGTCTAAATTTTTTCTGTGTGGGAATGGGTTAAACCTTTCCAAGACAATCCCGCGCTTTTTGACCCTCCCCAAGAAAAAGGCTTTAGAAAACATTATGGAGAAATAAGAGCTTGCTTGTAACAAGTAATTTCTTCACTATTCACAATGTTTTCTTCCCATAAAAGTTCCAAAAGAATTCCGTGTGCATCCCCTTTGAATTTGGACTAGTCTACAATTTTGTCGTCCGTAAATGGATAAAAGTATTGATCGTGACACTCAATTAAAAATCGGAAGACCTGTGAATTATTTCATTTCGACCAGAAGTGAAACTGTAGTTACTAAGTTTAGGTCGCCATCCAACGATGTGCATTTTATTTCATTTTTCTTACTACACATTGTACAATATAATGTGTATTACCTCAGTCGAACTGCCATGTTGAGGGTCAGTAGGCATGGCAAATAATTCGTCAATTAAAGCAACGTAAACTCGGATACAAGAAACCAATAGACGACACTAATGAATGATAAAGTAGTACAAAAAGGCAGGTTCTCTATCCTTACAACACAGAAATTCAGATTTGTTAGAATATAATAATACCCGATGGAATGTAACATGCTCCAATACATGTTTGGGAAAACGACAAACTAAGAATAGCGATACAAGTGTATTTTCACATTTTTGTATTTTATATAGGAGACGAAGATATGTTAAAATGAAATAGAGACCTAGTTACATTTTCTGATTCCTTATGTCGTGATTTTATATCGATATAAGGGTTCTTTTTAATACATCGATATTATCCCGCCTACACACTACGCCTACACATACTTAATTAATTAATCAATAAATCAATCAATTATAAATCAATCGACCAATCCTTCAATTCTTATTGTTGAACATCACATAGCTATATACTCTGAAATAGACATACCAAACAAAATCTTTAATAGAACATTTTTGCTCACAAGGATACAAATAGTTACGAATTCAAATATTTTCAGCCAGTCAAACGACTAACTCAACTAAAGTGAGACTCCTTGCAAAAATCAGTAGTTGTCAAGTGTTTAAAGTACGGAGCCTATTGCCAAAGCAGAAAAATCTCTAACCCTAAATAGGTCGACTTTGTCTATATGTAACTACAGATAGTCACTCGTCTCTCTGGAGGTTTCCTAATTTGCATACCACTACGAATTACGTCCGCCGAAACCGTCACACTTGTAATGCTAAGTTGTGGAAATGTTTTTAAACGATATGAAGTATTTTTAAATATTTGGTAAATTCACTTACCTACTCAGACTCATTAATTTTGATTTGGCATATTCATTTTATATACAAAAAACTGGACCAAAGCCGTTTCATTAAGAAAAGCATATATCTATCTAATTGTCCCTTTTCTTCTGACAGGTTTGAGGCACAAACTCCATAAGAATTACCTGGGGCAAAAATTGTATGTTTTTTTTCTTTTACGTATGAAGAAACAATAGCAACATTTGATACACATATAAGAGATGAAGAAAATGTTGTTTGCTTTCATGAAAGCGAAGCGGATTCATGCATTAGTGTGATAAGGTTTTTTTCGTTTAATAACTCCACGAAAACAACAACTATTCTCTTTATATTTTATGATTTAATGCCATCAAGTATTTTACGAATTTTGATATTTTATTGTATGAACTATTTTGTGCGGAAACATACAACATAGCTGTGTACTTTTTTTTTGTTTTTTTGTTTTTTCCTTTTTTTTTCGTGGAGCTATGAGTAATTCCTTCGGCCCCAGTCAGAACGGTCTTTTTTGATAGACGAAACCAACAATCGAATTATTTGTCGATGAATAAAGAGATATTGTGGTAATAACAAACCATACACATTGTATCTATGATAAAGGGAACCAGCAAAAACTCTGAGCACGATTGTATTATAAGTAACAGATGGTCACTGACCTCGCAATGCGAAATTCATTACGTTATCCCCACAAATATAAGGAATGTTTGTTCATTCTTTTATGCTTTCAATCAATCCGTACTTGTAGATGACCGTTCTTCAACTAATTAAATATGTCATTTGATGAATAAGTGGAGTTAAAAAGTTCAAAATTTGTTTAAAATTGTTCAGTGTTTTTAATGTTATTTAAGCTCTTCCTTAACGAAACATGAAGTCAAACTGAGGTTTTAAAAAGTTTAAGTAGCTCAACAATATCATACATTTACATATAACAAATTTACGTCTGCAAACAAATTCAACTTGTACTTCTGCGGGGGGATTTTGGCAAGATAGTTTCGATCGGTTTGTTTGTTTGTTTTGTTTTTTAGGAATTGTAATTTAAATGTGTCATTAAAAATACATCATTTCTTCAGGTTGTTCGATTAGGTACATCTGGGCACATTTAGGAATAAAGGTATTACGTGTAAGACCTCCGTCTTTAGTCCATCAATTCACATACATGAATGAAATTTGAAAATTTTATCTTTAGATTGCTTGAATTGCTTTGATAAATCTTTAAGTTATATCACACAGAGTTTCACTTATTTATGTGGTTTTTTTACATCCCCGGTACAAGGCCGGAGATCTGAAATGTCTTGCCTACGGACATATCTACGTAACTATTGCCTTGAGTAGAACCCAACACCGTTCACTCCTCTCAGCTTAAGAGTCCACTAGCCCACCCACCGAGTCGCGCAGGAACACTTGCTTTTAGACAATATGGTATTCTGAATATAACAGATGTCTTTGTTAATTCAATAGTATAAAAGGCTCGACAGATCATTTTATAACAATGATACTCACATCATCAGTATATGGAGAGTATATGTACCAACTACTTTGCTTGTTCGGGTTATGTGTAATTATGTTACCTTCACTAGAATGTCTTTAGATATGTGATCATATCCATCGAATGAATTCTAATAACCCTCAATTTGTGAAGCACGTATGTGGAGATGTATGAGTGGTCTGTAGCATTGGATTTATGGCTAGAATGTCTAGAATATAAAAAAAATATTGACATTAAATCCCCCCTTTCCGTGACGGAATTTTAACTTGAAAATTACAAATATTGATTGATCTGAAGCATATGGTTCATAACTTAAATTCAAAATATCAAACGATTCCCCTTTTTCCGCGCCACAAAATTAAGTAGAGAAACGGGGGAAGGGTATCTGGAAAGGCGTTTATATATTTAGTTTCATCCAGGTGATGCGGAGAAATGGTATTCAGACCCCTTTTCCATTGATTTATAAGTAATCAAAGAAAATCTATTTTTTTTTATACATAAAGTACCCCTTTTCAGCGACGAAGCGTTATATTGAGAAACTAGGAAAAATAGTATCCGAGAGAAAGATTCCAAAGAATCATAAAGTTTTATCCAATTTGGTCATGAGAGATAACTGCGGATGGATGGACAGAGAAATGGGGAAAGCTTTTATACATAGCTTTAAAAAAGAAAGAAAAAGCAAAATTATTTCGCGTTACGAGACGCCAAATGAGTCAACGAAGTATAAACCGAATGGAACCGGAATTACCGGGTAAATATTTTATCTGTTGATTTCATCTTAAATTGCCTTTTTGTGTGTTTCCATGACGTGTTAACTACGTGACTGGCTACCGCTAGCAAGACTAAAGGCTTCACCTAATAAAATCCGATTAGGGCATAAGGAAAATATCACATTAAATAACATTTATAGTCAATTAAGTAGATAAACCACCAAGAAATAAAACTTATCGTGAAATGACATTATTAACTATTGGAGAGTATTGACATATGCGCTCGTCACGTGGTAGAGTTATACTTCCTTGATACACATGGCGTCTCGTAACGTAAAATATTTTAATTCTTTTCTTTCGTAATTAACAGTCATTTGTACAAAATCAGCTTAATCATAATCTTTAAGATATCTGAAAACATTACGGTTGGAACTTTGAAAACTGAGAGCCATTTTTGTCTTTAATTGTCTGTAGAAGAACCGCATTAAGTAGAGTGACGACATTTTCCTGGTCTGTTTTCATTGTTCAAGCCTACCTTTTCTAACACGTCACAATGACGTCATTATGACTACTCTCTAGACTGTGAAAATGTTTTATTCGTCTGGAGATCTTTGTTTTGTCTAATTTGTACTTGAACTGTTAAAGTAGTTCTCAGTGCCACTACTGTCCTCATTGGTAGCTTTGAACGGGTACGCTGATACCATCGATGTGTTTCTGTGCGTGAAGATTCTCGAAAACAAAGTATTTATTCAGATTATTAATACATGTAATATGTATGCTTAGCGACAAACTGGTGCAGAGCATTGACCTTAACATTTGAACGAAATGCGCTAAAACGGGACAAAGTTTACGTGCTCTCTATTAACCAGTGCAATGATGAAGTCATGAAATACAAATAAAAAATATCGAATACACGCACATTTTGTTATTTTTACAAGATTCATTAGATATGCAACATTCTTCGTGATTCATTTGTTGCCATGACACGCATTGAACTAAAGGCATTTTTCGAAGAATATATTTTATTACAATGTCAGACAGATTAGTCATTGAATTAAGTCTTCGCATTTAAATGTACTTTGAACCTTTTCTGAAATACACCTTCAAATATTTCTGCCTTTATCTCACAATAAATACCTAGCTCGAGTCTTTTTTAAGAATATTAGTATTATCGACTTAGCAAAAAAAAAAAAAAAAAAAAAATCAGAAAAATCAGAAAAATGGAAAAATGATTCGTCAGACAAAATGACTTAAATCTATACTTATGTAACCAGGAACAAATAGTAGCCTTATCTTGATTTAGATGAGGCAATAATCTACAAGGAAATTATTGCATATGTACTAAGGTGAACTAGGCGGTAAAATAATTTTACCGCAAATTTTCTGAGCAATATTGTATAGTCAATCATAAAAAAATATGCTCTATCAAGCGGAAAATAAAGATTTGGCGACATCTTTGACAAAAAGATGATTTCATGTCGTCCCAATACACTTCATATTACAATTTCAAAATTATCTTAATTGCATATTTTATATATACCTTTCGAATAACTACATGTATGTATTTTAAATAGCTAATAAAATTGCCAACCAAACGAAATTTCTCCTTTATATCTGTTTATCTAAAATTACATCGCCTTACGCATGCTTTGTAAATGCCCCATTCTTTCCTTGAGCACTCTTTTGGGGGCAATATTAATTTAATTAAAGGAATAGCGAGAATATTTTTTTCACAAAGGTATGAACCTAAAAAACATAACCATACTGCATGAATTGACTTTGAGAATATACTCTTGTGTGCGTTATTTTTATAAGAAAATAACCTATCTTGTGTTCCCCTTACAAAATAGCTGTTAGGACTAATACCAGAATACACTAATCTCATTTTTATTGAGTGCATCTCGTCAGACCAGAATAATGCATTTTTGCAACAGCAAAAATTATTCTTTGAACGGTTTTGCACAAAATAGCAATTATAGTGTAATGGGGCTCTTGAACAGCCTTTCAAGAAAATTTGATCTTGGAAAATTTCTACTTTTCCGATAATATTTTCGCGATAAATATTCTTTCTTCGCGTTAAATTTACTGAATTCACTATAAATTCAATTTAATTTTATATATTACCTACGGCGACGGGATCTATGGATTGAGGTCTTTAGTCTTCGGGTATTGTCGATAATAACTGAATTGCTTGCGGAATAAATTCAGTAATTGATGCGTCATAGAAACCACAAATGAGGCCATTTGCGGTTCAATGGACAGTAAACGTATATACTCGACGAATTTCAGTTTCATTCGGGTTGTTCTTCGTTGAATTATTTGGCGTCTCGTAAAGGGAAAATATGTTACTTCTTTTCTTTTTTGTTTTTGTTAAGTTATTGACAGTCTTTATCTTTACAACCTGAGCTTAATCACATTCTTTCAAAGGCTGAAAGCTTTACAGTTAGGAATTTGAATTGAGAGCCATATTTGTCTTTCATAATCTGTGCAAGAGCCATTTTAATTTAATTTTTATGCTTCAATGTGTTCGAATAAGACTCTTTCGTATAAAGCTGACAGGTCTTAAGATTCTGGATATAGTGCGCGAAACATTATTGACACAGCTAGACTCCAATGTATTTATGTCCGTTCGTCTGATATAGTTTTTTACTAGAATTTCACGGTTCTTGTCTCTTTATTTTGAAACAAAATGAAACTATCCCAACGAAAGACTAAATAAAATCATTCTTATTAAAACCTCTTTTTTATAACTTCATTTTTCATATTTCTTTTTATCTTGTTTGAACTTGATAATATCTTGTTATTTTGATATCTATTTTTTCTGACAAATATTCGCTTTCCTGGCCTTTTTTGGTTATGTTTGCAGTATCATGCCTAAATGAAAATAAAAAGAAAACATATATTCAAACCCTACATAAACATTCGAACGTGTGTAACTATTTATTCAGGATGTTTACTTGATTAGTGCACGCTACTGATAATTGTTATCATGGCAAGAAAGGTTAAGCATGTATACGTCACTAACTTCCTGATAGAGGACCATGTTCCCCAGAGTGAAGCCATGTTTCCTTTCATGTCCCAAAAACATTGGAATTACATTAGCTGAATATGTTCAAATATCTTCTTGGTTACAGTCAAGTCTTTGGAATTATTCAAAATCAAACAACCGGTCAAATAACACTTTACATTTCTGTACACTTTTTCCAGTCATATTGTAAAGCCTCAAGCTCATTTAAAGCAAAAGGGTAAAGAGTTTTGTAACATATTACATGTACATCATGTGTTCGAAAAAAATAATAACGTAGTTCATATGATGCCAGCATGTGAAATACCAATCGACAGGGCCGACAAGGTATACTGGTCACATATCTTCGGTTTTGTGGGAGTTTATTTTTTACAAGAATCTTAACAAGTACAATTTCATTTTCAATATTTTGCAAATTACTTCAAATAAAGCATATGTTTCATGTATCTGAAGATTTTCTTTCCACCATTCGCGCTTTGAGTCGAAAATGATCGCATTTAAATAGTAAGAGTATAACTCCTTTCAAAATCATTTTTATGTACTGGGTATTTGTGTGTATACTTGTCTCGACATATTCTGTAATTCATTTATAGCAAGTCTGTCTAAGTTTGTTTATTTAAACAATATATTTCCTAGAAAAAAGTCTATGTTTATTTTGAGAGTTCCACTGAGTTTCGTGGAAAACATAACAATACTGATACGATATTACACCCTAGGGGGACAGTATTTGTTTTTTGTGTTTTTTACTAGATCGAATATTTCTGTAAGATTTGGGAAGAATCAAAGGACATATAGTCCCGTATGTCGTCAGATATTTTAGGTGTCACAATCCATATTTTACCGTAGACAAACATTAGGACAGAATTCCAAGATATTTGAGCCAAAATGTAGCCAACCGAGTGGAATGAAATTTCCCTAGTGACCTAGCTTTATCCCCATTATTTAGTCACAAATGTAATGGCGACGTGCATATAGTTTTACCTTTGTTCGTGTGTGCTTTTGAGGGTGGGTGTGTTGGTGTTAGTGTGTATGATCAATTTTTGTCCGAAGCAAATCTTCTACATTAATTGATGGATTTCAAAATAGTTTGTAAAAGTTGTAACCAATTAAGATTACTGGTGTCACACGTAAAGTTCAGGGTCATGACAGAAGGTAACGTGACAAGCAAATATGTCAAGCATCATTGTATGTGACTAGTTCTATGATGATCGGCCGCCTAGTGAACTTACTTTTTATGTTAGAAATTTAAATTGTGATATCTGTCCGTGCTATCACAGTTACTAGAATATTGAAGAAATTCAAATACACTTGAGCTAACAGTGCAATTCAATACATTATGAAAAATTTGAATCAGCAATTACAGTTTTTAAATCTCGCAAAGTAATTATATTAGATGTGTTTTCCTCTTGTTAAAATGTTTTTCAAGTCAATTTCTATTATTTCTGAAAACAAAACAATGGCTTAATCAATCAGATAAAAAGTTCATTTATATTAACCCTAGTCATGCCGAACCCGGAATATTCCTGCTTTGGCAGGAGATTATCCCAAGATCAGCCTAACATAAGTGTAGTCTGATCTTGGTCAACACCTCCTGCTTGTAATTTTCCTGTTAGAGCTGTTTATGAAATTTATTTCTAGAAGAAATATTGATTTTTTAACAATTTTATCGGTGTTTTCAGCCCTTTAATTTTAAAGCAGTTCAGTAAGATGATTTATACTACATGACAAGAGTTAAGATTAAAGATAATTTTATATATGCCGTGCAAATCTTAGATGAGTAGGGTTATCCTTCTCTGAGATAGGAGCACTTTAGAAGGAAGTGAATTTTATCCTCTACTTCAGAGTTACCTCAATGTCGCCCTTCTCAATATTTCTGAATTACCTTATCTTAGGGTTCCCACAAAGCTTTTACGAGATTTCAAATAGTGGCATAATATTTCGCCCTTTATGCCCCAATACCGAAATTGTCAGAAATATTACAAACGAGACAGAGACCAACTAAGATATAACCTCTTAATTCAGAAAAGTTGACACACTATAGACGCTGGTAGATCTCTAGAGTTGACAATGAGCACTTCGACCTAAAGCCGTCTAAATTGATAATACTATATAGTGACTTTTGAGATTTGAAGTCGATAATCGAACAGTTTAACGAAACATTTATAAAACAACCCAAACAAACAAACACAAGTAAATGTATAGTATATTATATAATCAGTTGATAAACTTAACTCAACTTCAATATATGAGGTACATGAGTAAACTTTACTGTTAAATATGAAAGATGATAATCTGGGACGAAATGTTTCAGTGATCTAAGAACATTTTAACACGGGAACTAAAATAAAATTAATTTCAACTTGGACTGCATATGCTTAGCTAGCAAAGCGTCAGCTTTGATAGCTTAAGTAAACAGACAAAATTTTGAGGTGATCTCAAAGTTCAATGAGTGCAAACTGCCACTGGAGGCTTAACCACTAATCAGTCGAATACATACACCATAAAAAGTAGTTCTGGTGTACTTTAAGAATATTACTAACTATTCAAATTGTAACGCACTCTTTCAAAAGCATGCTATCTAACCCATTCCCACTCAATTCCGCTTTTTAAGCATCTCACGAAAATTACTTTGGAAAACATGGTGGACGTTGAAGAAATTGGTTGTAACAAGCAATTTCTTCAATGTCCTTAATGTTTTCTTCCAAATTCCACTATCTTAAAATTGTCGTCTGCAACTTCTTTCAATTTGAACCAGTATAAGATTTTGACATGTTGTAATGCATTAACTCCTTGGTTACTTTAACCTAGTTTATTTATCATGATAACCTTTGACAAAGAGGATTACTTAACAAAACCATGCTTTGCTAGCTAACAGTACTTTCAGTACTTTGATTTAAATCTACACATAACTGGTCAGTTTTAGGAAAAACGCGTAGCTGAGAGGAAGACAAGTTATTACGGATGATAGAGACGGCCAGACAAAACTACGGAATACCGTTAAAGTCATCGTTTTTTTCTTTGTTTGATAGGAACGCATGACGATGAGAACAAAAGAGTTCGAAAATACGACGGTGAGACCACGACAGCGAGAACATGATAGTACGACAGTGAATATACGAGTTAATCTCGTTTCCTCGTCGTACTACGCTCGTGTACTTGTCGTCGTGCTCTCATATCCTCGTGTTCTAGCCCTCGAACTGTCACGTTCTCGTAATCTCGACGTAGTTATGTCGTGTTTTAGTCGATGTACTTTCTTGATATAAGGATAGTACTCTCCAGATCTCACAATCGAAGTATCATGCCCAAGGCATCGTAATATCGTGTCCTAATCGTTATATCGTGTACTGGCGATAGTAATATCTTGCCTCTGGCCTCGTAATCTCGTGTCAATGTCTTCTCATGATCCTACTCTCTTGATCACACAGACAGAGACTGACCTAGAAAGGTAACAAATTAATAGACGGACAGACACTACGTGATGTAAAAAGACAAGAGCAAGGCAGAGATACACAGACAAAAACCTAGACGGTACGCAGCTAAAGGCATTTTTTAAAGGATATGATAATGATATGATAATGTCGCAATAAGGAGAAAGTTATAATTCCAAATCCCTTTTTTCTCAGATGTTTTTCTAATTACGAAATGGAGGGAATACTTTTGTTTTTATTAAGGTATGAATTTAAAATCTTAATCACAATAATTCATGAATTGTATGCATTAGATTTACCCTATTTTACGCTGTGGACACCTTCAAAAACATAATTCATCAAGAATATAACACATGGGTGAAATTCATACAACAATCCGCACTTTATGCGCGCGGGGCTATGGCGGTAGCGGCTGAACTCCTTGACATGCGATCAAGTAGAACATGTATAATGAAATAATCGGCGATATACCGCCGATACACCCCGCTGATTAAATAACACTGATCGCCTTCTCACCGAGCTTTTGCCGGGCGACCAATCACATATCTATTTCGGTCCGCGAAAAGTTAATGTAACGCAAAAAATGCCAAAAAGAGGAAAAGGGACAATGTACAAAAATCACATCTGCCTGAAAATCTCTTGGGTCATTCGCATACCCCTAAAAGTTCAAATACTCTCCCTCATTAGTTCCACCATAATTGTATCATATTGACCGTACAGCGACCTGTAGATAAGCCAGAGCTTCACCTACACTATATAAAGACGTATGTCGTTACTCTCCCTTGCCGCTTCAAGCACTGCTTTTATTATCTCGTCATGTTTGAGCTGGGCAAAATGTGCCTTTAGAACCATAAATCCTCTTCTACTAAGAAATGGCATCACGATTAACATAACATACAATTATGTAGATAGAAGAATTTTAAGATATAAACATGACAACACTAATATCTATATACACAACAAGAAATCCTCGAGTGATGTGAAGGCTAATCTCTGGCTACTCCGCGATACGTCGTAAACTAGTTTACGACAAATCTGCGATGTTCCTACGAACATATAGAACCTGTCGATATCAATGAGACCCGCCGAGAGCATGAAGAAACCCGGCGACATGTCGTCAAGTAGTAACGACAAATCTGCGATGTTCCTACGAACGTATAGAACCTGTCGATATCCATGCCATCCGCCGTGAGCATGAAGAAGCCCGGCGAGATGTCGACGACTAGTTGCCGCCTAGTCGTCGACTAGTCTCCAAACACTTACGCTGGGGAAAATGTCAGAGAAAGGTTTGAACGTCGGCGATGCCAGGGACCGTCAAATGATCGGCCGATCGCCGGCGATTTGTCGCCGACGTCATGCTGATTAATAAAAATTGAAAAACGTCACCGACTAGTCGGTATATTCTAACTTGGAGGTTAAAGTCGCCGATCTCCTAAAATTAAGCGGTTTATCGGCGATCGACGTCTAGTGTCTAACTTGTCGCTGATTTCTTCACCAATTTCATAAAAAGACGTCGGCAATGGAACGCCGATGCGGCTGAGTGTTTATTCGACAGTAGCTTAACGTACAATGTAACAGATTTATGGATGTAGACTGTACTGTACAATGAAGGACTTATTTGGGGCGTAAGTTTATTGTTTATTTATGGCGAGAACTACATTAACTTGCGAGGAAAAAGAAATAAATTCAGTGATCTCCACTAAAAATCAAATAAATTAATAAAAGAAAAGAAAAAGATTGATTACTTACATCGTATTATAGACCAGAGATGAACTTTTACCTTAATTATTTAAATCATATTAATTGGTTTTGGGGATCAAGCTGTAATCAAGACGTTTAGCCAACCAACGATTTCTTTTTGTAACCTGTTAATGATAATTTTTAAATAGTTCGCCATGTAATATCAACGAACAGCCATCAGTAAACCCATCAATCGCCAGGGATTTAGAAAGTGTATGTAATTAGGTACACGGTTTATTAACAATAAAACGTTTAAAATCTTAATTTGAAATCAAAGGTAACATGCAAGCAAGAAGGGTCTAATAAAACTTTTTTTACTTCTCCACTTCTTCTTTGCCTCTTCTTTTAATTACTAGAATTTATAATAATATTACTATTATCCGGTGAACAAAATGACCAGTTATAGAACATTTTAGAACAAAGTTTAATACTTGCAGTTTGCCCTTTGCGTGGTACCTCTCTTGTGCAAGTTAAGCTTTTATTTCAAAGAAAAGCCGTACAAGATACAAGTACAACGATCCTTATTCTGATGAAACTTGATTGGATTTTAAACTAATCAAATAATTTCTAATATCTTGCACGTTGCTGGCCAATCAAATTTGTGTTTTGTGTAACACAGGGGCCGGGTCTATAACACGTGTTCAATATCGGATTTGTAAAGCTTTTATGATCTGTAGCATTTGAATATACAGGAAATTGTCGGAGTTCACATCAGGACTTAACGAACAATTTGATTGGTATTTTTTTATTGACAGCGACATTCTGTGAATACAAAGGAATGCCACTCATCGATCAAAAAAGATCAACTAGAGATATAAATGAGCCTGTATCGCTCTACCGGCTTTAGTATTTCCACCAATGAATTCAGGCATTTAAATAACGATAAAATTCAATGATGCCCTTTAAATCTAGCTATTTCTAATAGACCACTTTTGAGGCACTCGATAAACATTAGGAATATTGAATAATGAAATGGAATGAATAAAGGTTGTTTAACGGTTTTTTCATTGTTTCTGATAAATCATAATGCATTAAACTAACCTTCCCAAAAAGTTATTTTAATGGATCATTTAAGTGGTATTCATTAGATACCTATTTATAAAAGAATGCTACGTTAACAACAAAAATTACAACGAAATTACTGGCTAGGAGGAATATTTTTAACATTTATCATTTTCCATATCTTGAAAATTAGAAAACAAATTTCCCTATCACCAATGGGTGGATAATCGTAAACCTAAGTGGGATAGCAGCTGGAGGCTAGGAAAGAATGTAGTGGTAGTACTGGTGTGAGAAATACCAGGAATCCATTGTTAGGTGCTCCAGCCGCCGCGATATGACTGAAATACTGTTAAAAGCGGCGTTAAACCTAATTCAATCAATTTTCTTACGGAATAAACTTATTTCGATAAATTTCACAGACCTCTTTTTCAACAAATATTCCTGCAAAAGAACGACGAGACCCACTGATCAACTGGGGGAAAAAGAAATTTAGAAGTTTTCATGCTTTACTGAGTAATGACAAAAATACCCGCAAATAAAACCGCTGCTTGGTGACAAATAAAAATTCCTGCAAGAATCTTGGTAGACTTCGGCATTCCTGCAATCGAATAATGGCTTTTTAACATTCATGGTGTACCGTGTATTAAGATTCATTCCAAAAGAACAATTGCATCCAATTATCGGTTCGGTGAGAATTGTTCCAATATTTGCTTTAAGTGGTTTCCTCTGATAAAGTCTACCTATTTCTATGAAATTAATTTGATTCTCTAAATAACGCGGCTTCAAAGAATGGGAATTGAACAATCGCGACTGTCAATCAAAGAATATGTCGACCTAATCAAATCATTCATTCAGCCCGGATTTGAGACTTTAACTCCGGCATTGGCCGAAATTTGTGTGAAGCATTTTTGTTGATTTGTTATTCACGCTAAAGTTGTGACGTTTAGGTCGCCAACCAACCATTCTACTTTTTTGTTACATGATACTGGCCATAAATTTTGCCGAAAATGGCAGTTCAAAATCAAAGTGGGGCTTCCCTTAGGAGTAAGTGCGCCAGCGATTGGTCAATTTTCCATATTGATGTATCCTATGTGGAAATAAGCCCAACTCATTGAAGCCGAGTTATTTTGCGACTTTATATTAGCTTAACACTTTCCTGGTTTTGAATTATAGAACGGTCCATATTGAAAGAGGTTACAGACGCGCTTAAAACTGGATGCAATTCGAAATGAAACCATCCTGTATGGTAGAAAATATTGTGAGAAATGAAGAAATGGCTTGTTACAAGCAATTTCTTCTTTTATTCACAATGTTTTCTCAGGTATACAATCACAGTGACGTAGAAACCCGGTTTGTACAGGAAAGGTGTAAGGAATTAGATGTACTATATAAAAAAACCTAATCACATCACATCACAACCTAATCGCGAAAAACCTTATCACACTTATGTATGAATCCGCTTCGCATATTTATCCAGTGTTATTAGTTTTTATCGGTTCATACCTCCATAAAAACAAAAAAAAAAATATTCTCTTTTTATCTCTTAATATTTTTTTCTAACAACAGCAAGCAACAACAAAAGACAAATATTTTATCCTTTATTATATGTTTTGATATTATTTACAATGCATTTTTCATGCAGAGACTGGAATCTGCAATCAGCCCTTTACTGTTTATTGAACTTTTTTATTATGGATATTATGAATGGGTAAAATATTTTCTCCGTTAATCAGTTGTGTTTTTTGTCTCTGTACTTCAAATTTTCTTGTTCGTCTTCTGCAGTGAGCGGAGGGAAACCGTTAGACCATGTTTAGATATATATCAGTATTATCGAAGATCCCGTTCAAACAGAAATCGTTCTTTCAATGAATCTCGAGTGCTTTATCCAATATTGTGTGGGGGATGTTGATAGAGGCATGAACCTTTCGGGGAATTAAATAATATATCTATGTGAATCAAAGGTATTTGGTTTTTGTACTTAAGTCTTTTTGGTTTACTGAAAATTTAGAAAAAAATAATGATTTTACTTTAAGAATTAGAAGGCTACTACTAAAAGATATTAAACATTGACATGAAATGAATTTATCCTGTTTCACTTACATTAGGTGATAAATGGGTAAAATATTCTAAAATTATCCTGTAGAGAGGCCTATAATGTTTTTATTAGATTTTATCAATTTTTGAAAAATCTATAATAAGATACATTATTTTTAAATGGATATTTGTGATTGTTGATTCAGAGAAAAAATCTTTTAAACATGCACCATTAAGGAGCCGAAATGTCGCCGTACAAATTTCCTTGACATTTGACTGAATTCTAGTAACTTTCTCTAGATTTTCAGTTGAAAGAAAATCTAACAGAATACATGAATAAGGTTAACTGTGCACAAGAAACAAATGATTCCTTCCGCTCTAAATTCACATTATATAGGCATGTTTTGTCAGTTCACCAGAACGCTCACTAATATACGTCCTTGCAGCCAAAGTAATGATGCCACGAGAGAAGACCCGTTAGATTAATAGAAATCCGTTTTCGAATCTTAGAGGCTTTTTCTTATATTAAGAGAGAATATTAACCCTTTCCTTTACTTGACAAAACACTGTGGAAAAAGAACGAATTGCTTGTAACAAGCAATTTCTCCTTTTCCCACAATATTTTCATAGAATGTTTTAATTTCCAATTGCATCCAATTTTCATTGTCGTCTGCAACCTTTTGAATTTGGACCAGTGTAAAATTTAAAAAAAAAAAAAAAAAAAAAAAAAACACGAAAAGAGTCTGTCCATAAAATACTACATTATCACAGGAATTTGATTTTGTCAAAGCCTGAGTTAACTCTTTCCCTTAATGGCTAATATTTCGACCAAATAATGATACTAGTGGTATTTTATTGGCTTTAGGTCGAACTGAAAACATCTGAATATCAAATTTAACTATGTTACATTGAACTAAGTTAGTTTCTTACAAATTGCCACAAAATAAACTGTTTTCTAGGCAACTTAACACGGTTGTTTGGTTGTAAGAGAATTTTTTCAATATTTTACATTAAAATTCGTTGTTGTTTTTTTTGTTACCATCATAATTTATGATTTAGAACACCCGATCTTCTTCGAAAACACAATGTTAACAAAACACTACAGAATAGGCATATTATTTTTAGAAATAAAGACTTGGAAAAAGTATTTCGAATTACATTCAAGGAAATTTTCGGGATTTTTTTCCTAAGACAATTGCTCAGTATTTAGAAGGTTAAATAAAAACGCGCTTCTATACGGATCAGCCTGCACCAATTGCTCAGGCTAACGTTCACTTATAACATTATTTCTGAATACAAAAATCTACACGTTATTCAACACGGTCGCTTGAAAATGAACACTAATATTCCAATTTTATGAACTTACCCGATTTTACAAATATTCAACCGATCATTCTTCAAGTTAGGAGGGGATCCACCATATGATAACTTTTGTTCACCGATTTGAAGTATCATACATATTTACATAAAAAATGAAGGAATGCAAGGTTATCAGAAACCAAATATAATATCGCAATTATAATAACGATCAGATTTTCTACCAACTGAAATGGGAATGTAAAAAACGGTACACATGGTTGAATTACAAGTAACAGCTGTTCATTGAACTTACAACCCTGACGTTGATTAATAGTTTGAAGACATCAAATTTCCTACTTTATTCAATTAAAGTATAAAGTGTAAAAGTTGTGGAAGTTAATGAATAAGATCATTCCGTATCTTACATACAATCACGCGCTGGTATGTAAAACATGTACAAGTTGATCAGAGTAAGATGATTCTAGCTAGCAAAGCGTTAGCTTTGATAACTTAAGTTAACAGACACAATTTTGAAGTCTTCTCAAAGTTCAATGAGTGCAAACTGCCACTGGAGGCTTAACCACTAAATCCGTTGAATGCCTACGCCATAAAGATTCAATATTAGTTATGGTAAAGAAGATTTCTTTTAGACCTTTTCGACTAATGTTTATTTTTGTCATTTGTTTTCGATAAAAATGTTTGAATTGTTTACGAGTAAGGTCCATATGTTTTCTCTGATTTGGCAGCAAAACCGAATTTGGCACGTTTTGCAGACAATGCAGACCTGTGCTTACTCTCACGAGCATAAGATGTTACATTCAGTGCCAATAATTCATCTTATTACAAGCTAGGACTACAGGAGTAAGTATATCCATGTGAAGGTTTCATAACAGAATAAATATGTTCGTTCTAGTACCCGCAAGGGAATTTCGAATAAATATTTCCGAAATTGTTGCACAAATTAGCGTGAAAGAAATCATCGATTATGTCTTAATTGCAACGATTAAATTATATCGAAATCGTATTTTTTCACCAATAAAACAACATTTGTTTCCAAAAGTCGGCCACTTTGCATGTCCATACCGGTGAGTGTTGTAGGAAACTCGCAGATCGAAATGTGCAAAACAACAACAACAGCAACAAAGTAACCCGTCTGTGCCCTCATATAACTGAAATTATTGTTCAAGTGTAAAGAAAGTCTAGGTCACCGATATTAAAACCAGTTTATTATCATCCGGTTTTAACCTGAAACATTACGTCTTCATGTTTGCATCTTGGTTGATTGATTGATTAAATGGTGTTTGAAAAAGTAGTAATCAGCTTTCGGTGTACGTATCATCGAAAAAATAAATATAAAAACGCGTGTACTTGTTCGCTTTCAAATTATCATGTTTTGAAATCCTTATCGGAAATAGAGAAATTGTTGTTCACAATCAGTCATTCCTGTTCAATTTGTCGCAAAAATATTCGATAAATTATATGAATTATAATGACAATTTATTATCTAAGTTTCCACAATTAAATTGTTTATACCTACCGCGTATTCAGGCATATTTAATAATTCATAAGTAAATGTTGGAAAAGAACAAACTACTTGTTGAAAACTATCTTTCCCTTTATATTTTTTTTAAGTCGGTGTATTTTATTTTAACTTGTATCATATTTACATTTTACTTATGCCAATTTTTACAACTTTCTTGAGCTCCAAATTGTAGTGTATTTCCGTTTATTTATCGTCGCTACCGTAGCACATGCCCATATGAGCGACGCCCCAAGAAGACGGTTAGTTGTTACGGGGGATAGTGCAAGGATACAGGACGAAACTACTGAGAGCCCCGCCTGGTTCTTTAACGTGCTCGATGGATAGCATCGTCACACGGGGCCTCGGTTTAACGTCTCATCCGAAAGACAATTAGTTTGTTAGTTGATATGGTAAGCCCAGGGCTCGAACCAGTGAACTTGAGTTTTGAAGTCAAGTGCTCTACCAAATGGGCTAATCGGGCTGACAAATTGTAGCTAAGACTGGAGGGTTTATAATGATTATTGGTAACAACGGATGATAATTGACCAATCGCGGCTGCCAATCAAGGAATAAACCGACCAATCAAATAATTCATTCAGCCCGTACCTTTACTTTTTGGCTCCAACACTGACCGCCATTTTGTTAACCTCTATTGTTGGTTTGGCGAATTAAACATCGTAACTACAGCTTATTTAAGCTGTAGTTATGACGTTTAGGTCGTCAACCAACCATTTTACTTTTTTGTTACATGATACTGGTAATAAAATTTGCAAAATAACGCCGTTAAAAAATCGAAGCGAAACTTCCTATCGCAGTTAATGGGCGGGGCCTAGGGAGTCAGTGGTCGGAGCAAGCGATTTGTCAATTATGGCTGACCGGACCCATTGGATCATACCTTTTCTTTTGCTGATGCAATTTTGTAGGAACAAGGAAATAAGAAAGCTTCCTGCCCCTCTTCTATAATTTTGGTAGATAAAGTAATTTGATCACTTTGTTCTTTAAAGTTTCATATGTTCATTTCTTCAACTTAGCCCCCCCCCTTTATAACAGCTGCCTACGTGCCTGGATTATCAGCAATTAAAACTGAAATGTCGGGACATAAATTAGGATAGAAAATATAGTAACAATCTACTTTTGTAAGAAATGATCGGTCAAAAACAGAACATTTTGCTATTCTAGGCCTACTTTAGGACCATAGGCTATTTTCATAAAAGAAAAACGTCAAAATTTACTTATTGTGTGTTTTTCATTTCTCTTGTCGAACTGATTTTCCCATATATTATTGCACCTTTTTTAAATATAGATGGTTACACTTTTACATTATGGAAACTAAAGTAAGGTTTCTTTGTAATATATATGCATTTTTTAAGAACGTGTTTTTTTGGTTTTTATAATGTAAATTGTGTTTTGTGGAATATCTTTCTCCGCTCCGATTTGTTTGAAATATCTATACGTAATTCTAGTAACTTTTACTCATAAAGTGTTTGTTCCATTTTATGCCAATTTTGCAAAAAAGAAATAAAAATAATAATGCATTTCTCTGAACACTGTATTGGTATCATTAAGAAAGCAACAAGTGGCCTATTGTATACCTTATTAACAGTTCAATCTTCAACGAATAGTATAATGAAGCTTGGTTAAATAAATGGAAAAGCAACAAGTGTAAAAAAGATAAATAACTGAAAGATCGGAAAAAAGCAGTCTTGCAGTCTAATCAAGAACAATACTTTCTAAATTCACAGTAGTCCCTTTTGTTTGTGACAACCACCGACTCTTGTCAAACAAAAGCATCTAAAAAAGTCTAGATAAAGAGAAAATGAATAATTTGTATTCATATGAGGATCATTGCACCACTCAATTATCAATTTCAAATTCAATTGTGAACAAGTCAATTAGATTCATTGTCTTTGGAGTTTTCTAATAAATGATTTATAATTCTTTAGCGGGTATGTTTCAGTATCACGAAAGTTTTTCCAATGATTCTTTACAGGAAATAAAGCGCAAATGCAAAATACATAAATCAGACTTAAAAAACTTTTGCTACTTAAATCAAGTAGAAAAATAAATTCTCCATTTATGTGCTTCACATAGTTCCTGGGAGCATTAATCAGGGAAAATACTGGAGGTATCGAAATCATATACGCACGCACATACGAAAGAACATCAACAAAGAACAGCAACAACAAAATGAAAACGAAACACCAACAAAACGAGTTCCTTTCAATCTCCAAATTTGAACCGTGTCCAGCACAGTTTTAGAAATGGAAAAAGTTTGATTTAGCAAACAGGTCCTTTTCGTTTTAAAGGTATATTTGCGCTTTATCCTGCAACACTTTAGAAATGATTTAGTTTTATACCTGGTTCATCTCTTCAGATAGATAGATAGATTAGATAGATAGATAGATAGATAGATAGATAGATAGATAGATAGATAGATGTCACTAAAGGACCTTATGGCAAGGAGACATATCGGATAGATAAGATAGATAGATTAGATAGATAGATAGATGGATAGATAGATAGATAGATAGATAGATAGATAGATAGATAGATAGATAGATAGATGTTTCAATGTCACTAAAGGACCTTATGGCAAGGAGACATATCACGGTGTCCAAAAAATAGTAAAAAACACATTCGCCATTTAAAATAGTCCCCCAAGTCCGAGCTTAATTGTCAAATAAAAATAAAATATGTTGTATGAACTTAGAAAATGACCACTTTTTATTAATCCGTCGTAAATGAAGATCGATAGTGTAAGATATATTCAATTTACAATACATAACACGTTAAGTGCGCGACTAGTGTTTACTCTGGCTTGAGTCATACAAGCATATGTTATAAGCCCCCTGCCCCTCTAGCGAACATGGTAAATATTACGTAGAGATTTTGATGGACAGCCTATTTGTGAAATCCCAATAGATTATGGCAATAAATGAAGGAGATACTAATAAAATTTCTAATTTAACACCAAGTCCCGTTTTCATGACAAGGCCTCAAATTTAAATAAAAAATCTAGCACAACACGTCGGCTCAATATTGTGAGGAGTTCAGGAATGAAATTTTATCTAATTTAGCATATGGTCTTTGGAGAAATCACTCCGGACAGACGGAATTGTGGACGGACAGAAGAAATTGCGACTAAATGCTCGCCAATAAGAAAGCATTAATATTGCGAGATTCTATAGATACCCAGAAAAGCCGATTTCACTCTTCAATTAACAATTTTATACTTTTTGTGACAGGGCTATATCGAGGAGCTGACGGCTCTTGTTTATTGTAGTTCTTGTTCACTCTTCTGGTCTTTTTTAGCCAATGAAACCTTTCACATCCATAGCACTTTGTAAAAACATTTTTAGAAAGTTTACATAGTAAGGCATCCTCGATTGAAAGGGTTGTTAAATTCGATCACCATCATCACCTGTCCTTCGGGTTATATGTAACATGTTATTGGTCATGTTATGATTTATAAACAATCAAACCTGCGTGACTGTCAAAATAAGATACAAGTCTCAAGTCCGATAGTTTACACTAATCCATGCAGGACCTTATATATATCATAATTTGTATTTAAATTAATCTTCAACTAACAAGTATTTAATGCTAGCCAAATCGCTGATAAAGAGGTCTCATATTCGTCTAGTTCTTTAATACTGGTCGAAATCTAATACACGTGGTTAAAACTTCCCCTACAAACCCGGACCAACTTGTCCCTGTAAACACGGACAAACTTGCACCTACAAACACTGACCTATCTTGCCCCTACAAACACGGACCAACTTGCCCCAAGAAACACAGACCTAGCTTACACGGACCTAGCTTGTCCCTTCTAACCCGGACCAACTTACCCCTACAAACACGGACCAGTCTGCTCCGGCAAATACGAACCAACTTGCCCGTATAAACACGGATCTAACTCGACCCAACAGATACGGACCGTGCAAACCCGGACCTACTTGCCCCTACAAACACGGTCCAACTTGCCGAGATTACACAGCATTTCGCTTCTTCACTCGTGTCTAAAACGTCGTCTAGTTAAGATACAGCAAAGACGGTAATGTGGCTAAGACAATGGAATCCTATTTCAACTATCCACTTTTCGACTTTCGGGGAACTCGTAAAATATGGTGCCGAGAAAGATATTTTACTCTGAAAAATTTCCTACATTGAAAAAATCAACAAAACTCGACTTTTAAGTGGATCGCATGCCATAAGATTATCTCCAGATATTATGATCGCGTAATACACTGATGCCATAACTGCTACCAATTCAGAGAAAAATATCTTGGACAAACTTTCCCCATCTACCATTTTGGAATATTACTCCGCATGTAATATATATATATATATATATATATTTATTTGAGCTATCTTAACCCATCTTTACATAATCCACTTCTTTCAGAGTTCGTCGACTTTTAGAAATTAAATTCAACTCTTTAAACCCCGCTGAACACTCGATAAAAATGGAAAAATGCCAGAACTAGCCAGTACCATTCCAGACATATCAAACGACCAAAAACTGATGCATTTCAAATGGTTTGACTATCTCAGTTTCTTTTCCGACCTAAATCTGCCTTTCCTTGCCAGATGATAGACCTACCTATGCCAAATTGCGAATCGCCGTCTGATTGCTTTTGGCATGAATAAAGGCTCTTTTAAGACTTTTTGATCCATGAGTAAAATCTGAGAAACCTTTCGATAACTGAAGTAAAGCGATCCTTATTTCTATTGTAAAGTTAGGGTTTTTCTAACAGAAACCGTTGTGATTTTGTAGTTCGACAATGACAAGTGACAAGTCGTTGTATGAGCATTTGTTACTTGTAGTTAATGCGTCAGTCCGTGCGTCCAATTGCTTTTCTTCAACGGTTTTCGGAAATAACTTGGTTTTGTTTGTTTGAATGGGGTTTAACGCCGCTTTTAACAATCTTTCAGTTATATCGCGGCGGCTGGAGCACCTAACAATGGATTCCTGGTATTTCTCGCACCAGTACTACCACTATACCCTTTCCTAGCCTCCAGCTGCTATCCCACATAGGCTTACGATTATCTGCCCATTGGTGGTAGACAAATGTCGGAAAGAGTTTTGCCGCCGTCGGGGGGGAAATAACTTGGCACAATATTCCTTCAGGGCTCAATTTGTTGTCGTTGGAAGGTCGGTGAAAAGCAAAGACTTCAATCGTCAGATTTCTTTGGCAACTTTCTGAAATCGCCCCTCTTAAAAAGTTTAACCTTTCGTAAAGGTATTAAATGGCTGTATATTTGTTGATGCTTTCTAAACGCAATCAATGCTTTGTAACATACATCTCGGAGATTTTGAAACACTCACGCACGCACAAAAAAACACACAAAAACTGCGCACTTTAGTGCAATTTAAATAACAATACAAATATTTCTTATTGTACATTTCAAATACTGAACAGTGAATCTATCGCGCAATTAATATACAATCGAATTTCCGAAATCTGATGGTAAATAAGAGATGAGAACTTGAAATTTGAGACTTGTAATGACGAAGCCTTTAAGCGAGGAAAGCGTCTCAATCATGACATAAAATATCCAAACAAACTGACGCCCAATTAAATTGAATAACATTTCTTCGGTTTGCTATTTGAGAGCCACCGATATTCTACTAAATAAAGCAATAATAACAGAACATTTAATACAGCTAAAGGTGACGATGCATGCCTAAACAATTCGGTAAAACTTAACCTGCTCAACTATTGGAGTTCTTTGGGGTGTCGGTTTTTGGGTGGACAAGAAAGATGACAAGTCCTCGACTGTTTAAAGTGAATCAAAACAAAGCAAATTCATATAGAACGGTCAATATCTCCTAACAGAAGTCTACAGTATCAAGAAGTTCTTCATTGAAAATAATCTCATAATAGTTTTGTCTTAGTCAACTTGGATATTTTGTGAGTTGTTATATTTATGTTTGTTTTTATTTCGTTTTGTTGTTGTTTTACTTCACTTAGAATAGTTTTTTGAAGCATTTCGAACTATATTTGAGCAAACTAATGGATCAAACTAGTCGATGATTCGGATCTCAACCGCGTAGCTTATCTTGTTCTTATATCCTTGGACAAGACATTTTAGAGCCCCAAGCCTAGTACTGTAGGTACCCAGGAAGTACAAGAAGAGTTGAACATCTCCATGTCGTAATCGACAGACTGCTAATAGCGACTTCAAGCCCAACTAAAAACAAGGACAATCATTTCGAAATAAACGATTCCTAAGATAGTAAAGTCAATCTATGGCGAGATTCCAATGAAAAAGTTAGCGAACACAGGCGAACACAGGCCATTGCTACATCTCTTCCGTCTGGAAGATAAGAAACTCAAAAATAGCGATTGTTTAAAGTATTTTAAGAATTTAAATCTGTTTATTCTAAT
Source organism: Fragum fragum (assembly GCA_946902895.1). Classification (NCBI taxonomy): domain Eukaryota; kingdom Metazoa; phylum Mollusca; class Bivalvia; order Cardiida; family Cardiidae; genus Fragum; species Fragum fragum. The sequence continues at coordinate 4,412,543 of OX336370.1, read as the reverse complement.
CTCAATATACACATTATATTAGATATGCATATCCATTTATTTTGAACATGATAAATGATACCAATAACTGGTCGATGTTACAAAATGTGTATTTTAGAAATGAAACACAATAACATTCACCAGAACTTTCATCTAACCTCTCGAGGAAAACCAGATGAATTACTATTTTTAATCTGATCCTTTGTACGTTTTATTTTATACCAAGGAACATGTTTTCTATTTTAAATCAATTTAACAGACATTGATTACAAAGAAAATTCCTCAACCCCATACTGAAATATTGCAGTGAACTTTCGATTTTAGGGGGTACGGGTTCTTTATGCATTGTCTTCTTCTTTCCTTTGTAAAATCCGAAATCACCAAACATAAGGCTTATTAAGATTCTCCCCTAAAAGCGAGCATAAGTGAGCATAACTCCTTTGTTTCTTCCGTCCGTCTGTCCTTCCTTCCAGTCGACTCTTGAAGCGATTTCCTTATCCTTAGAAGCCCAATTGAAAGAAATGTATATATATAATCCTTATGTAACACCGGCTCCTTCATCTCGGTTTTACGTTAGGAGGTATCTTCAAATTCGACTTTTAATGAATATCTCCTTCATTTGATACCTTAATTTCTTCAAACTTAATATTTGTATTTTCTATCAAATACCTTTCACAATGAACACTTAATATTCTAAGTATGTGATGCTTTTTTATGCAAAATGTGAGATTGCTGACTTGTAACTTGAGTTTCTGTATATCCTTTAATCTGAAATCTGTCTGAATATCTTTTAACCCTTGGCAAGCTTTATAAAATCCTCTACAGAATTGCATTAAAATCAAAGGGCCAAAAGTACATGATGCAAACATTGTGGGTTAATAATTCTTTTGAAAATTTTGGTTATGACCAACTCTGGCATACGAAGGAACAAAAGGAGATGTAAACAAAGATCAGTCTACACATTTGTGTAGGCTGATCTTTAGCTGTACCCATTATCAAAACAGAAATATTCCGCGTTCAGCATGACAAAGGTTATTCTGAAATCAAATATATTCAAGTTTCTTCAAGACTTTTCAAGTTACAATGGGTCACACTCATGAATACATTTAAAATCAAGGATTTGGGACATTTCCCACACTTTCCACCAACCCTTTTCTGAATATTTTTATTCTGTCATTTAGCATTTTTTTCTTACGTCAAGGTACAATAATAACTTCGGTGTGAACGCCACTTCTTTCAGTTATCTTGAAGTGAGTAACATACACTCAGGTCAATTGTCTGTTAACATTTCATAAATATACTGAGGGAAAAAAGTTTAGCAATTTCGTACGTTACAGCCAATTTCTCCGGTGTCTAGCTTTGGATTCAAACCATATTTTCACACAACGATCTTTTACGAGTTAGCCACGGTTTTTAAAAAAATCAGATGATTTCAAAGTCATACGTGTTTGTTGTACAGCGTCAATCATGGTAGGGGTAGGGAAGTAAAAGTAACACAAAGGTTTAATATCTTGTGTGTCCACCGTTTGCGCCAATAACGGCATCACAACGTCTTCTCATGCTGGAATGAGACCCCATTCCTGACGCAGAACACGTTCCAGGTCTCTAACGTTATTAACGTCATTCCTGTCTCTTACTCTCCTACCCAGATGGTCCCAAAGGTGTTCGCTGGGAGAAAGATCCGGTGATTTGGCTGGCCAATCCAACACATCAAAATTATTAGTCTGTAAAAGGTCTAACGTGTGCCGACCGACATGTGGGCGGGCATTATCTTGCTGAAAAAGGTAGCAAGCCCTTGACGCAAGAACGGCAATACCACTGGCTGGACAATTTCGGTGCAATATCGAACGGCATTTAAGTTTCTCTGAATAGCTACTAAGTCAGTCTTGCCATGGTATGATATACCACCCCAGACCATGACGCTGCCGCCTCCAAAACGGTCATGTTGAATGACGTTTGCGGGATCCACCCTTTCGCAATCACGCCTCCAAACACGTACCCTGCCATCCGCAAACATCAAATTAAAACGGGATTCGTCTGTGAATAGGACCTGATTCCACATTCGTCTTGGTCATCGACCGTGTACCCTTGTCCAATTCAATCTGGCATGTCTGTGTGCACGTGTCAAAGGAATGCCAACGTAAGGTCGACGTGCGCGTTAACGTGCCGAACGAAGTCTGTTTCTTACAGTACGATCACAGACCCGTGTTCCCGTTGCATTTCGGACCAAACTGGCTATGCGAGTGCTATTGAGGAAGCGAATACACCATGAACACGTCACGATGTAATTGTCTCATGTTGGGTAGTCTTACGTGGCCTGCCTGAACGTGGCCTGTCTTTGACGGTGCCTAATTGACGATACTTTGTTCTAAGTCGTGAAATGAAACTTTGGCTCACGTCAAAATGTTGAGCCACTTCTTTTACCATCGTATCGCTAGCCAGCATACCGATGGCTACGTTCCGTTGGTCTAAGTTAAGCCCTCGGCGACGTCCCATTTAAATTCTTCTAAATGTTTTAATGAGTTATCTTGTTATTGAAACTGGGATGGATATTGTGGATATAGATTTCAAGTACATTCGGAAGCACGTGCAGAACTTGTTTCAGTAAAATTGCGTCAGACAGCCTTTAGAAGCGAGGAAAACGTGCTCTTAATGCATAATTAGTTAGTTAGCTTTTAAAAATTGCAAACGAGACTGATTTTTAAGGTTTATACATTTACGTTTAAAAATAATGTAGGTCGAAAAAAATTGCTAAACTTTTTTCCCTTAGTATATACGTTTTTCTAAGTTAGACGTTTCCCTGTTCTTTTAAAAAGGCCTAATCGAGTTAAAAAATATGCTATTTTTTTGTTGTTGTTGTTTTCAACAATACACTTAAATGTATTCTATATGCTAAAAACTTTTTCTTTTTCTAAATAGAATTTTTGGGGCAAAGCTGAAACTTATAAAACATGTTTTTGAAACTAAATGCTAAGATGGAGTCAAAACTATTACCTTAGTCATTACCTCTTGCTATTCATTCTCCAATTTAGTTAAGGGTACGTTTTGTGAACCGTCTCCAACGGCTCTTGTAAAATAGATTGGTTGAAATTTTTGTTGCAGGATTTAAATGCAATTCTCAATTAAGATTAGAAAGTTGTAGTATATAGTTTATATTTAACCGATTGTTGGCCCAGCCCTCTTACTTCTTTTGCCAAGCCCATCGCCTTCATCGACTCCGTTTCGATTATAGACGGTTTTTTTTGTAAAATTAATGGCCAGTTGCATGCATAAAAAGTGAAATAGTTGGTTGGCGACTTAACTTCGTAACTACAACATGAATAGTCGTTTTAGTCGCCAAACCAGCATTAAGGTAACAAAAATGGTCGTCAACGTTGGAGTTCAAAACTCATTTCGGGTTTAAATGAATGATTTAATTGGTCGACCGGTTATTAAATTGACAGCCGCGATTGGTCAATTGTAGTATTGTGGAAGAGGTTAATGCCATATATAAAAGATACTAGATTTTAGGAAATGTTCGAGGTTTGTACTTGGTTGTAATGATGCACCGGCGATAATCTTCTTAAGGGTGTCTGTTTATTTTCTGTGTTTGAGAGACATGGTTGTTATGGTATTTCTTTACAATTTAAGAACAGGCGCAAGATGTTGATCGCTCCAAAAAGTCTTATCTCGCACACTTTGTGCTCAGGAGAGCACAAAAGTTAGATACATTATATATTTTTTAAAAGTAATACTTAACCGATAAAATTCGAATCATACTGGATGAAATATGTTTTTAAAAGCTGGTTTCGAGACCATCTTTCGTTTTTAAACCCATATACCAGTTTCTTTTCTCACTCTGTGTTTGGAAAAGACGTCATTCGGTTGCTATCGCAACATTCATTACTGTGGAATGTCCCATTGCTTCACATTGTTTATTTATTTATTTATTTTCAGAGATTAAGGTTTAGGTAGTTTTTACCTTTTCCAACAGTTTGACTTTTAGAATGTCAAGGTCAAGAGTCATTTGACGGATCGCAGCTGTCAATCAAAATATTGATTGACAAATTTAATAATTCATTTGGAACGGAAATTAAGCCCGACATTTATATCAAGGGTTTATGTTTGTTTGAATTCCTAAACGACGTAATACAGCTCATTCAAACTATAGGTACGGCGTTTAGGTCGACAAAAAAAAAGTTTTATTTTTACTTTTTTTTGCAGGTTACCGACTCTAAATTCTGCAAAAAAAGAAAGAAAAAAGGCCGTTTGATATCTAAGTCGAACTTACTGTCGGAGGTCAGTGTGCGTGGTCATGCGTTCAGAATGACAAGACGCGCGTTAATGTTTAAAAACGGTTTCCTGCTTTGCTCGTGATTTTTATTAAAAGTGGATTGACGGTTAGTGGAATCTTGCCAACTAACGCTCCATGTTACAGTGCTATACATCGAGCACGCCAAAGAAACATTTAGGGTTCAACAGTGCTTTCTTTCTGTGTCCTGTAACTGAATTTTGGATGAGTCTTTATTAGGGCGACAGGTTTCAATTATGGCACTTACAAGGTTGCCTTTGTATTTTGAGCAGTTATACGTTCAGTTCGTGTAAAATCTAAAACAAATACACCAATGTTATGTTCTAAGGGCTTCCTTTCACTAGGTTTTCAGTTCAGGGAATCAAAATGTGTTTCCGATGTCTGTCGAAACCTGCTATCATCTTTCAATGTTACAATGATATCAACCCTTTCCTTTACAAACCCGGGATTTAACGTCACTGCCATTGTATACTTGAGAAAATATCGTGGAAAAAGAAGAAATTGCTTGTAACAAGCAATTTCTTCTTTTAAAACAATACTTTCTCCTCTGTAGGTTGGTTAAATTTCAAATTGAACTCACTTTTCATTGTTGTCTGCAGGTTCTTCGACTTTGGACCAGTCTAAAATCTTGAAAAACAGGAAAGGGTTATTAGATTATAGATCTATGAATATTATAATTAACCCTTGACATGCTGTACTAAAATCATTTTCTGAAATGCAGCAATATCAAAGAATTGAAAACACCGAAAACACAAGTTTTGAGTCAATATTTATTTTGAAAAATAATAGCATAAGCACCTAAGGCTTGAAAGGGTCAAACAGATGGTGTAGACTAAAATCAGACTGCACTTAGGTGATAGATGATCTTTTTCTATACCTACTGCAAAAATAGAAATATCCCGGGATTCGGCATGGCAACGGGATTCTCTTAACCCACTTAGAAACAATGCAGGCTTAATGTCTTTATTTTTTTTTATAATTCTAATTTGATCTGACATTATGACGGTCAACTGTTATGTTCAGATGTCTGAATAAACGAGTCGATACTAAACAAAACGAAGAAATTCAATTATGATCACATAACAGTAAATATAATTAGGCGAATTACTATTTTATGTATTTCTCTGGCGGTAAATGGACCTATTGTTTCATCAACAATCCGATCAATCGAATTACTCTTGAGTTATAGGGTAATCATGTTAGATTTATAATACATACCTGCAGTTTATCTATCAATAAATATGGAATTTTACAACAGTCTTTCTTTCCTACAGGCAGCATTTGTCAAGTAGCTTGTGTAGAATACTATTTGGCAAGACCGAAGGTCGAGTCAAAAGGTGTTCTTCACAAGCTACGAGACAAAATGCGACCTGTATGAAAGAAAAACTTTTGTAGTATTCCTTTTAATATATAGAGTCTACCAATAAATAAGCAGAAATTAAAATATCTACCTTACATTATTTGTAAACTTAACGTAAATCCGAGAATTTTATGAATGGCTGATAAATATTTCAACCACGGAAACCTTCATAGAGTTTGTAATTCTTAAGGATAATGGCAAATCTTCTTAGAGCTACTCTTTAAAAAATAACCTACATTTGGTTGACACGTACCTCCATTCTCTGTAAGAGCTCTATAATTCAGGGAGGTTGAATTAAAGCCGCGTTAAAACTTCTCTGGTACACACAATACACAAATCTTAACCCTTGTCATGCTGATCCCGGAATTTTCCTGCTTTGGCAGGTGGCATAGACAAAGATCAGCCTGCACATGTGTGCAGCCTGATCTTAGTCTATGCCCCCTGTTTGTCCTCTTTCAGCAAGAATTGTTCATAAGATTAATTTTAAACCTAAATATTGACCCTGACATCCAGACCTACAGTACTATCAGCCTTTTGATTCTAATACATTTCTGAACAAGGATTATATTCAGCACGACAAGGGTTAAAATAGACTGACAGTGTCAAAATGGGTAAATTGAGTGGAAAACTCAAGATAAGATGCAACACAGTATGGATTTGTGTATTGGCATGTTTTATAAACAAATGAGAACTTCATTATAGTGTTACACGAAAATATCATATATGTTGACATTTGCATTGCACAAGAAACTCGAGTAATACGGATTTGAGGTACTCGGCCAAAACGGATTTTTTTCTGTCGAGTTGTATCGGATGCCAAAAATAAAGCCTCGGATATTTTATCTAAAATGATTTCACGACCTGAGCTTGTCCATACAATCTAAATCAGTCCCCACATCGTTCTATCAATAAAGCAATCGCGACTGTCAATTAGCCAGTCGACCAATGAAATCTTTTATTTAGACCAGAGATGAGTTTTGAACACCAATATTGGCCGCTTTGATTATTTTGTTGTTGTTGTTGTTGGATTGGCTACTAAAACGTAATAACTAAAAATTATCCAAGCAGTAGTTACGACGTTTAAGTCGCCAACCAACTATTTTACTTTTTTTCGTGCTACTGGCCATAAAATTTGCAAACGACGATCTTTTAAATCGAAAGGGACTTCCTATAGGAGTCAATGGGCGTGACCAAAGGAGTAAGTAGGCGGGGCCAGCGAATGGCCAATTTCGCATGAGTTACTCCATAATTATTTAAAATGTACGTATCGTCAGTGCAATTCTAAAATCTCGTCACTAGAGCTTGATTAAAGCTGTAGTGACGAGGTTTAAAATTACACCGAATATATGTGAAATTTCATTATGGCAGTGGTCATTCTCACCGGATGACGAATTTAATGACCTCTGTCTTTAAATTTGCTCTCCTTTTTACGACACAAAACTATATCCTTCCTCGTTACTTCCGTGATACAAATAAGAAAATACAAATAGCTTTTGATGCAAATTTATCGTTTGAGATTCCTTTTGGTATGGGAAAACTTGACGGAGATCGACTGAATAATTGTCTGATTGCCGCACTCAATCAAAATCCCACTCGACCAATTAAATAATTATTTTAGACTAGAGGTGAACTTTGAATATCGATATTAAATTTAAGGATATCTGTTGGTTTTGGCGACATTAACCTTGTAACTACAGTCTGTCCTAGCTGTTGTTAAGGCGTTTAGGTCGACAACAGAACATTTGAATTTTTGTTACATGTATGTCACAATAAATGTTGAAAATTAACGTCGTCTAAGACCTAAGTCGGACTTCCTGTTGGTGTCAGTTGGCGCGGGCAACGATCCTTCTATTTACAGACTAGCCAAAAAGAGCCAAAAACAAAAAATGAACAAAAAGGGGGGAAGTATTTTAAATGATTAGATATTAAAATTATCAAACAGAAACCAAAATACATATGGCTAAATAATAGCGTTAAAATAATGAAGAGACCTGAGTTGGGAAAGAAGAAAACGCTGTTTTTCTCCTCTTTTATTTTCAACATTTTTTTCTATGATATACATTTTTAGCTTATGATGTCACAGTAATCAACATAAGAATTATACTGGCTATGCCATTCACTCTTGTTCCAAACCTACTTATAGCTGTGGTTATATCGGTTTTCGGAATTTTTTTAGTAATTATTTTCTCCAAAGAGATTTGTTTCCACAATATGTATAGAGAATCATACGTTTTGGTCAGCATAGTTTTCTAAAACTTTATCATCAATATCATCATGTCTACACGGTAGCCTAGTCAATATCTTTTTACTCTCACGAAGACGATCGAAGGTTGTCGGATGGTGTGAAAGGTTTTCTCCTTATAGAGTCTTGTGATCGTCGGTGTTTAGTATTTAACCCGTTCCCACACAATAACGCTTTTGGACACCCCTAAAAAAACAGTTGGGAAAACATGGTATAAAATGAGGAAATTGCCTGCAACAATCAATTATTTATTTGCCCATCATGTTTTCTACCCAGGAAACTGAAAGAAATCTTAACTGTCATAAACTTCACATTGCTGTCTGTAACTCCTTTTCATATGAACCTGTCTAAAATTTTGCCGTCTGATAATGGATTAAAAGATAGAATTGGTTGTTAGGTCTCCGCGTCATTTCACCTTCTTCAAGCCATCTACATTCCTCCGATGAAGCCTAGCCGTTCTTATAAATGTGTAATTGCAATAGCAATGTCATACATCTTGACTTTTTCCGAATGCAAAGGTGCTTGTCAGTAGCCAGCTGTATTGAACACAAATGATGTTGGCGATGAAAGTTTTTCATCATTTCCTGACAATTGGATATGAACTTTCTACATGCTAAAAAAGAAAACAGGAACACGACTGTGGAAAATTCTAGTTTGGAATATTATGACAAAACATTTTTGTTCATATTTTTATCGCATGCATGTCATTCACCGGTTAAGATCTTTATGAAAATTTTTGAAAGTGCAATTTTTGACGAATAACAATACAGTTTCATCTTGTGACAAAGCGTTTAACCCAAATTCAAAGGTTTTGCAGACAAAAAATAAGGTAGATTATTAGAAAAAAATACCATTCAGTAGAAAGGAAAAAATGTAGAAAATAAGAAATTGCTTGTCGCAAGTTCTTCTTTTCCTACAATGTTTTCTCAATTATAAAATAACAGGGGCATAAAAACAAGGATTGAACATGGAAGGGTAAAAGCGGCTTTTGAACAGTTTTTAATAATAATGTGATATAGGAAAAGTATCTTCTTTTCCAATAGTTATCAATGTCACTTTTACGAAAAATACAGTTTTTCGTGCAAATTCTACTAAATTCACTATTGATTAAAGTAAATATATTCCCTATGCCCTACTTTGAAACATCTGAAATAATCGGATAAGGTCGTTAGTCTTCCGGTAATGTCGATAACGATGGAAGTGCTAGCGGAAGCTAATGACGTAACTGATACGTCATGGAAACCACATATAAGACAATTTTCGGTGCAATCGGCAGATAACGTATTTGCCCGATGGATTCCGATTCCCATTGGATTGTACTACGTTGACTTATTTGGTGTCTCGTAAAGCGAAATAGCTTCGCCTCATTTTTGAAATACAAAATTGGCTTTATCAACTTCTTTCAAATATCTGAAAGCATCAATTGAGAGCCGTAAATTCCATAATCGTTTCAAAAACCTGGGTACGCCAGGCTTACATATGTTCTGGTCGTTATTTGAACAATAGCAATTAAAACAGCAAAGCCCCTAAGGTCTTGACTTGTTAGATGCCATAAAAAAACCTTTCCCCCTTTTTTAGATATTGGGTTTATTGGTGATAAGATACAATTTATTCGAAACGCACGGCAAGCTTCACAGAAATAAAACTACAACTAAATTAAGTTTCATAGACATTATCTGTCTTTGAAATAGGCTTAGATAAGATCTCAATCCGTCGAGGTCATGGGCCGTCTGATTACCTAATCCAATTCTCATTAAATTTTGTCTGGTTCTACAGATTACGATGACGTCCTATTCAAATAGTTCCTATCATACTCTTTCCTTAATTGATGTTGAATCAAAGCTCCTGTTTATACGCAACTGATGTATTTACCACGAAGCCAAGATATCTACTATCAGCCTTTCCTTAATGTTTGAATTTGATACAGAGGTTCAGCTCGTCCTCAGCAATTTCAAAACCCATTTAATATTTTTGATATTACATTAGGTGATATTTCACAAGTGTTATTACTATTCATATGAGAAGTAATGCATTTTCTCTGGCGTGAAAATGAGTTTATAGTGGCATGAAATAATATAACGAATGTCATAAAAAAGAATATCATATTGCGATTATATTATCGTCATTTGATTAATCGATTTTTAATCGATTAATCGCAAAGCGTCATTTGATTAGTCGACTGTAATAAACTTGTCATCGCAGATGCAATAACTGCAGCAAAGCCTTGTTACACTCTTTAAAGAAAATGTACTTTGGCCACTTATCTAATATCCTCTATATTAGAAGTGTAAACATGAATTAGACAAAACTCCTTGGACAGGTTTTGCTAAAGGGAATTGAATGATTTATCAATTTGATATTTTTGAGGGCCCTTACTTCACTTATCCAGCGTGCTTCTATTTGCATCCTTTTCTCTTTGTATAGAAACAAGCATCAATCATTTCATTTTTTTGACCGAAGCTGTATATCTTAGATTTAACTCGACATGTTACTTAAGCCTAGGTGACGAGTTTCTCAAATGACTACGATATACAGATACTTTCAGATATATTAATTCTGTTGACACATGTAGGATTTTTAGTTTAATATAGTTTTGTTTGATATTTGACATTAAACATTATGGCAACAGTTTGAATTATTTGTCTTAAAAATAGATTTTGTGAGACCAAAGGTTTTTCACTTATATTTCGGGGAAACAATAAACTATTATTAAAACTGGTCTAAAGAATGTTACTGTTTGTACAACGCCATTAGTAACAACTCGGGGTAGCTCATGGCGAACAACGGTAGGCTTATTTCACATTCATCGAATATGTGTTCTCCTTAAAATGAAATTTTCTGTCATAAAATTCTTACAAAAAGCAACCCTTCTTATGAGTAGGTTTTAGCTACTAGGAATCATTCTAAACAATGCTGTAATTGACGGATCGCGAATGCCAATCAAAGATCATTCAATAGAATTTTAGATAAAGATCGGAGTTGAGCTCCGACATTGGTCGACACTTTGTGAGAAGCATATTTGTTTGTTTGGCCACTTAAATTGCGTAACTACAGGTTATTCAAGCGCTTGTTACAACTTTTAGGTCGCCAACCGACATGTTTACTGTTGTTTCATGTTGAATGTTAAAAACTATACATTTTGCAAAGTAATGCCGTTTAATATCTAATTCAAACTTCCTGTCGGATGAAGTGGGCGTGGTCAGCAATCCATCAATTGAAGAGCGGGCCTTTTGTGGTCATAAAATTGACACAGGGTTCGGATTTTAACTAAATAGATTAAGTTGTTGGTATAAAACAGTTAGATTCAACATAAAAAAGTATATAGTTCAGTAATATAAGATACGGAATAAATACGTTAGCTAAAGAGAAACAGCATTGTAAATATAGGTTTGAACTATGGTATGGAATAGTTGGCATGTGTATAATCTTAAATGGAGCAAGAGCCGTCGGAGACGGATCATGATCCCCGAATAAGGCTTTTGTCTGTAAGACTGTATGCCATTATTGGACAAAAAAACGTCTTATTGAGTTCAACTATAGTTTGAGAGTTCAGTTCACAAGAAATTTTGGAGTTTGACAAACATTGAACGAATCTGTTTGGCTTCACAGGCCTGATTCTAGTAAAATTCAATATCATTACATGGTTAAATATTTTACCTTGACCATCAAAGTTATCAATGAAAAGTGTCTCCATACAAAAAATGAAGACTAACTTGAGTAGTCTTGTAGAAACAATAGACTGATTTATATTAGAGTAGGAACTATACAAAATGAAAAGCTTCATGCCATTAGGTTCCCTTTTAGCATGGTAAGGTTCATTTGTCGAAATTTGAAATAAACATTACCTAAGGCACTTAATAAACAACATTTATGTAAAGTAACAAGACATTTTGGCAATTTGTAAAGGAGGTATATTTGAAAATTAATGACCTTGATAATTTGACCTTGACCTATGACCTAGAACTTAGTACCAACAGAAAGTCAATGTCATAAGCATTTCGCGTTTAAAATATACGAAGGCTATATCACCTACCATTGTAAACTTATGGACAATGTAAAAGCTATTTTTTTTTAATTTTAGACATTGAGGAACGACCTTGACCTTAAAAAATGACCTTGAACGTAATACCAACAGAAAGGTTTTGTCATTAGCAATGCCCATTAGAAATATGAGGGCTATATCACTTACCATTGTAAACTTATGGACAAAGTAAAAGTTAAGATTTTCGAAATTCTGACCTTGACACAAAACCTTTACCTCGACTGATGACCTTGTACTTAGTAACAACAAAAAAAGGTTTGTCACAAGCAATGCAAATGCGAATTATGAAGACTATATCTGTAACTAATCAAAAGTTATTGCCAATATAAGTTTTTGCTGGACAAAAAGAGAGTTTACGTATAGCTTATAATATTAAGGCCCCATTTCCCATGACACGTTTTTTAAACGTAAATTTTCGATAGTTTAAGGTCAAGAGGATCGGATGTGCTATTCAAAAATAAAATTTCATAAAATTCTAATTGTTAGACTAGGAGAAATTGGCAAAAAACTAATCTTTATATTTAGGCCCCTTTTCCACGACGCAGCCTTGAATTGAGAAAATTTAATAAATGTGTTTTTTGAAATTTCCAAGGAAGATTATTTATTAAGTTTCATCAAATTAGGCCCAAGGGTTCGTGAGATATGACGTCGGACGGAGAGACGGACGGACAGACGCGCGCATAAGCCGGCGACCATATGCTCCCCCGAAAATTTTTCGGGGAGCATAAATCGATTTAAAGAAAATACAAGTTAGATGATGAATGGAAAAAATGTTTATTTAGTATCCAGGGAAGATAAAGATCAATATACTAAAGATTGTATTTTAATCTCTTTCTGCAGACTTTTTCTGAAGTTCTTTGGAATAATTTGAAAAATTTAAAAGAAATTAAAACTTCCACATAGGCTATGGCAGCAACCGAAAGATACCCTGTAAAAGCGTTTATAGCAAATAATTTTGTTTATAGTAGTAGACATGGTCGTCCTGATTCAAAATGTAATTGATGTCCGTTAGAATCATTAGTCAATTCAAAATTACCGCAGGTAAATGTATTTTTAATTATAGTTCGCACAAACCGTCGTGATATGAAATGAAAAACATTAAAGATAGCTTTGAAATTGTATACTAAGGGAAAAAGTTCAGCAATTTCGTACGTTACAGCCAATTTATGTGTTAGCCACAGTATTTAAAAAATTCAGATGATTTCAAGCTCATACTTGTTTGTTGTACAGTGTCAAATATGGTAGGGTAGGGAAGTAAAAGTAACACAAAGATTTAATATCTTGTGTATCCACCGTTTGCGCCAATAACGGCACCACAGCGTCTTCTCATGCTGGTAATGAGCCTACGATACGACCCCATTCCTGACGCAGAACACGCTCCAGGTCTCTAACTTTATTAACGTCATTCCAGTCTCTTACTCTCCTGCCTAGATGGTCCCAAAGGTGTTCGATCGGAGACAGATCCGGTGATTGGCTGACCAATCCAACACATCAACATTATTAGTCTGTAAAAGGCCCAACGTGTGCCGAGCGACATGTGGGCGGGCATTATCTTGCTGAAAATGGTAGCAAGCCCTTGACGCAAGAACGGTAATACCACTGGCTGGACAATTTCGGTGCAGTATCGAACGGCATTTAAGTTTCCCTGAATAGCTACAAATTCAGTCTTGCCGAGGTATGATATACCACCCCAAACCATGACGCTGCCGCCTCCAAAACGGTCATGTTGAATGACGTTGGCGGGATCCATCCTTTCGCCATCACGCCTCCAAACACGTACCCTGCCATCCGCAAACATCAAATTAAAACGGGATTCGTCTGTGAATAGGACCTGATTCCACATTCGTCTTGGCCATCGACGGTGTACCCTTGTCCAATTCAATCTTGCATGTCTTTGTGTACGTGTCAAAGGAATGCCAACGTAAGGTCGATGTGCGCGTAAACGTGCCGAACAAAGTCTGTTTCTTACAGTACGAGCACAGACCCGTGTGCCCGTTGCATTTCGGACCAAACCGGCTATACGAGTGCTATTGAGGAAGCGATTACGCCGTGAACATGTCACGATGTAATTGTCCTCACGTTGGGTAGTCTTACGTAGCCTGCCTGAACGTGGCCTGTCTTTGACGGTGCCTAATTGACGATACTTTGTTCTAAGTCTTGAAATGGAACTTTGGCTCACGCCAAAGTGTTGAGCCACCTCTTTTACCATCATACCACCAGCCAGCATACCGATGGCTACGTTCCGTTGGTCTAAGTTAAGCCCTGGGCGACGTCCCATTTGAATTTTTTTTAACTGTTTTAACGAGTTATCTTGTTATTGATGCTAACCAATAAACTGGGATAGATATTGTGGATATAGACTTCACGTACATTCGGACGCACGTGCAGAACTTGTTTCAGCAAAATTGCGTCAGACAGCCTTTAGAAGCGAGGAAAACGTGCATAAGTCAAATGCATTAGTTAGTTAGCTTTTAAGAATTTCAAACGAGACTGATTTTATAAGGTTTATACATTTACGTTGAAAATAATGTAGGTCGAAAAAAATTGCTAAACTTTTTTCCCTTAGTATATTTCAAAAGTACTTATAGATAATTCTTATATCTTCACCAATTTTACAGGACGAAAATAAACACAACTAAAGAAACAAAATATCTCCGTCAAAGGTAAATGAAATTGCATTGAGTTAATTATGTGAAAAATTGATACAGGCTTTTGTGATTTAATCTGGTGCGCATTTACGGATATGTATTAAGATTCTATGATGCCAATTAAATATAGAAAACTTACAGGCAGAAAACAAATTGTGATTGAAACTATGGAAACAAGGCGGGGTTTTGAAAAACAAGGCACACGTTGTATACGCACAAATGCAATTGATTTTTTTTATGTTTATGATAATGACAAACGTGACGAAATACTCACGTCAACTGTAGTGTTTCAGATGTCTCAATAATCGAGTTGACGCTAAATGAAACGAAAACTCTTCATAGGCCAACTCAATTATGATCACATAACGGATAATATAATTACATGAATCTCCACTTTTCTATTTTCAGATTGTTCTCAGAGGGCCAGTAGACCTCAATATGTCTTAAAAAGTCAAATCAATCAAATTACTTTCGAGTTATGGCATAATCATATTATATAAATATACACATCCATGTGTTCAATTTCTAACCATTTCACATGAGCGCCAAGAAAAGACTTAGATCAGCCTGTGCATTTGCACAGTCTAATCAAAGTCTTTACTACATGCTCTTTAGATAGCTACTGACTCAAAGTTCTTTAGAAAACCTACAAATAAACCTATGTGGAATGCATGACTGTCCAGGCTGCCCTGTGTGGCGATTCAAGCATATATCAAATGGTTGGAAATGTCACGCATCTGCACACAAATACAAGAAGTTCATTATCAAATAAAGGGGGGAAAACTAAAAGGAAGACTTAAGTGATTAGATGATGAATCTTTAGAGTAGTCAAAAAGAATAACTATATAATAGCATTTAAATAGTGATATAGTCGATGAAGAATGCAGTTGATCAAGACTGTCGTGTTCCATAATAATTTCTACACAAACTGTATATTGACAATGATCGCCTAGAAAGCGGTAATGACAATAGGATTTGTTCTTCACTTCAAAACTTATTTGTCTACTATGAATTTAAGTTTTCAAGTGTTCGTCTTTTCATTTCAAATAGGGACATTTCAAATAGGGAATCGCTTTCCCCAAAGAGAATAATTTTCGCTGTAGTTATTAGGACCTTTACCAGAATTTCCAAGAAAACGCCAAGATTCTTTTTAACACTGTAGTTTTTTGTTTATTTCAATTGTCAACATTTAAAGAACAGTACAGTATTTCGAAAGAGTCCCACGAATGACGTGTGAAATCATAGATTCAATAAAATAATTATTAAGTTTCGTTGTATCAGGGCTAATTTGATTTTGAGCGACTCGCTGACGGCAAAACAATAGAATTGGCTAATGAAGAAGTATGTTAGGTCACTGGGATTGGTGCCTTCATTGTGTTTCTATTCCTGTCCAAAATTCTACACTCCCCGTTAACTATATTATAATGAGACAAAATATGGTGAGACTAATAGCAGGGGTGCACTGAACATTAAACCAACAAGTTACTTCCTTAAACTTGAAAAGCTATTGTCCATGAAGCGAGCAATTTTAGCATGTGACCTTGCCCTCTTAGTTTGGCCTTGAATCTACCCCTACATTTCTTTCAAATTACATTTCTACTCTTTGCAAAAGACAAGTGCACTAAAGTATTTAATATCCACCGGTAAATATTGCCACCAAGTTGTCTTTCGCGTTTTGTCAGGGTTTGGCTTTTCATTTGCGGAGTCAATTAAAACAAAAGAGAGCCTATTGCAAGCTTTCTTGCAAATGTTACACCTCTCTCATCATTCATGCATATCCATGCATATTTGGTTTTAATTTTTTACTAGCCCCCAGCTGCTATCCCACATAGGTTTACGATTATCTACCCATTGGTGAGAGACAAATGTCGGAAAGGATATGTGCCGCTGCCGGGGATCCAACACATGACATCCTATGTTTGAAGATTAGGAGTCTAGCGCGCTACCGACTGCCCTATGACGCCGGCTTGCCAGATAAACCTACACTTTTATGACTGCAATGAAATCAAATAAAATAAAGATAAATTTTTAGAAAACGTTGTAGATGAAGAAAATTCTCAAACTTCGCATTATCCTGAAAAGCCTCGATATTTTCTACCCTTCGTGGTAATTTTTCCAATGTATCACGAATTGTTATCTTCGAAATCTATTTTGTACCGTTCCAATCTTTGCGCTAGCATCTACTAGTCCCGGACAAATCGCCTTGAAAACTTTACTTGTCCGTAAGTTTGTTTGAATGGGATTTTACGCCGCTTTAAATATTTTTTCTGTCATATCGCGACGACTGTAGCACCTTACAATGTATTTCTGGTATATCTCGCACAAGTACCATCATTACATCCTTTCCTAGCCTCCAGCTGCTTTCCCATCTAGATTTACGATTAACAGACCATTTAGAGGAGACATATATCGGAAAGGATATTAGCAGCCCCCGGGGATCGAACTCATGACACTCCATGATTGAAGATTAAGAGTCTGGCGCGCTACCAACTGCGCTTTGACAGCGGCCTCCTTGTTCATAGCTAAAACCGGGTCGGGCATTGTACAACAACTCCTAGTATCTGTATTATACTCATGAATCAAGAGAATTGTTTTAGCCAGAAAAGCGTTAATTTGATAGCTTAAGTTAACAGATAAAATTTTGAGGTCTTCTCAAAGTTCAACGATTGCAAACAACCACTAGAGGCTTAACCACCAAATCCATGGAATGCCTACGCCATAAAAATAGTTCTTATCTATTTCAGAAATATTTCAAACTCTATTCAAATTGTTGAGAACTCTGTCAAAAGCATTTTAAGCATCTCAAGTAAAAAGCTTTTTAAAACATTATGATCAATGAAGAAATTGATTGTTCTTCAATGTACACACTGTTTTCTTTTCACAAGGGAAATATGTTCTAGATCCTACCATGCTTTGCTGGCTTACATATCTTTCAGTGCTTTGATTGAAGTATAATAAAGACATTGCTTATAGTTTTATATTACGACTACAGCCTTTTAATCGACGAATAGCCGTAAAAAATAGAAAAATACACATCTGTAAATATAACTGAAAAAAATGAAAAACTGAATAGAGTGACCAATCAAATAAATCATTCAATACGGTTCATAGAGTTTGATCTCCTTAGCAAATATAAATCATTTTTGTTGGTTTAGCGACTTAAACGACGTAGCCATATTCCTTTTCAAGTTGATTGTTGATAAGATATATTTTTGTGTGAAATTGAAAGAAATCAGACAGGAAATTAATGAAGATTCAAAGACTGTATCTGTCCAAGAAATAGACCTATACGAAATCTCAATCCGTGAAGGTCATAGGCCGTCTCATTACCTAATTCAGTTCTCATTAAATGATGTCTGGCTCTACAGATTACGACGACGCCCTATTCAAATTGCGCCTACTTAACTCTTACCTTAATTGATGTCACAGTAAACCTTTCGTAGTCACACATGAAACGAATCCCTTACCAATTGTAAAGAAGCATTGACCACCAAGCCCGTTAACCTATTCCCACATAATGACGCTTTTTGGCGCATCTCAACAAAAACACATGGGGAAAATGTGTAAATGAAAAAATGCTTATGAGAAGTAATTTCCCCATTACTAACCATGTTTTCTACCCTATTTAGCCCGTTAACTACAGTATGTCCTCAGTCTAATGATGAATATATCTGAGTCAGTATAAAGGCTTAGCACGTGCCAATTAGAATGGATCAAAGGCCCTTTTTTGCAATCTTTGCAATGAGAATGCATCAATCTTTCAATTTGTTAATTTTCAGTAGTCCTTATATTCACATATTTATCGTAGTTTTATTTGCAGTATTTTTGTATAGACGCAAACATAAACTGTGTTATCTATCGACGTAGCTGTTTGGTTGGTCCGTTACTCGACAACTAGATTCCGATCGAATATATTTCAGATTTGCTAATATTTACACATGCAAGCTTGTTCATTGAACAAAGGAGTGATAAGGAAAATATAAAAATCAACGGTCGGACCTGATTTAGTTCACAAGTATGCTGAAAATAATAATAACAATAATTAAAGTGGTAATAATGAAAATAGTTATAACAGGACTACCATAGTCACAACACGCACCGCCTCACAATGGTATTAGGTTTCTTGGGCCTTATTGATATTAATCATTTAAAGCCCTACTCAATGCTTTTCTCATAATATAAGAAAGTATTGCACAGGGCTTCTAATAATCAAATATTATTCAAATTAAATGAAGTTACACAAAACGTTGTTTATATTTACATTAGATGATGCTAAGATAACTTTAATTGTTTTGTTTCTCCAATCCGAAGTTAGACATGTAATTGACCTTTAAATACGAGTTATATTTCTTTGTTAGCTATAATTTATTGCCGGTACATATATAGCTGATAAGGAAATAACTGTACACAGAGCTATAGCTTTAAGAGAAAGGAGAAGTATAATACGCGTATCCTATTTTTAACCTGTTTTTAGGTCACCTGACCGAATGGTCATGGTGACCTATTGCAATCATCGTTTGTCCGTCGTCGTGTGTCGTCCGTCGTCCGTCGTTCGTCGTCCGTTAACTTTTAAACATTTTCATCTTCTTCTCAAGAACTACTGGGCGGATTTCAACAAAACTTGGTAGAAAGCATCATTGGGGGATGCCAATTCAAGTTTGTGAAAATAGGGGTTCTGGGGGTCAAAGGGGCCCAAATAGGGGGCAAAAAGGGGTAATTTTTTGTACTTCTTTAAAAATCTTCTTCTAATAAACCGTTAATGCCAGAGCTTAAATATTTTGTGTGCATGACAACTAGGATAGGTATATTATAAATTGTGAAATTCATGTCCCGGGTCTCATGTATGGGGCCACTTCCAGAGGTCAAAGTTCATCATGTTAAAAAATTCACATTTTCATCTTCTTCTGATGAAGTACAAAGCCAATTTCAAACAAACTTGGTGAAAAGCATCATTTGGTAATGGTTATTCAGATGTGTGAAAATTAAAAGGCTGTGGGGTCCGGGGGCCCTAAAATGGGGACCAAAGGGGGTCATTTTTGGTAACTTTTAAATATTTCATCTTCTTCACAAGAACTACTGGGCGGATTTCAACCAAACTTGGTAGAAAGCATCATTGGGGGATGCCAATTCAAGTTTGTGAAAATAGGGGTTCTGGGGGTCATAGGGGCCCAAATAGGGGCCAAAAAGGGGTAATTTTTTGTACTTCTTTAAAAATCTTCTTCTAATAAACCGTTAATGCCAGAGCTTAAATATTCTGTGTGCATGACAACTAGGACAGGTTTATTATAAATTGTGAAATTCATGCCCCTGGTGTCATGTATGGGGCCACTTCCAGAGGTCAAAGTTCATCATGTTAAAAAATTCACATTTTCATCTTCTTCTGATGAAGTACTAAGCCAGTTTCAAACAAACTTGGTGAAAAGCATCATTGGGTACTGATTATACAGATTTGTGAAAATTAAAAGGCTGGAGGTTAGGGATGCCTAAAATGGGGACCAAAAGGGGGTCATTTTTGGTAACTTTTAAACATTTTCATCTTCTTCTCAAGAACTACTGAGGGGATTTCAACCAAACCTTTTTCTAATTCTTTCAAACAAAATCACTTGTCTTGGTGCTCTTTTACTCAGGTGACCGTTAAGGCCCACTGGGCCTCTTGTTTTTCCTTATTGCCGAAGTCGATTTAAATCATATTTTTCTGTGACTAGCACTTGTCAGGGAGGATAAACCGTCTATGACGGCTCTAGTTTATGTTACAAGTAAATAATGTCATTATTGGACAGACATTTTTTTACCGGAAAAGTTCTGTAAATGGGTTGCTATTGCATAAAAGTAAACTACGAGCCAGTGTTATTTCTTTCGATTTTGGCAGAGCCTTTTTTATTAATTCATTTAAATGGTATTTCATTTAGTCTGATTTATCAGTCGTTCCATATTTGCATCACGGCTCTCCTATATTGTCAAACTGGATCTTTACAACGAAGCGAACCGATGACTTTCAGTGATGCAGATTATACAGTGATTTCCCAGGATACATTTTCCGTGTTTTCGATGATTGAAGGCAAACAAAGCCAATGTCAAGTTTGTTCACCGTGGAAATTCCCCCTGTTTACCGATCAATGAGAAATGATCCGCATTCGATAGAAATGCATGACAATGCTTTACAAAGACGAGATTTTGTTTAACAGCTTTATAAGTAGAGTAAGATATTTTTAGCTTTCCAAAAACGTACTTTACCACGCAGCTTTAACTGACGTATCTCAGCCTCCACCCATCTTCCTCCAACAGGAAGTTTGTCTTGGGAATCGAACGGCGTTACATAGAATAATTTATTGCCAGAATGATGTAACGAAAATATGAAATTATTTGTTAGCGACCTAAACGTCTTTACTACAGCTTGAAGTCGTCAAACCAACAACAATACTGAACACAAATGTTCAAGTTAAATTTTCACTTCGGGTCTAAGTGTATGATTTTATAGGTTATCAATCTTTGGCTGACAGTCGCAATCCGCCGATTTTAATGGTGCACCGTTATAAACGAACCTTTTTCGTCCCCAGATACATAAGAAAGAGTAGAAAAAGAGAAATGGCTTCGTGAAGGATATTTTGAAAAACATTATTTTCGGTGAGCCTTTTGTTCGAGAATGATATATGAATTAACCCATTACCACACGATAAAATTTTATACCAGTCCAAATTCAAAGAAGTTACAGACAACAATGTTAAGTTGAGTATTTTTTCAAAACTTTGTCTTTTGGGGTAGAAAACATTTTGAATAATGACGAAATTGCTTGTAACAAGCAATTTCTTCATTGTCCACAACTTCACCACTCGCGTAGTAAGAAGGCGCCACTGTATGGAGTTCAAATAGATAACATGGGTTGTCATGGGTTCGAACCCCAGCGGCGGCCTTTCCGATATTTGTCTCACACCAATGGGTGGATAATCATAAACCTAAGTGGGATAGCAGCTGGAGGCTAGGAAACGATGTAGTGGTTTCACTGGTGTGAGAAATACCAGGAATCAATTGTTAGGTGCTCCACTGTTAAAAGTGGCGTTTAACCCCATTCAATCAATCAATCAATATAGATAACATTCTCTAGTTATATAGTTTCCAAGTAAGACGTAACACTTGTCAAATAGTATTTGTTCTCTTTTTTAAGTTTATACTCCCGAATTTATTTTAATAACACTGCGAGTTTGATTGTATTTTAATAATTTGGCTTATTATTTTCTGTTAGTTCTGAAAATAAAATCTATGTACCTCAAAATAAGAGATTGGCGTTTAAAAGAAAGGATGTTTTTAGTAATTGTACGATCCTAAGTTTTACTTTTTGAAAACAACAACAACAAAAACGAATAAACAAACACACGATGGATTTAACAAATAGTCTTAATGACACAAACCGGTAACTCTGTTCAATTATTCCTTCTAGTTAAATGTTACTATGTTGAATTCTTCCGACTTAAATAGAAGTCATAGAAGAAGTTTCCAAGAATATAATGTTAAATACTCTTTTGTATAGTTTTAGTATGCTCCCTGTCAGCCTAATGTCAAGTAAATCCCGAGATTAGTCTCGAAGTCAACATTGCCGTCTAGAATTATGACAGATAATGTGACACTTTACTTTGATACATATTCCTGAGAGGGCAAAAACATTGTCATTATTACTTTTATATATTAGAAAACCATTAGTCAAGTCAAGCTAGAACTGTTTCACCTATTCTCACACGAGCCCTCCTTTTTACGCCCCAATAAACAAACCTGTCGAAAGTATTGTGGAAAATGAAGAAATTGCTTGCAACAACCAATTTCTTCCATATCCACAATGTTTTCTGTAGTTCGTCTGTAGTTTCTGTCAACTTGGACCAGTCTAAAATTTTGTCATCTTGTAATGGATTAGATACAGGAAATAACTGATGGATCACTGACCCTGTCAACATACTTTCGATATGACAGGTCGACAGGGTAATAAATAGGGAATATTACAACAGTGTGTTTTTCTATTTGTTGTTATTGTGTTCGAGAATCGTGTGTAGGTATTTTTCATTGGATGAGACCGAAGGTCGAATCCAATAAAAATACCTACACACATTTCGAGAACACGATAACAATAAATAGAAAAAACTCACTGTTGTAATATTCCTTTTATTATACACCTTTAAGACATGGCATTAAGAAAGTTATCTTCAATGAATAAGGAATATTGATTTTTTCTGTCGAGTTGTATTAGATATCCAGATTTTAATTCATATCTTTTATAGGTATATGATAAACGGTACTACTTTTTAGATACGTGTTAAGGGATGTGAAATGACAAAAAATGTCAGCGAGATTTGTGAAGGATTTAATTGGTCAGTTGTTTTTATTTACAGCGGAGATCCGTTAATTTTGAACTTTTTCTTTCGGGCCTTAGACTACAGGCGAAAAAAGGTCTGTCATTTAAAGACAATAACCATTTGCAGATTCGTTTACAATGCGTTATTCAAACCATTGAAATTTATAAAGAATACACTCGGTTACAACAATACAATAATAGAATTCATACAAAATTATAGGTCATCAAATATCTGCGCCAAGATGCAGGCTGTAGTAAGTGATCAGGTCATTTAAGCCCAGCTTTCCCCCCAAAAAAAACAACAACAAACCCAAGAACAAACAACAAAACGAACGGTACTGCCCTTTCTTCGTTGGTGTTGTCGTCGGCTTTGTGCAAAAACTATTTTGATATTTTGTGACATCTCTGAAACTAGTTAAAGCCTGCTGAACAGGATTGATATTCTTACTCTAATGGAAGCCGCCGTCATAGCGCAGTTGGTAGCGCGTAGGACTGTCAATCTAGAGGTCCCGGGTTCGATTCCCGACGGCGGCACTCATCCATTCCGACTATTCGTCTCTCAACAATGGGTCGATAATCGTAGACCTATGTGGGATAGCAGCTGGAGGCTAGGAAAGGATGTAATGGTAGTACTGGTGTGAGAAATACCAGGATTCCATTGTTAGGTGCTCCAGCCGCCGCGATATAACTGAAAGATTGTTGAAAGCGGCGTAAAATCCCATTCAAAAAAACAAACTTACTCTAATGGCCGGGTTCACAGTAGATTTAATTGATGACCTTATCTTTATCTAGGTCCTATGAACAGCAGATTGTCTAAGATCAATTTTCCATCTTCTCTTTATATCTTGTGCCTATGAAACTAAATGAAATGTTTTTCGAACTTGTACGTTTTGTTTTGAGGTAGTGTGCCTCGCTTGATTCGGGTTAGTTCTTTAGGTCAAGGTCAAAGACATTTCTAAAGGTCAAACCAAGAGGACAAATTTTGAGCTCGTTAATGTGGTCTGATTCTCATGATATTTTAAAGACTTGTATATCTCGTTGAGTTAAAGTTTGCTTCGCTTGACTCAAGCTTTCTTTGTATAGGTCAAGAGCACAACCAATATTATCTAAGGCCTAATTTTCACATTAGCTATATATCCTTATTTTATGATCCGATTGTCGTAATAGACAGGGGTGTTGTGACTGATTCTTGTTCCTACTTTAATTGCAAGATCAGAGCATAAGGTCAAATCTAAAAATAGACCTCATCTAATTCCCTTGTCCCAATAATATCATTATCATAATATTTTACAGTCCTGTACATCTTGGTATGAGCAAAAGCTCTGTACTAAATGCATAATTCTGTCAAAAAGATCGTACCGAAAAGCCAAGGTCAAGCGTAAAATTTAGTATTTTTCATCATATGACTAAATACTGGTTCTACTACTAAGCAGAGCGTTGGCACCCGCATGCGGTTCTCTCTCTATCTATACAGTTTTAAATACTACTGACCTTTTATCAATCGTCGGGAGTCTGTATGTAATTATCTTGAACTTAATCCAGGTTATTAAATAACTATGTATATTTTTCAGGTTTACTATGGATGGAAATGGAACAAGTTATAGCCCTGGCAACCAAACAACTGGAATACTCAATACTACACAAGAAAACGATGTTTCAAGAAATTGGTACGAGATCCACCGTATAGCCGCGCCAGAGCTTCTTATTTTGGACCGGGTAGTCACACCGATATGGTATATTATTGGAATTATCGGTAACCCTCTGAGTATTAAAATATGGTTATCGAAGAAAGTCAGACGCACAAACACTTCTGCGATATATTTAGGATCCATTGCAATCATCCATACATCATTTATATGTTTGCATGTTTGGATGGAGTTACTACAAGCTTGGGGTATTCGAACAATAAACAGACCAGTGATGTGTCAGGTTTTTATGACAATTTACATGGTACCTCAGTATCTTGCACCATTACTTATACTCGGATTTACTTGTGAGAGATTCATAGCCGTTTGTTTCCCATTCGAAAAGGAGACTTACTGTACCATCAAACGTGCATTTGCAGTCGTTTTGTCCCTAACAGTATTTGCTCTTGTTTTATCACTATTTCAAGCGTATGTGTGGACCTATGATGAACACACTGGAGTATGTGAGATAAAAATATCCGTTAGATACCTCAATGAAATATGTACTTGGATAACGGAAATGCTGTGCTTTGCGTTAACACCTCTGATTGTTCTAACACTAAATATTCTCGTTATACGAGAAATAAGACGAATAAACAAATTTGTCCCACCGGTAGGTTATGACAGTGATAAATCATCTGGACAAACATCTACATTTACTTTACTCTCTGTTTCGTTTTATCTTATCTGTACCTTACTTCCGGCAACCATAGTATATATCATACAACTGAGTATTGAGCAAGGGAACTTAGACGTTCGTCCCGAAGATTGGTCAAATAATCAAACATGGACCAGCTATTTGACCTATTTTCACATTCGGAAGATCATAGAAGAGATATGTTTCTCGAATTTTGCCTGTTATTTCTTCATCTATTACACTACAAGCCCTTACTTCCGATCGCAAGTAAATTCTATATTTCTTGGATGTCTGAAGAAAAAGGATCCATCGAGGAATGGCGTGACAGGAAATGGGACAAGTTATGAAATTGTGAACCATACAACGTGCACGTCAGCTGGTAAACCAACAGATATTTAGTGATAGAACGGACGATAATCTTTCGCAGAATATGAAATGTCTTTACCTCGTAAAATGGCAAAATGACATAAATTTGTTTTATTATTGTATGAAATCAATTGTATACGCACTAACTGCCTGAGATTGAAGTAACGTTTACTCCTCGCCCCCAACATCTACGTTTTTAAAGATGCTTTGTTTTTTAAATTAATTTTGTTCTTAAGTGAATTGTTTTAATCTGTCCAAAGAAAATATTATCTGCATTTCAGAAAACAAGAAAAAGATACATACACGTTTGATGATATGAAATACTGGTTTCGGTAAACAAAAATGCCGATATTTCGAAAACATGTTAAAAACCTCCACGGAAACAAAAAAAAAAAAAAAAAAAAAAAGAAAAATATTCTCTTCATTTTTCCTAATTCGATTTTTTGTATGGAACTATTATTTGAGGAAGTATGCAAGTTATGTGAGGGTCCATAGTTTTGTTCAAGGAGGTATTTTTTCGACCAATCAGAACTCTCGATTATGATAGACGAAACTTTAATCAAATCATTATCCAATGAAGTCCGACAACTTATCGGAACCATTATTGCCGCATCAACGATCACATTCACAAAAGCACATCTCGCTTATTTAGATTTGTCTAAGAACTATTTGTGCGGTTTGTACTTAGTTTTTGAACGATTGATTGAGTGAATCGAGGTTCAACGTTTTGGCGGTATTTCAGTTATATCTCAGTGTCTGGTGCACCCATCCATTGCTCCCTGTCGTTTCTCAAATGAGGAGAACCGCAACGTTCCACTAGCCACTAGCTACTCGCTACGAAAGCGAACAACATATCATAAGCCCAGTGGGATGGAAAAATGAAGCATGGCTATTGTTTATGCCGAAATATCTTTGATCTAATGATAGACGTCAAATGGTTGAATGAAGGCTCTGTGCACGTTATTAATCACATGATAGAAGGAAATGGATGTACAAGGGTCTGTACACGTCATTGATTGTATGATAGAAGTAAATGAATGTACGAGGGCTCTTTACACGTCATTGATAATATGATAGAAGTAAATAAATGTACAAAGGCTCTTTATACGTCATTGATTATGTGAAAGAAGTAAATGGCTGTACAATGGCTTTTTACCCGCCATCGATCATAAGATATAAGTCAAATCTTTGTTAAAGTTTTTTTTTTTACACATCAATGGTCACATGAAAGCTGTAAATAGTTGTTCAAAGGCTTTATACACTTCATCGAGTTTATATAGAAGTAATTGGTTTTACCTGGGGGGGGGGGGGGTACACGTCATTGATCATATGATAGAAATCAAATGTTTTTAATGGGGCATGGTGGTTTTACAGGAGCTATATCATTTGTTTGAAGTCCAATTGGTCTTACCCATTACCGTATGGTACAAATCTAGACCGGGTTGGTTTGAAAAGGGGTTGTTGTTGATTAAAAGGGGTGCTTTCGGATTTCAAATGAAATATTTATTGAAAAAACATTAGGGCCATAATAATAAGTAAAACGATCAGATCAGTTTTATTTTTTGTGAATAGGGAAGTCATCTGCAGTTTTGCTAGTGTGTGCTTTTTGCGACCAGCTTATGAATACAATCACACAAGTACGCTGACAAAGTCAAAGCATTACACTTTGAAGTCTTCTCCAGTCGTCTATTGCATATTGTCGATTTGCGTGTACCTAAATAACGAACTACGTTTCACGTTAAGCTAGTGTGCAAATGTACTCAAGCAAAAGAATGACATACACATGTTTCGCAGGAAAGGGCCGGTCACGAACCTGTGGCCTCTGTCTATCCCCACCTTTGCTTTCCTTAAACTAGAGTCAATATCCTTAATTACTGATTGTGACATTATGACACCCAATCAAAAAAGACTTTCCTTGCCTTAACTCTTTCGTGTGGCATTTGGCCAAAAGATGACTTAACGTCCGGTAAATTTAGTTAAAACCATAAAAACTAACTCTCTCTAATTTCTGCAAATAGCAACTAATGAAAGACATTCTTCACAACCATCGTCTTTTGTAGACGTCACTACAAGGCTGAATCGAAATTTGCGAATATTGACGGGTGTGTGAGACGGAAAGAAATGATATTACAAGTATTGAAAGTCATCGTGTTCATATCTCCAATAAAATCATAATCTTTTGTGTTCAGTATAGAAAATCGTTAACTTTTCTGAAAACCAGGTGTATTTTAGATATATCATGGATTGCTAGTTTTCATATCTCGGAGTATACGCGATAAAATATTCACATTTTATTCAGATTGTAAATCGTCACGCCAAATGATACCTCTAGGGAAGAAGCTTTATATAAAAGTATAGAGAAATTATCCGTTTCTATAGATAAGGAGAAATTTATAATTTTAGTTTCGTCTGTAGATATTTCCCGCATTCTTACTGGCTGAAAAATCGTTTCGCACCACCGTGAAAACAAAATAACCTAACAAGTGAGTACGGAATTGTTTTGAAGGCTTGTGATTAAAGCAGAGCCATATTAAAATGTCCCAAACTTGAAATACATTTTCTCAAATGACGTTTTAACTAATTTCTGGTTTTCATTAATATATGAATCAAGGTGTACACATGTTTCTGATAATATGATAATCTCATCTCGTTTCAGGAGATTTATGAAACGTCAGAATATTATATATTTGTGCCCACCGAAGGTCGAGCATATAGCCGGCGCTTCGTCTATCCGTCCGTCTCGAAATCTCCAAACGTTGGTCAAAATTGGATTAAACTTCACATGTGAAATTCTTATGATATTGCGCCGACGTAATTTTCCCGATTTTCGAAGAGCTCAATGGTGAAGATCACACTTAAAGTTCAAACATTCAAACAATTGTGCTTGTCCATCTAGCATAGCTCCTTCAATTATGGATGTATATCAAGATAACTTAGCACAAGTGTTCTCTTTCACAAATAGATGCACCATTTGAAAGAAATTTTCAGATATCTGCAAGGTCAAGTCCAGTTCAAGGTATCGGTTATCTTTCGATTTGGCCGAAGATTTCGTTAATTGTTGTTTCCATGATGTATCAATTACGCCATTGGCATCCGCTAGCAACTCCCGCGTTATCGATTTCACTCAAAGACTTAGAACCTTTTTATCGTCTTCAACAGAAGACTAACAATCTCATCCAGAAATCCAAAGGTTCAAAGTAGGCAAACATAAAATTTGTCAATTGAATGCAGTAGATTTAACTCGATAACTCGATGAAAAACACTAATCGTGAAAATAACATCTGCCTTTATCAAATTTGCACGAAAATTTGTAAATAATCCACTTTTAGAAGACTTGTTTATTCTTACAGATTCACGAAAATTGTCTAAAATTGAAAGAAATCCTAAAAAGTCATTTTACGACTTATGTCTTATTCATATTTTTCCAAATGTTTCTTTTAGCTAGTCTACTACTAATATTTCTAGATGATTTGTGTTTTTGCATTGGTTACTTGTTTCGTATCCGGCTTACAGGTATATCATATCTCAGTTAAATTTTGTAATTATCAAAATGTATTCCTCCGTGCTTATTGAAGGATTGTATTTATTGCAAAACCACGAAAAATTATTGTAATGAATAAGAATCGACGTATCGCTGGTCCCGCCCACAAACTGAGACTTGATAAAAAGATATCATTCAATGACATGCATTTTTATTTTTATTTATTTATTTATTCATTTATTTACTTATTTTTTCAGTCTCATTTTACATTCTTTTTCAAAAATACAAAGCGACCTTGAATTAAGAGGAAATGAGTATGTGGGGGAGGGTAAAAGAAAATAGAAATTTGCTTTATGTTTTCATTAAATTCATTTAGGGTCACATTCAAAATGTGTTTAATTACAGTAAATCTTGTTTTTAGCGAACAATCAAGGGACGACCAAAAAGTGTTTGCTTAAGAGAATTGTCGCTTAAATACATGTTAATGAAATATATGCATGATTGGTTCGATTGTATACCGACATTTTTACAGAATTTTCGCTTAAAGGGAGGTATCGATGTTTCTACAACTTAGATAAGAAAAAAATACAAAGTGCCGAAAAATACACTCAAACGAACATTTAATACTTTAAGTTGAGTCAGGTATTGTCTAGGTGGTAACCTTATAGGCCTAAAGTGGCTATTTGTAGTTATATCGTAAAGGTTCCGCGGAATTCCAGGTTATTATAAGATATCACGGAATTCGGCTGTCGACATCGAATGACCTCATTTGCATATGACTCAAAGTCAACTGAAGACAACAAATTTACTAGCGAAACAGTCAACGTCCTAATTCATGTCACATGAAAGGGTTAACGCAAAACTACGGTAAGTGTTTATATTCGCAATAACGCTTACGACAGTTTTGGACTGATCTTTACAGAACTAAAGACCGGCTAGCGAACATAACTCCTGATGACGTAATGGTGACGTTGGTGTGATGTAATTTAAACTAAATTCAAGGTTACAACGTTTATTCGCACCACGAGAATGATCATGTTTTCTTCGCAACTGTCTCGAATTAATCTAAAAATAGATTAATAGCCTACGTTGGCTATTAAGGAAATACCCTGCTTTTTTCTGATAAGCGCCCTCAGATTTTTTCACAACTACCTTTCGGCATATTGTACTCAAATAGTATACAAGAGGAAATAAAAATAATTAAAGTCTGTGACCTGAAATAAACATCGATACCTACCTTTAATCTTTTGTTGCTGGAATTCATTAGAATCGCCCGAGACGTTTCTAATGAGTTCTAACAATATAGGATTTAGTTTTGATATGCTTAGAGCAAATACGTTTCCCTAAATACAAAAAGTGTACCCTCAATGAGTTAAATTATGTTTCCTTCTATGAAGTCGGATTATAAACGATCCTAGATCAAAAGGAAACTATCAATGAACATGATTAATTCAACCCTTCACGTCAAAAGCCTATCGCTCGGCTTTTCAACTACTTGATAGTGGGTAATAGTTTTAAGTCTATATGGGACATATTTCATTCAAAAATGCATTTAGGGTTATCCCCCTAAGGGTGCCCATTCACGTACTGCAGTACGTAATTCACGTACCATTACGTTGGTTCACGTACAAATCTTTCACCAAGACGTGCATGAACGTACAGAAAAATAAATGAACGTAGAAACAGAAATGCCAATACGTGTGTGTGCATTTAAAATTATTAGCGTACAAAACGAGAAACGCTATGTGCGTATTTTTCCCGAAAAACCCAAAAGATTGCAAGCAAAGAAGACAAATTTGCATCAGGAATCAAGTGATTTCCCTTTCATTTGACGGAAACCATCCCTTCTTTCTGGCCTGTTTTCTACATAGAGAATAGGGGAACCAGCAGTTGGAAAAGTTCGTATAATGCCAGGGCTCTGCAGAGTGGGCGACTCGGGCGAAAAAGTCGCCTGGTTTCATAAAGCTTCGTCTGATTTGCTGATCAAAGCGAAGTCGAAGTCGCCTGGAATTTTCGGGAAGTCGCCTGGATACGATAGGTGATAACCAAATCTGGCACAGTTGCTATAAAAGTAGGGGACAGTGTGCAATTATACAACTGCCGGTCGGAAGCCCTTTGATCGTAGTTCAAGCGTGTATCGATAGTCGCGAGGTCAACAGATTATCAGAAAGAGGGGTATGTTCTGGCAGCTAATGTTCAACATGCTTGCTTCATTCACACCTACGCTGATTGGTTTCGGCAATGCTTTGTATACTATCGGCACAAGAAATCTTTAAAATCCTTTTTAATTATTTCTGTAAATTGAGTTATCATCAGTCTACGAGATTTGTTGCTTACTTTCACCAAATGAGAATAATGGCCGACATTTACGGACGCCGTGTCATTTACCAGAAGTAAAAATTTTGTTAAGATCTTGAAATCTTGATGAAAAATAATTCTGCCGAAAATCTACGTAGAGTAAATTCATTTTTCATTAGAATCCTTCAATTTGAATTACAGTATCTGCTTTAATTGTAACAAGTGAAGAAAATTATGGCAAACAATTTAAAGGCTGCTACGATCTTTTCCTGAGTTTCTTGTTATGATACATTCTATCCAAAAACTAAACTTACTTGTGTTGGTAATAATTCCTTTAAATAACATGGAGCAAATTATCCTGTGTTAACTTTAAACCTCTGCATGTACACAGCCTGGTTTTGTGTACTGAGCAGTAACCCTTACCCTTTACACACTATAACTGACTTAATCACAGAAGACCATTTTTTACCAATTAATGACAATTTTTATCCATTTATATGTTAACAGGTAAAGTGCACAGACTTTAACTCATAAACACACAATCCCCCATTTTGACGTCTTGAAATGTTTTTATGGGAAACTGTGGAAAAAGGAGGAAATGGTTGCAGCAAGCAATTTATCCTTTCCCCACATGTTTCTACCCTCTTTGGCACCTTCTTTCTAAGCTCTATCTAAGCTCACTTTGAAATGTCTTATTTAGCTTCTTTCAATTTGTACCAGTCAGAATTTTTTCTTCTTGTAATGGTTTGATTAAATACATGTTGTTACAATAAAATCTTTTCTCATTTTCTGCTTCAAATAGGAACACTACTCATTTCATTCAGACCGCCTATACACTATTTGCATTTTTTTTATTAGTTGACTTTTTTTTATCATATATTAATCTATTATGAAGTATTAAAAAAAAATTCAGAATCAGACTCATGAATTCTCAAACCTAAAAAAATGAAAATACAAAAGTATTTGTTCACAGGAACAAGATCTTTATTGAGGACTGAAAGGATAAGCAGTATTTTCTATGTTTATTGCATAATACATAATATAAAATGCAACTACTTGGTTGTAAAGCTATTTTATTTTCTGATAGAAATGAGGAATACGCGTAAAAACTTAACGCGATCCACTTCTCAAGAAAGTCTCACCACTTCTCCTCATTTTGAAAAACTTCTCCCAATTCTCAGACTAGTGAGAAGTGACTTCTCCCCAAATTCTAGGAGTCTGCAGAGCCCTGAATGCGGATCTTGATAGCCTGACAAGTTTGTTTTGAAATAAGTTCAAAGTTGCGCAATTTTGAAACAAACCGCAAGATATTTACGTGTTTTGGGCTAGAAACTGACAATAATTCGCACTATAGGATTTGAATTTGAAATGAGTTTCTCTCGCGATTTCCGTTGTATATATAAGTCGGGCGTGACAAAATGGAGCCGTTTATTTAACGTTGTAGTTTTGTTTAAGGCTACGTAATATGCTGCCTGCAAAACGTCACAACAAAACCTACTCTCTTTCTCCACAAATGGTGACTTTTGGACAGTTGATATTTTTGTACCAGAATTGTTTCAATGCCAGAGTTTGAGCTAACAATGAGCTGACATGCCTAGTATGGTCTGCTCCAAAATGCCTTCCCTGCCCTCGTAATTCACCTGTTAGAGTTGTTAAGCCATCACTCTCTTTATCCCATCCAGACCTTCCCAAATCCAATAACTAAGAAAGTGAGTTGTCAAAAATCGGCTTTGCTGTCCTTCGCTCTAAATTTATCTGAAACTGGCAGATGACTGTGGCACTTATTTACTGATTATCAAAAAGTAGATGTAACTATAACATTGTCATTCGGTAAAGGGTTCAGATTCGTATGCCGTATGGTGTACCCTTAACTCTGAAAGTAAAGGGTACACTGTACCCTCAGATTTTTCTTTGCACCCCCATTTCAAAACCTAAGGGGTACATGTACCCCCAAAATGAAAACCCAGTGGGCATGCCGGCGGCCCCTTGTTGGTATAGAATTCTCTTTCTCATACATTCTAAGTTTTCAGGGAATGTAATCAGTAATACCAGATATATCACCACCTCTCAACATTTTCGGACCACGACTTAGACGAAAACCTGGCCTAGGCTATACCTCAGTTTTTCTCCGAAAACTACAGACCTAAAAAGAGGAGTATTATTCTTCAAAAGTCCAAGCAAAGTAGATGGACATTAAGATAATACACTCATTTCTACTTGATACTGACAGCACACGTGAAAATTGAATGAAATCAATATTTTAATTGAAGAGAACTAAGCGGACAAGAGGGCCAACAAGAGGGTCAAAATGGCCCTAAATCGCTCACCTGAAATGATTTGAACCAAGCCCTACCTGCCACGCAGATGATTTTTAAAGAACATTTCCATGATTTTTGTTAGCCTGATAGGCCCGGCCCTACCACGCCCATATTGTTTAGACAATAAAAAATTCACGAACAAGTTTCATAAAGAGTCTCCCAAAGAACATTTCGGCCAAATGTGTTCAAAATTGGCCAAATGGTAAAGAGGTTTAATTTTTTTATGAATAATTTCAGTATTTCTGTACGTATGATTAGCTGAACCCTGCCAGGCCCCCGTTTTTCAAAAATCAAAACTTCACGAACAAGTTTGAAAAGGGTCACCCAATGAACATTGCTGTCAAATATGGTTTAAATAGGCCAAACGGTTTATAAGGTGAAGATATTTAAAGAATTACTCTGTGATTTCTCTAAGTCAGATAAGCCACAGCAACATTTTTTCGCAAACCAAATTTCACGAACAAGTCCTGAAAAGGGTAACCAAAGAAACATACTTGTCAAGTTTGGTCCAAATTGGCCCAGTTATCTAGGAGGAGTCTGATAAGCCCCGCCCCTGTTTTTCGCGCATCAGAATTTCACGAACAAATTTTTAAAAGGGTCACCAAAGGAACATTCCTGCAAAATCTTGTCCAAGTCGTCCAGATGGTTTTAAAGGAAAAGATTTTTAAAGAATTATTCTATGACTTCAAGTTAAATAAACCACGCCTATATTTTTGTATAAATAGAGGCACCTGAGCGCCTGTATCGCTCCACAGACATGAATGTGCTGATTAAGCAAATTGTTTTATGAATTCAATATAAACTGAATGTAAGGAAATAAATCTAAGTCACTGAATTCTATAAAACATAGTTCTAGGGAAGCATTTCAAACTTTTCATTGTTTTTTTCTTTCAGCCAGTGGAGCTAAAAAATCAAAATTTTACGATCAAGTTTTGAAAAGGGTAACCAAAGAAACATACTTGCCAAGTTTGTTCCAAAATGGCCCAGTAGTCTTGGAGGAGAAAATGTTGACGACGGACATTGAGTTATCCTAAAAGGTCCCTGTGGTCAGTTGAGCTAAAATGGGGTCATAACTCCGAGAAGAATCAATGGAACCAAACCTACTTACAACGTGCACATTTTTGCTCGATACTGAAGGCATGTGTGAAATCTTAAAGCCACATCTTTCCCAAAACACACTATAAAATTAACAAGAAACTATACTCCAGGCTTAATATAACGATTGAAATTATAAGATCAACATATTTCTACGCAGTAAGCCTACAGTTCACGAAAGAAGTTACGATATTTTAATATGTGACCCACTACAATTTAAGTTTTTTACATTAAATTATGAATTCTGTTATGGCGTTTAAAATTTCGCTAGTCATTAAAACAACTAGCTAGGTCAAGAAGATTAACGAAATGGTCCGTAATGTTAAGACATCAGCACCTTTGCATATAACAGTGAATGCCGAAGATAACACAAATTGAAATCGACAAGAAAAACACAAAATACACTTTCTAGAGAACATCACCCATTCCTTTTTTTGCATATCGATATAAGAAGGTCCTTGTCCGCTTTTGTTACCAAATAAGCGATAAACTGTTTCAACAATTTTTTCTTCCTCGGAGGACAGACATAGCTTTAATCAAATACATCGATTGGATTAAGAGACATATGCGGCTATTGAAAACCCCCGCTGACCGATGTGGTGTATTCTTCTTGTCTGACGTTTAAGGGAAGATATAAGCCGAAAAAAGGACCATGTGTTAACTTATCAGCCATCCATTTGAAAACCATTGTTACCTTATACATGACCTTGTTTTCGACACATTGATACCCATAGCAGTTTTAGTTAAAATATATATATGATTTATATGGCTGACGTCTATTAAACTATTAGCTGGTATCTTAAAAGACTAAAGCAGCTGGGGCTATTATTTCCGCTAAAGTCAGTTAGACAATTGTTCGATTTCCAACCTTTATTTGAAGGTTCGTCCAAACGTGACCAAACTATTTAAATAATTGAATTTCGGATGTGAAGTTAACATGTTAGATATCCAAGCGGTATATTTGAACGAATATTTTGCCTGACTATATTCACTTTTGTACGCCGCGGAAAGGGACGTATATTGAAATCATAACCGTCCGTCCGTCCCGACGTCTGTCCATACCTCTATAACAACCTCCTTGTACATTTATGGACGAATACGCATGGAATTTTCACACAAAGCTCCAAGTCACCTGAACTTGCCCAGATTATCGGCGTTCTGCTATTTTGAGACTACATTATAGAAGAAAAGGGCCTTGATACAAAAGGGTGGCGTATATTGTGACTGACAATTTTGTAATATGTTAAAGTCATTTGAAACTAATTCTAAGCTTATTTTTTACTGTTAATCTTGTTTATTTCAGAAGAGTTCCTCGGCCTTTCCCTCTGTCCTTTTGTAGTATTGAACTGTGAAGTAGTATGTACCTCAAACGCGGTACAGTGGTCTCGTGATCGCTCGATCAGGTACGGAACCGATAAAAATGCTCGAGTTAATCTATGATTAGAGTTAGTGCGAGTAAGTATATTTGGCTTCTATTAACACATTTTAAAGTGTTTTGGGGGTACTTTTACATCGTTTCTCATCATCATTGCAAAGAAAAAAATAAAGCCGGTAAATGTGAACATCCCACCGATAGAAAGTTATCACTGTTCTAGAAGTTTGAGTCATTGTTAGAAGCTAAGAAATCATTTCTGACAATGTATCCCGTTGCAACGTTTCATTATCGTCTCTGGGGAATATCGTGAGGTTATTAAGGTCTGAAATTGATTAAGCTATAACAAATTGTAATACTCGTTGAAAACACGTGCAAGGCCGAAAGATAATTATTCTTGGTGTATTTGAACTACAAACGTGCATCGTGAGTTTGTTAACGTAACAAACAATATAACAAATGTCAAAAAAATAGATTGAAATTTGACTATGGGCCCCAGATTACTGCTCGAGCCAGCGAGCGCTCGAGTTAGCGCAGTAGTAAAGAAGACGGGCGGGCCGGAACCTTGAGTTGGGCTCGAGCCTTCGCATTGGCTCGAGACCACTTTGGAAGAATAAACCTGTGCAGGCCTTACATTGTGATATTTTCAATTTCTCAAGGTGGAGTCGACTAAAAGATAATCAGTTTGTGTTTTTATATCATTTTTCCTTAATCATTGCAAATATCTTGTAAGTTATGTATGCATCTCTTTGCATGTCCGTCTTTGAATTTCTTGTGCGCTAAAATGAAGACATCTGTCACTGTCTAGTAAAAAACCCAAACAAAAATGTAACCAAGTATGTGCAAGCAGTCATGGTTATGTATACCCACTAGTTCGCTTTGTCTTAGGTTGACTGTAGGTTTGGAGATAAATAAGCTTTATGCCCAGTAATTGATGCATCGTTCTTATAGTACCTTAAACCATTAACAGACAACATTTTATCGAGGTCAAAACTTGAAAAACGCATTCAAGTTGAATGGGTTCTATTATCTCTGTCTTTGGAAAACAATTTGGAAGGTAGAGTAAAAGCTTATAACAAGATGTTTATAAATTTCCCACACTTTTACATGATTTGTCTTCATTACGGGTGTAAAAGGCGGAATTGTGTGGGAAATAGGTTGACATTCTTCATCAATTGAAAATAAATTGCAAATTCGTAGGTCTTGAACTGTATACCACTAAATGCTATCTTTCTAATTGTCTGTCCGTCTTCAAAAAACTCACTAAGAATACTGTCAAGTGTTTAAACCAATATCTTCACCATAATATACAACAACAATGAAAAGAAAACGATTCTCAATGCCAAAAATCATAAATAAATATGACGATTGAAATTACAAGATCAAAATACTTCTACGCGGTAGGCCTACAAAGCATGAAAGAAGTTTTGATATTTTGAATCACCACTCTTTAAAAGGAGGTATCAATGTTTCTGAATCTCAGATAAGAAAAAATTGCCAATCGCCTTAAAATAAGTGAAAACGGACGCTTTATACTTAAATTTGAGTCAGATAATATCTTCGTGGTTATCTGATAGGCTTAAAGTTTTTTTGTTATATAGAAAAGGTTTAACGGACTTCCAGGTTATTTTTTTAGATATCACGGCATTCGGTTATCGGTTAGCATGACTTCATTTGCATATGACTCAAGGTCAACGGAAGGTAATAAATTGATAATTTCCTAAATTATGTCACACCAAATGGTTAGCACAAAACTACGGTAAGTGTCTATATTGGTATAAAAGGTTACGGCAGTTTTGTACCGATCTTTACAGAAATGAAGAACGGCTAGCTAACGTAACTCCAGATGACTCTATGATGTTGTTTGAGTACGTTCAAACTGAATACGTGTTTCAACGGTTATACGCACCGCGTGAATGACCCAATATTCTTCGCAACTGTCTCTGCAGGTTAATAGCCTACGTAGGCTATTAGGGAAATACCCTTGTTTATTCAGATAGACAACCTCTGATTTTAGCAAAGCTACTGTTCAGAATATTACATTGAAACAGTATATGAGGGGGAATAAGAATAATCAAAATCTGTGACATTAAAGAAATCGATATCTACATATAAAGAATGACGTCAGTAATGACGTTTTAATTTTCGCTCGTAATTCAGTCAACTCGCTCGGTCACGGAGATTAACGTAATCGCCCATAACATAAAGTCATCAGCTACTGTGCTTAAAACAGTAAATGGCGAAGATTAGCGAACAATTCCGCTGAGTAATCGGGTGAAGCCGCCTTTATCTCTAAGTGTAAACAATCACAAGTTGATATTGATAATAACAACAAAACACAAATAAACAACAACAAACAAAAAAAATCTCACACACAAAATACTCTTTTCCAGAAAACTAAAGTTATCTTAAATTAATATCAAGAAGGTTCTTGTATGCTGCAGTGGTTGTTTAAACTGTTTTCATTCCCCGGAGGAAATTACTTATCAGCATTGCAAAAAATATATATCCATTATTTTGGTAAAATCTTATTCTGAATTATGCATCTATATTTCTTAAATGTTATCATTATTTTTCTGAAATATTAGAACTTGCTTTAAACGATAACTTTAGCTCAGATTTATTAATGCTATCTTCTCACAGCTTGGGTAACATCAAACTTCATTCGTGTCATAAGAATTGTTTTGGGGTCTCTGCATTACGGTTCTAAACCTAATCGTTTAATATTTAAATTCGTTGACGTTCGCACGTCCCAAGGAACGCGTAATGTAAATTCTAGAGAGTCCGGGAGTGTATCAGCAATCCATGACCAATGTAACAACGTAAAATAAAATCCAAAACAATTCAGTTCATGAGTTATTCTGCCTCGCGAAATGTAAATAGGTATCAATTACAAGACTTTGAATACTTATTAACTAATTCGATTAATTTACATCTTTGCGTCTAAGCGTTTACATCTGCGACACTAGAAAATAATTTTAGAAGAAGTGAATTTGGTAGAACGATCTGGTTTTCACCTTTAGATAAAACGAGTGAGAAAAAACTTGTAAAATCTACGTTTTTACTTAAAGGCGTCAACGTTATTTTACGCACGGGGACATCTAAAGCCATATCCTTCCCCAAAACACACTACAGAATTAATAAGAACAATATACTTGAGGTACATAAGCATAAATAAATATGACGATTAAAATGCTTAGATCGAAAAACTACGCGGCAAGTCTACAAATTCATGAAAGATTTTTTAATAAATTAAATTGTGACCCACCACAATTTGAGGTTTGTTTACACAAGATTATGACGTCAGTGATGACTAGCTAGTCAATCAAAAAAAAAAAAAAAAAAAAAAAAAAAAAAAAAAACAACCCCCCCCCCCAAAAAAAAAAGCTGGGTCACGAAGATTAACGAAATCGTTCGTAAAATTGAGTCATCACCACCTGTCCATATAACAGTCAACCCCGAAAACTAGCGAACATTTAATTCTAAATCGAATTTTAAGTGAATTTAGTCGATTAGCTCGAAGAAATGATATTTCTGTGATAATTACATTAATAACTATTAAAGAAGCACATAACTTATCTATATCAAATTTTCATGAAAATCTGTCATGAGCTCTTTTCAAGGCAAGCTATGGCAGATTTTACATAAAATCAATGTACGAAGAAGACGTATTTCTAGAATCTGACTAACTTTATGGTGATTTTTTTTACAGTTTAAATAAGATTGTGGTCAATTTTAGTTATAATTTTCACCATATAATAATCAGACCACGCTGATCATTGTTTAGTAAAAGATTGTTTGATAAAAACGCATTTCTAAAATATCTTTTGATTTGAGAGATTATCCTCATAAACGAAATGACGTGTCTTTTCAAATCCCATACGCCATTTTCACGTTCAGGGGAAATTTTAGTGCTTTCTTGTTTTTTTCTTAAGTATGCTTCTTATAAATTCCAAATTTTACAAATGATTACAATCGTAATTATGACCAACAGGAATGCAAAATCAGTTAGAAGTTATCCAATATCGAGGTTGTCAATTATATCCTATAATCTAAAATTGTGACAAGGCTTCTTCAAAAAGCAAAATGAAAACTCTTAAGGGGGCGGAGGGGGTTAAAGTTTTTCTGATTAAACTAATTACTAAATTTTTCTTTTTCATGCCAAATTACTCGATACACTAACATTATCAAAATAATATACACAGTTTCGGGATTATTTTCTTTTAATGTGATCAATATAAATTGTACGATTTAAGATTAAAGTGTTTAAGAATAAATAGCAACCGTAGTAAAGGCAACATTGTCAGGTAAGAATAGGTACATCCAATACATACAGTAGCTCTAAAAGAAAACACGGTTTGAACATGTTGTTTAAAAGAAGATAGACCCGCGGATTATTTCTGTCAATAAGATAAGCCAGGAACATAGTTTTGGACAGGAAGCATCCATTTATTGAGTGAGATGCAATTGAGAATCTGATTGTTTATAATATCAGGCCATTAAAAAAACTTCAGAGTTTAAGTCTTATAAGGATCGATCTTTCAAAAACGCTGTCATGAATGAGACTCTGGAATCTTAAGTATTTCAGTTTGCAGATGGGTTTTGATTCGAATCAATTCTGTAATCGACTAATATTGTGAACCGTTACAAAGAGTGAGGCAATAGTTACAGACAGATTGACGGTAACCAATGGTGAACGTTTTATTGGCCCAAATTCCTTGAAAACTATGCTATAAATTCCCCATAATTCGATTTGTCATAGTGACGATATAATTAGGTCGACTCTAATGTTCAGATGTCCGAATAATCAAGTTGGTCTTGAGCGAATTAAAGAAGGGCACCCATGAAATCAGATTATGATCATATAACTAATAATTATATTAGTCGATTTGCCGATCTACGAATGTTCCCCTACTGACCATTTGCGTGATAAACGACTTCTACGCTGTTGGCATATGAAAGGAGAAGCAGTTTGGTTTCTTTTACTTGAATTTTGAAGTCAGTATTAGCTAGCTAACAAATCGTGAACAAACACTTTGCTGGCTTAAGTTAACAAATAAAATTTTCTACGAGTGCAAACTACCACTGGCTGCTAAACCATTAAATCTGCTGAATACCTACGCCGTAAATAGCAGTCTTATACAAGCCATTATCAATGCAAACTCTGTTTGCAACTTCATCTCCTGTGTTTTAACTTACCTTAGCACATCGTGTTCATAGTGACCTCTGCGATCATTAGATGTCCCGTGCTATCACTTTTGCAGCTATAGTAGTTGGCTCTGATTTTGTCTAAATCCTGATGAAAGTTGGGTCAAATATTTTCGGGTCATTAAAATTAACATTCCACGGACCTTAACAACGATTTCTTTGTTTACACTTTAGGGCCCACAAATGTGTATCAATTTGTAGGAAGTTTTTAATCAGATTGGTTGTGAGGCAATAGAGATGAACCTATTGAAAGCGGGAACATTTTTTTGGAAACACGGGAATAGGTGGCCTAGTGACAAATACTTTGTATAACTTTTGGGAGCTACAAATGGCTATTTTTTTTTTATAAAACTTGGTCAGTATGTTCGCAATGGCATGAGATTGAAACTTTTGCAAACTGAGAACATTCCATTGGAAAACACGGGAAAAGGGACCTTGACGCGAAATTCTTTGTTTTCTCTATAGAAGCCAAAAGTTGACTAAATCAAATCGGACGAAACTTGGTCAGAATACTTTTCATGTCATTTAGATGACACTTGTTGGAAGAGTGAACAATTGAATTGAAAGACGGGAAATGCGGCACTGATGTTCACACTATAAGGACTATCTTAAGGGCGAATAAAAGTTGAATTTGGGTACAGACATGAAAACACTAGAAAGAGGGACTTAATTGCATTTTTTCGTAAACACTCTAGGGATCGCTATTTGTGTTTAATCTTAGAGTATCTTTGTTAAAATAATTACCAGCTGACCGATATAGAATCATCGTGGTCCTTTTGTATGTAGCAAAAGCATGAAAAAATCGCTTGCTACTTTCAAAATTTTATTTTACTGTTCTAGAATTAGAATGTAAATTTCTAACAATTTCACATGTGTATCAAGTGTCGGCTTAGTCTGGTCTGAGTCTTCAATTATGCCAACAGCTTTCAATGAAATGTGCTCGGATTGTAGAAACTCTTCGAAAAGAATTATTTTTAACTACTCGGTTATTTTAACCTCGTTTATTTATCACGACAACCTTTGGCAAATAGGATTACTTAACAAACCCATGCTTTGTCAGTTTAAGGTACTTTCAATACTTTGATTTCTTGACAGAATAATATATCACATACGTAATATCCTTTATTATTATTTACAAAAAATGTCGCAATTGTTTTGCGAAACTCTAGACCTGTCCAGATTCAAAGGATTTGCAGACGACAATTTGAAATAAATTTCATTTGAAATATAATCAATTTCTTCTTTTTTCACAATATTTTTTCAAGTATAAAAACAAGGGGACGTAGAAAGCAGGGTTAACAAGTACTTGGCATTAAGTCATATGTACGGCGCTGATGTTTGATAGCAACTTTTCCCCCTAAGGACCCGGTAATATAAAAATAATATTTATTTGCAGCTTGGCCGTCTCGCTTCGTCAGCTATAAAACAGAGTTTTCACACAAATAAAGCGAGTATGTGTCCATTGAATTATGTACGAAAATAGGTCTTTTAGATAAGGGACATTTGTGTAGTATTTTTCCCCCTTATGTTCGTCTTAACGTGTTTATGGTGTACGTGTAATTGAATATCAAATGTCACAATGATCATATTTTGTTTACAAACTCAATTTGCAGAATATTGCTGACAAAATCCCGTCAAACTGTTTTTAACTACTAATGTCTATAATTCGAGATCTAATGGTTGAAATGAGAGAGAAAGGGGAGGGAATACGAGTTTCTCTCTCGCTGTAAGTATGCGTCGTCCGTTTGGTTAGCCTACAATTATATGAAAGTAAAAGGGCATTTCCAA
The DNA here is from genome assembly GCA_946902895.1 of Fragum fragum. Classification (NCBI taxonomy): domain Eukaryota; kingdom Metazoa; phylum Mollusca; class Bivalvia; order Cardiida; family Cardiidae; genus Fragum; species Fragum fragum. The sequence continues at coordinate 4,369,395 of OX336370.1, read as the reverse complement.
TGTTTAAGTGTATCTGTTCAACGGTACCTCATTTTTTTAATTTCATTTATTTTCTTATTTCTTTTTAAATCTTTCTGATTAATTTTATATTTGATATATCGCCTTTGAGCGCCAAAATGTCGTATATACAACTCGAATGAAGTGATCCAAAATAAAATTACAAGAGCATCTCATACGGATGCCAACGCTCGGCTGTTCAAGTGCTTGATAGTGGGCAAAACTTACTCCAACAGGAAGTCCAGCTTCGAATTTAAACGGCGTATTTTGCAAATGTTTTAGCCAATAGCGGGTAACAAAAAAGAAGTATAGTTGGTTGGCGATCTTAATGTCGGAACTACATATTGAATAAACTGTAGTTACGACGTCAAGTCGCCAAACCAGCAAAGATGAACAGAAATGGCGGCCAATGTAGGAGTTCAAAACTCATTTCTGATCTCAATAAATGTTTGATTAGTCGACTGACCATTTTATTGATAGTCACGATCGGTCAATTGTATCCCTGATATGAACCACGATGAATTAAAATCGTTGGCCTTGCGAAGTTATCCAATTCTCTTTTACATATGTCTGGTCTATTTGATCAAAACAAGGTCCTGATCAATCAATGATTTGTATCACCTGACGCAAACTGACTTGCGTCTACATTTACATAAGGCATATTAAAATGTCTAATACGGATCTTGAAATGACTTTCATGAATATTCAAAATGGGAAAATCATCTGCTTTTCCAACAGGAAAGGTTATCAATTCTGCAATAAATAATCTTTCTCTATGTCGAATCTACCAAATTCATTATAATTTTTTTTATATGACATATTCTCTACGCTCTACGTAGAAATGTCTGTATGAGTCGGATAAGGTCGTTAGTCTTTTGGTAATATCCATAGTAATTTAGATGCTAGAGAACGTAACTGAAACGCCATGATAACTACAAACATTGGCAATTTTCGGTGCAATCGAAAGATAACATATTTATCTCATAAATTTGGGTTTCATTTGCGAGAAGGTCCAGGAAATTCATCCTGGGTTAAAATTTCCGCAAAAAATAAGACTTACTGGGATTCTTTTGTCATAATGACTCTTTGGATTTGTATATGGTGATATAGCTATGAATAGAGGCCAACGGAGGAAGTCGGTAGAAAACTAAAAACTAAGTGGAGCAAATGACTTTTCTATGGAAAAATTGGTAAAATGGCAAAGATGAATACATATCACATAGTGACTCTGAATCGAGTTAATTACGTGATAAAGAGTTTTCAAATAAACAGAAAAAACAAATAAAACAAGAGGATCGTAATGGTACTATATTGCTACCCTGAGTATAATGGCTCAAGGATTTATGATACATACAAATTATCAAAGCTGTACACCTAATTATTTTGGAGAGGAAGATTTCTAAAGATTTTCTCCTTTAATCCAAGGTATATATTTGATCCTGAAACATAGCGTTAAATTCCAGAGTAGGGCAATTCTTTGATGTATTTTGGTAGAGGATCAATAGATGATGATATATATCATCAAATCAAAATGCCTTTTGGTTTGGGAGAAAAAGATTTTATAAGGATCCTCCTTTATTCCTATGTAAAATCAGGGATTGCACAGAAAATGGCTAATTTTCAGCGTACGGTAATTCCTTCAGGCATTTTGGTAGGGGTCAATAGATGATTATATATACCAAATATGAATACTCTTGCCCTTATGGTTTGGGAAAAGAAGATTTTCAAAAATTTCCTTCTTTATTCCTTTATAAAATCTGGGATTGCAGAGTACGGTCATTCTTTGAAATATTTGGTAGATGGTCAATAGATAATACATGTCAAGTATCACAAGTCTAAGCATGATAGTTTGAAGGGTAGGATTCTTTAATTGTGTCCAAGAATAGGACGTTAGTTGTTTCGCTTGTCTATCTGTTATCTTCCGTATGTTGTCGACACCGCATGATCCATTTGCATATGACTCAAAGTCAGCGGAAGGTAACAAATTGAAAGCGAAACAACCAACGTCCTGATTATGTCACACCAAATTGTTAGCGATGAAATAAGGGTAACTGTCTATATTCGTATTAACGCTTACGACAGCTTTAGACTGATGTTTACAGAATCAAATTTTCATGAAATTCTGTTCAAGAGCCGCTTTTAAAATGTGCTTAAACGCAACTTTTAATAGTATTTTAGTAATATCGCGGCTGGATTTCTGATTTTTCTCACGCCAGTGATATACCGCACCATACTTTCCGAGCTTCCAGCTGCTCATCCCACTTAGGTTTATGATTATCCATCCATTTGTGGGAGACTAGTGTCGGCAAGGATATTCACCGCGATTTTCACAAACTGTACAAGAGCCATGTTAAATTTTATAGACTATTAGCTAAGAGATCCTAAATATTTTGAACATCCCTGTGGCCTATGCTGTGATTTTAACGGTTTTTGTATGTAAACAAGGGACGTTCCATCCTGCTGAAGGTACAATTCAACTAATGCTTGATCGAATGGGGTTAAAGACACTTTAAACAGTATTTCAGTCTTATCACGTTGGCTTGAGCAACTAACAATGGATACCTGGTATTTCTCACACCAGTACTCCCACTACATCCTTTCCCAGACCCTAGCTGATATCCCACTTACGATTATCCATCTATTGGTGAGAGACACATATCGGAAAGGATATGTGCCGCCGCCGGGGATCGAACCCAAGACACCCATGATCGAAGATTGGTAGTCTGATGTGCTACCGACTGCGCAATGACGGCGGCTCAGTTCAACTAAACGAGACAGTGACAAAAGCCTGTATTTACATTAATTACCAATGAAATTCCCGAATAAACACCGTATTAGACTATGCACCTGGCTTTCAGTTTTGAGTGGATCTTTTGTATAAGCAGATCCACAAACATAAGTGCATCCCGGGAAGCCGTTATCTTTGCAAACTTTGCCCTCGTGCCTCTCGCTTCCAAAAGATAGGACAAACATAGATTGTCCTACCATTCCAATATTTGAAAAGATATGGAAATTCAAGTCAAAAATCTATGTAAAGAAAAAATGTAAACGGGTTCATTTTTCTTCTTTTGATTTGATTCTGGTTAAGTTATTTCCAAGACAAGATACGCTGATTCTACCTTTTGAGATTTGTACTACGTTATACGCAAAGGATATATTGACTATATTGCCCATAGACGATCGCTGCTATACGAAATTAATCATCGATCAGATCTACTGGCCTAACAAATGCAACTAGACATTGTCGCAAAGCGGACTAATATCCCCAAACATCGCTTGTCCAAATACAAGAGCTATCCGCCAAAGTTCCTAAACAAAAAATGGACTTTTCAATTAAAGGGCCATAACTCCGTCAAAAATAAATGGACCACAACCAAAAAAGGATATGCATATGTCTGACTTATACTGAGTCTTTCTGTGAAATTTGAATCAAATCCGTCCTATGGTTGCTGAGAAATTGAGCGGACACGATTTTTCACCAAAGGGCCATAACTCAGTCAAAAATCAATGGATCGTAACCCAAATGGAAAATGCACATCTCTGCTTTGTACTGACTATATCAGTGAGATTTGATTCAAATCCGCCAAATGGTTGCCGAGAAATTGAGTGGAAACAAAAAAGCTTCAGACGGACGGACGGGCTGACCGACCAACCGACCGACAAGCTGACTCCTATATACCCCCAAATATAATTTTGGGAGGTATAAAAACGTATTGCCAACTTTCCTTAAAGAAAATGTAACAACTATGGTCGATAGTACAATTAATGAGACTTATTAAACAGAAAATTTAATGCTTTTTGAGTGCATGAAATTTCACAGCGGCTTTAACTCCTAACTCCGGTTAAAAGTCATTTCTCACAGTATTTCAACTGAAACACAGCCTAATATAACATCTACCAGAGTCGGATCAAACAAACCTTAAGAATGTGATGGGTCACAAATGAAATATCAAAACTTCTTTCGTAGGCTTACGTGTAGATTTTTTTATCTTATAATTTCAATCGCCATATGTATTCGCGTTTTGGGGCCTCGAGTATGTTTTTGTTATTTATTTTGTTGTGTATTTTAGGGGCTTTAGAGTCAAGTCTAAATGCTTTCTTTTTGTTATCATTCGGCTCCTGCCGGTGAATAATTCTAAACCTAGGGGAACTAGTCGGAAGGATTTGGTAGTACTGGTGTGATATATGCTTAGGTATACAGGCCGCTACCATATGCTTCATTTTGAACTTTAAGTTGAAAAATAAGTTCTATGTAACTTTCAGTAAATAATGAAAATATTGTCAGAAATTTAGCTGCTGAGGTTTGTTCCTTAAAAAATCAATAAAAGTGAACCTTTGCCATTTAAGACAAACCGAACTGACGGCATCAAACGGGGATCCTTTTTCTCTATGTATTTGATAGTTTGATGAGATTTTTTCGACGTAAGGGACTCTATAAGCCTTGAATTTTCAATGTATTTTTAACGTAAAAGAATAGAAATAAATGGGGTAAATGCTAAATTATATTTTGGTATATTAATTCAATTCGCTTAAACTGACTGATAGGTGGAATTTCTCCCTTAAATGGGAGGTGTATGTTTGTCTCATGTCTCAGATTCGGATAATTTTTATTCCTTCGCAGGTTATATTTGAATGCAATATTATGCAAGTAAGATTTACAAATAAGGAGGTCGTTTATCAAAATAATCTAGAGTATTTCCCTAAAAGCGTACGTAGGCTTTCCATTTAATTTTAGCTCTACTTGCCGAAGGCCAATAGAGCTGGGACGATGGCTTTTACCCGTCCGGCGTCCGTCCGTTAACTTTACGCGATAGAGTTAACAGTTTTCACTAGATTCTCATCAAACTTTCTCCGGATGATTGCACCGTCGTAAGGATCTTTTCTTTCGAAATTGGGTCAGATCCGTCAAGAAACACTGGAAAAGGGGTCGAGTTAAAATTTGAATGATAAATCCTCGTTTACGCGATAGAGTCAACAGTTGTCATCGGATTCTCTTCAAATTCTCTCAGAATGATCGTATCATCATAAGGCCGTTCCTTTCGAAATTGGGTCAGATCCGACAAAAAAACGCGAGTAAATGGGCCTCATGAAAATTTGAATTAAAATCTATTTAAAATCCTCGTTCATGCTTTAAAGTCCACAGATTCCATCGGATACTCTCCAAACTTTCTCAGAATGGTTGTACCATTAGAAGTTGAAAATTGTTCAGATCCTTCAATAAACACGGGGAAAGGAGCCTCATGAAAATTTGATTAAGAAATCAATTAAAAATCCTCGTTCACAATTTTTATCGGAATTTTTCAAACCTTCAAAGAAAGATTTTACTATCATAAGGGTCGTTCCTTTTGAAATTGGGTATGAGCCGTAAAGAAACATGGGCCTTTGAAAATTTAATCACAGAAATCCTCTTTATCACTCTGGAGTGCATAGTTTACGTAGGATTGTCTTCAGAATGGTGTTACCATCATAAGGTTCGTTAAAAAAACACGGGAAAAGGTGCCTTATGAAAATTTCATTGAAAATCAATTAAAACTCCACATTCACACTCTCTTAATAAGTCCACAACCTTCATCAGATTCTCTTCAAACAATCTCAGAAAGATTGTACAATGATAAGGATCGTTCCATTCGAAATTCAGTATGAATAATACTGAATAAAGTTAAGAATATTCGTTTACACGTAAGAGTCCACAATTTTCATCAGATACCCTTCAAACTTTCACAGAAAATATGTGCCACTTTAGATTGTTCCTTTCAAAAATGGGTCTGATCCGTTAAGTTTCTTGGGAAAAGGTTCCTTCCGAAAATTTTATAAAAAAAATCCAGTTAACACGCTAGACTCCACACTTTACAACAAATCCACTTCAAACTTTCACAGAATGATTATACCATCGGATGTATTTTTGCTTTCGAAAGTTGGTCTGATCGTCAAGTATCACGGGAAAAGGGGCCTTATGAGAAATAATAAAAAATAAATAAAATAGTTAATAAAATCGTGTCCCGCGGTTTCAACAGATTCACTTCAACATTTCACAGAATGGTTGTACCATCACAAGGATTGTTCCTTTTCAAAACTAGGTTTGATCAATCTAGATACACAGGAAAAGGGGCCAATAAGAAAATTTACTTACGTAAATCTTAATTAATGCTATAAATTCCACGGTTTTCATCAGGGCGTCTTCATACTCAAACAGAATGATTATACTTTGTAAAAATGGTTCCTTTCGAAATTGGGTCAAATTTTGACATAAAATTTCGCTATCATTGGGATTGTTTCTATCCAAATTGGGTCCGATCTGTCTAGTATCAGGGGAAAAGGCGTCTTATGAAAATTTAAGAATGGTTGTACATTAGTTACGATTGTTGATGTTGACATTAGACCTGATCAGGTAAGTTTCACAGGAAAGAGAGCCTGAAATTTAATTTTAAAATCCTTACACACAATAAAATCCGCAGTTTTCATCGGAATCTGTTCAAACTTTCACAGAATGTTTGTACCATCATTAGGAATGTTTCTTTCAAAATTGGGCCTAGTTGGCTAATATCACAGGAAAAGGGACTATATGAAAAATTATCAAATATTCATTTTACACAATAACGTCCGCAGTCTTTATAAAACTCTCTTTAAACTTTGATTGAATGATTGTACCATCTTTTGGATTGTTCCTATGTAAAATGTCTGATCTGTTAAGCGACAAAAGAAAGGGGGACTTATGAAAATTAAATGACAAAAACAGCGATATCACTGTAAAGCTTTCAGTCTTCGCCATGTTCTATCTTTCATTAGGATTGTTTGTTGGTTCTGATTTGTTAAGTTTCATGGGAAAGGGGGCCTTAAGAAAATTTTATTACAAAAATTTCTTGACGTAACTTAGTCCACTGTTTTCATTGATTATCTTAAAAGATTTACAGAATGATTTTACCTTCACTAGGATTGTTCCTTTCTGAAATTTGGTTTCTTCTGTAAAGTATCATGGGAAAAGGGGCCCTATGAAAATTTCATTATAAATCCTCATTAACACAATAAATTCCACAGATTACAAAGATTGATTGTACAATCAATACAATTGTTGATTTTGACAGTGAATATAATACGACAGGGATCACATGAAAAGGGGCCTTATGAAAAAAAACTTTATTATATATTTTAGTTAACATAATGATGTCCCTATATTTCACCGGATTGACTTCAAATTTCATAGAGTGTTTGTACAATCATAAGGATGGTTCTTTTCAGAATCGGGTTCAATCTGTCAAGTATCATGTAAAAAGGGGCCATATGAATTGCTTTTTCAATTATTCTTGTTAACATAATGAAGTCCCAATAATTCATCGGATTCACTTTAAACTTTAACAGAATGATTATACCAACAATAAAGTATCGCGGGAAAAGGGGCTTTTTGAGAACCTGATTGAAATAACATCGTTACCACAATACAGCCCACAGTGGATTGTCTTCAAAGATGCAACGAATAATTGTGGCATTGGAAACACAAAAAGGGGCCTTATAGATTATCATTCAAAACAATCTTGTTTATGTAATGAAGTTCACAATTATTATCAGATTGTCTTTGAAATTTCACAGAGGACTACTGTATTGTCGTAAGGAACGTTCTTTTCGGAAATGAAATGGATCCATCAGAAAACACAGAAAAAGGGGCCTTATGGAATTTCACTCAAAACAAATCTGTTTACATGATTAAGTCCACAATTATTATAGGATTCTGATGAAAATTTCACAGTATGATTGCATGGTCATGAGAAAACTTCCTTTAGAAATGAAGTGGATCTGCCATGAAACACGGGAAAAAGCCCTTCAGGATTGTTGCTCGAAATAATAACGGGGATAAAGTCCAGTTTGTTCTTTGTTTTAATGCATTCTTCCTCAAGCAATTTACTTCCTTAAGTATCAGATTTCTCCAGAAAACTTGATACCCAGTAGGGCGTCTCAGGCCCTCACGAGCATCTTATTATATTACTCAGTTTCAATGAATATTGGGAGAAAATCTCAAAAGATTTATCTTCTTGTGCACTTTACTTTCCTTTTGATAGATACTATACGCCTGTGAAATTAATTCCATTATAACAGTATACTTTAAGATGTATGCTCTGGACATAATTCAAGTCTAAAAAATAACGAAGGGCAAAACCAAAATATCTGTGCATAGCAGAGATATGATTCCTATGCACTGCGCTTCTCCTTGATAAGATCTATCCACTCACGAAGTCTTTATAATCATAGATTCTATATTTTCACAGATATGCTCCGTGCAAAATTAGGGTAGAAACAACAAAAGGCACTTACTCAAAAAAGTAAAGTAGAGCTGTTTTTCTTGTGTTTTGCCTGTTCCCTCTTTTTGGATCTATTTACCCACGAAGTTTCACAATCATAGCCTCTTCAGAGATATACCCAAGACAATATTCAAGTCAGAAAACCAACAATGAATTCAACGTCCATTGTACTAGAGTCATGAAATGAATGCAAATGCCAACTTTCTGGTTTATCGGACATAAGATGTCAAAGTGTATGCACAGGAAAAAGATGGGCCGATACCATCGTTAATTCCCTTGACTACGTTTAAAAACTGTTAGACGACGTGTTTGGTTAATCCTGTCTTCAAGTCAGTGTTAACAAAACGTTTTATCATTCTATTCTTCTGCACTTGATAACGTTACCAAACGTGTTATCATTCTATTCTTCTGCACTTTTTAAATTTTAAACAAGTCATTCATTAATTTAATGAGTAAAACCATTAATTTTCAATACTGTTTAGTACACTAGCGGCTATTTTTAATGAATGTAGATGGGTTATGTATTTGAAATCTCGTTCATGTTATGAAAATAAATATATATTGTTTGATTATGAAAGTATCTCGACGATGTTCACACAAATTGTAAAATATCTTTATTAAGATTGTAAATTGTAGTCAGATTAAGAAAATCTCTCTTTGCTTAAAAGGAGCATATCCAGGAAAATACAAGAAGGTTCTAACGAAAAGAAAACTTTTATAATATTTGTTACTAGACTAAATTGAGTATCTAATACATCTTTAATTGAAAATTTGAGATATAGTTTGGAAAACGATATCATAATTACACTTTCGATGCTTAATTCAACAAACAAACGAAAAGAAAATATATCAAAAGCCCCCTTACTTTAATGCGAATTCAGCACTTGCCATTAAGTAAGCAAAGGGTAAATTTTTACCCTTTGAAAATTGTGCTATTTTGACCGGTTAAAAAGTCAAGGAAATAAAGTGAGAGTAATGCATATTCAGAAATAAGTCTGTCAAAGAATAGAACGCCTGTTGTGATATAATTGGTTGTATACCGCTTAACGCAACTGTCAACAGTAGTATAGTTATGTTACCCTTCTACCTAGTTTCATTTTCCTAAATCCGCGAAACGTTTTATATTTCATAACATTTACAAATTGTAAAATTTTACAATTTATTTTGAAATTACATACAAAAAGAATCATCCCTACAAAGATTATTTTCTCTAAAAAAAAGAATTAGCTTTTGACAAAGCTTAATCGAGTTCTCCGACAGCTAGGTGTCTATAAAGCCTCTCAATTGACTAGAAACGGCGGTTTTCAAGTAAATTATTTGACATATGATATGACATTCGTCGATGATTAATAATCTTCTAGGGTCTTAAACAATGTCTTCGTTACTTATACAGTCTGAAACCTTTTAGAGGTTGATATTAGACGTAAGTGGTATATTTACACAGTACAGATATTCAATGTCCAACAGAACTTAACCCCTGTCATGCTTAACCCGAATTATTCCTGCTTTGGCAGGAGGTATAGAAAAAGATCACTCTGCATATATATGCATTCTGATCTTAGGCTTCACCACCTGCTTGTCCCTTAAACCAGAACTGTTTATAAAATACATTTCAAAATAAATATTTACCTACAATTGGTGCCTTCAGCCCTTTGCTTTAATATGAAAAGCTGTCGAGGATTTATATTCAGCATGGCAAGGGTTAATCGTTCAGTTAGAATAAATGTAATAATGGATGATTGTTGATGGCCATTAAATCGCATTACAGACACTATTTCGGCAGAGTAATATTTCCTAGATGCGATTTTGAAATAGTAAGTATGTTTTCCAGGAAATTGAAATCTTGTCAATCGATAACTTTTAATTCTCACATTAAATTCTAAGATATTTGATATTACATGTCGTTTAAACATTTAAACAAAAATGATTATGTTATATGGCAGTACAGAAAGGAAGGAATAATGAAAAGGAATGGAAAAGGGTGGAGATTACAGATATTACTTGTAAAAGCACCGTCAGCAAAACAAGAGGGCAAAGTGGCCCTGGCGCTCACCTGAGATACATCTCTTTTTCTTCAAGGTCTAATACTAACTGGATCTTAAGAAGACCTCCCTCAAAATTTAACTGAAATCAACTTATGTTGCAATGACAGCAAATGCTTTCAAACGATTTCAAGCATTTTAGTAATTATTAAAGGGGTTAACCTAAGGGAAATTCCTGCCAAATTCGGTTGAAATTGACCACGTAGTTTTGGAAGAGTTGTCTTCTTTATTTCTGTTTAGGCCAAATCACCTTTTGAAATTTTAGAAAATTTGAAAGAGGTCAATGTGTTGAGGTTTCATGCAAAATATCAAGATTCTACGGCTTCTGGGTCAGAAGAGGGTGATATTTAGCCCACCTGAGCACAACGTGCTCAAGGTGAGCTTTTGTTATCACGTTTTGTCCGTCGTGCGTTGGAAGGCATTAATAATTCTTTAAACATCTTCTCCTCAGTAACCACTGAGCGGATTTCAACCAAACTTAGCAGAATTGTTCCTTGGGTTGTCGAGGAATTTTGATTGACCCCCAAACATGGGCGTGGCAGTTTTTTACTTTAAAATCATTAAACATCTTCTCAGTAACCATTTCAACCAAACTTGGCATGACTGATCCTTGAGTAACGTTTTAAAAAGTTTTAAACGCGAAATTTATCTTCTTTTCAGTAACTAATGGGCCAATTTCAATCAAACTTGATATGTTTGTTTCTTGGTTGACCTTTTTCAAAATCTGTTTACGAAATTGATTTACGCCAAAATATGGGCGTGGCAATTTTTGACTTTAAAATTTTTAATCATCTTCTTCTCAGTAACTATTGGGCCAATTTCAACCAAACTTGGCATATTTGTTCCGTGGGTGACCCTTTTCAAAAGTTGTTCGCGAAATTTTGATTTAAAGACAAATATTGACGTGGCAGGTGGGGGCAGTTTTGACTTTGAAATCTTTAAACATCTTCTCCTCAGTAACCATAGGGCCATTTTTCGCTAGCCATTTGATGTGACATGATTTAGGATGTTGTTTGCTTCCTTTGTCAATTTGTAAACTTTCGTTGACTTTGGGTCATATGCAAATGAGGTCATGCGGTGTCGATAACAGAATTCCGTGAAATCTATATATAACCAGGAATTCCGCCGAACCTTTCATAAATAACCACAAAAGGCCACTTTAAGCCTATTAGATTACCGCCACGACATTATCTTACTCAATGTTCCTTCGAGTGTAATTTTCGGCACATGGCTATTTTTTCTTATCCAGGATTCAGAAACAGCAATACCTCCGTTTAATATATTCGAGTAAATCTCTACTTATCTTTTTATTTGATGCCCCTTCTGCGATATGTTGACTCGCTCGGGCTTTTTGAATTAACGATATGTTTATTCTTATGGTAATCTTTTTTTTTCTTAAACCAGAAAACATAAAAGGTGTAGAGTAGGTACTTAGCATCTCCGTTTAGACCTAATATCAATAATCGTCGCCTTCAATATAAATCCAATCAAACGATTCATTTAAACCGGAAGTGAATGTAGATCTCTGATATTTACGATAAACATTCATTTTTTAGTTGGCAAACAACAGGCTCTTTCGACAGCTTAAACAAGCTGTAGTTAAGTTCCGGCGTTTAGGTCAACAACTAACAATTACGTTTCTGTTCTTGGCTCTAATTTATGCAAAACAACGTCATTTGATATATTAGCTGAACTGGGACGTTGTGGGTCCATTGGCGTGACCAGCATTATGTCACTTTTGTTCATAGGATAACCTAGATCACAACCTTTCTAACATTTGAGGTCGTAGACTCTGGTTTGCATTTCTAAAGGTCCAGTGGCTTTATGGCTGGTATTCATTTTCTGTAATTTAAGACATTTTTGATATGTGTTGAAATAAGGCCTGGATAATATTCACAAAGTAGGTATTTCAAGGATTTATATTTTTTATTCCCCTAGACGTGGTAATCCTTTTAAACCGCATTTTACAATCGTGATGAATTCACTCGCCCAATTTTTTAGTTCTTAAATACGAAATTCCCTGGAGTAAAGTTTTTTATAAGCAAGAAATTCATGTAAATTTAGGAATATAAAGTATATAAAAGATCAAAGATTCAAAAGGGTATAACATAAGAAAAGAGATTAAGAGTTATTGTATGAATAACGAAATTTCATCAAAAATCAAAACTTTTTCTCATTTGCAAACCAATGAAAATGATGTGAACAGACTAAGTCACGTGCTGACATAGCTAAAGTACGTTATCACAGTTACCAGTCTAGCCTTCCTCTCCTGTACAGCTGAGAATCATGAGGAGTTCATGACCGAATTCAAAAAAAGAAGACTGTTCGGACCATTCACTATTTAAAAAAAATATAAGAACAACAACAAATAATGTTGTGCGAATTTGTGATTTTCACCCATTGCCAAACAATCCCGCTTTTCTACCCCTTCAAAAATGCATAGTATGAAAATATATTGGAACACAAGTATTTTTTATTTCTCACAATGCTTGGTTTAACAAAAGCCTGGTCTTCCCTCTAATACAGTCCAATATAAAATGTGTGATAGATTTTAGGTGGTGGGTCGTCTGATAACCTAATTCAAATTAAATTGCAGTCATAATGTTCCGCACATTTGTCTCTATATAGATTAGGAGGGTGTCCAATTAGAGTCCTGTCACTCCATTTTACGAAAAAGTGAACCACTTTTGTACAAATGGTGCTCCAAGTTCGAATTAAGTTTGTTTTCTTCACTATTAAACATTCCGCAGTCGAGGGTCAGACATCATATGGGGATATTGTTACGGCTTTCAACGAGCCGGTGCCCGGCAGCAATTGTCGTTTAGCCACTTATTTTAACGGGTTTACAAAGAGTTGGATGAAATCGCTGAGTCATTTAACCCTCAACAGCAAAGTTATGGGGGTAAACTGGAAGCAGGTTGTCCGTCCTTCTGTCCGTCGACACAATTTTGTGTCATCATCTACTCCCACATTTACAGACTAACTTTGCTGAAACTCTACCGAAATCTTCCTTGCAATGGGAATTTTTGCACATGCAATTTACATGATGATTAAATAACTGGTTCAGGAGTTATGCCCCTTTGATTTATTTTCTTATTAACAGTATATAGAGAATAAATCAATTTTGTGTCCTCATCTACCCCCACATTTCCAGACCAATTTTGCTGAAACTTTACCGAAATATTCCTTGCAATGGGAACTTGAGCACCTGCAATTTTCATTATGATTAATCAACTGTTTCAGGTGTTATGCCCCTTTGTTTTATTTTCTTATATACAATATAAAGAGAATAAATCATAACTCCTGAACAGGTTGACAGATTTAAAAAATAAATCTGAATCACATGTACAACAGTATGGATGGGGGTATACTTGAATCAGGTTGTCCGTCTGTCCATCTGTCCGTCCGTCTGTGGACATAATTTTGTGTCCTCATCTCCTCCCACATTTCCAGACAAAATTTTTTTAAAACCTTACCGAAATCTTCCTTGCAATGGGAACTTGTGCATCTGAAATTTTCTTATGATTAATCAACTGTTATGCCCATTTGATTTATTTTCTTATATACAATACATAGAGAATAAATCATAACTCCTGAACTGGTTGACAGATTAAAAAAATAAAAGTGGTTCACATTTACGAAGTTATGGGGGGTACTGGAATAAGGTTGTCCGTCTGTCTGTCCGTCCGTCCATCCATTGACATAATTTTGTGTCCTCATCTCCTCCCACATTTCCAGACCAATTTTGCTGAAACTTTACCGAAATCCTTCTTGCCATGGGAACTTGTGCACCTGCAATTTTCATGATGATTATCAACTGTTTCAGGAGTAATGCCCCTTTGATTTTTTTTTACATACAATATAAAGAAAATAAATCATAACTCCTGAACAGGTTGACGGATTAGAAAAATAAAAGAGGTTCACATGTTTATTCCAGAACATAAATGCACTGTCCGACGTTGCACGAAATCCATAATTTCCATCTACAATGTTTAACAAAATCCCTTTTTTTACACGTTTTTTGCCCCTCATTGACTTAAAATTTGTAATTAACAAAATTATCCACTTGATAGATCATGAATGGCCAACATTTCAATGGTTACAATTTGGCATCATTCAAAAAGAGGTGGCAGTTTAGGGTATTCGTCAGCAATTACTGACGTCAGTTCCAGTTTCAGGGCTAGATAAAAGCACTGGTCCGCGGTACGGGACCTTCCAATATTAAAATCGGACTTTTCCAAATCTGTCGAGGGTTCGACGAACTTTCCAAAACAGAAGCGGGACCTTGTAAGTCTCAAATAACGAATTTCGATGCAGTGAAATAAAACTGGATATCGAATCAACAGTGAAAATCGTAATGATAATGATTACTGCTGAAATAAAAAATCTGTTAAAATGATTGTCGCCATATTAATCAAAATAGAAAAAATCATAATGTCAATAGGAGAGTTTTTGGTATTTTGACCTTCTTTGCAGCCGTTGGTCATTGTTCATTTATTGCTTGAAAGCTTCTTCTCGAATCAAGGTCATATCGATTTTATTACTCAATCGTTTGAGCCGTTACAAAGCCCATGTCTTGTAGAATTAGATAAGGTATTTTTTGTTCGCGTTTTAAAAAATGAGTCTCTTCCGAGGCAGATTTACGCCCGATTTTGACAGAACCCCACCCCCACCCCCACCCGACTCTCAGAGTTTGGAGAAACGCAAGAAGTTTGACGCAAATGTTCGTACTTACAAACCACAGCGGAAAGAATCTTAGTCATGGTATTCGTAATGACAAAAACAATTTTGTTTTGTGGAAAATATCCAAAATTCGCAGATAAATCGTCAGTGTTTTATATAGGAACCTCAATTTAAAGATCGACTAAATGTTCAAGCAGCTTAAAAAGAACATATACCATCTATGGATCATGCTTTTTATAAACGAAGACCCTCCAATTTTTAGGCTTAAAAACTCCCGGACCTACCTCCCCTGATCACTATTTTCTACCCCTGAGTTTATTTCTACGCTATCGAATTTCAAACAGTCACATCACATGTTAGTTACCCTTTTCATATTTTTGGAAATCGTTTACTCTATAATTATTTATATTCTTCTTTGTAACATTTTCTAAAAGATGGCCAGTATCAGGTCTTTATTTCTGTATCGTTAAAAACATGCCTGACCACAAAAACATTAAATGTGCCAGACACCGATGTCCCCGCTAAAAGCGGGTCTTGCGCAGATTATGAAAGAAAGAAATAGCTCTCAATTTCAAATTTCTTTTTGTAATGCATTCAGACATTTGTAAGAAGCTGATTAGGCCGATTTTGTTAGGAAATAACTGTTCATAATTAAGAAGAGAAAGGAAAGAAGCAAAAATATTTCGCGTTACGAGACGCCAAATAAGTCAACGAAGTACAACCCGAATCGAACCAGAATTCATCGTATAATTCGTTATCTGTCAAAAGAAATAGAAAATTAGCTAATTTGTGATGTCCATGACATATATAAGTAGGTCAGTGCCTTCCGCTAGCAATAATCGTAATCGAGAATACCCGAAGAGTAACGATGCCATACGAAAAATTCCGATGCTTCAAAGAGGATCAGAAGGAATATATTATTTTGAATAAGATTTATTGTGAATTTGGTAAATATAACACTAAGAAGGAAAATTTATCTAGAAAATGTCATTAATAACTTTTGGAAAAAGCAGATGATATTCCCATATCAAATTATTGTAAAAATTTGTTCAACAGCCGCTTTCATAGCTTGCCACAATCTTGAACTTGAAAGTATCCAACAGATACGCGTGACATTAGTCAAAGGGGACAACTATGCCAAACTAATTTGAAATCCATCGATTAAGATATCCGGATAAGGAATGGAAACTAACCCAGGCAACATCCCGCCCAACTACCCACCGACGTGCGCACGGACATTAGTAACTAAATTGCCCGTCGCCATTACATTGCGTCAGCATAAATAAGGATAACATGGTAAGTTCGATGGTCTTCTTTGAAAACGTACAATTCCGTCGTCTTTAAGGAATTAAAATTACGAGGAAACTATAGTAAATTTATATTCTTTCTAAATATAATACTCTGGCATTTGTCTGGAAATTAAATGCATATAAATTAATGAAAATGATTTAAGAGAATACGTTTTATTCACGTACTCTTATCCGCAATCAGATTGCTTTAATTGTCCAAAGTGAATGCTTTGTTTTAGCGCGAATAAAATAGTAATATAAATAAAAGTAAGACTGTTGAAAGAGGTGAAATCCAATTTCTAGTCTACCATTAACGTTTTCTACCTAACCAAATAATTATACACGTATTCTTATTTACAATCATTTCGATGCTTCGTTTTAAATCTAAAAATGTTCTGCCTTGTATTTGGTTAAATAGTCATATTTCTACGGAAATGGTTTATAATAATGTATAAGGCGAGAGAGTTAGTTGAAAACAAAAATATAAATGTCGTGATTCATGTGCCTTCTGAGATCTAAAGGTCAACAGCTGCTCCTTTCGTTACAAAACAGATGCTAATAGAAATATTTGCTCATGTTTTTTTTAAGATAAAGTAAATTACAAAAGAGGGCCAGAGAGAAATCACTCAATTGAATTTCAAAATTCTGTTTGATAATCATAGGGAGGTGTCGATGTTTCTGAAACCAAGACAAGAAAACATGCCAAAATACGCTTAAACGAACATTTAATTTTTGAATTTTTGTCAGATATTAACTTTGCGGTAACCGGATAGGCTTCATGTGGCTTTTTGTGGTTATAAAGGAAAGATTCAGCGGAAATTCAAGTTATTTTTAAATATCACGGATTTCGATTGTTGACACCGCATGACCTCATTTGCATATGACCAAAAGTCAACGCAAGGTTACAAATTGACAAGTGAAACAACCAACGTTCTAAATCATATAAGACCTAATGGTTAGCGCAAAGCTAGGGCAAGTGTTTATATTCGAATTAACCTTTACGACAGTTGTGGGCGGATCTTTACAGAATTGAAGACCAGCTAGCAAAATCTTAACAGAATGTGGGATTCAAGTGGTTATGAGCAACACGTGAATGACCAAATGTCTCGGATTAATCTAAATATAGATTAACAGACTACGTAGGCTTTTAGGGAAATACTCCGGTTTATTCTAATAAACGATCTCTGATTTTTGCAAAACTACTTTTCTGAATATTTTCTTGAAATAGTGTATGAAAGGGGACATTAATAATTAAAATCTGTGACATGAAAAAACATCGATACCTACCTTTAAGAGTGAAAAAAGTATATAAGATGAGAAAACTCCAACGACAGAGCCAAGAAATTATTGTGACGTTTTGTTTGGTCACAATCGGTTGAAAATCTGCACAAGCAGATATTCGAATCTTGGTCAAAATCTGAGGTATTTTTTTCAGAAAACACAATCGCAAAGAAATGAGAATGACATGCTCTAGTACGTTATCTATCTCGATATATAAAGAAAATACAAGCTAGAAATCATGTATTTTTTTGTATATGTGAGGTGATCCGACGAGCTGTATGATTTGAGCCCATGCGTGTCATTTCCAACAATTACACATGTGCGCCAAGTAAAGACTCAGATCAGCCTGTGCATCCGCACAGTCTGATCAGAGTCTTCACTCTGCGCTCTGTAGATAGATACTGACCCAAAGCTTCTTTAAACAATCAGCGAATGTTCTTATTGCCCCGAATGGCTGTCCAGGGTGCTCAATGTGTGCGAGTCACGCACATGCGAAATTGTTGGAAATGTCACGCACAGGCTCATTTGTGCTTCCGGTGCTTTTAGCCTTTTCATTTAAATAAAATCTGTAGGGGATTTATAATTCAGAACACGTACCAGGCTTTCAAAAGTATTTATAGACATAGCACATATCCGTCAAGTCGATGTGAAAGCCATATAGTTTTTGTTCTGATAACATCACGAAATGCAAAGAGGTCTGCAATATTTTCCCAAGATTTCGTTTTGTAGTTTTCAATATTTGTCATATATCCTTTACAGTGACGCTAAAATCTTTTTATGCCCCCAAATCGAAAGATCGGGAGGTATATTTTATTACAGTTTTCCATGATTCAGTCTGTCTGCAAAATTAAATAAAAACCACCTTAACATTTACATCTTAAAACCTATTATAGATACAATGTTCATTTGAAACAATATGACAGATCTGTTCGATACGCATCCGCAGATATCAAGGTCGAGGTTATGTGAAAAGGTCAAGGTCACTTATCAAGGTCACATATCCGTAAAAACTGTTACGGGGCATGGTGCTACACAAAAACTACTTTCTTTAATGTGATCATTCTAGACATTTTGCAATGGACATAGGCTGGATGAATGGCAAAGCCGAGTACAAACGAAAATACTATTAATTATTGAAAAGTTAAATTATCCTAAACCTTTAAGAACGATCATAACATTAAATTTATGTACATGTACTTAGAAATGACGGTAATTGCTATTAGTTCATATTTAGTTCATAGTTAATGCACGTGGGTTGATTGGAAAGTATGTAGCCAAAGAATGAAGAGGTTTGACCTTTCCCTTTTTTTGAAAATTTTAGACTGGTCCAAATCGAAAGAGGTTGCAAACGACAATGATATTCGGATTCTATTTGAATTGAAACCATTATATGTGGAAGAATTTATTGTTTGAAAAGAACAAATTGCTTGTGACAAGCAAGTCTTCCTTTTCCAAAATGTTTTCTCAAGTATAAAATCACAGCAACATAAAACCCCGGGTTTGAACAGGCGAGGGTTGAAACAAATTAATTCTATTAATTCTAACGTGGCCACGTTGTCAAGCGTCCAACGGTATTTAAGCATTTGAGTCCTTTTTTTTGGGGGGGGGATAGGTAATACTGTACTACTAGTCTTGTGCTCAACCAGTTTGAAACCACATTCCATGAATAGCAGCCATTGGACAGAGAACCCAATGCAACCAGGAGAAACGTCTTTCTCAAAATGCTTTCAAAACCTAATTATCTTTGAAATGTGGCAATATTTTGAAACTAAGATACGACTTAAACCATTTGTGCATGAATAGTGCAAATTTATCTGGTGATAGGTGAGTTTGAAGAGGTACTTATGTTTTCTTATGTGAAGTAGTGTATGTTTATGGAGGTTGTAAAAAGTGCAGAATATGTGATACT
Source organism: Fragum fragum (assembly GCA_946902895.1). Taxonomy (NCBI): domain Eukaryota; kingdom Metazoa; phylum Mollusca; class Bivalvia; order Cardiida; family Cardiidae; genus Fragum; species Fragum fragum. The sequence goes on along the minus strand of OX336370.1, from coordinate 4,349,903 downwards.
ATGTAGGACCACAGTCGGGCTCAAGTCGAATTATAGTATGACACCAGTGGTTAATTATCAGTTAATGTCTTGAAATAAAACTTATTCCAAAAAATGACACAGATTTAGATGATTTTTTATATCCTTGGGAAATATGTTATGGAACAGCCTGCAGAGTATTACAAAAGATCATTTTGTGATATGAGATTCTACCTTTTCGATATCATGCTCTATAAAAACAAAATTTGCAACGGTTGGGAGTCGTTAAGTCCTGATTTTTTTCTGTCGTTATGACAGAGCTGGGACAGTTTCTTAGCCATGATATATAGATCGATCAATCTATCACAGAAATATAATTTTAGCCATTCAAATGTTTTTGAAAAGGGTCTTTTATGGAACATTCCTGCAAAGTTTGGTTCAAATTATCCGAGGTTCAAACGATAATGTTTAATGCATTCATGATGAAAAGACATGTCAGAATTTTACAAATAATGGACCGCTCAGCCTTTCTTTTCAATCTTTCGTTTGCTTTGAATATGTCTAGCGGGTCTTTAAAGGGCGTATCGATTTATCTCAAATCTTGTCTAAAAAAATTGCCAAGTGTCGAAGATACGGTCCAACCAACATTTAATACTTGCATTTGAGTCTGATATTGTCTTGGTGATAATCTTATAGGTTTAAAGTGGCTTTTAGTGGTTATATTGGAAAGGTTCAGTGAAATTTCTAGGTTATTTAAAGATATCACAGAAATCGGTTGTCGTCATCGCATGACCTCATTTGCATGTGACCCGAAGTCAACGGAAGATAACCAATTGACTAGCGAAATAATCAACGTACTAAATCATATCAAATCAAATACTTAGCGCTTAATCACGGTAAATGTTTATATTCGTAATAACGGTTACGACAGTTTTGACTGATCTTTATAGAATTTTAGACCGGCTAGCGAACATAACTCCTAATGACGTAACGATGGCGTTGGTTAAATGTAATTCAAACTAAATGCGGGATTCAAACGATTATTCGCACCACGTGAATGACCATTTGTTGTTTGAAACTGTCTCTGGTTAATCTAAAAATAGATTAATAGCCTACGTAGGCTTTTAGGGAAATACTATGTTTTTCTATGAAAAGCGACCTCTGATTTTCGAAAAAACTATTTTTCAGAATATTGTTTTTAAATAGTGTATGAAAGGGAATAAGAATAATTAAAATCTGTGACATGAAAAAAACATCGATACCTACCTTTAAAGAGTTCACAGTAGAAAGAAATTTCGCCCTTCTACTCCGATATTTCTGGGACAAATTTATACTTTGCAAACAGATCTAAAAATCTGAAATGGCCGTCTGGTTGGCGATCTAGCCAGAAGGATTTTTTTAAAAAAAAAAATCAGCTTATAGTTTTTATAATGATAACTCCGTTTGGAAATCCCGTAGTCACAAGGCGGCGTCTGAAAGCTGCTGCCTGCTGATTTACTATTAAAAATAATTTGGTTAATCAAAACAGCTCTACTACGTTTTTTTATCATTCAAATAGAATTTTCTTTTAAATTGTCTGTTTTAAGATGTAAAAGAACAAAAACATGATTAATGTAATGGCGAAAAAATGCCTCGTGAAAAAAATAAACTCAGGGGCAGCCAAAGGTAACGCGCCTAGTAATGTATTCTCATTTCATGGAAGATAAAGAAATCATGTGGTAGTAGAGAAGGATTTGAAATACACCAAACAGAAATTCTACACTCTAATGATACAGAGGACCACAAAATACTCGTTAATTTACGGATCTCTAGTCACGCCATCTGACACCGGTGACAACGCCCACTGACTCCAAACTCTATTTCGATTTTAGACGTCGTTATTGTGCAAGTGTTATGGTCTTTACACATGTAACAAACTTATAAAATGGTTGGCTGACGACCCAATGTCGTAAATACAGTTTGAATAAGTGTAACTTCGACGTTTAAGACACAAAAAGCAACTATAACACTTCTCAAAAATGTCCGCCGATTCTGTGGTTCAAAGTTCACTTATGGACTAACGAATTAATTGGTTGGTACATTGATTCTTTGATTGACAGCCGTGATTGGTCAAATTGATTATAATAGTTTGACAAATATTTATTAAAATCTATTGAAGAGAATGTTTATTATTTAAGCTCTTTAAACCCTAAAAAGCCATGCAGATGTGCCTCTTCAAAGGGCTCTATGGATTCCTTTGATAGGATTGTATGATTGAAATCATCTCAGATTGCTATACAAAATCACTCTTATTTTCAATATTTCGGCAAAATGCCTTTATCAAGAAAAAGAAAATAAATCTTATTACTAGAACATAATTTTATGAACACTCTCTATAGCAATTTTGTTTTATCTAATAGAGGATATGACGTCAACGTCGTATGGTAACGTTTGCGCGACGTTGACGTTCCCGCGCTTAATCAGACGTCAAGTAATGTTAAATGGAATTGCGCGTCCTTTACGTTGCAACCAAATGGCTGTACCGTCTGCATTTTTTTTATCCATGCTGATTCATGAACCTGTCGCTCTATTTTGTCTGCAGAGTACATCTTTTTTAAAACAGTGAACCTTAAATCCGTATACATGTGTGTTTCCATTTTGAAATGGAAATTGATTGGTTTTTCATGTTTCAATCGGACATCCCGAAGATGCTCCTTCATTCTTTCATTCAACTGTCTTTCCGTCTCACCCACATAAACAACCTTTTCACACCGCCTGCAACTAATCGCATACACAACATTTCTTTCCCTACAACTAGTGTTAGGAGGGACACCGTATGATCTATTGGAGCTGGTATCCGTTACCTGGCTCAGATTGTCTAAAGCGAACGTATTTGATAGATCGTTTGGCATCAAGCCATCCTATATCTTCTCCCCTTTTAGAATTATGACTGTGTCCTAGAGATAACTCGACCGTTTTAGGCCTTATATGCTCTTGTCAAAAATTGTTTCTTCCGCATCCGGTGAATATCATTAGTAATGAAATAAATGTATACAGGGTGAAAACCAAGAAACACATTCTTGAGGTTATCCACTGCTTTCAACAGCTATAAATTCGATTACAGTGAACCAGTATCGTAACAGCCTGGGCTTTAGAGAAAAAAAAATTCCCGCGGTTTCCTGAGGATATCATGCCAAGTAGTGGGCTTGATTCCATTCCGTTACTATCTCAGCCTGGTGACTTACTATTACATATTAATCGCGGACTCTAGGCTCGTATGTGTGGATACCCTAGGGGTCGACCATATGCAATATCTAGAAAGTCGTCTTTGGTAAGAAGATGACATAGAAGACAAATTACAGATTTCACTGTGATAAGGTGTAACACATACCAGCAGCATGTGCTTTGTATAATAAATTGTGGTATCTGATGGAAGGCCTTTAATTACAGAGAATACTCAATTCAATTCAATGTATTTTATTAGCTTTCTTATTTTCAACAACAGAAATTTGGCTTTAACAGCTACTGGCAATGTCATTTATTACAGTTCGACGCTTCAACAAATCAAATGATAGATGAAACGGTATATTTGTAATTGACTATTCCCTGTTTTAAGCCAAACTGAATGACTATTCAAATTACATCACTCATGCTTCATTCTGACACATATGTAAAACCACTTCGTCCTTTGGCGATGAAAACGTCATAGCTAAAGCTTATCATAGCCTTAGTTACTACATTCAGATTGCCTAATTACAGTTTACTGACTCATTATTTCTTTTGTTTTGTGTACAACAACAAGCAGACCAGTGTCGCCAGATTTCTCGGTAAAAATGTCCAGTCGAATCGACGCTTGAAATGAAAATGGGGATTGCTGGTTGGGCCAACTGACCTCCTATAAGGTATAGTTCCTCTGTTAGATATAAATAGACCTGGGTTAGGATACTTTATCTTCGGGAACATAAAACAAAAAAAAAGTTCATTTATGTGTTCTTTACTTGAACCAACTTGAACAAGCTGATGTTACAGCGTTCAAGTCTACAAAACACCAAAAATGCTGTTCACCAATCACAACTGTTTTATCTCAACTGATCAATTGCTGGCTCCGCCCACTTACTCCTTTGGCAACGCCCACTCACTACAACAGGAAGTCCCGCTTCGATTTTTACGGCGTTTTTTTTTGTCAAAATGCATGGCCAGTAGCATGTTTAAAAAAGTAGCTTGAATAAGCTGTAGCTACGACGCTCAAGTCGCAAAACCACTTAAAAGGTTTTTAAAAAATGGCGTCCTATGTCGCAGTTGAAAGCTCATGTCCGGGCTGAATAAATGATTTGATTGGTCGGTTGATTCCTTTATTGACTACCGCGATTGGTCAATAGAAGTGACCACAATTGACAGCAATTGAATACAGACATTATGTTACTTCCACTATTACTTTGCGTCCTTTTCCAAATAACATCCATTTCTATTAAAAAATGGATTAATCCCTTTTCATGCTAATCCCGGAATATTCCTGTTTTGGCAGGAGCTATAGACACGGATCAGCTTGTACGTAAGTGCTGTTCAGCAATTTGATATTAATGCAATTCCGAAATGATCTTATTCAGCATGAAATGGGGTGAAGCCATATGTTCTTGCTGAAACATTTGTCGATGATACCCTTAAAACGCTGTATTAACGACCCCATTATATTATTTCATAGAATCTACAGAGAATTGATCGATCATACGGATTTACTCGAATCATATATATCACATTCACTTTACAGTAAGCGCAATTCTCTTAGAATGTGGTCATACTTTTTTCCCCAAGATCGAAAACCGTCGTCTATTTTCAGCTTTAAACTTTAAGAACATTACCCTTTCAGCGTATCATCTGTTAGATAAAAAGACTGTCCGATTAAAGGAGAATACAGACGAAAATTAAAGAATTTAAATTGTTTTCTAGACAAGATTCACCGTAATTCAGCCATTACCACTTGATAACATTTATACAAGTCTAACATGAAATATACTGCAGATGACAATCTAAAATTCTAGAACTCTAAAAATCTTAACCTGTCGGGGTAGGTTACATTGTGGTAATTGTGTTTTCCATTTTTTTACCCAAAATATTTTCTGGAGGCGCGTGATGAGCTTGATTTTGTGGGAATGGGTTAAGAAACCAGAACAGAAACGAAATATTTCTCTTTTCTCTCAAAATGATTTTTAAAAGGCCTAGACAAATTGTCAAGCAAACTGGGAAAAGTGTTAAATCAATAGAAGGTTATTGATACAAATGAAATGCATGTAGTACGCATATCAAGTTACTGAAACAAGAAGATTTTAACGATCCCCAAGACATTACGTCTCTAGCTCTACAAGTTTAATTACTGACGCTTTCATGAACATGTTCAATGAGCTTGTTGCTGTAAATAGTTATATCAAATAACGCGTGTGTGTGTGTGTGTGGCTTCATTGAAAAATGTATTCACGAAATGTATTCGAAAGAACAAACAATCCATCCTATGACTAAAGGAACAAAGAAATGAGAAAAATGTTAACCAATTTGAGCCAAATTTATTTTTTAGTTAATTGATTGGAAAAAAAGATTTCAATTATCCTGTACATAATTTTTTTTTTTCATAGAGATATGAAACAAAATATCAGCCAATCAGAGCTCGTAAAATGTGATCGACTCGGTTATAATGTAATTATCTTTCCTACAATGCCTTTTCCACCAAGAAACCTGTCTACAATTAGTGACACGCACCTCTTGTCTACCATTTCGTCTAGTTTTAAAAGGCTTGTAGCAAAATGTCGACAATAGTTAATTTATGGAAAGCCAAGATGCAATTTACATTTTTTTTTGTTTTGTAAATGACCTTATGCGTGGTATTTCGAACGATTTCAAATTGGCGCAAACTAAAGACCCTAAACAGACTGTGCACTAGAGTCTTCGAGCCCTATGTAGATAGTTACTGACGTTTCCTTTCAGTGAACAGCAAATATTCTCATTAAATCATGTAAAGCTTATCAAGTGTCTTCACTTCAGGCACACATACGACTGACGGATCGCTTGCCCAACCCACTGACTCCGATGGCCACACCCACTGACTCCGCTAGCCCAACCCACTGACTCCGCTGGCCAAGCCCACTGACTTCACTGGTCAAGCTAACTGACTCCCACTGGAAGTTTCAAATCGTTGCTAAACATCATGATTTTGAAAAAAAATATGTCAATAACCATGCAACAACAAGTTTAGTGACGGAAGGACGGAATGACGGACGGAGACCATTACTATATCCCCTTCGCCGAAACGGCAGGGGACAAAAAAGCAAAAGTATTGGTTGGAAGCATAAACGTCGTAACTACAGTTTAAAAGTCGCCAAACTAACAGAGGTTTTATATAAGAATCAGAGCTCAGAGTTCATTACGGTCTTCATGGGTTATTTGATTGGTCAATTCAATTTTGATTGACCACTGCGATTGGTCAATTGTTTTAAGTGTCAGCTTGAATATTCTTAACATTCAAATAATGATCATAGCGTGAATCAAATCAAGCCATTTAATTGTGTAAATATCGTAAGGTTTACTCCGACGTTTATGTCAAACAAGTTTGTTTGTAAAGGATTTAATAGTCGCCCACAAGGCTTATTCAAGATGTAGTTAGGACGTTTAGGTGGCCCAGAGATGATTTTTTTATTTGTCCTGACCTCGAAGTTTTTTCAAGCCGATGTTTAATATGATAGACAAACAGCACTGGTGGGGTTGAGTAGGCGTCAATAGTTTGAGAATACCTGCATGATTACTTTTCGAGTTTCGGAACACAAAGTTCCAAATTAGACAAAAAGTAGTATTATATTCTTTAACCCACACCATGACTTATTTCGAGGCCTGTCAAGAATTAAATTGGCAAACAAATGTGAAAAATGAAGAAATTGCTTGCGCCAAGCAATTTCTTCATTTCGCACAGTATTTTCTACAATGAAAGTTGAGAAGATTAAAAATTTCATGAACTTTGATTTGTCGCCTGCACCTTTTTTCAATTAAAGGTAGGTATCGATGTTTTTTCATGTCACAAATTTTGATTATTCTTGCATGTATTCCCTCTCCAATTTCATTTGAATATAATATCCTGGAAAGTAGTTTTGCAAAAATCAGAGGTCGTTTATCAGGAAAAAACCTTGGTATTTCCCTAATAGCCTATATAGGCTAACAATCTTTTTTTAGATTAAGCCGAGACATTTGCGAAGAATAATTGATAATTAAAGCGGTGCGTATAACCGTTGAAATCCCGCATTCAGTTAGAGTTTTCTCATACCAACGCCATCGTTAAGTCATCAGGAGTCATATTCGCTAGCCGGTCTTCATTTCATTAAAGATCAGACAAATACTACCGTAAGTGTCAATACGAATATAACACTTGCCGTACTTTTTGCGAAACCTATTTTGTGTGACATAAATTAGGAAGTTGGTAGTTTCGCTTATCAATTTAATACCTTTGACTTTGGGTCATATGAAATGAGGTCATGCGGTGTCGACAACCGAATTCCGTGATATCTAAAATTAACGCGGAACCCCAGTGAACCATTCCTATGTAATTAAAAATAGCCCCTTTAAGCCTATCAGATTACCTTGAAGCTAATCTCTGACTCAAATTTAGGTATAAACCGTCTGTTTGAACGCAATTTTAGGCAATTGGCATTTTGTTTCTTATCTAGGTTTCAGAAATATCGATATCTCCCTTTAAGACCATATTGAAATTGTGTCCCCTGGTATTGACGCCGCCGTCATAGCGCCAGCGGATCAGACTCCAAATTTTCTTCAATCAAGGGATGTTATGGGTTCGTTCCACGGCGGCGGCACATATTCTTTCCGACATTTGTCTCTTACCTATGGGTGGATAATCGTAAACCTAAGTGAGATAGCAGCTGGAAGCTAGGAAATGATGGTAGTACTGGTGTGAGATATACCAGGAATCCATTGTTAGGTGCTCCAGCCGCTGCCATATGACTGAAAAATTGTTAAAAGTGGTGTTAAACCCAATTCAAGTAATCAATCATGTATTTGCTTAAGAAATATTTTTTTGTGTTCTGTTCCAAGTATAATGCACTGGTTCCCACGGGTTTAAAGGTAGGTATCGATGGTTGTTTTTTTTTTCATGTCAAAGATTTTGATTATTCTTATTCCCTCTCATATACTATCTCAATACAGTATTCTGAAAAGTTGTTAAGCGAAAATCAGACGTGGTTTATCACAATAAACTAGAGTATTTCCCTAATAGTCTACGTAGGCTGTTAATCTATTTTTAGATAAACCGAGACAGTTGCAAAGAATATTGGGTAATTCACGCGGTGCTATAACCAATGGTATCCCGCTTGCTCATAACAACGTCATCGTTACGCCATCTGGAAATATGTTCGCTAGCCTTTGTTCAATTCTGTAAAGACCAGTCCAAACTTCAATACGAATAAAGACATTTATCGTAGTTTCGCGCACCATTAGGTGTGACATGATTTAAGACGTTGGTTGTTACGCATGTCAATTTGCTACCTTCCGTTGACTCTTTGTCATGTGCAAATGAGGTCATGCGGTGTCGACAAAAGAATTCCGAGAAATCTAAAAATTAAACTGGAAACCCGCTGAACCTTTTCTATTCGAAAAAGCCACTTTAAGCCTATCAAATTGCCGCGAAGACAATATCTGACTCAAATTTAAGTTTTAAGCGTCCGTTTGATTGTATTGTAGGCGATTGGCAAGTCTTTGTTATCAATGTTTCAGAAACATTGACACCTTGGAGAATAAGACAGATATAAAAAGTTTGTGATAATTTGTGGAACAATTTAAGTAATTCTAAGAGATTTCTCACCAATACGCTGTAAGTATCAATTATGTTATACCGCATACTGTTTGCGATTTCACCTGGATTTTATTAAAGACTTGTACGAAATCATAAGGTATCCCTCGACTTGCAGGTAAAACCTCATTTACGAAGAGGTAAAACCTTAACCCTTTCCCGTTTTGCAAAATTTTAAACCCGTCCAAATTCAAGGATTTTTCAGACGAACATTTATATTTGATTGAATTTGAAAAATAACCAAGAATAAATTTTCAGGGACGTCAAAGCAGGAAAGGATTAACCAAATTTCTACAGTAGATAGATTGATTGAATGTAGTTTATTACCACTTTTAACAGTATTTCAGTCATATCGTGGCGGCTGGAGAATCTAACTATGGATTCCTGGCATTATGGAAAAGAGGATGGATGGGAAAATTTGGGCTCAAGATTTACCATATTTGGTAATATGTATTGGGTCCCTGAGTTCCATTTACGTTGTTAGTAAAATGGGGGTTCAGTAAAACTGATTCGGTTAGTTTCGTTACATTACGGTACTTTTGTTAAAATCCGCGTTATTCCACTTCCGCCCACCCTCTTTCTCGATTTTTCATTGAAAGAAAAGGCGGGCAAAGAGTAATTCAAAATAAAAGTACAAAATTGTATATCTAAAAGTCACTGGTTACATTCAAGTTTCTTGTTCTTAATTTGTACAAGGTTTGTTGAGTATTTGACGAACAAATACGCTCTTCAAATACAAATAGTTTTAATTCTTATTTTTGTCATAAATTTTCGTGTTTGAAAATGTTTAACGTTGGGTTTGGGTTTTCTTTTACAGGTTTACAGCCTTCTTTAGTTGAAGGGGATTCCAATGTACACTGACTGAAAGCAGCGTTGAAATCTGAAGGAGATGACAGAACGCAGTTCCTTCCCTTATCTGGTAAGTCTATTAAATATAGAGGTTCAGTCTGGGTAAATTTTGCATTTTTTCAACGATTTCTAAGTCTGTAGAACAATGTAAGAACTATATTTGATATTGAAGTGATCTCCCAAGGTTTTGGAACCAAGGTGGCAAAATTCCTATTATCAGGCCCAATTATCTCCATTGTAAAAACGGTGTGCTTTTAATCCTGGAGTTGCTCTACACTGCCAGTATTCTTTTTGACATTTAACAGAAGTCTATGCAAAATGTATCATTTATCTCGGACTAAGGGAGGAGAGAACAAATCTGAGAACTGGCATATTATAATTTGACCAAGCATGAGATGGTTGAATATCAGGCACAAAAAGCAATTAAATTATGAAATAGTAAATGAAATAATGATTGTGCTTAAAATGTGAGGCGCAATTGTAATACTTGCATGGCTTGTTCTCACTTGGTTGTGCTATCCGCTTATTTTAAGCTTCTTTAAATTCACTTAATCTTCTACTGAATTTATGACTTGTAATTTTGTTTGCCATAGCATGGCATTAGAGAGCTGGTGGCAATTGGTAGGGATCTTACTACTGGTCTTTTTGATGTTGACTTGTGCATTTCATTTCTTTTTAAAAAAAACTTGAAGGAGCTAGATTTACCAACGATAAGAAGGCCTTTCGTCGCAGTTTATTGTAACAGCTACAGACGGCAACCTACAGACGGGTTTATATTGTGCTTGGATCCAATGATATCCTAAGTGAACATAAAAGATTTTACCGGTAAGTTTTCAGGACTTAATTCCCGTTATTCTGCATTGTGTTTGTTATTGCATTAATTTGTACACTGGGTGCTGGAATATTATGATAGTATTTATTATCAACATGATAATTAAACAGTTTTATTGTTTTGGGTGAATTAATGGTTTTTATACGTTCTCAAAGGTGAATGTGTATTGGTATTGTTTTTCTCCATCTATCCCTCTAAACATTCACATTTTAGGCTGTCTGTCTATCCAAAAGCATATTAATCTCTTACAACATTTATGGAAGACTCTGAAAAAAAAATCACAGAATGTTCCTGGTCATCTGATCTTGCGCACATTGTTGGGGTTTTGTCATTTTAGGCTGTATCACAGAAAAGGGGGGCAGCAAATGCAACATCCTACTCCATTTCAGGACAGAATTGCATGAGATTATTTAAAAATGTTCCTAGTCACCTGACCTTGCGCATATGATCAGGTATTTACGATTCTAAGCTGCCTCACAGAAAAAGGGACCTTAATCTGTCATCGTATATTGCGACTATGGCACTCTTATTTTTTATGTTGAAACTTGATAAGCATGTTCCTAATAAATCTAATTCTTAACTCGAAGCAGAATATGTTTCAAACATCAAAGAATTGGTCAATATTCTGTAAAAGGATACTAAAATCATTTATGTGAGAATATTGACCCTTCTTTCTCTGCATAATTTGTAAAGCTGCTCATAGCCAATTGTTTTACTGTTAGCACTTTTTGTCGCTTGCCCTTCCAGTGGGTGAATGATAGATTTCGATATAACTTGGCACAATTATTCTCAAACATGAGTAAATGTACAATTTGAAACAATTTGAAACAGATTAGGTCAAGGTACAGGTCAAGATAAAACATTAAATTGAACTTGTCCAAGGCAAATCTCCTACATGGTTAGTATAGATCTTGAAAAACACTTGAATTGGGTTTCTGCTATATAAAACCCTTGAAAACAGGCACTAGCCTTCTAAACCCCTGAAATGTCCATAAAATATCCTTGAATTTATTTTCTTACCAAGTTTTAATGAATAGAAATGCCAGCCATTCTTTGAAATATGAAGAGAACTGTTATTTGTCAATCAAAATTTCAATCTATAGAAAAAGAAAAGGTACCAGTCTATCTGAGACACTTGCATTCATCTTACAATATTTTTAGATGAAAACAAGAAACTGGTTGATTTTCCTCTTGTTCATACTTAGCAGAAAAAGTGTTACTTAACCAGAAAAAAATAATGTAAAAGGTTAGAAAGGGAATATTTGCATGTTATTAACCTTTTAAAACTTAGGTTTGAGTCCTTGAAAAAGAACCTTAAAAACACTTGAAAATTTTGTATTAACCACGTTCTACTTAATATAAATACTTGAACAGGCCTTCATTCCTGTTTTGAAATTTGAATTTGTAATTTATTTGGTTCCCAGAAATTTGGAAAATGATATTACCAGGGAAGCAGCAGATTTGTGTGACAGAGTCCATGGAGTGTCAAGAAATGCCGAGGTAGTTTTGTGTTCCATTATACCAAGAGCTGCTGATCTCCGAAGAAGCTGTAGTACAAAGGGAAAACTCTATAGGATGGTGGCATGGATAAGAGTGGCCAATTCTTTACTATGTGAGCTTTCTTATAACACCGCTTATGTAAGGTTTCTAAGCATTGAAGGGTTTCTGGTAAGAACTTAAATAAATAGATTAGAATGATTAGAATTCTGCTATCTATCTATATTTGGAATATAGAAACTTAATGGCATCAATAATAGCATTTCTCCCAAATGGATCTGTATGATAATTGTTATACATCTGCTCTGATAAACTAGAGGGCATACGTTTTTATATGCCGGAAGGGTCGTATTATTAGTTATACGGTTTCTTGCCTGTATATATGACGATTTATTCCCGGCTGGAGAGAACGATGTCACCCGAGCCGCAGGCGAGGGTTGACATCGTTTTCTCCAGCCGGGAATAAATCGGCATATATTCAGGCAAGAAAACGTATAACGAATTTATTATACTACAAAGTTTGAAACTAAATTTTCACATTTGGGCCATGTAGAAACTACATAGCTACCAAAGTTAACGATTGTTGTCTATCTCCCCTTTTCCCCCATAAGGCGCCCCAAAATAAAAGGTTGTGACGTCAAGCCGTGACTTCCACGAAATTGGTTTAACGTTTTTGGGAAAGTGATTTTAAAACTTGGACTTTTAAATGGCTTTAAAACTATAAAATGATAGGTAACTATTTTATTTGTGTATTTAAATGTTTATTTATGAACATCTTACTTTAAAATTATTAAGAATTTATCAAGAACAAATCTTTACATATGGAATTTTCTACTATTGAACCCAAATTACTGTGTTTTACATTGACAAAGTCAAAGAAATGTGTTCAAAACAAAACTAGAAAATGCTGGATGGAAAAACGTTTTAACACAGAGGATATTTATTAAATTAGTGTTTAACCGGAACCGGAAAAGAATTGGTGATAACAGCAAGGAGGAGTTTACAAGCCACATTGGCTTTCACCGCTCCGAAGAGGACAGGTAACAGGTAACAGTAGAAAATTTGAATAATATCAGGGAAAAGGAAAATACCCTTGTATGGTTTGCTGCTTCATATGATTAATACTTAATTGCAGAAACTTTTTGATGTACACCACAAATATCGCTTTACACATTTTCATATCAACACTATGTATTCTACGAAAGATTAGAAATTCAAACATTTCAATCAATAAAATATTGTGTGTACTAGCCACTTCTTCATTTTCCAGAATGTTTTGCCAAGACCTTTACAAGGGGTTAAAAAGGTGGGAATAGGTCAAAACGAAGTAATCATTCGGCGACCATAGTTTTTTTTTTATTTTTACAATTTTCCAGTGTTACTTGGAATTCATTGATTTTCCAGGAATACATATGACAATGCTTTAAGAAGCACATCCTGCAGGATCTCAAAATTACAGTAATCAATCGCTTCTTATTCTAATTATTAATGTTGCTTTTTTTTTAACTGTTTGGCTGATATCAATTTTAAAAGTCAAGGCCTAGAATTCACACCCCCTTCCTACTCAAGATTATGTATGGGGGTTCGATTCCCTCCCCAGACATAACAAATAGCTGGTGCATTTTGGGATAAATTGTCTGGCGGTCCCACATGATTTTGAATGAAACAAACAAAAAATGTAGAAAAAAATATACATGAAGGAAAGAAAACATTTTTTTTTTCATTTGGAAATTAGAAAGACACTTAATAGAAGCTATTGATTAAAGGCCTGATTGTAAGATTCCATTTATCTATTAACATAATTCAGCATTTTCAAAAAAATTGATTAAGAGCTACATGGCAAAATAATGCATTTATTCGTGTGATTTCCAGTTTTCAAATCAGTTTTTGCTTAAAAGTACACTCTCCCTATTGCAGGCTCCCACTAGAAAATAAAACAAAAATATTCTCTAATTTGAGTAATATTTCCCCTTAAAAGTCATTGTGTGTCCCAAAAGATTGGATCTCCTGTGATTACCAGCCGTAGTTCACGGGTTAAAGTACGTTGTATTGCTAGTCTAGAATAAAAACATGATCCTCTTAAAAAAAAAAAAAAAAAAAAACAAACAAAAAGACAGATTTTGCAGTCACGGTAAAACACGGTAATGAATACTCGCGATGACGAACGGGATTAAATATTGTTTAAATTATGTATATTCTCTAGCTGAAATCAATTTTTACGGAATTTTGACAGCGATTGTACGCAAATTGTTTTTGTAAACAAAACAGGTACATAGCTTATACTAGTGACCTTTGACCTTCAGTTACACGCAAACTACATAATATAAAAATCGCATATTTCGAAAAAAAAAAAAAAAAAAAAAAAAAGAAAATAACACGAAAACGCTGTCTTATCAAAACATGAACTTTATATTATAAATTGCAATTGATATGTAAATGATTACTCGCTTTATTGTGTGTAAACTCGTCAATAGAACCGACGAAGCGAGAGTCCAAATGACCGCCATTAAAAAATTGGGTTCTATCACCGGCAAGGCTCCTTAAGGAAAATACGGGATGTATCACCGCAGCTCATTATCTATACGCTTATGTCAGGTCTTTATTAACCAATCATATTGCGACAATTTTCTTTGTAGTATAATAATATATTATAGCCCCGGTCTTCTGTCTGTCCGTAAGCAATTTTTTTGTACCCGCAACTCCTCCTAAACTATTCAAGGGAATGACTCCCTATGATGTCTAGTTGTGCATAAGACCTTTAAAATTCAAATCACTCCAGTCATTCTTGAGTTATCTTGAATTATCTGCCCTTGAATTGAACGAAAATCACTGTTTATTGTTTGCGCAACTCCTCCTAGACTATCAATGGGAATGAGCGGACACTTGGCACAACTACTCGCTATGATGTCTAGTTATGCATAAGAGCTTTGAAGTTCAAGTCACTCTAGTCATTCTTGAGTTATATTGAATTATCTGCCCTTGAATTGAACGAAAATCACTGTTTATTGTGTGCGCAACCCCTCCTATACTATCAATTGGAATGAGCTGAAACTTGGCACAACTACTCGCTATGATGTCTAGTTATGCATAAAATCTTTAGAATTCAAATCGCTGCATTCTTGAGTTATATTGAATTATCTGCCCTTGAATTGAGCGAAAAAACTTTTATTTCTTGTGGGCTCACTTTCTTCTACATTTTGAATCGGAATGAACTGAAACTTGCCACAATGACTTTATATGATGTCTAGTTGTGCTTAGGACTAAGATTTGTTTGATAAATCAAATTTTCATGAATTATCTGCCCTTTACTTAACAATATAGCTTAAAATTACAGATTTTCTTGTGTGTGTGTTTGTGTGCAAAACCCCTCTAACGAATTCTATTGGATTGAACTGAATCTCACCACAATGTATCTCTGATATTTAGTTGAGCATAAGTCTTCAGAAATTCAAAAAGCTCGGGTCTTTCTTGAATTATCTGCCCTTGAATTGACTGAATTCATATTGTCTAGGTCATTTTTAGCTCTGAAAAACCTAAACTTAACCATTGTAATAGTTTATTTGTCAAGATAAGTTTTTAAATGTCATGTTTTTATTGCTTGTGGTGAGTGCTTTCTGTTGAAACTTGTTTCAAGGTCATTGGTCAAGGTCATCTTTTTATGTCAATTGTATTCAAATGATAGAACTTAACCATTGTACATAATGTTGAATGATAAGTTATTATAAAGCTGTCTTGTTTCTCAAGTCTAAACAGTATTATTCAGATTATAAGGTCTTTCTTTTGTCAAGAATCATTAGCTATCATTCAAGCTTAGGTTACTGACAAGCCCATGTTAATGACAGGCCCCTTCGGGCTAATAGGAGCCTCTGTGCGAAGCTCTTGTTTTCAAAATCTATTTGTCCAGAAATCCACGTAGAAGAAATTTCTTGCAACAAGCAATTTCTTTTTTTCTTTCAATATTTTCTACCTCATATGGCCCTTATATTTCAATTTAAACCCGCTTGGTTTTGTCGTCTGAAACTTCTTTCACTTTGGACTAGTCTGAAAATTTGTTGTTTGGAAATGGGTTAACATGAGCTACAGTAGTAAAAAAGAACAGTAACAGAAAAACAATAAAGCTACTTAAAATACAAGGTAACTTCCTATTAGTTCTTATGGTTGTGCATGAGTGGGGAGACGTGTATAAAACAAAATTATATCAATATACAGAGATTGGTATTCTTTTTTTTAAATATGAAACTGCATTGAATACTTCTCTTTCAAAATGATTTTGCCTCTCTACCAGAGAAAACTGAGTCCAGCTTCATTGGGCTGTCTAGCCTTCAAGTCATTCTGAGTAATGGCATCAAATTGTATGAAAACAATAAGTTTCCATGCTCCCTGAAATAAAGGACAGGGGTTATATAGGTGCTGTCAGTCTCTCAGTATCAATATCTATTCTTTCTTAAACTTGGTTGATAATATAATCAAACTTTTAAACATAATTTACTAATGAATACAATTACAATTTTAGCCTTCCTGGGCGCAGCATTCTTATTGCGAACTTTAGTGATCACTGAATGTCTGTCCTAAGTGTTTACAGTTTTTGGGCTAAAGTATTATAGCAATTTGAGAAAACTTTGGTCAAAATGGAGAATGGGACCTAATTTGGTCAGGACGTTTGAGAGATCATTAGGATTAACTCTTCTGAAATAACCCACTGAAAAAAAGGTATTTAATGACAAATTCTTTGTAAACATTCAAGATGTCTAGATTTTAGCTCTTTAATTCATAAAACTTCGACAGATTGTTTGTTAGTTCATACAGCTGGACCTTATTTTAGAAACAGGGAGAAATGTTCTAAATGGCAATTACTATAGTGCAGACATTCAAGGGCTATGATAATGTTCATTGTATAAAAACTACATTAAGAGGAAAGAAAATGTTACTTTTAACAAGCAATAACTTATTATACCCCCACTTCAAAGAAGAAAGGGAATTCTGGTTTACCTGTCCGTCTATAACCAAAATTTTCATCATTTTTTTTTCTTATCAACCATCAAATGGCCTTGACTTGATACTTGATATGGAGATTTTCCTAGTAGTCCTATAGATTTTATTTCATGTTTTACGACTAGGTTTAATGTTGAAACAAGGCCCGGTTAAGTGGTATATTTTCGACACATTTTTCTCAGCAACTTCTTATGGTATTGACTCAAAACTAACTATGGATATTCAACTATGGGTCTTTCATAGTGCTTACCAAATTTATGTACTATCTAAATCCTGTTTTACGACTTAGGTTATTATTCCGATGTAGCCTAGTTGGCATTAGTTGAAACTTGTTTTATATGTTCAGCTATAGGTCCTTTGTGGCGCTTACTGAATAAGGTCCACCAGTTATCCATATTCAATTCCTATTTTACTACTTAGTCTATTCTAGTATAGTGGTACAATTTAGTATTATTTTCTCAGCAACTATTTATGTCATTAACTTAAAACTTGGTACGGATGTTAAGCTAGTGTTCCTATATGGTGATAATCAAATTTATGTATTCCAGTTATTTCTGTCCTGTTTAATGGCTTAGTTCATTTTTTCAGACACAGCCTGTTATATTGGTATATATTTGTCACTTTCTCTCAGCAAGTATTTAGGGCAAAGACTTGATACTTGGCATGGGGGTTCAGCTCAGGCTACTTCATGGTGCTTACAAAATTTAGGTCTGCCACTCGTGTAAGTCATTTAGTGCTTTCAATAAGCGGACGTCAACATATATTACATCTAGAAAGTCAGGGAAAATGTCTGTAAAATCAGACCCAGGCGTAAATTAATGATTGAGATTAGAGAAAAAAGTCCTTAGTTAATGACCCGGATATTTTCTAAAGTCACAAGATGAATGGTTTGATAAATTAAAGGATGTATATTCTCGCAAAAAGCCTATAAAATACCCTCAGGTCAAATTGATCCACAATTAATAGATTTAACTTAACCTTATTATTGTTTTTCAATTCAAAAAGTCAATTCTTATCAAAAAATTAAATTTTCCAGGCTGATCAGTATTTGTGTAGAGATGGTCTTAACCAGAGTGGGGCAAGACATTTTTATTCCCAGATTTATGCGGATAGTATGGTTACAGATTGTGGCTGTGTTTGACAACCAGGATGAATGTGATGATGATTGGTCAGCTTTGGGTAGTGACGAGATTGCTTCTACAGCCCATAGGCCAAAGATGTTTTATAGCGATGCTATGAAAATTGGGGTATACTGAATGGTTGAGCATATTTTCTAACTAGATTTCGGGTCAATCCTCATTGACAATTTCCTTTTTTTTTGTTATTCATAGATGTAGAATCCTTCATTTGGAATCTTTGTAGGCCTATATTTTTCCTTTACTTTTTCTTTGTCAATTATTGTACCTACTCAGAAGCCATTTGACCTATGACCTTAAACTATAGACTATACAAAGATTATCCACGACAAAAGGTTGTGATCTATTGTTTTGGGTATAAATTGGGTCACAGATCACTTGTGCAAGCCTAGTTAAGTGGCATAGAGCTGGTGTGGGGGTGTAAGTCAGGTATAAATAGTGTGATCACATCAATTAAAAGTTTGACATGAGATAGATAAATATGAATATAAACATTTTTTTTTTCAAATTTCTACACCAGACCGTGGTAGTTCAGATGGGAGGTAGAGGACAAACCAGCAGGAGATTAGCATGGAAGAGATGGGTGAAAAGGAAGGTAATGAAGGATGTATTAATGCTGAACTTTTGAAATGCAATTCAGTGCTCATTCTAGATCAATACAGTCAAACCATGTTAAGAAAAAAAAATCTTTGTCCCCGCTCAATTCCTGTCAGTAACTGAGTCGTAATGATTTTTCGGGGTGTCAGCGAGAAATGACGGACAAGACAGGAAGTGAAATTTGTAAACACTAACAGGTTAAAATGTAAATTTGTGCATGGCATTACACGGTAAAGCTGATTTATTTATTCATTTATTACTATTTTCTTTTATATATTAACAATTTTTGAATTTGTATTGTTTAAAATATGTATAAAAGATGAAAGATCCTATCATAATATAGCTGAAAATGTTTGAATAGTTATGAGGTAGATCTCAATTGAATATAGTGACATTTTGACTTGTATCAAGGGAAAAGGGATCATTTAATAATTTCCTTGTTACCACTGTTAGGTCTAACTTTTGGCTCAATCTTTCTCATACCTTTTGAAAAAAATTGAATGGCAAGAGGCAGGAACTTATTGAATATGGTAATATTCTGACTTGTATAAGGGGAAAAGGGGCCTTATAAACAATTTATTTTTTCTCACTGTAGATATCATCATTTTTATACGTTCGTTGAAAAACGGGACGTATTATGGGATCATCCGTGACGTCCGGGCTTCCGGCGGCGAGCAATTTTTGTCCGGAGTATATCTCTAAAAGTATATAAGCTCTGATCATGAAACTTCATGCGTCGATACATCTCATCAAGGGGAAGTGCAGTGCACAAGAAACATAACTCTACCTGGCTTATTTTTGAGTTATTGCCTTTTGTTTTTTTCATACTTGGATCTTGTCCGGAGCATATCTCTGAAAGTATATAAGCCATGATCATGAAACTTCATGGGAAGATAGATCTTAACAAGGGGAAGTGCAGTGCACAAGAACCATAGCTCCACCTGGCTTATTTTTTTAGTTATTGCCCATGTTGTTTTTTCATACTTGTATCTTGTCAGGAGCATATCTCTACAATTATTCAAGCAATGATCATGAAACTTCATGGGTAGATAGATCTCATCAAGAGGAAGTGCAGTGCACAAGAAACATAACTCTTCCAGGCTAATTTTTTAGTTATTGCCCTTTGTTGTTTTTTATACTTGGATCTTGTCCGGAGCATATCTCTGAAAGTATATAAGCCATGATCATGAAACTTCATGGGAAGATAGATCTTAACAAGGGGAAGTGCAGTGCACAAGAACCATAGCTCCACCTGGCTTATTTTTTTAGTTATTGCCCATGTTGTTTTTTCACACTTGGATCTTGTCAGGAGCATATCTCTACAATTATTCAAGCAATGATCATGAAACTTCATGGGTAGATAGATCTCATCAAGAGGAAGTGCAGTGCACAAGAAACATAACTCTTCCAGGCTAATTTTTTAGTTATTGCCCTTTGTTGTTTTTTATACTTGGATCTTGTCCGGAGCATATCTCTAAAAGTAAATAATCTCATCCAGAGGAAGTGCAGTCACAAGAACTATAACTCTACCTGGCGTTTTTTTTGAGTTATTGATAGATCTCATCAAGGAGAAGTGAATGCAGTGCACAAGAACCATAGCTCAACCTGGCTAATTTTTTGAGTTATAGCCGTTTGTTGTTTTTTCACACTTGGATCTTGTCCGGAGCATATCTCTAAAAGTATGTAAGCTATGATAATAAGACTTCATGGTGTGATAGATCTCATCAAGGGGAATTGCAGTCTACAAGAACCATAACTCTGCCTGGCTTATTTTTTTAGTTATTACTCTTTATTGTTTTTTTTCATATTTTGATCTTGTCCGGGGCATATCTCTAAAAGTATATAAGCTATGATCATGAAACTTAATAGGTAGATAGATCTCATAATGAGTGGTGCATTGTACAAGAACTATACCTCTTCCTAGCATATTTAAGAGTTATTGCCCTTTGTTGTTTTTTTAGACTTTGTTAATACTTGGATTTTGTCTTGATTATATCTCTTAAAGTGTAATAGCTTTGATCATGAAACTTCATGAGTAGGTCGATTTCACCAAGGGGAAGTGCAGGTCACAAAACCATAACTCTACCTGGCTTTTTCATTGAATTATTCCCTTTTGATTTTTTTTCACATTTGATTTTGTTTCCAATCGTTTAAAGTATGACAGCCTATGGTGTTAAAAACCTCATGATAACATGAAAAACACTAGAACCATAAGTTATCATTGTGAATTGTTACTCTTTCTTTAAATTAGACTTATATTTTAATCCCCTTCCCAATTCAACAACCAGTAGTGTTACGGAAATATTTTGTGACAATTTGCCACCTTGTTTCTCAATCTTTCTGTATTTTGCTGTAATGCTTATATTGACGTGCTTGAAGACCCCACATGAAATACAGTGACATTCAATCTTGTATTAGTTAAAACGAGGTTTTTGGTTGTTATATCTGTTTTCTTATCAATCGTTCCAAACCTTTCATCTTTTATCCCTGTGAAAATATCGGTATTGTTTTCAAATCTTAGTTGATTAATTGGCTTGAGAAAGTAACTTGAGATGAGCGATATAGGGCTAAGACTTTTTAAACTATCATAAGGTGGTTGTAGAAGGCATTAATTCAAAATAATGGAGGTCTGAATTGAAATAGAGAAAAAGCCATGTTAAGGTTATATTAGATACCAATTTATGCGAACTCCCATCTTTTCTCCTCTTATAATTTCCAGTTTACATGGAGGTTCACTTTCAGGTAAGGTGTATGTCTTATCATTAGGGAAGGGAGACTATTCAGTTGAGATTTGGTTGGAAACAGAACTGTTTTATTGTTTTTGATTCTTGTTATAGTTTTATTGTTCAATGTACATATTTAGTTCAATTGAAGACGCTGCAACAAACCAATTGTAAACTAATATTTTAAAAGAATATTAATTTATCTCAATTATTTAGTTTATATCTTAATAAAATTAAAGGCCTTCTTACAGAAAAGGGGGCTTGATAGCAAACTTACGTTTTTATTCAAATATCCTCCATCTGTGGCTCTAATTCCTTGAGACTTCACACTACTGTTTATCAAAAGCCTTTGAAAATTAGCATTTACCTTCACAACTCCATCAAACCGTGCTCTGCAATGAGAGGGCTTCATGTCTTGTACTTTGCATTGATAGTTTCTTTTAATTAGAGTGCGTTATGTATTATTTTCATGTCTCTTCAAGACTAATCAAGTTAAAATACTAGTAACTTTTGGTATGTAGGCTACATTCCTCAAAACTTTTAAAAATAAAGGTTGTATAATCAAGGTCAAACTTTTAACCTTACCTTGAACATTTCTTTTTACTATTTCTCAACAATTCCAGAGCTAATTGAATTACACTTCATATTTGAGTCCTCATGATATTTGGAAGGTACATATACCTTTTCTAATTTCTAAGGGCTTACCATTGAAAAAGTGGCTTTTTCTCATATTCGAATTTTCATTTAAATCTCCCCCATCTATGGCCAGAATTTCCTTAAATTGACCTATTTTTTTTTAAAGAAAACCTTAGACATGCCAATCAAAAAGGGGGCTAAATGTCTTATATTTGATGTTTTTGTTCATGTTTACTCGGGACAATAGACACTGTTACTTCAATCCTGTTCAAGTTACAATTTTAATTTAGTTCCACCAATATCCTTTAACTGCAAGACCCAGTAATGTTTAAGGTCAAGGTAAATTTTTAACCCTTTATCTAATAACTTTTTTTTTAAACTTTGTTCAGGGCCTAAGTCCAAAGTTTTACTAATGAATATTATACATTGTATGAATAGAACTTGTCTTGGAGAAGTATAATGCAAAAGAACTATAATATTAGGGATGGGAGTCAAGTTACAGGCAAAATAATGCTTATCATTTGTTGACTTCTTATCTAAATTTTGTCAACAGTTTTTAGTGGACATTTTTAAGTATGTTAGCCATTAATTTGAAGTTGGAACCATTGCAGTAGTGCTTAACGAAACACTTTACATGATTTCTTACATAGATCAATCATGATTTAATGAAAATCAATACCTTAGAAAATTCACTGTTTTTTACCTATATTGATTAATTTCGATGCTGTTGTTACGAGAATATAGTTGTAGAGCATTAACCAACTGATGGCTTTTGTGTTTCTCAAAACAAAAAAGACCAGATGATAAATATTACAATTAGCTAAAATGAATGATATTTTAAAGATAATTCAAATTGTTTTCTTAAATTGAAAAAAAAACACCCCCTTCTAGAAAATAAGAATAAAATCTTTTTTGGGAAAAATAAATTGCTTTATGTAAGATTAACAGTTTTGTTAAATGTTGTTTATTATATCAGTGCATGGATTTAAAAAGAATATATCAAGAAAGTGCTTCAAAAAACAGTGAGTGAATGATAGCACATGTTTATGCATTACATAGAAATCATACTTTAAATTACAGAAACGATGAGAATAATCATATATTTGTGGAGTTGAGTGATGAGAATGCAGTTTGGCTTAAAGCGAGCAGGATATTTGGTTCCTCTTTGGTAAGGTGTTGTAAATCTATTTCTTTAGAGTTCTTGTTTTCAGTTAGTCCTTATATAATTTGGATGTGATAAAGATTTTTGGGAGATAGCATCCTTGAAGTTTGTTTCATTTCTTTCAAACCAAATATTGGAAAAGGTACAAGCTTCCTTTAATTTTGGGACCATACTTTGAGATTTTGCTATAAACTTACTGTTGTCTGCATAGTTTTTATTCTTATGAAAGATACTTACATGATTTGGGGGGGTGGGGTGATTCAATAAAAACGGCAACATTTATTAACATGGTAGTTAAAATTACCGTACTCTTGAAATGAGCTCAATGTGGTTTGATCTTCACTTTACCTAGGATTGAAGGAGAAAATCTTTCAAAAATCTTCTTCTCAAAAATGATTAGGTGTAGGGCTTTGATATTTTGTATATTATATCATAAAGTCTTGAGCCACCATACTCAGGGGAGCGATAAAGGACCATCATGGTCCTATTGTTACTATTTAATATACAAAAAATGATATTCATCTTCCATTTTAACATGTTCTTAATTCTTCCGAGACTAAGGAAGATGACACTCATGAACTGAATAAGAAGATGCCCTGTAAAAAGGAGACATTCCATGAAGCCTAATTCTGTTATATTATTATCTTAATTTTCTTCTTTAACATAGTTTATATTTTTCATGACCCCACCATGTTATGGTGGTGAGCATGTAGTGTGTGAGTGGATGTGTTAGTGTCTATTTATTGGTGGATCTCAAAATAATTTGACAGAAAGAGTTCTAGTCTCATGCATAAGGTTCAGGTCACAGCTGAATGTTATTGACAAAATTGGCCTTCTCCAGAGCCAAAAAGTCATCTGCGTCTGAACACATTTCTAGTCAACTGCGAGTCAAAAGCACATTTCTGTTAACAGGTCATCCCTTAAGATTATGGTAATTTATGTCCTTGTCTGTTCGTCTGTCATTCAGTCGGTCTGTCAGCAAAACTTATCATTGTCAATTAACACCAGCCTATTCAGGATGCAATGCTCATATGTTGCATGGTGATACATCTCCATAATATGTACCTCATCAGGTCAAGGTCACGTGATAAGGTCAAGGTCACATATCAAGGTCAAAGAATAGTCCTGTTGCGGGGGCATTGTGTTTACAAACACATCTTGTTATCATATGATTTTTAAACAACTGAATCAGTATGCCAATTAATCATGTCTGAGCTTTGTTTAACCCTTGTTATGCTGAATTCAACATATTTCTGTCTTGGCAGGTGGTAAAGACAAAGATCAGCCTGCACTTAAGTGCAGTATGATCTTGGTACACCTGCTGCTTGTCCCCTTTCATCCGTAATTGTTTAAATAATCATTTTCCAAAAGGAATATTGACCCTCATTTTGATCTTCAAGTGCTGTCAGTCCTTTGATTTTAAAGCAATTGTGTATTGGATTTTAATTCATTGAATGATTGAATGGGGTTTAACGCCGCTTTTAACAGTATTTCAGTCATATCGCGACGGCTGGAGCACCTAACAATGGATTCCTGGTATTTCTCACACCAGTACTACCACTACATTCTTTCCTAGCCTCCAGCTGCTATCCCACTTAGGTTTACGATTTTCCACCCATTGGTGAGGGACAATTGTCGGAAAGAATATTTGCCGCCGCCGGGGATCGAACCCATGACACCCATGATTGAAGATTAAGAGTCTTGCGCGCTACCGACTGCGCTATGACGGCGGCGCAGGATTTTAATTCAGCATGACAGGGGTTAATAAGTAATTTTTTCAGCTTATCAATATCAGATTGTAAAATTTTAGACTGGTTCATATTGAAAGGGATTGCAGACAACAATTTCAAGCATATGAAATTTGGATCTTTTTATCCTTTCCGGTAGAAAACATCGTGGATAATGAAGAAATTTCTTATGACAAGCAATTTCTTAATTTTCCACAAAGTTTTCCAAAGCTTTTTTTCTTTGGGCATCTGAAAGTGTCATTGAGTGGGAGTGACAGAAAAGAACATGGTCATTTAAAATAGTTCAGCCTCTGAATATTGAGGTATACATTTGGCTACAAGCCCGTTTTAAAGTAAAATGTTAAATCTCGTGGTGAAATGATTTAAGATTTCTGTTTTAATTTATTGTTTTGCCCCCTTTGGCACACTCACTGTTTGCATTTTTTTCCTTTGTTGAAATTCATACTTGATTTACTAAAGAGATGAAGGGAATATTTTTTGTTTTAATGGAGGTATGAACCGAAAAAACTAATCGCAATGTATGAATACGCGAAGCGGATTCATACATTGTGTGATTAGGTTTTTCGGTTCATACCTCCATGAAAACAAAAAAATATTCTCTTCATTTCTTATAATTTAATAGTATCGAGCGAAAAAAGCAAACACTCCACATCTTTTGATACCTTTTTGTATGGGACTATTTTGTGCGGAAGCATACAAAATCACTGCGTGCTCAGAATTTTGTTCATGGAGGTATGAATTAAATTTTTCGACCAATCAGAACGCTCGTTTTTGATAGACGAAACTAACAATTAGATTATTAAAGTATGCAAAGAAAAATCATGAAACTTTAGAGGTGGTTATATATCATCAAACAGAAGTTCACAAGAACCATAGCCCATATTTTGAAAGTAATTGCCTTTGTTAGTTTGCGAAATTATTTGGCTTTTTTTTAGCATTACTCAAAAGTATTTCAACTCTCGTTTTGAAACAGTTTGGATGGATTGATCTCATTCAACAAAGTTCAGTCAATAAGTCAATAAGAACAATAACTATGTGCATGTACTACTGAAAGTTCAAAAGTATTCAACACGGAGCTTGCAACTGACATACTGTTTTACAAACATCTCTTGTTTATCTTTATTCTTTTCAAGACAAGATATAATGTGAATTTGTTTCATTGGCTAGCAACACCCAAATGTGTTGTTTCTTTCAGATTTGAGGAATTTACATTGATAAGGTATTTCATGGTACTTCAAAGTGAAATTTATTAATACAATCTCAGAGGAGTAATGTAGACATTTCAATGAAGTTGCTATGAATGTTTTATTCTATAATCTTTTTATACCTTGTAAAAAATGAATATTTCTTTTAACATGTTTTTTTCCAATAAAATTTATGGTATTGCCATAGCCTTGGTGTCATTGTTTGCATGGAACAAAGTGCCATTTCATATCTATTATCATATCGATTATTGTAGGTATAAATAGAAACTTTTAATATTTGTTCATGTTAAACTATTGCTATTTATACCATTAAGAAGAATATTTCTCCTTGAAATTAGTGTAAGATTTGTGCTCATTTTCTTGTGTGGTTTTTTTACAGTGAAATGCCCCAAAACTGAGCATATGCATGTGGTTCTTTTGTAGTATTTCTATTTCATTATACCATCATCCTACATAGTAGAAGGGGATATATTGGTTTTACCGTGTCTGTCTGTCTCTATCCATGCTTCCAGCAGTAGACTGTTTTGATTCCGTACTCTTGCTCTAGGACCAACTGACCTATAACAATGAAACTTCATACATTTATTGCGGTTGATTCAGGGACGTGCTCTATTGTTATGAGGTCAAGAAGGTCATATGTCAACTTTACTGGTAGGGGTACAAGTCCACATCAGGACAATTCTAGTTAATTTCAAATATATTTCTAGACCAACTGATATTGAATAACATAATTTTTGTTACTTTATTCTACTGTATATTATAGAAGATAGTTCCACGTGTCATTTTGAATTTAAAGGCAATGAATATCATTGATCTTTTAGAGGAGGCTCCAATGTTTACCAACTCGGGATGGAGAAAGCTTTTCAAGCTTATGACAGTGGGTTTGCTGTGTGGCCGACGGGGATTGACCTTTGTGATGAAACGACTCCTGATCAAAACCATGGAAATACTGATCAATTAAAACTCATGTTATAAAATGATGTAGAGAAAAAGCCTGGACCGGTAAATTTCAAATTTTCGCCCCAGCCTCAGATCAGGGTCATTTTTATCCCCCTGCATTGAAAGATCGGGGCATATCGTTTTACCTTTGTCCGTCTGTCTGTCTGCAAATCTTAACCAAAAAACCTAACATTGCCAATTACTACAACCCTATTTAAGATATAATCCTCATATTTGGCATGATGATACATCTCCATATTACGATTCTCCTCATGTCAAGGTCACATGATAAGGTCAAGGTAACATACCAAGGTCAAACGTTTAGTTCTGTTGTGGGGGCATTGTGTTTCACAAACACATCTTGTTTTTTTACTGATGTCCGTCTTTGTGCCAATGGGTTATAACTTAATGCAAAACCTTAACATTTTGCTTTTATTCAAACACTGTTGCAGATACATAACTCATGTATCTGATGTTATGGGGCATGGTGTTTTACAAACATATCTTGTTTATGACGTATGATTAGCCACTTTAATTCTTACTTATAATGAAGTTCACAAAGCTACTCTCATTTTGCCCCTTTTGCCGGTCTGTCTGCAGATACTTACTTGTACTGCGATTTCCAGATTTTCATGACTATGCCAATTTTCATTTTACATTACTATACCGTATTTTGATCTAGGATTGTCTCTCCTTGAACTTATACTCTTCAAAGGAATTTCAATCCAAAGGTTACTTACATAGTTACAACTGTTGTCTGCCACATTACAAAAGACATTCCTACCGATATTTATTACTATATATTTTTGCTGTAACGATCTCAAACTGGAAAGAAGAAGGTAAGATAGGTATATCTCAAAATACTGAACTTGCATAAATGGAATTAACTTGTTCATTGCAAATAATAAAAAACATAATTTGATTTGTTTAGATGCATACCTGTAGATGGGAGAACTGCAGCTGTGTCTTTCGTATCATGAACCAGTTAAAAGTGCGTGCATGTGAACGCATACTAAATGATAAACATTGCAAATGGTAAGAATGTCATGGAATACCAGAATCCAGCATAAGAAGTCTAGTAGATCATCTTTTGACTCAAATAAAAAATCAGCCTGCCCAGGTAAGCTTAATACTAAATTCAACTTTTTTCAAGCTCACTTGTGGTGAGTCAGAGATAGTTTCCTTCTATTGGTCTAAATTTGTCTGGAAAATACCTGATACAATAATGGATGGATTCTCATATTGAATGTTTTGCGAGGAAGCCCAAATTTATTGCCATAGACTTATCTAGGGTACCAACTTGGCAATGCCATAACTTAAAAATTTTGTGACATCTCTGAAACTAGTCTGTGGACACATTTTCCCAAAAGCTTTTATCCAACAGCATTGCAGATACTGCTCTGAAATTAACACACGGGATGCGTATTCACAGATTTCTGGAAAAAACTTGCCACAAATTTTGGTTGCTGAATTACCTTCGCATCATCTTGTGAATTTGACTGAATTTTTCTTATCCTAGGTAATACACATGCAGTATTACATGCAATACACTCAACTTAAGAACATTGTTTGTGTTATTAAAAAGTTTAGCATGTACATTTTTTATGACAATACTGCCATTAGGATGATAAATTATCTCCCCTTCAACCTATATAAATTTCGCTGATGTATTGTTGTCTGTGGCAATACTCCTGTACTTTAGTTTGCACTGAAATTCAATTTAAACATGCTAGAATGATTGTTCCCTATTATCTCCCCTATAAATTGTAATTAGAACTGAGTCATTGTTTTTTGTAGCAAATCTGCCATGGTATGGTTGGCACTGCTCCAAAATTTTGTGTATACATGAAAATTTCATTAAAAATTTTGATGATCTTACTATCTTGAAGAAAACACGTGCACTGCATTTGATTAATTCTTCTACTCTAAAAGTTAACATCAAATGGGAGAGTCAATGGTCAAATCTTGATGCTATAGCGAGTTGGAAAAATGTTTGTACTATGTTTCTCTTAATTAGAAATTAATAAGGTATATTTATTCAGACTATTGAAGAAAGGTACCAGTGTTTGCCTGTTGGAAGATTGACAGATGGTACAAAACTACATCTCATTTGGTATGTGACTTAACTTTAGCAGGAAATATGTGTAAGATACCAAAAAAACTGTCTCTCCATTTGCCTTTCAATATCTTACAAATTTTGCCATAGCTTCCTACAAAATTGAATTCAAATTTTAATCATATAAAGTCATGAAATTGTGAAAGGGCATAGAGAGAATAGAGTTACTTGGTTTGGCTGGATGTTGGAATGTGTGTGTGTCCCATCAATTTTTGTCTGTAACTAGCTCACCTAAGCACAAAGTGCTCATGGTCAGCTTTTGCGATCTATGAATGTCTGTCGTTTGGCGTCAATACTTGAAGTGTTAACACTCTAGAGGCCACAGTATTGGCCCATTCTTCATGAAACTTGGCCATAATAATTGTTAGGTCATAAGGATGGACCATTTTGACTGTGGGAGGGTTCTATTGGAAAACACAGGAAATGGATCTTAATGAAAATTTCTTTGTTTACACTCTAGCTAGAATAAGTCGGCACAGTTGTTCCGCTATACTAGCACCAGTTATTTATTTAGAATATGACAAAAGTCACAGCTAAAGTTCAAATGATAAGGTTCATTCGGTACGTTTGTTCCGCTTGATGAGTTGTACTTTCATGATAATAAGATTTCAAGTGAATGTACAAGGTCATTGTCAAAACTTAGATGAAAAAAGTTACAATTTACTCATAATGTTTAGATAAATGTCATTATAGATCTGCTTAACTGTTCTCCCTCATAAGTTTATGAGCCACTCAGGATTTGGGGTTGGGAAATTTTTCAAAAAAAAAAATAAGGTCAAGGTCACATTCAGATATGAGCTTTGGGGCTTGCTCAAAAAAGTATCTTGACATATTCTATATTTGGATGATGAGATGGTGATGGTTCTTTCTTTTCATTTTTGAAATACATATATTAACCCTTTCCTGTTTTTCTGTCAGAATTAAAGGTTTTCCGAATGGAAATTTAAAGTTGGTTCAATTAGAAAAATAACCATTCAGTATGATTTAAAAATATTGTTACTAACAATATATTCTTTTTCTACAATGCTGTTTCAATCTATAAAACCACAGGGATGTAAAAACCAGGGACTAGATAGGAAAGGGTTACTAAGTCAGTATCTGTCTTTTTCAGAGATCAGAACTCCAATTGATACTCTTCAATGGTGAATTTAAGATGAAAACAGATCGATACGCTGTTGCTGATCACATGTCATACGTGGACAACTTAAGTATTTTGGAGACATCTAAATTTAATGAAAGGAAACGTAAATATTTGGAAAGGTATGCATATGATGGTAAAATTGATAATGAATTTAAGTTGAATGATGAAAAGCAACCATCTC
Organism: Fragum fragum; assembly: GCA_946902895.1. Classification (NCBI taxonomy): domain Eukaryota; kingdom Metazoa; phylum Mollusca; class Bivalvia; order Cardiida; family Cardiidae; genus Fragum; species Fragum fragum. Next base: position 4,319,373 of record OX336370.1, on the reverse strand, counting down.
AAAATAAATTTCAATTTGTTGACACTTGCAGACCAGAACTTATTTCTATGTTTTCAGGAACAATTCTTACATCTGTACCAAGGAAAAGGAAGCACTCGGATATGGAAACATTGTCAGAAAAAGGTATTGAATTGTCAGAAATATCAATGAGAAATTTCTCTTTTTGTGACGAGGCTATACAAATTCAGAAGTTTGTGTTTTAGCCTTGAAAATTTATTTAATAAATCTATTTCAGCCTAAGAAACATTTTTTTTTGTAAATTGAACAAGAAATTGCAAAACTTGCTCCAATGAATGCATGTACTCTAGGAACTTTTATTTGCTGTGTTTTCAAATGCATAATTCACCAAAAATATTTATTACATTAGATATTTTGAATCAGGTGTTTACAGTGGACTTTTGAAGCAGAAATATGTCCAGTTACTCAAAGAGCACTATAATGCATCAGATGAGTTAATATTGCACAATGTGATAACTGCAGAAGATATTAATGATAAAAGAAAGGAATATAAGGCTAAAAATTGTCAAGAAAGAACAACATTCAAATGAAAAGGGAAAGAAGAGATCCAGGCCAGATAAAAGGTTGTCATATTCTTTGAGTAAAGTTTTTCCAGCACATGTAATTGAGCTTAACAATTTTGGAGAGTGTAAAGAGGTTAAGCTTGATTCTTTTGTTGCGCACATTCTCCCTTTCAAAAGTAAAGTCACTGTAGACACATCTGAAAAAATATACCTTCATGTTAAAATTACACCTGTACCTTGTAATGAGACACTACTTTTAGATTACAGAATGAACAGACATGAACCGTCATCTGTTACTTATTCAAAAGACATACTTTCTCGGCAATCTTATCCTATTTGCTCCCATATAGAACAGTCAGTTAAGCTTAATTTTTTATCAGGTGATTTTGGGCAAAAACCAGAAATCTTTGCACGGAAAGCTAGATTTGGGTCAAATTTATTGAATTTTACTTTCATAAATAATGCTACATCACTAAGAAATAGGACTCTTCAATTGTATTTGAATAATAATGTGAATCAGTTGGTAAAGTTTTATCTAAAATACTTTCCTGATTTGAGGGAGTCCAAAGAGGGCACAATAGATTTGAATGTGATGTAAGGCCTGAACAATCTGTGGTCAGGACTAATATGCCAAAAAGGGTGAAACGGGTTTCCAACTCTGTAAAAAAAATATGATAATCTTCCAGCCCAGTCCAAAAATATGAATGAAAATCTAATGAGTTTATTTGAGAAATACTGTCTGTCTCTCGTGGAACGTGGAAAACGGTGATTCAAAGCTATGTAGATTCGTCTAATTTAGTTTGTTGTATGAATGACTACAATGAAGTTGATGGATCCTTCAGAGAAAGTGATTCTGTTTATACTACTATGCAAAGACAAGAATTGGGTGACCATTTTGAATGTACTTGTAAAACTTACCACACTTCCATAAGTCTCAAAGATAGTCAGAACATTGACCCAGATTTAAGTGTAGTATTAGTTCCTTCTGGAGAAAATTTTGTAACTTGCATTCATTGAAGATTTCTGAAACAGGCAGTTGCACCATCTCTTGAGTGTAGTCATAGAAGTGAAAGTAAAATACAAAAATTTATCCAAGAAAAGTTAAGTTTTGCAGTTAAACCTTTTTGCAAAAGAGAGACAAGAATTTTTTTTAAATCTCCCTGATGATGAAGACAACCTAGTATTGCACATTTGACAAAAAACAAAAACTAAGGCGATATTGTTCCATGTTTTAATGGAAGGTGTTTATCTTTGAAAGGTCACCAGAAAATGTTAACTTCTTTAGCATCTGCCCATGTTTGTAAACACATAAAAATATTAAAAGAGCATACTGAGTACTGGCAAGATTTTGTACAGGAACAAATAACACCAGAAATTAATTTGAATAACAATGAATTAAATAGGGAAGAATCTATGAGTATTGATTCGGAGGGAAATTTTGATGAAAAATCCTACCTTTGGTCTTTTAAATGTAAAAGTCGACACTCCCCAAATCAAAGAAATGACCCTACATTTAGATACAATGTAATCAAGCGTGATATCTGGTATGAACTTGTGCTTGAAAGATATTATGATGGTAACTTAAAAGGTCCAGTGCTAGTTGAAGGAATTCCTAATCATCCATGCAACTGTGGCAGTGGGTGGTTGAAATGCCCTGGTGATGAGAATTACAATGAAAATGGTCTTTCTGTACATGATAAAAATCGTCACCTAGCAATACACACTAGTACAGCCCCTATAAAGTGTGAAGTACAAACAAGGTTATGCTATAATACAGTGTCCCTTTGTACCCTTCCTTGGGATGAAGGAAAAAAAGAATCAATATATGTCTTAAGTCGAGATACTGTAGCAGAGGATGAAATAGGATGGAAATTTGTTAATATGGTCATAATTTCTTGTTGTATCTTTTCATCTTTCTGTCATTTGAAGACAAGTACATATCAGTTAATAGCAGAAAATGCACAATTCATGGATCCATCAGTGTTCCTGAAGTGGTGGTTTAGTTGGGCCGCAAACATGAAAATAGATTTCAGGAAGCCATGTGATATTTGTGGTTTTGAACCAAAACGATAATGTTGTGATGGCACTAAGGTAGGTTTAGGATTTAGACATGCTAAATTTGAGTTTCGATCAAAATACTCTGCCTTTAAACACATTAAGAAGAATGGATCGATGCTCTTTGAAAAATATGAATGGAATCGAAAAGTACCAAAATATCAGAAATAGAGAGACACTCAACTATCTTGCAAAAAGAGTTATAGAAAAACTTCCTGATCCAGACCAAGTTGAGACTGTAGAGCTAAATGGGTCCTTCTGAAAAAATTGCTTATGCCCATGTTTTGAAAATGTTGAGTACAACAGCTTCAGTATCATGTCTATTACCACCTGGATATTGTGCAAACTTACAACAGTTGGTTCGAAACCCAGGAATGTCTGATGAACGATTTAATGAAGTCATAAATGGTATGAGATCATATGCCCCTGAATTAAGAGATTTAATTTGTCAGTCAATGCTTTCTAAAATTTTATTATACCTAATGATATAAGATTACTGATTCAGTATTTGATTAACGAGTCTCTTGATATGGCAACTACAGAACCTGAAGTTGCAGTCCCTCAGCCTGGAACTTACAATCCAGCTTAATTTGGTTGAGCATATTACTTCAATGAATCTGGCCTAAAACAAAGAAATGTTAGACAGTTTACAATTGACAAAGACACAAAGGTTAAAAGAAATGTTGACCATGATGATAGTGCCCTTGAATTTAAAAGATGTCAAAAATTATACTGTAAGGTACGTGTTTCAACTCACGCCACATCAAACCTTTTTTCTGGTTCTGTGCAGATCATGGTCATTGTTATGGTTTTCATGTGACTGGGGCTGAGGGACGAAAAGATCCATCAGAATCCCTCTATTCACACTCAGAGAAGCCCCCTCAAGATATCTTTTATGCATGTAATCTTCAAGAATATTGTTCAAATAGAGAGAGTGGTTTTTACAAAATAAGAGATTTTTTCATGATTCTTTTCATAGCAATGCTCACAAATGTTCATGCACATTCAAATCAAAGCGTCTTCAAGGCTTTGAAACAGTCAACTCTGAAATATGTGATCATTTCAATAGTTTCATTCAGTGTATCAAAAGAAACAGCCAGACAAATGTCTCGGGAACATTTTGTTTCTATTTACAATTCTTTTTGCATGAGTGGAACCAATGAAAAGAAGATATACTCCGAAAAAAATCAAAGATGCTGTTGCAGGAATCAGTGAATGACTGTCCCTTTTTGAAAAAATAATTGCTAAAGTTAGGTTTTCTCTTGTTAATTATTGCCCCATCATTTTTATTAACAAAAAAGTAATTATATTTTAATATAGGCAGATTTAGAATTTAGATTAAGTATTCATATGTATCTCTACTATTTGTTATTTTATTATATCTGCTTAAAGACAAAGTGGAGTGGTAATACAGGAGTCACCATGGTTGTCTATTAATGAAACTTTATCCAATTATACCCCCACAACGAAGTTATTGGGGGGGGGATTAAACTGGAATCAGGTTGTCCCTCCGTCCGTCCATTTACATAATTTTGTGTCCTCATCTCCTCAAACATTACCCGACCAATTTTTCTAAAACTTTACCAAAATCTTCCTTGCAATGGGAACTTGTGCACTTGCAATTTGCATTATGATTAATCAACTGGTTCAGGAATATGGCCCTTTGATTATTTTTTTCCTATATACATTATATAGAGAATAAATCATAACTCCTGAACAGGTACACAGGTTAAAAATAATAAAAGTTGTTCACATGGGGTATTCATTAGCCTTTACAGGCGACAGTTCTAGTAAGTGAATCTATTGCTAGAAATTTGGCATGTATTTGATGTTGACCTTTAATACTGCAAAGGAATATAACTCTGCTTTTTGTATAAACAAGTTGCTCCTTTTTTCAATTTTAGCCTTTTCGGACAAGCACCTGAAGTTGAGCATGGAATCCTCATACCACGCTCCTTTTTTGACAAGGCGCTAGTTTGGGGTATAACCGCTTTTAATGAGATCTGTAGTGTTAGTCTTTTTATACCACAAAGTTTTACATTACTGCCCGTTTCACCTCTTAACTTTGGCCTATGTGCACAAGTCTTAAGAGCTTTTATTGCAGCCGTTTGATGTTTTCTTATATAACAGGGATGTATAATTTTTCAATATATCTTTAAATAGATTTCAGACATCTAAATTGATGTAAAGTGATTAATTAAATGCTTTTTGTATAAAATTGCATAGATATAGAAGAAATTGCTTTTTCATATTTCAAGGTCAACTTACAATAGCAATAACTTGCAACTTGGTAAGTAATAGTGACATTATTATTCATATGCAAGATAGCTTAAACGGTAAATGATATAGAATACAGATTTTATAAGCAAATTTCTTTAACCCTTCCTAAAATTATCCCTTCTTTTTATGCTCCTTATTAAATTCGTACTGAAAAAGAATGTGGAAAATAAAGAAATTGCTTGTTTCAGGTAATCTTTGCATTTTCAACAATGTTTTCTACTATGGAACCGATTGAGCTCAAACTTGGTATGGACGTAGGCATTCGAGGTCCCTACGCACATGCAAAAAATTGGAGCCGCGGCTGCCATAGGGCCGGAGAAAAGTTCGATCCTAGAATTGGGTCAAATGCATATACACAAAGAGCAGGTTGGGTTTGGACCTTGCTCCGCCCCTATGGCTCCGATTGAGCTCAAATTTGGTACTGAGGTAGCCATTTGAGGTCCCTACAGGCATGCAAAAAATCGGAGCCCCAGCTGCCATAGGGCCGGAAAAAAGTTCGATCCTAATTGGGGGTAAAATGGCGGATTTCGCTGTAGTTGCGAATTTGGGTTTGGACCTAGCTCCGCCCCTATGGAACCGATTGAGCTCAAACTTGGTATGGACGTAGCCATTTGAGGTTCCTACAGGCATGCAAAAAATCGGAGCCCCAGCTGCCATAGGGCCGGAGAAAAGTTCGATCCTAGAATTGGGTCAAATGCATATACACAAAGAGCAGGTTGGGTTTGGACCTTGCTCCGCCCCTATGGCTCCGATTGAGCTCAAATTTGGTACTGAGGTAGCCATTTGAGGTCCCTACAGGCATGCAAAAAATCGGAGCCCCAGCTGCCATTGGGCCGGAAAAAAGTTCGATCCTAATTGGGGGTAAAATGGCGGATTTCGCTGTAGTTGCGAATTTGGGTTTGGACCTAGCTCCGCCCCTATGGAACCGATTGAGCTCAAATTTGGTATGGACGTAGGCATTCGAGGTCCCTACGCACATGCAAAAAATTGGAGCCGCAGCTGCCATAGGGCCGGAGAAAAGTTCGATCCTAGAATTGGGTCAAATGCATATACACAAAGAGCAGGTTGGGTTTGGACCTTGCTCCGCCCCTATGGCTCCGATTGAGCTCAAATTTGGTACTGAGGTAGCCATTTGAGGTCCCTACAGGCATGCAAAAAATCGGAGCCCCAGCTGCCATAGGGTCGGAAAAAAGTTCGATCCTAATTGGGGGTAAAATGGCGGATTTCGCAGTAGTTGCGAATTTGGGTTTGGACCTAGCTCCGCCCCTATGGAACCGATTGAGCTCAAACTTGGTATGGACGTAGGCATTCGAGGTCCCTACGCACATGCAAAAAATTGGAGCCGCGGCTGCCATAGGGCCGGAGAAAAGTTCGATCCTAGAATTGGGTCAAATGCATATACACAAAGAGCAGGTTGGGTTTGGACCTTGCTCCGCCCCTATGGCTCCGATTGAGCTCAAATTTGGTACTGAGGTAGCCATTTGAGGTCCCTACAGGCATGCAAAAAATCGGAGCCCCAGCTGCCATAGGGCCGGAAAAAAGTTCGATCCTAATTTGGGGTAAAATGGCGGGTTTCGCTGTAGATGCGAATTTGGGTTTGGACCTAGCTCCGCCCCTATGGAACCGATTGAGCTCAAACTTGGTATGGACGTAGGCATTCGAGGTCCCTACGCACATGCAAAAAATTGGAGCCGCGGCTGCCATAGGGCCGGAGAAAAGTTCGATCCTAGAATTGGGTCAAATGCATAAACACAAAGAGCAGGTTGGGTTTGGACCTTGCTCCGCCCCTATGGCTCCGATTGAGCTCAAATTTGGTACTGAGGTAGCCATTTGAGGTCCCTACAGGCATGCAAAAAATCGGAGCCCCAGCTGCCATAGGGCCGGAAAAAAGTTCGATCCTAATTGGGGGTAATATGGCGGATTTCGCTGAAGTTGCGAATTTGGGTTTGGACCTAGCTCCGCCCCTATGGAACCGATTGAGCTCAAACTTGGTATGGACGTAGGCATTCGAGGTCCCTACGCACTTGCAAAAAATTGGAGCCGCGGCTGCCATAGGGCCGGAGAAAAGTTCAATCCTAGAATTGGGTCAAATGCATATACACAAAGAGCAGGTTGGGTTTGGACCTTGCTCCGCCCCTATGGCTCCGATTGAGCTCAAATTTGGTACTGAGGTAGCCATTTGAGGTCCCTACAGACATGCAAAAAATCGGAGCCCCAGCTGCCATAGGGCCGGAAAAAAGTTCGATCCTAATTGGGGGTAAAATGGCGGATTTCGCTGTAGTTGCGAATTTGGGTTTGGACCTAGCTCCGCCCCTATGGAACCGATTGAGCTCAAACTTGGTATGGACGTAGGCATTCGAGGTCCCTACGCACATGCAAAAAATTGGAGCCGCGGCTGCCATAGGGCCGGAGAAAAGTTCGATCCTAGAATTGGGTCAAATGCATATACACAAAGAGCAGGTTGGGTTTGGACCTTGCTCCGCCCCTATGGCTCCGATTGAGCTCAAATTTGGTACTGAGGTAGCCATTTTAGGTCCCTACAGGCATGCAAAAAATCGGAGCCCCAGCTGCCATAGGGCCGGAAAAAAGTTCGATCCTAATTTGGGGTAAAATGGCGGGTTTCGCTGTAGTTGCGAATTTGGGTTTGGACCTAGCTCCGCCCCTATGGAACCGATTGAGCTCAAACTTGGTATGGACGTAGGCATTCGAGGTCCCTACGCACATGCAAAAAATTGGAGCCGCGGCTGCCATAGGGCCGGAGAAAAGTTCGATCCTAGAATTGGATCAAATGCATATACACAAAGAGCAGGTTGGGTTTGGACCTTGCTCCGCCCCTATGGCTCCGATTGAGCTCAAATTTGGTACTGAGGTAGCCATTTGAGGTCCCTACAGGCATGCAAAAAATCGGAGCCCCAGCTGCCATAGGGCCGGAAAAAAGTTCGATCCTAATTGGGGGTTATATGGCGGATTTCGCTGAAGTTGCGAATTTGGGTTTGGACCTAGCTCCGCCCCTATGGAACCGATTGAGCTCAAACTTGGTATGGACGTAGGCATTCGAGGTCCCTACGCACTTGCAAAAAATTGGAGCCGCGGCTGCCATAGGGCCGGAGAAAAGTTCAATCCTAGAATTGGGTCAAATGCATATACACAAAGAGCAGGTTGGGTTTGGACCTTGCTCCGCCCCTATGGCTCCGATTGAGCTCAAATTTGGTACTGAGGTAGCCATTTGAGGTCCCTACAGGCATGCAAAAAATCGGAGCCCCAGCTGCCATAGGGCCGGAAAAAAGTTCGATCCTAATTGGGGGTAAAATGGCGGATTTCGCTGTAGTTGCGAATTTGGGTTTGGACCTAGCTCCGCCCCTATGGAACCGATTGAGCTCAAACTTGGTATGGACGTAGGCATTCGAGGTCCCTACGCACATGCAAAAAATTGGAGCCGCGGCTGCCATAGGGCCGGAGAAAAGTTCGATCCTAGAATTGGGTCAAATGCATATACACAAAGAGCAGGTTGGGTTTGGACCTTGCTCCGCCCCTATGGCTCCGATTGAGCTCAAATTTGGTACTGAGGTAGCCATTTTAGGTCCCTACAGGCATGCAAAAAATCGGAGCCCCAGCTGCCATAGGGCCGGAAAAAAGTTCGATCCTAATTGGGGGTAAAATGGCGGATTTCGCTGTAGTTGCGAATTTGGGTTTGGACCTAGCTCCGCCCCTATGGAACCGATTGAGCTCAAACTTGGTATGGACGTAGGCATTCGAGGTCCCTACGCACATGCAAAAAATTGGAGCCGCGGCTGCCAAAAGTTCGATCCTAGAATTGGGTCAAATGCATATACACAAAGAGCAGGTTGGGTTTGGACCTTGCTCCGCCCCTATGGCTCCGATTGAGCTCAAATTTGGTACTGAGGTAGCCATTTGAGGTCCCTACATGCATGCAAAAAATCGGAACCCCAGCTGCTATAGGGCCGGAAAAAAGTTCGATCCTAATTGGGGGTAAAATGGCGGATTTCGCTGTAGTTGCGAATTTGGGTTTGGACCTAGCTCCGCCCCTATGGAACCGATTGAGCTCAAACTTGGTATGGACGTAGGCATTCGAGGTCCCTACGCACATGCAAAAAATTGGAGCCGCGGCTGCCATAGGGCCGGAGAAAAAATCGATCCTAGAATTGGGTCAAATGCATATACACAAAGAGCAGGTTGGGTTTGGACCTTGCTCCGCCCCTATGGCTCCGATTGAGCTCAAATTTGGTACTGAGGTAGCCATTTGAGGTCCCTACAGGCATGCAAAAAATCGAAGCCCCAGCTGCCATAGGGCCGGAAAAAAGTTCGATCCTAATTTGGGGTAAAATGGCGGATTTCGCTGTAGTTGCGAATTTGGGTTTGGACCTAGCTCCGCCCCTATGGAACCGATTGAGCTCAAACTTGGTATGGACGTAGGCATTCGAGGTCCCTACGCACATGCAAAAAATTGGAGCCGCGGCTGCCATAGGGCCGGAGAAAAGTTCGATCCTAGAATTGGGTCAAATGCATAAACACCAAGAGCAGGTAGGGTTTGGACCTTGCTCCGCCCCTATGGCTCCGATTGAGCTCAAATTTGGTACTGAGGTAGCCATTTGAGGTCCCTACAGGCATGCAAAAAATCGGAGCCCCAGCTGCCATACGGCCGGAAAAAAATTCGATCCTAATTGGGGGTAAAATGGCGGATTTCGCTGTAGTTGCGAATTTGGGTTTGGAACATGCTCCGCCCCTATGGAACCGATTGAGCTCAAACTTGGTATGGACGTAGGCATTCGAGGTCCCTACGCACATGCAAAAAATTGGAGCCGCGGCTGCCATAGGGCCGGAGAAAAGTTCGATCCTAGAATTGGGTCAAATGCATATACACAAAGAGCAGGTTGGGTTTGGACCTTGCTCCGCCCCTATGGCTCCGATTGAGCTCAAATTTGGTACTGAGGTAGCTATTTGAGGTCCCTACAGGCATGCAAAAAATCGGAGCCCCAGCTGCCATAGGGCCGGAAAAAAGTTCGATCCTAATTGGGGTAAAATGGCGGATTTTGCTGTAGTTGCGAATTTGGGTTTGGACCTAGCTCCGCCCCTATGGAACCGATTGAGCTCAAACTTGGTATGGACGTAGGCATTCGAGGTCCCTACGCACATGCAAAAAATTGGAGCCGCGGCTGCCATAGGGCCGGAGAAAAAAATCGATCCTAGAATTGGGTCAAATGCATATACACAAAGAGCAGGTTGGGTTTGGACCTTGCTCCGCCCCTATGGCTCCGATTGAGCTCAAATTTGGTACTGAGGTAGCCATTTGAGGTCCCTACAGGCATGCAAAAAATCGGAGCCCCAGCTGCCATAGGGCCGGAAAAAAGTTCGATCCTAATTGGGGGTAAAATGGCGGATTTCGCTGTAGTTGCGAATTTGGGTTTGGACCTAGCTCCGCCCCTATGGAACCGATTGAGCTCAAACTTGGTATGGACGTAGGCATTCGAGGTCCCTACGCACATGCAAAAAATTGGAGCCGCGGCTGCCATAGGGCCGGAGAAAAGTTCGATCCTAGAATTGGGTCAAATGCATATACACAAAGAGCAGGTTGGGTTTGGACCTTGCTCCGCCCCTATGGCTCCGATTGAGCTCAAATTTGGTACTGAGGTAGCCATTTGAGGTCCCTACAGGCATGCAAAAAATCGGAGCCCCAGCTGCCATAGGGCCGGAAAAAAGTTCGATCCTAATTGGGGGTAAAATGGCGGATTTCGCTGTAGTTGCGAATTTGGGTTTGGACCTTGCTCCGCCCCTATGGAACCGATTGAGCTCAAACTTGGTATGGACGTAGGCATTCGAGGTCCCTACGCACATGCAAAAAATTGGAGCCGCGGCTGCCATAGGGCCGGAGAAAAAGTTCGATCCTAGAATTGGGTCAAATGCATATACACAAAGCGCAGGTTGGGTTTGGACCTTGCTCCGCCCCTATGGCTCCGATTGAGCTCAAATTTGGTACTGAGGTAGCCATTTGAGATCCCTACAGGCATGCAAAAAATCGGAGCCCCAGCTGCCATAGGGCCGGAAAAAAGTTCGATCCTAATTTGGGGTAAAATGGCGGATTTGGCTGTAGTTGCGAATTTGGGTTTGGACCTAGCTCCGCCCCTATGGAACCGATTGAGCTCAAACTTTGTATGGACGTAGGCATTCGAGGTCCCTACGCACATGCAAAAAATTGGAGCCGCGGCTGCCATAGGGCCGGAGAAAAGTTCGATCCTAGAATTGGGTCAAATGCATATACACAAAGAGCAGGTTGGGTTTGGACCTTGCTCCGCCCCTATGGCTCCGATTGAGCTCAAATTTGGTACTGAGGTAGCCATTTGAGGTCCCTACAGGCATGCAAAAAATCGGAGCCCCAGCTGCCATAGGGCCGGAAAAAAGTTCGATCCTAATTGGGGGTAAAATGGCGGATTTCGCTGTAGTTGCGAATTTGGGTTTGGACCTAGCTCCGCCCCTATGGAACCGATTGAGCTCAAACTTGGTATGGACGTAGGCATTCGAGGTCCCTACGCACATGCCAAAAATTGGAGCCGCGGCTGCCATAGGGCCGGAGAAAAGTTCGATCCTAGAATTGGGTCAAATGCATATACACAAAGAGCAGGTTGGGTTTGGACCTTGCTCCGCCCCTATGGCTCCGATTGAGCTCAAATTTGGTACTGAGGTAGCCATTTGAGGTCCCTACAGGCATGCAAAAAATCGGAGCCCCAGCTGCCATAGGGCCGGAAAAAAGTTCGATCCTAATTGGGGGTAAAATGGCGGATTTCGCTGTAGTTGCGTATTTGGGTTTGGACCGAGCTCCGCCCCTATGGAACAGATTGAGCTCAAACTTTGTATGGACGTAGGCATTCGAGGTCCCTACGCACATGCAAAAAATTGGAGCCGCGGCTGCCATAGGGCCGGAGAAAAGTTCAATCCTAGAATTGGGTCAAATGCATATACACAAAGAGCAGGTTGGGTTTGGACCTTGCTCCGCCCCTATGGCTCCGATTGAGCTCAAATTTGGTACTGAGGTAGCCAATTTAGGTCCCTACAGGCATGCAAAAAATCGGAGCCCCAGCTGCCATAGGGCCGGAACAAAGTTCGATCCTAATTTGGGGTAAAATGGCGGATTTCGCTGTAGTTGCGAATTTGGGTTTAGACCTAGCTCCGCCCCTATGGAACCGATTGAGCCAAACTTGGTATGGACGTAGGCATTCGAGGTCCCTACGCACATGCAAAAAATTGGAGCCGCGGCTGCCATAGGGCCGGAGAAAAGTTCGATCCTAGAATTGGGTCAAATGCATATACACAAAGAGCAGGTTGGGTTTGGACCTTGCTCCGCCCCTATGGCTCCGATTGAGCTCAAATTTGGTACTGAGGTAGCCATTTGAGGTCCCTACAGGCATGCAAAAAATCGGAGCCCCAGCTGCCATAGGGCCGGAAAAAAGTTCGATCCTAATTGGGGGTAAAATGGCGGATTTCGCTGTAGTTGCGAATTTGGGTTTGGACCTAGCTCCGCCCCTATGGAACCGATTGAGCTCAAACTTGGTATGGACGTAGGCATTCGAGGTCCCTACGCACATGCAAAAAATTGGAGCCGCGGCTGCCATAGGGCCGGAGAAAAGTTCGATCCTAGAATTGGGTCAAATGCATATACACAAAGCGCAGGTTGGGTTTGGACCTTGCTCCGCCCCTATGGCTCCGATTGAGCTCAAATTTGGTACTGAGGTAGCCATTTGAGGTCCCTACAGGCATGCAAAAAATCGGAGCCCCAGCTGCCTGAGGCCGGAAAAAAGTTCGATCCTAATTTGGGGTAAAATGGCGGATTTCGCTGTAGTTGCGAATTTGGGTTTGGACCTTGCTCCGCCCCTATGGAACCGATTTAGCTCAAACTTGGTATGGACGTAGGCATTCGAGGTCCCTACGCACATGCAAAAAAATTGGAGCCGCGGCTGCCATAGGGCCGGAGAAAAGTTCGATCCTAGAATTTGGTCAAATGCATATACACAAAGAGCAGGTTGGGTTTGGACCTTGCTCCGCCCCTATGGCTCCGATTCAGCTCAAATTTGGTACTGATGTAGCCATTTGAGATCCCTACAGGCATGCAAAAAATCGGAGCCCCAGCTGCCATAGGGCCGGAAAAAAGTTCGATCCTAATTGGGGGTAAAATGGCGGATTTCGCTGTAGTTGCGAATTTGGGTTTGGACCTAGCTCCGCCCCTATGGAACCGATTGAGCTCAAACTTGGTATGGACGTAGGCATTCGAGGTCCCTACGCACATGCAAAAAATTGGAGCCGCGGCTGCCATAGGGCCGGAGAAAAGTTCGATCCTAGAATTGGGTCAAATGCATATACACAAAGAGCAGGTTGGGTTTGGACCTTGCTCCGCCCCTATGGCTCCGATTGAGCTCAAATTTGGTACTGAGGTAGCCATTGGAGGTCCCTATAGGCATGCAAAAAATCGGAGCCCCAGCTGCCATAGGGCCGGAAAAAAGTTCGATCCTAATTGGGGGTAAAATGGCGGATTTGGCTGTAGTTGCGAATTTGGGTTTGGACCTAGCTCCGCCCCTATGGAACCGATTGAGCTCAAACTTGGTATGGACGTAGGCATTCGAGGTCCCTACGCACATGCCAAAAATTGGAGCCGCGGCTGCCATAGGGCCGGAGAAAAGTACGATCCTAGAATTGGGTCAAATGTATATACACAAAGAGCAGGTTGGGTTTGGACCTTGCTCCGCCCCTATGGCTCCGATTGAGCTCAAATTTGGTACTGAGGTAGCCATTTGAGATCCCTACAGGCATGCAAAAAATCGGAGCGCCAGCTGCCATAGGGCCGGAAAAAAGTTCGATCCTAATTGGGGGTAAAATGGCGGATTTCGCTGTAGTTGCGAATTTGGGTTTGGACCTAGCTCCGCCCCTATGGAACCGATTGAGCTCAAACTTGGTATGGACGTAGGCATTCGAGGTCCCTACGCACATGCAAAAAATTGGAGCCGCGGCTGCCATAGGGCCGGAGAAAAGTTCGATCCTAGAATTGGGTCAAATGCATATACACAAAGAGCAGGTTGGGTTTGGACCTTGCTCCGCCCCTTTTGCTCCGATTGAGCTCAAATTTGGTACTGAGGTAGCCATTTGAGGTCCCTACAGGCATGCAAAAAATCGGAGCCCCAGCTGCCATAGGGCCGGAAAAAAGTTCGATCCTAATTGGGGGTAAAATGGCGGATTTCGCTGTAGTTGCGAATTTGGGTTTGGACCTAGCTCCGCCCTATGGAACCGATTGAGCTCAAACTTGGTATGGACGTAGGCATTCGAGGTCCCTACGCACATGCAAAAAATTGGAGCCGCGGCTGCCATAGGGCCGGAGAAAAGTTCGATCCTAGAATTGGGTCAAATGCATATACACAAAGAGCAGGTTGGGTTTGGACCTTGCTCCGCCCCTATGGCTCCGATTGAGCTCAAATTTGGTACTGAGGTAGCCATTTGAGGTCCCTACAGGCATGCAAAAAATCGGAGCCCCAGCTGCCATAGGGCCGGAAAAAAGTTCGATCCTAATTGGGGGTATAATGGCGGTTTTCGCTGTAGTTGCGAATTTGGATTTGGACCTAGCTCCCCCCCTATGGAACCGATTGAGCTCAAACTTAGTATGGACGTAGGCATTCGAGGTCCCTACGCACATGCAAAAAATTGGAGCCGCGGCTGCCATAGGGCCGGAGAAAAGTTCAATCCTAGAATTGGGTCAAATGCATAAACACAAAGAGCAGGTTAGGTTTGGACCTTGCTCCGCCCCTATGGCTCCGATTGTTCTCAAATTTGGTACTGAGGTAGCCATTTGAGGTCCCTTCAGGCATGCAAAAAATCGGAGCCCCAGCTGCCATAGGGCCGGAAAAAAGTTCGATCCTAATTGGGGGTAAAATGGCGGATTTCGCTGTAGTTGCGAATTTGGGTTTGGACCTAGCTCCGCCCCTATGGCTCCGTTTGAGCTCAAACTTGGTATGGACGTAGGCATTCGAGTTCCCTACGCACATGCAAAAATTTGGAGCAGCGGCTGCCATAGGTCCGGAGAAAAGTTCGATCCTAGAATTAGGTCAAATGCATATACACAAAGAGCATGTTGGTTTGGACATTGCTCCGCCCCTATGGCTCCGATTGAGCTCAAATTTGTTACTGAGATAGCCATTTGAGGTCCCTACAGGCATGCAAAAAAATCGGAGCCCCAGCTGCCATAGGGCCGGAAAAAAGTTCGATCCTAATTGGGGGTAAAATGGCGGATTTCGCTGTAGTTGCGAATTTGGGTTTGGACCTAGCTCCGCCCCTATGGAACCGATTGAGCTCAAACTTGGTATGGACGTAGGCATTCGAGGTCCCTACGCACATGCAAAAAATTGGAGCCGCGGCTGCCATAGGGCCGGAGAAAAGTTCGATCCTAGAATTGGGTCAAATGCATATACACAAAGAGCAGGTTGGGTTTGGACCTTGCTCCGCCCCTATGGCTCCGATTGAGCTCAAATTTGGTACTGAGGTAGCCATTTGAGGTCCCTACAGGCATGCAAAAAATCGGAGCCCCAGCTGCCATAGGGCCGGAAAAAAGTTCGATCCTAATTGGGGGTAAAATGGCGGATTTCGCTGTAGTTGCGAATTTGGGTTTGGACCTAGCTCCGCCCCTATGGAACCGATTGAGCTCAACCTTGGTATGGATGTAGGCATTCGAGGTCCCTACGCACATGCAAAAAATTGGAGCCGTGGCTGCCATAGGGCCGGAGAAAAGTTCGATCCTAGAATTGGGTCAAATGCATATACACAAAGAGCAGGTTGGGTTTGGACCTTGCTCCGCCCCTATGGCTCCGATTGAGCTCAAATTTGGTACTGAGGTAGCCATTTGAGGTCCCTACAGGCATGCAAAAAATCGGAGCCCCAGCTGCCATAGGGCCGGAAAAAAGTTCGATCCTAATTGGGGGTAAAATGGCGGATTTCGCTGTAGTTGCGAATTTGGGTTTGGACCTAGCTCCGCCCCTATGGAACCGATTGAGCTCAAACTTGGTATGGACGTAGGCATTCGAGGTCCCTACGCACATGCAAAAAATTGGAGCCGCGGCTGCCATAGGGCCGGAGAAAATTTCGATCCTAGAATTGGGTCAAATGCATATACACAAAGAGCAGGTTGGGTTTGGACCTTGCTCCGCCCCTATGGCTCCGATTGAGCTCAAATTTGGTACTGAGGTAGCCATTTGAGGTCCCTACAGGCATGCAAAAAATCGGAGCCCCAGCTGCCATAGGGCCGGAAAAAAGTTCGATCCTAATTGGGGGTAAAATGGCGGATTTGGCTGTAGTTGCGAATTTGGGTTTGGACCTAGCTCCGCCCCTATGGAACCGATTGAGCTCAAACTTGGTATGGACGTAGGCATTCGAGGTCCCTACGCACATGCCAAAAATTGGAGCCGCGGCTGCCATACGGCCGGAGAAAAGTTCGATCCTAGAATTGGGTCAAATGCATATACACAAAGAGCAGGTTGGGTTTGGACCTTGCTCCGCCCCTATGGCTCCGATTGAGCTCAAATTTGGTACTGAGGTAGCCATTTGAGGTCCCTACAGGCATGCAAAAATCGGAGCCCAAGCTGCCATAGGGCCGGAAAAAAGTTCGATCCTAATTGGGGGTAAAATGGCGGATTTCGCTGTAGTTGCGAATTTGGGTTTGGACCTAGCTCCGCCCCTATGGAACCGATTGAGCTCAAACTTGGTATGGACGTAGTCATTCGAGGTCCCTGTGCACATGCAAAAAATTGGAGCCGCGGCTGCCATAGGGCCGGAGAAAAGTTCGATCCTAGAATTGGGTCAAATGCATATACACAAAGAGCAGGTTGGGTTTGGACCTTGCTCCGCCCCTATGGCTCCGATTGAGCTCAAATTTGGTACTGAGGTAGCCATCTGAGGTCCCTACAGGCATGCAAAAAATCGGAGCCCCAGCTGCCATAGGGCCGGAAAAAAGTTCGATTCTAATTGGGGGTAAAATGGCGGATTTCGCTGTAGTTGCGAATTTGGGTTTGGACCTAGCTCCGCCCCTATGGAACCGATTGAGCTCAAACTTGGTATGGACGTAGGCATTCGAGGTCCCTACGCACATGCAAAAAAATTGGAGCCGCGGCTGCCATAGGGCCGGAGAAAAGTTCGATCCTAGAATTGGGTCAAATGCATATACACAAAGAGCAGGTTGGGTTTGGACCTTGCTGCGCCCCTATGGCTCCGATTGAGCTCAAATTTGGTACTGAGGTAGCCAATTGAGGTCCCTACAGGCATGCAAAAAATCGGAGCCCAAGCTGCCATAGGGCCGGAAAAAAGTTCGATCCTAATTGGGGTAAAATGGCGGATTTCGCTGTAGTTGCGAATTTGGGTTTGGACCTAGCTCCGCCCCTATGGAACCGATTGAGCTCAAACTTGGTATGGACGTAGTCATTCGAGGTCCCTACGCACATGCAAAAAATTGGAGCCGCGGCTGCCATAGGGCCGGAGAAAAGTTTGATCCTAGAATTTGGTCAAATGCATATACACAAAGAGCAGGTTGGGTTTGGACCTTGCTCCGCCCCTATGGCTCCGATTGAGCTCAAATTCGGTACTGAGGTAGCCATTTGAGGTCCCTACAGGCATGCAAAAAATCGGAGCCCCAGCTGCCATAGGGCCGGAAAAAAGTTCGATCCTAATTGGGGGTAAAATGGCGGATTTCGCTGTAGTTGCGAATTTGGGTTTGGACCTAGCTCCGCCCCTATGGAACCGATTGAGCTCAAACTTGGTATGGACGTAGGCATTCGAGGTCCCTACGCACATGCAAAAAATTCGAGCCGCGGCTGCCATAGGGCCGGAGAAAAGTTCGATCCTAGAATTGGGTCAAATGCATATACACAAAGTGCAGGTTGGGTTTGGACCTTGCTCCGCCCCTATGGCTCCGATTGAGCTCAAATTTGGTACTAAGGTAGCCATTTGAGGTCCCTACAGGCATGCAAAAATCGGAGCCCCAGCTGCCATAGGGCCGGGAAAAGTTCGATCCTAATTGGGGGTAAAATGGCGGATTTCGCTGTAGTTGCGAATTTGGGTTTGGACCTAGCTCCGCCCCTACGGAACCGATTGAGCTCAAACTTGGCATGGACGTAGGCATTCGAGGTCCCTACGCACATGCCAAAATTGGAGCCGCGGCTGCCATAGGGCCGGAGAAAAGTTCGATCCTAGAATTGGGTCAAATGCATATACACAAAGAGCAGGTTGGGTTTGGACATTGCTCCGCCCCTATGGCTCCGATTGAGCTCAAATTTGGTACTGAGGTAGCCATTCGAGGTCCCTACAGGCATGCAAAAAATCGGAGCCCCAGCTGCCATAGGGCCGGAAAAAAGTTCGATCCTAATTTGGGGTAAAATGGCGGATTTCGCTGTAGTTGCGAATTTTGGTTTAGACCTAGCTCCGTCCCTATGGAACCGATTGAGCTCAAACTTGGTATGGACGTAGGCATTCGAGGTCCCTACGCACATGCAAAAAATTGGAGCCGCGGCTGCCATAGGGCCGGAGATAAGTTCGATCCTAGAATTGGGTCAAATGCATATACACAAAGAGCAGGTTGGGTTTGGACCTTGCTCCGCCCCTATGGCTCCGATTGAGCTCAAATTTGGTACTGAGGTAGCCATTTGAGGTCCCTACAGGCATGCAAAAAATCGGAGCCCCAGCTGCCATAGGGCCGGAAAAAAGTTCGATCCTAATTGGGGGTAAAATGGCGAATTTCGCTGTAGTTGCGAATTTGGGTTTGGACCTAGCTCCGCCCCTATGGAACCGATTGAGCTCAAACTTGGTATGGACGTAGGCATTCGAGGTCCCTACGCACATGCAAAAAATTGGAGCCGCGGCTGCCATAGGGCCGGAGAAAAGTTAGATCCTAGAATTGGGTCAAATGCATATACACAAAGAGCAGGTTGGGTTTGGACCTTGCTCCGCCCCTATGGCTCCGATTGAGCTCAAATTTGGTACTGAGGTAGCCATTGGAGGTCCCTATAGGCATGCAAAAAATCGGAGCCCCAGCTGCCATAGGGCCGGAAAAAAGTTCGATCCTAATTGGGGGTAAAATGGCGGATTTGGCTGTAGTTGCGAATTTGGGTTTGGACCTAGCTCCGCCCCTATGGAACCGATTGAGCTCAAACTTGGTATGGACGTAGGCATTCGAGGTCCCTACGCACATGCAAAAAAATTGGAGCCGCGGCTGCCATAGGGCCGGAGAAAAGTTCGATCCTAGAATTGGGTCAAATGCATATACACAAAGAGCAGGTTGGGTTTGGACCTTGCTGCGCCCCTATGGCTCCGATTGAGCTCAAATTTGGTACTGAGGTAGCCAATTGAGGTCCCTACAGGCATGCAAAAAATCGGAGCCCAAGCTGCCATAGGGCCGGAAAAAAGTTCGATCCTAATTGGGGTAAAATGGCGGATTTCGCTGTAGTTGCGAATTTGGGTTTGGACCTAGCTCCGCCCCTATGGAACCGATTGAGCTCAAACTTGGTATGGACGTAGTCATTCGAGGTCCCTACGCACATGCAAAAAATTGGAGCCGCGGCTGCCATAGGGCCGGAGAAAAGTTTGATCCTAGAATTTGGTCAAATGCATATACACAAAGAGCAGGTTGGGTTTGGACCTTGCTCCGCCCCTATGGCTCCGATTGAGCTCAAATTCGGTACTGAGGTAGCCATTTGAGGTCCCTACAGGCATGCAAAAAATCGGAGCCCCAGCTGCCATAGGGCCGGAAAAAAGTTCGATCCTAATTGGGGGTAAAATGGCGGATTTCGCTGTAGTTGCGAATTTGGGTTTGGACCTAGCTCCGCCCCTATGGAACCGATTGAGCTCAAACTTGGTATGGACGTAGGCATTCGAGGTCCCTACGCACATGCAAAAAATTCGAGCCGCGGCTGCCATAGGGCCGGAGAAAAGTTCGATCCTAGAATTGGGTCAAATGCATATACACAAAGTGCAGGTTGGGTTTGGACCTTGCTCCGCCCCTATGGCTCCGATTGAGCTCAAATTTGGTACTAAGGTAGCCATTTGAGGTCCCTACAGGCATGCAAAAATCGGAGCCCCAGCTGCCATAGGGCCGGGAAAAGTTCGATCCTAATTGGGGGTAAAATGGCGGATTTCGCTGTAGTTGCGAATTTGGGTTTGGACCTAGCTCCGCCCCTACGGAACCGATTGAGCTCAAACTTGGCATGGACGTAGGCATTCGAGGTCCCTACGCACATGCCAAAATTGGAGCCGCGGCTGCCATAGGGCCGGAGAAAAGTTCGATCCTAGAATTGGGTCAAATGCATATACACAAAGAGCAGGTTGGGTTTGGACATTGCTCCGCCCCTATGGCTCCGATTGAGCTCAAATTTGGTACTGAGGTAGCCATTCGAGGTCCCTACAGGCATGCAAAAAATCGGAGCCCCAGCTGCCATAGGGCCGGAAAAAAGTTCGATCCTAATTTGGGGTAAAATGGCGGATTTCGCTGTAGTTGCGAATTTTGGTTTAGACCTAGCTCCGTCCCTATGGAACCGATTGAGCTCAAACTTGGTATGGACGTAGGCATTCGAGGTCCCTACGCACATGCAAAAAATTGGAGCCGCGGCTGCCATAGGGCCGGAGATAAGTTCGATCCTAGAATTGGGTCAAATGCATATACACAAAGAGCAGGTTGGGTTTGGACCTTGCTCCGCCCCTATGGCTCCGATTGAGCTCAAATTTGGTACTGAGGTAGCCATTTGAGGTCCCTACAGGCATGCAAAAAATCGGAGCCCCAGCTGCCATAGGGCCGGAAAAAAGTTCGATCCTAATTGGGGGTAAAATGGCGAATTTCGCTGTAGTTGCGAATTTGGGTTTGGACCTAGCTCCGCCCCTATGGAACCGATTGAGCTCAAACTTTGTATGGACGTAGGCATTCGAGGTCCCTACGCACATGCAAAAAATTGGAGCCGCAGCTGCCATAGGGCCGGAGAAAAGTTAGATCTTAGAATTGGGTCAAATGCATATACACAAAGAGCAGGTTGGGTTTGGACCTTGCTCCGCCCCTATGGCTCCGATTAAGCTCAAATTTGGTACTGAGGTAGCCATTTGAGGTCCCTACAGGCATGCAAAAAATCGGAGCCCCAGCTGCCATAGGGCCGGAAAAAAGTCCGATCCTAATTGGGGGTAAAATGGCGGATTTCGCTGTAGTTGCGAATTTTGGTTTGGACCTAGCTCCGCCCCTATGGAACCGATTGAGCTCAAACTTGGTATGGACGTAGGCATTCGAGGTCCCTACGCACATGCAAAAAAATTGGAGCCGCGGCTGCCATAGGGCCGGAGAAAAGTTCGATCCTAGAATTGGGTCAAATGCATATACACAAAGAGCAGGTTGGGTTTGGACCTTGCTCCGCCCCTATGGAACCGATTGAGCTCAAATTTGGTACTGAGGTAGCCATTTGAGGTCCCTACAGGCATGCAAAAAATCGGAGCCCAAGCTGCCATAGGGCCGGAAAAAAGTTCGATCCTAATTGGGGGTAAAATGGCGGATTTCGCTGTAGTTGCGAATTTGGGTTTGGACCTAGCTCCGCCCCTATGGAACCGATTGAGCTCAAACTTGGTATGGACGTAGGCATTCGAGGTCCCTACGCACATGCCAAAAATTGGAGCCGCGGCTGCCATAGGGCCGGAGAAAAATTCGATCCTAGAATTGGGTCAAATGCATATACACAAAGAGCAGGTTGGGTTTGGACCTTGCTCCGCCCCTATGGCTCCGATTGAGCTCAAATTTGGTACTGAGGTAGCCATCTGAGGTCCCTACAGGCATGCAAAAAATCGGAGCCCCAGCTGCCATAGGGCCGGAAAAAAGTTCGATCCTAATTGGGGGTAAAATGGCGGTTTTCGCTGTATGTGCGAATTTGGGTTTGGACCTAGCTCCGCCCCTATGGAACCGATTGAGCTCAAACTTGGTATGGACGTAGGCATTCGAGGTCCCTACGCACATGCAAAAAATTGGAGCCGCGGCTGCCATAGGGCCGGAGAAAAGTTCGATCCTAGAATTGGGTCAAATGCATATACACAAAGAGCAGGTTGGGTTTGGACCTTGCTCCGCCCCTATGGCTCCGATTGAGCTCAAATTTGGTACTGAGGTAGTAATTTGAGGTCCCTACAGGCATGCAAAAAATCGGAGCCCCAGCTGCCATAGGGCCGGAAAAAAGTTCGATCCTAATTGGGGGTAAAATGGCGGATTTCGCTGTAGTTGCGAATTTGGGTTTGGACCTAGCTCCGCCCCTATGGAACCGATTGAGCTCTAACTTGGTATGGACGTGGGCATTCGAGGTCCCTACGCACATGCAAAAAATTGGAGCCGCGGCTGCCATAGGGCCGGAGAAAAGTTCGATCCTAGAATTGGGTCAAATGCATATACACAAAGAGCAGGTTGGGTTTGGACCTTGCTCCGCCCCTATGGCTCCGATTGAGCTCAAATTTGATACTGAGGTAGCCATTTGAGGTCCCTACAGGCATGCAAAAAATCGGAGCCCCAGCTGCCATAGGGCCGGAAAAAGTTCGATCCTAATTGGGGGTAAAATGGCGGATTTCGCTGTAGTTGCGAATTTGGGTTTGGACCTAGCTCCGCCCCTATGGAACCGATTGAGCTCAAACTTGGTATGGACGTAGGCATTCGAGGTCCCTATGCACATGCAAAAAATTGGAGCCGCGGCTGCCATAGGGCCGGAGAAAAGTTCGATCCTAGAATTGGGTCAAATGCATATACACAAAGAGCAGGTTGGGTTTTGGACCTTGCTCCGCCCCTATGGCTCCGATTGAGCTCAAATTTGGTACTGAGGTAGCCATCTGAGGTCCCTACAGGCATGCAAAAAATCGGAGCCCCAGCTGCCATAGGGCCGGAAAAAGTTCGATCCTAATTGGGGGTAAAATGGCGGATTTCGCTGTAGTTGCGAATTTGGGTTTGGACCTAGCTCCGCCCCTATGGAACCGATTGAGCTCAAACTTGGTATGGACGTAGGCACACGAGGTCCCTACGCACATGCAAAAAATTGGAGCCGCGGCTGCCATAGGGCCGGAGAAAAGTTCGATCCTAGAATTGGGTCAAATGCATATACACAAAGAGCAGGTTGGGTTTGGACCTTGCTCCGCCCCTATGGCTCCGATTGAGCTCAAATTTGGTACTGAGGTAGCCATTTGAGGTCCCTACAGGCATGCAAAAAATCGGAGCCCCAGCTGCCATAGGGCCGGAAAAAAGTTCGATCCTAATTGGGGGTAAAATGGCGGATTTCGCTGTAGTTGCGAATTTTGGTTTGGACCTAGCTCCGCCCCTATGGAACCGATTGAGCTCAACCTTGGTATGGATGTAGGCATTCGAGGTCCCTACGCACATGCCAAAATTGGAGCCGCGGCTGCCATAGGGCCGGAGAAAAGTTCGATCCTAGAATTGGGTCAAATGCATATACACAAAAGCAGGTTGGGTTTGGACCTTGCTCCGCCCCTATGGCTCCGATTGAGCTCAAATTTGATACTGAGGTAGCCATTTGAGGTCCCTACAGGCATGCAAAAAATCGGAGCCCCAGCTGCCATAGGGCCGGAAAAATGTTCGATCCTAATTCGGGGTAAAATGGCGGATTTCGCTGTAGTTGCGAATTTGGGTTTGGACCTAGCTCCGCCCCTATGGAACCGATTGAGCTCAAACTTGGTATGGACGTAGGCATTCGAGGTCCCTACGCACATGCAAAAAATTGGAGCCGCGGCTGCCATAGGGCCGGAGAAAAGTTCGATCCTAGAATTGGGTCAAATGCATATACACAAAGAGCAGGTTGGGTTTGGACCTTGCTCCGCCCCTATGGCTCCGATTGAGCTCAAATATGGTACTGAGGTAGCCATTTGAGGTCCCTACAGGCATGCAAAAAATCGGAGCCCCAGCTGCCATAGGGCCGGAAAAAAGTTCGATCCTAATTGGGGGTAAAATGGCGGATTTCGCTGTAGTTGCGAATTTGGGTTTGGACCTAGCTCCGCCCCTATGGAACCGATTGAGCTCAAACTTGGTATGGACGTAGGCATTCGAGGTCCCTACGCACATGCAAAAAATTGGAGCCGCGGCTGCCATAGGGCCGGAGAAAAGTTCGATCCTAGAATTGGGTCAAATGCATATACACAAAGAGCAGGTTGGGTTTGGACCTTGCTCCGCCCCTATGGCTCCGATTGAGCTCAAATTTGGTACTGAGGTAGCCATTTGAGGTCCCTACAGGCATGCAAAAAATCGGAGCCCCAGCTGCCATAGGGCCGGAAAAATGTTCGCTCCTAATTTGGGGTAAAATGGCGGATTTCGCTGTAGTTGCGAATTTGGGTTTAGACCTAGCTCCGCCCCTATGGAACCGATTGAGCTCAAACTTGGTATGGACGTAGGCATTCGAGGTCCCTACGCACATGCAAAAAATTGGAGCCGCGGCTGCCATAGGGCCGGAGAAAAGCTCGATCCTAGAATTGGGTCAAATGCATATACACAAAGAGCAGGTTGGGTTTGGACCTTGCTCAGCCCCTATGGCTCCGATTGAGCTCAAATTTGGTACTGAGGTAGCTATTTGAGGTCCCTACAGGCATGCAAAAAATCGGAGCCCCAGCTGCCATAGGGCCGGAAAAAAAGTCGATCCTAATGGGGGGAAAATGGCGGATTTCGCTGTAGTTCGCGAATTTGGGTTTGGAACTAGCTCCGCCCCTATGGAACCGATTGAGCTCTAACTTGGTATGGACGTGGGCATTCGAGGTCCCTACGCACATGCAAAAAATTGGAGCCGCGGCTGCCATAGGGCCGGAGAAAAGTTCGATCCTAGAATTGGGTCAAATGCATATACACAAAGAGCAGGTTGGGTTTCACCTTGCTCAGCCCCTATGGCTCCGATTGAGCTCAAATTTGGTACTGAGGTAGCCATTTGAGGTCCCTACAGGCATGCAAAAAATCGGAGCCCCAGCTGCCATAGGGCCGGAAAAAAGTTCGATCCTAATTGGGGGTAAAATGGCGGATTTCGCTGTAGTTGCGAATTTGGGTTTGGACCTAGCTCCGCCCCTATGGAACCGATTGAGCTCTTACTTGGTATGGACGTGGGCATTCGAGGTCCCTACGCACATGCAAAAAATTGAAGCCGCGGCTGCCATAGGGCCGGAGAAAAGTTCGATCCTAGAATTGGGTCAAACGCATATACACAAGGAGCAGGTTGGGTTTGGACCTTGCTCCACCCCTATGGCTCCGACTGAGCTCAAATTTGATACTGAGGTAGCCATTTGAGGTCCCTTCAGGCATGCAAAAAATCGGAGCCCCAGCTGCCATAGGGCCGGAAAAATATTCGATCCTAATTGGGGGTAAAATGGCGGATTTCGCTGTAGTTGCGAATTTGGGTTTGGACCTAGCTCCGCCCCTATGGAACCGATTGAGCTCAAACTTGGTATGGACGTAGGCATTCGAGGTCCCTACGCACATGCAAAAAATTGGAGCCGCGGCTGCTATAGGGCCGGAGAAAAGTTCGATCCTAGAATTGGGTCAAATGCATAAACACAAAGAGCAAGTTGGGTTTGGACCGTGCTCCGCCCCTATGGCTCCGATTGAGCTCAAATTTGGTACTGAGGTAGCCATTTAGGTCCCTACAGGCATGCAAAAAATCGGAGCCCCAGCTGCCATAGGGCCGGAAAAAAGTTCGATCCTAATTGGGGGTAAAATGGCGGATTTCGCTGTAGTTGCGAATTTGGGTTTGGACCTAGCTCCGCCCCTATGGGACCGATTGAGCTCAAACTTGGTATGGACGTAGCCATTCGAGGTCCCTACGCACATGCAAAAAATTGGAGCCGCGGCTGCCATAGGGGCGGAGAAAAGTTCGATCCTAGAATTGGGTCAAATGCATATACACAAAGAGCAGGTTGGGTTTGGACCTTGCTCCGCCCCTATGGCTCCGATTGAGCTCAAATTTGGTACTGAGGTAGCCATTTGAGGTCCCTACAGGCATGCAAAAAATCGGAGCCCCAGCTGCCATAGGGCCGGAAAAAAGTTCGATCCTAATTGGGGGTAAAATGGCGGATTTCGCTGTAGTTGCGAATTTGGGTTTGGACCTAGCTCCGCCCCTATGGGACCGATTGAGCTCAAACTTGGTATGGACGTAGCCATTCGAGGTCCCTACGCACATGCAAAAAATTGGAGCCGCGGCTGCCATAGGGGCGGAGAAAAGTTCGATCCTAGAATTGGGTCAAATGCATATACACAAAGAGCAGGTTGGGTTTGGACCTTGCTCCGCCCCTATGGCTCCGATTGAGCTCAAATTTGGTACTGAGGTAGCCATTTGAGGTCCCTACAGGCATGCAAAAAATCGGAGCCCCAGCTGCCATAGGGCCGGAAAAAAGTTCGATCCTAATTGGGGGTAAAATGGCGGATTTCGCTGTAGTTGCGAATTTGGGTTTGGACCTAGCTCCGCCCCTATGGGACCGATTGAGCTCAAACTTGGTATGGACGTAGCCATTCGAGGTCCCTACGCACATGCAAAAAATTGGAGCCGCGGCTGCCATAGGGGCGGAGAAAAGTTCGATCCTAGAATTGGGTCAAATGCATATACACAAAGAGCAGGTTGGGTTTGGACCTTGCTCCGCCCCTATGGCTCCGATTGAGCTCAAATTTGGTACTGAGGTAGCCATTTGAGGTCCCTACAGGCATGCAAAAAATCGGAGCCCCAGCTGCCATAGGGCCGGAAAAAAGTTCGATCCTAATTGGGGGTAAAATGGCGGATTTCGCTGTAGTTGCGAATTTGGGTTTGGACCTAGCTCCGCCCCTATGGGACCGATTGAGCTCAAACTTGGTATGGACGTAGCCATTCGAGGTCCCTACGCACATGCAAAAAATTGGAGCCGCGGCTGCCATAGGGGCGGAGAAAAGTTCGATCCTAGAATTGGGTCAAATGCATATACACAAAGAGCAGGTTGGGTTTGGACCTTGCTCCGCCCCTATGGCTCCGATTGAGCTCAAATTTGGTACTGAGGTAGCCATTTGAGGTCCCTACAGGCATGCAAAAAATCGGAGCCCCAGCTGCCATAGGGCCGGAAAAAAGTTCGATCCTAATTGGGGGTAAAATGGCGGATTTCGCTGTAGTTGCGAATTTGGGTTTGGACCTAGCTCCGCCCCTATGGGACCGATTCAGCTCAAACTTGGTATGGACGTAGCCATTCGAGGTCCCTACGCACATGCAAAAAATTGGAGCCGCGGCTGCCATAGGGGCGGAGAAAAGTTCGATCCTAGAATTGGGTCAAATGCATATACACAAAGAGCAGGTTGGGTTTGGACCTTGCTCCGCCCCTATGGCTCCGATTGAGCTCAAATTTGGTACTGAGGTAGCCATTTGAGGTCCCTACAGGCATGCAAAAAATCGGAGCCCCAGCTGCCATAGGGCCGGAAAAAAGTTCGATCCTAATTGGGGGTAAAATGGCGGATTTCGCTGTAGTTGCGAATTTGGGTTTGGACCTAGCTCCGCCCCTATGGGACCGATTGAGCTCAAACTTGGTATGGACGTAGCCATTCGAGGTCCCTACGCACATGCAAAAAATTGGAGCCGCGGCTGCCATAGGGGCGGAGAAAAGTTCGATCCTAGAATTGGGTCAAATGCATATACACAAAGAGCAGGTTGGGTTTGGACCTTGCTCCGCCCCTATGGCTCCGATTGAGCTCAAATTTGGTACTGAGGTAGCCATTTGAGGTCCCTACAGGCATGCAAAAAATCGGAGCCCCAGCTGCAATAGGGCCGGAAAAAAGTTCGATCCTAATTGGGGGTAAAATGGCGGATTTCGCTGTAGTTGCGAATTTGGGTTTGGACCTAGCTCCGCCCCTATGGGACCGATTGAGCTCAAACTTGGTATGGACGTAGCCATTCGAGGTCCCTACGCACATGCAAAAAATTGGAGCCGCGGCTGCCATAGGGGCGGAGAAAAGTTCGATCCTAGAATTGGGTCAAATGCATATACACAAAGAGCAGGTTGGGTTTGGACCTTGCTCCGCCCCTATGGCTCCGATTGAGCTCAAATTTGGTACTGAGGTAGCCATTTGAGGTCCCTACAGGCATGCAAAAAATCGGAGCCCCAGCTGCCATAGGGCCGGAAAAAAGTTCGATCCTAATTGGGGGTAAAATGGCGGATTTCGCTGTAGTTGCGAATTTGGGTTTGGACCTAGCTCCGCCCCTATGGGACCGATTGAGCTCAAACTTGGTATGGACGTAGCCATTCGAGGTCCCTACGCACATGCAAAAAATTGGAGCCGCGGCTGCCATAGGGGCGGAGAAAAGTTCGATCCTAGAATTGGGTCAAATGCATATACACAAAGAGCAGGTTGGGTTTGGACCTTGCTCCGCCCCTATGGCTCCGATTGAGCTCAAATTTGGTACTGAGGTAGCCATTTGAGGTCCCTACAGGCATGCAAAAAATCGGAGCCCCAGCTGCCATAGGGCCGGAAAAAAGTTCGATCCTAATTGGGGGTAAAATGGCGGATTTCGCTGTAGTTGCGAATTTGGGTTTGGACCTAGCTCCGCCCCTATGGGACCGATTGAGCTCAAACTTGGTATGGACGTAGCCATTCGAGGTCCCTACGCACATGCAAAAAATTGGAGCCGCGGCTGCCATAGGGGCGGAGAAAAGTTCGATCCTAGAATTGGGTCAAATGCATATACACAAAGAGCAGGTTGGGTTTGGACCTTGCTCCGCCCCTATGGCTCCGATTGAGCTCAAATTTGGTACTGAGGTAGCCATTTGAGGTCCCTACAGGCATGCAAAAAATCGGAGCCCCAGCTGCCATAGGGCCGGAAAAAAGTTCGATCCTAATTGGGGGTAAAATGGCGGATTTCGCTGTAGTTGCGAATTTGGGTTTGGACCTAGCTCCGCCCCTATGGGACCGATTGAGCTCAAACTTGGTATGGACGTAGCCATTCGAGGTCCCTACGCACATGCAAAAAATTGGAGCCGCGGCTGCCATAGGGGCGGAGAAAAGTTCGATCCTAGAATTGGGTCAAATGCATATACACAAAGAGCAGGTTGGGTTTGGACCTTGCTCCGCCCCTATGGCTCCGATTGAGCTCAAATTTGGTACTGAGGTAGCCATTTGAGGTCCCTACAGGCATGCAAAAAATCGGAGCCCCAGCTGCCATAGGGCCGGAAAAAAGTTCGATCCTAATTGGGGGTAAAATGGCGGATTTCGCTGTAGTTGCGAATTTGGGTTTGGACCTAGCTCCGCCCCTATGGGACCGATTGAGCTCAAACTTGGTATGGACGTAGCCATTCGAGGTCCCTACGCACATGCAAAAAATTGGAGCCGCGGCTGCCATAGGGGCGGAGAAAAGTTCGATCC
The DNA here is from genome assembly GCA_946902895.1 of Fragum fragum. NCBI lineage: Eukaryota > Metazoa > Mollusca > Bivalvia > Cardiida > Cardiidae > Fragum > Fragum fragum. The sequence goes on along the minus strand of OX336370.1, from coordinate 4,290,129 downwards.
TAGAATTGGGTCAAATGCATATACACAAAGAGCAGGTTGGGTTTGGACCTTGCTCCGCCCCTATGGCTCCGATTGAGCTCAAATTTGGTACTGAGGTAGCCATTTGAGGTCCCTACAGGCATGCAAAAAATCGGAGCCCCAGCTGCCATAGGGCCGGAAAAAAGTTCGATCCTAATTGGGGGTAAAATGGCGGATTTCGCTGTAGTTGCGAATTTGGGTTTGGACCTAGCTCCGCCCCTATGGGACCGATTGAGCTCAAACTTGGTATGGACGTAGCCATTCGAGGTCCCTACGCACATGCAAAAAATTGGAGCCGCGGCTGCCATAGGGGCGGAGAAAAGTTCGATCCTAGAATTGGGTCAAATGCATATACACAAAGAGCAGGTTGGGTTTGGACCTTGCTCCGCCCCTATGGCTCCGATTGAGCTCAAATTTGGTACTGAGGTAGCCATTTGAGGTCCCTACAGGCATGCAAAAAATCGGAGCCCCAGCTGCCATAGGGCCGGAAAAAAGTTCGATCCTAATTGGGGGTAAAATGGCGGATTTCGCTGTAGTTGCGAATTTGGGTTTGGACCTAGCTCCGCCCCTATGGGACCGATTGAGCTCAAACTTGGTATGGACGTAGCCATTCGAGGTCCCTACGCACATGCAAAAAATTGGAGCCGCGGCTGCCATAGGGGCGGAGAAAAGTTCGATCCTAGAATTGGGTCAAATGCATATACACAAAGAGCAGGTTGGGTTTGGACCTTGCTCCGCCCCTATGGCTCCGATTGAGCTCAAATTTGGTACTGAGGTAGCCATTTGAGGTCCCTACAGGCATGCAAAAAATCGGAGCCCCAGCTGCCATAGGGCCGGAAAAAAGTTCGATCCTAATTGGGGGTAAAATGGCGGATTTCGCTGTAGTTGCGAATTTGGGTTTGGACCTAGCTCCGCCCCTATGGGACCGATTGAGCTCAAACTTGGTATGGACGTAGCCATTCGAGGTCCCTACGCACATGCAAAAAATTGGAGCCGCGGCTGCCATAGGGGCGGAGAAAAGTTCGATCCTAGAATTGGGTCAAATGCATATACACAAAGAGCAGGTTGGGTTTGGACCTTGCTCCGCCCCTATGGCTCCGATTGAGCTCAAATTTGGTACTGAGGTAGCCATTTGAGGTCCCTACAGGCATGCAAAAAATCGGAGCCCCAGCTGCCATAGGGCCGGAAAAAAGTTCGATCCTAATTGGGGGTAAAATGGCGGATTTCGCTGTAGTTGCGAATTTGGGTTTGGACCTAGCTCCGCCCCTATGGGACCGATTGAGCTCAAACTTGGTATGGACGTAGCCATTCGAGGTCCCTACGCACATGCAAAAAATTGGAGCCGCGGCTGCCATAGGGGCGGAGAAAAGTTCGATCCTAGAATTGGGTCAAATGCATATACACAAAGAGCAGGTTGGGTTTGGACCTTGCTCCGCCCCTATGGCTCCGATTGAGCTCAAATTTGGTACTGAGGTAGCCATTTGAGGTCCCTACAGGCATGCAAAAAATCGGAGCCCCAGCTGCCATAGGGCCGGAAAAAAGTTCGATCCTAATTGGGGGTAAAATGGCGGATTTCGCTGTAGTTGCGAATTTGGGTTTGGACCTAGCTCCGCCCCTATGGGACCGATTGAGCTCAAACTTGGTATGGACGTAGCCATTCGAGGTCCCTACGCACATGCAAAAAATTGGAGCCGCGGCTGCCATAGGGGCGGAGAAAAGTTCGATCCTAGAATTGGGTCAAATGCATATACACAAAGAGCAGGTTGGGTTTGGACCTTGCTCCGCCCCTATGGCTCCGATTGAGCTCAAATTTGGTACTGAGGTAGCCATTTGAGGTCCCTACAGGCATGCAAAAAATCGGAGCCCCAGCTGCCATAGGGCCGGAAAAAAGTTCGATCCTAATTGGGGGTAAAATGGCGGATTTCGCTGTAGTTGCGAATTTGGGTTTGGACCTAGCTCCGCCCCTATGGGACCGATTGAGCTCAAACTTGGTATGGACGTAGCCATTCGAGGTCCCTACGCACATGCAAAAAATTGGAGCCGCGGCTGCCATAGGGGCGGAGAAAAGTTCGATCCTAGAATTGGGTCAAATGCATATACACAAAGAGCAGGTTGGGTTTGGACCTTGCTCCGCCCCTATGGCTCCGATTGAGCTCAAATTTGGTACTGAGGTAGCCATTTGAGGTCCCTACAGGCATGCAAAAAATCGGAGCCCCAGCTGCCATAGGGCCGGAAAAAAGTTCGATCCTAATTGGGGGTAAAATGGCGGATTTCGCTGTAGTTGCGAATTTGGGTTTGGACCTAGCTCCGCCCCTATGGGACCGATTGAGCTCAAACTTGGTATGGACGTAGCCATTCGAGGTCCCTACGCACATGCAAAAAATTGGAGCCGCGGCTGCCATAGGGGCGGAGAAAAGTTCGATCCTAGAATTGGGTCAAATGCATATACACAAAGAGCAGGTTGGGTTTGGACCTTGCTCCGCCCCTATGGCTCCGATTGAGCTCAAATTTGGTACTGAGGTAGCCATTTGAGGTCCCTACAGGCATGCAAAAAATCGGAGCCCCAGCTGCCATAGGGCCGGAAAAAAGTTCGATCCTAATTGGGATCCTAATTGGGGGTAAAATGGCGGATTTCGCTGTAGTTGCGAATTTGGGTTTGGACCTAGCTCCGCCCCTATGGAACCGATTGAGCTCAAACTTGGTATGGACGTAGGCATTCGAGGTCCCTACGCACATGCAAAAAATTGGAGCCGCGGCTGCCATAGGGCCGGAGAAAAATTCGATCCTAGAATTGGGTCAAATGCATATACACAAAGAGCAGGTTGGGTTTGGACCTTGCTCCGCCCCTATGGCTCCGATTGAGCTCAAATTTGGTACTGAGGTAGCCATTTGAGGTCCCTACAGGCATGCAAAAAATCGGAGCCCCAGCTGCCATAGGGCCGGAAAAAAGTTCGATCCTAATTGGGGGTAAAATGGCGGATTTCGCTGTAGTTGCGAATTTGGGTTTGGACCTAGCTCCGCCCCTATGGAACCGATTGAGCTCAAACTTGGTATGGACGTAGGCATTCGAGGTCCCTACGCACATGCAAAAAATTGGAGCCGCGGCTGCCATAGGGCCGGAGAAAAGTTCGATCCTAGAATTGGGTCAAATGCATATACACAAAGAGCAGGTTGGGTTTGGACCTTGCTCCGCCCCTATGGCTCCGATTGAGCTCAAATTTGGTACTGAGGTAGCCATTTGAGGTCCCTACAGGCATGCAAAAAATCGGAGCCCCAGCTGCCATAGGGCCGGAAAAAAGTTCGATCCTAATTGGGGGTAAAATGGCGGATTTCGCTGTAGTTGCGAATTTGGGTTTGGACCTAGCTCCGCCCCTATGGAACTGATTGAGCTCAAACTTGGTATGGACGTAGGCATTCGAGGTCCCTACGCACATGCAAAAAATTGGAGCCGCGGCTGCCATAGGGCCGGAGAAAAGTTCGATCCTAGAATTGGGTCAAATGCATATACACAAAGAGCAGGTTGGGTTTGGACCTTGCTCCGCCCCTATGGCTCCGATTGAGCTCAAATTTGGTACTGAGGTAGCCATTTGAGGTCCCTACAGGCATGCAAAAAATCGGAGCCCCAGCTGCCATATGGCCGGAAAAAAGTTCGATCCTAATTGGGGGTAAAATGGCGGATTTCGCTGTAGTTGCGAATTTGGGTTTGGACCTAGCTCCGCCCCTATGGAACCGATTGAGCTCAAACTTGGTATGGACGTAGGCATTCGAGGTCCCTACGCACATGCAAAAAATTGGAGCCGCGGCTGCCATAGGGCCGGAGAAAAGTTCGATCCTAGAATTGGGTCAAATGCATATACACAAAGAGCAGGTTGGGTTTGGACCTTGCTCCGCCCCTATGGCTCCGATTGAGCTCAAATTTGGTACTGAGGTAGCCATTTGAGTTCCCTACAGGCATGCAAAAAATCGGAGCCCCAGCTGCCATAGGGCCGGAAAAAAGTTCGATCCTAATTGGGGGTAAAATGGCGGATTTCGCTGTAGTTTCGAATTTGGGTTTGGACCTAGCTCCGCCCCTATGGAACTGATTGAGCTCAAACTTGGTATGGACGTAGGCATTCGAGGTCCCTACGCACATGCAAAAAATTGGAGCCGCGGCTGCCATAGGGCCGGAGAAAAGTTCGATCCTAGAATTGGGTCAAATGCATATACACAAAGAGCAGGTTGGGTTTGGACCTTGCTCCGCCCCTATGGCTCCGATTGAGCTCAAATTTGGTACTGAGGTAGCCATTTGAGGTCCCTACAGGCATGCAAAAAATCGGAGCCCCAGCTGCCATAGGGCCGGAAAAAAGTTCGATCCTAATTGGGGGTAAAATGGCGGATTTCGCTGTAGTTGCGAATTTGGGTTTGGACCTAGCTCCGCCCCTATGGAACCGATTGAGCTCAAACTTGGTATGGACGTAGGCATTCGAGGTCCCTACGCACATGCAAAAAATTGGAGCCGCGGCTGCCATAGGGCCGGAGAAAAGTTCGATCCTAGAATTGGGTCAAATGCATATACACAAAGAGCAGGTTGGGTTTGGACCTTGCTCCGCCCCTATGGGCTCCGATTGAGCTCAAATTTGGTACTGAGGTAGCCATTTGAGGTCCCTACAGGCATGCAAAAAACGGAGCCCCAGCTGCCATAGGGCCGGAAAAAAGTTCGATCCTAATTGGGGGTAAAATGGCGGATTTCGCTGTAGTTGCGAATTTGGGTTTGGACCTAGCTCCGCCCCTATGGAACCGATTGAGCTCAAACTTGGTATGGACGTAGGCATTCGAGGTCCCTACGCACATGCAAAAAATTGGAGCCGCGGCTGCCATAGGGCCGGAGAAAAGTTCGATCCTAGAATTGGGTCAAATGCATATACACAAAGAGCAGGTTGGGTTTGGACCTTGCTCCGACCCTATGGCTCCGATTGAGCTCAAATTTGGTACTGAGGTAGCCATTTGAGGTCCCTACAGGCATGCAAAAAATCGGAGCCCCAGCTGCCATAGGGCCGGAAAAAAGTTCGATCCTAATTGGGGGTAAAATGGCGGATTTTGCTGTAGTTGCGAATTTGGGTTTGGACCTAGCTCCGCCCCTATGGAACCGATTGAGCTCAAACTTGGTATGGACGTAGGCATTCGAGGTCCCTACGCACATGCAAAAAATTGGAGCCGCGGCTGCCATAGGGCCGGAGAAAAGTTCGATCCTAGAATTGGGTCAAATGCATATACACAAAGAGCAGGTTGGGTTTGGACCTTGCTCCGCCCCTATGGCTCAGATTGAGCTCAAATTTGGTACTGAGGTAGCCATTTGAGGTCCCTACAGGCATGCAAAAATCGGAGCCCCAGCTGCCATAGGGCCGGAAAAAAGTTCGATCCTAATTGGGGGTAAAATGGCGGATTTCGCTGTAGTTGCGAATTTGGGTTTGGACCTAGCTCCGCCCCTATGGAACCGATTGAGCTCAAACTTGGTATGGACGTAGGCATTCGAGGTCCCTACGCACATGCAAAAAATTGGAGCCGCGGCTGCCATAGGGCCGGAGAAAAGTTCGATCCTAGAATTGGGTCAAATGCATATACACAAAGAGCAGGTTGGGTTTGGACCTTGCTCCGCCCCTATGGCTCCGATTGAGCTCAAATTTGGTACTGAGGTAGCCATTGAGGTCCCTACAGGCATGCAAAAAATCGGAGCCCCAGCTGCCATAGGGCCGGAAAAAAGTTCGATCCTAATTGGGGGTAAAATGGCGGATTTCGCTGTAGTTGCGAATTTGGGTTTGGACCTAGCTCCGCCCCTATGGAACCGATTGAGCTCAAACTTGGTATGGACGTAGGCATTCGAGGTCCCTACGCACATGCAAAAATTGGAGCCGCGGCTGCCATAGGGCCGGAGAAAAGTTCGATCCTAGAATTGGGTCAAATGCATATACACAAAGAGCAGGTTGGGTTTGGACCTTGCTCCGCCCCTATGGCTCCGATTGAGCTCAAATTTGGTACTGAGGTAGCCATTTGAGGTCCCTACAGGCATGCAAAAAATCGGAGCCCCAGCTGCCATAGGGCCGGAAAAAAGTTCGATCCTAATTGGGGGTAAAATGGCGGATTTCGCTGTAGTTGCGAATTTGGGTTTGGACCTAGCTCCGCCCCTATGGAACCGATTGAGCTCAAACTTGGTATGGACGTAGGCATTCGAGGTCCCTACGCACATGCAAAAAATTGGAGCCGCGGCTGCCATAGGGCCGGAGAAAAGTTCGATCCTAGAATTGGGTCAAATGCATATACACAAAGAGCAGGTTGGGTTTGGACCTTGCTCCGCCCCTATGGCTCCGATTGAGCTCAAATTTGGTACTGAGGTAGCCATTTGAGGTCCCTACAGGCATGCAAAAAATCGGAGCCCCAGCTGCCATAGGGCCGGAAAAAAGTTCGATCCTAATTGGGGTAAAATGGCGGATTTCGCTGTAGTTGCGAATTTGGGTTTGGACCTAGCTCCGCCCCTATGGAACCGATTGAGCTCAAACTTGGTATGGACGTAGGCATTCGAGGTCCCTACGCACATGCAAAAAATTGGAGCCGCGGCTGCCATAGGGCCGGAGAAAAGTTCGATCCTAGAATTGGGTCAAATGCATATACACAAAGAGCAGGTTGGGTTTGGACCTTGCTCCGCCCCTATGGCTCCGATTGAGCTCAAATTTGGTACTGAGGTAGCCATTTGAGGTCCCTACAGGCATGCAAAAATCGGAGCCCCAGCTGCCATAGGGCCGGAAAAAAGTTCGATCCTAATTGGGGGTAAAATGGCGGATTTCGCTGTAGTTGCGAATTTGGGTTTGGACCTAGCTCCGCCCCTATGGAACCGATTGAGCTCAAACTTGGTATGGACGTAGGCATTCGAGGTCCCTACGCACATGCAAAAAATTGGAGCCGCGGCTGCCATAGGGCCGGAGAAACGTTCGATCCAAGAATTGGGTCAAATGCATATACACAAAGAGCAGGTTGGGTTTGGACCTTGCTCCGCCCCTATGGCTCCGATTGAGCTCAAATTTGGTACTGAGGTAGCCATTTGAGGTCCCTACAGGCATGCAAAAAATCGGAGCCCCAGCTGCCATAGGGCCGGAAAAAAGTTCGATCCTAATTGGGGGTAAAATGGCGGATTTCGCTGTAGTTGCGAATTTGGGTTTGGACCTAGCTCCGCCCCTATGGAACCGATTGAGCTCAAACTTGGTATGGACGTAGGCATTCGAGGTCCCTACGCACATGCAAAAAATTGGAGCCGCGGCTGCCATAGGGCCGGAGAAAAGTTCGATCCTAGAATTGGGTCAAATGCATATACACAAAGAGCAGGTTGGGTTTGGACCTTGCTCCGCCCCTATGGCTCCGATTGAGCTCAAATTTGGTACTGAGGTAGCCATTTGAGGTCCCTACAGGCATGCAAAAAATCGGAGCCCCAGCTGCCATAGGGCCGGAAAAAGTTCGATCCTAATTGGGGGTAAAATGGCGGATTTCGCTGTAGTTGCGAATTTGGGTTTGGACCTAGCTCCGCCCCTATGGAACCGATTGAGCTCAAACTTGGTATGGACGTAGGCATTCGAGGTCCCTACGCATATGCAAAAAATTGGAGCCGCGGCTGCCATAGGGCCGGAGAAAAGTTCGATCCTAGAATTGGGTCAAATGCATATACACAAAGAGCAGGTTGGGTTTGGACCTTGCTCCGCCCCTATGGCTCCGATTGAGCTCAAATTTGGTACTGAGGTAGCCATTTGAGGTCCCTACAGGCATGCAAAAAATCGGAGCCCCAGCTGCCATAAGGCCGGAAAAAAGTTCGATCCTAATTGGGGGTAAAATGGCGGATTTCGCTGTAGTTGCGAATTTGGGTTTGGACCTAGCTCCGCCCCTATGGAACCGATTGAGCTCAAACTTGGTATGGACGTAGGCATTCGAGGTCCCTACGCACATGCAAAAAATTGGAGCCGCGGCTGCCATAGGGCCGGAGAAAAGTTCGATCCTAGAATTGGGTCAAATGCATATACACAAAGAGCAGGTTGGTTTGGACCTTGCTCCGCCCCTATGGCTCCGATTGAGCTCAAATTTGGTACTGAGGTAGCCATTTGAGGTCCCTACAGGCATGCAAAAAATCGGAGCCCCAGCTGCCATAGGGCCGGAAAAAAGTTCGATCCTAATTGGGGGTAAAATGGCGGATTTCGCTGTAGTTGCGAATTTGGGTTTGACCTAGCTCCGCCCCTATGGAACCGATTGAGCTCAAACTTGGTATGGACGTAGGCATTCGAGGTCCCTACGCACATGCAAAAAATTGGAGCCGCGGCTGCCATAGGGCCGGAGAAAAGTTCGATCCTAGAATTGGGTCAAATGCATATACACAAAGAGCAGGTTGGGTTTGGACCTTGCTCCGCCCCTATGGCTCCGATTGAGCTCAAATTTGGTACTGAGGTAGCCATTTGAGGTCCCTACAGGCATGCAAAAAATCGGAGCCCCAGCTGCCATAGGGCCGGAAAAAAGTTCGATCCTAATTGGGGGTAAAATGGCGGATTTCGCTGTAGTTGCGAATTTGAGTTTGGACCTAGCTCCGCCCCTATGGAACCGATTGAGCTCAAACTTGGTATGGACGTAGGCATTCGAGGTCCCTACGCACATGCAAAAAATTGGAGCCGCGGCTGCCATAGGGCCGGAAAAAAATCGATCCTAAAATTGGGTCAAATGCATATTCACAAAGAGCAGGTTGGGTTTGGACCTTGCTCCGCCCCTATGGCTCCGATTGAGCTCAAATTTGGTACTGAGGTAGCCATTTGAGGTCCCTACAGGCATGCAAAAAATCGGAGCCCCCAGCTGCCATAGGGCCGGAAAAAAGTTCGATCCTAATTGGGGGTAAAATGGCGGATTTCGCTGTAGTTGCGAATTTGGGTTTGGACCTAGCTCCGCCCCTATGGAACCGATTGAGCTCAAACTTGGTATGGACGTAGGCATTCGAGGTCCCTACGCACATGCAAAAAATTGGAGCCGCGGCTGCCATAGGGCCGGAGAAAAGTTCGATCCTAGAATTGGGTCAAATGCATATACACAAAGAGCAGGTTGGGTTTGGACCTTGCTCCGCCCCTATGGCTCCGATTGAGCTCAAATTTGGTACTGAGGTAGCCATTTGAGGTCCCTACAGGCATGCAAAAAATCGGAGCCCCAGCTGCCATAGGGCCGGAAAAAAGTTCGATCCTAATTGGGGGTAAAATGGCGGATTTCGCTGTAGTTGCGAATTTGGGGTTTGGACCTAGCTCCGCCCCTATGGAACCGATTGAGCTCAACTTGGTATGGACGTAGGCATTCGAGGTCCCTACGCACATGCAAAAATTGGAGCCGCGGCTGCCATAGGGCCGGAGAAAAGTTCGATCCTAGAATTGGGTCAAATGCATATACACAAAGAGCAGGTTGGGTTTGGACCTTGCTCCGCCCCTATGGCTCCGATTGAGCTCAAATTTGGTACTGAGGTAGCCATTTGAGGTCCCTACAGGCATGCAAAAAATCGGAGCCCCAGCTGCCATAGGGCCGGAAAAAAGTTCGATCCTAATTGGGGGTAAAATGGCGGATTTCGCTGTAGTTGCGAATTTGGGTTTGGACCTAGCTCCGCCCCTATGGAACCGATTGAGCTCAAACTTGGTATGGACGTAGGCATTCGAGGTCCCTATGCACATGCAAAAAATTGGAGCCGCGGCTGCCATAGGGCCGGAGAAAAGTTCGATCCTAGAATTGGGTCAAATGCATATACACAAAGAGCAGGTTGGGTTTGGACCTTGCTCCGCCCCTATGGCTCCGATTGAGCTCAAATTTGTACTGAGGTAGCCATTTGAGGTCCCTACAGGCATACAAAAAATCGGAGCCCCAGCTGCCATAGGGCCGGAAAAAAGTTCGATCCTAATTGGGGGTAAAATGGCGGATTTCGCTGTAGTTGCGAATTTGGGTTTGGACCTAGCTCCGCCCCTATGGAACCGATTGAGCTCAAACTTGGTATGGACGTAGGCATTCGAGGTCCCTACGCACATGCAAAAAATAGGAGCCGCGGCTGCCATAGGGCCGGAGAAAAGTTCGATCCTAGAATTGGGTCAAATGCATATACACAAAGAGCAGGTTGGGTTTGGACCTTGCTCCGCCCCTATGGCTCCGATTGAGCTCAAATTTGGTACTGAGGTAGCCATTTGAGGTCCCTACAGGCATGCAAAAAATCGGAGCCCCAGCTGCCATAGGGCCGGAAAAAAGTTCGATCCTAATTGGGGGTAAAATGGCGGATTTCGCTGTAGTTGCGAATTTGGGTTTGGACCTAGCTCCGCCCCTATGGAACCGATTGAGCTCAAACTTGGTATGGACGTAGGCATTCGAGGTCCCTACGCACATGCAAAAATTGGAGCCGCGGCTGCCATAGGGCCGGAGAAAAGTTCGATCCTAGAATTGGGTCAAATGCATATACACAAAGAGCAGGTTGGGTTTGGACCTTGCTCCGCCCCTATGGCTCCGATTGAGCTCAAATTTGGTACTGAGGTAGCCATTTGAGGTCCCTACAGGCATGCAAAAAATCGGAGCCCCAGCTGCCATAGGGCCGGAAAAAAGTTCGATCCTAATTGGGGGTAAAATGGCGGATTCCGCTGTAGTTGCGAATTTGGGTTTGGACCTAGCTCCGCCCCTATGGAACCGATTGAGCTCAAACTTGGTATGGACGTAGGCATTCGAGGTCCCTACGCACATGCAAAAAATTGGAGCCGCGGCTGCCATAGGGCCGGAGAAAAGTTCGATCCTAGAATTGGGTCAAATGCATATACACAAAGAGCAGGTTGGGTTTGGACCTTGCTCCGCCCCTATGGCTCCGATTGAGCTCAAATTTGGTACTGAGGTAGCCATTTGAGGTCCCTACAGGCATGCAAAAAATCGGAGCCCCAGCTGCCATAGGGCCGGAAAAAAGTTCGATCCTAATTGGGGGTAAAATGGCGGATTTCGCTGTAGTTGCGAATTTGGGTTTGGATCTAGCTCCGCCCCTATGGAACCGATTGAGCTCAAACTTGGTATGGACGTAGGCATTCGAGGTCCCTACGCACATGCAAAAAATTGGAGCCGCGGCTGCCATAGGGCCGGAGAAAAGTTCGATCCTAGAATTGGGTCAAATGCATATACACAAAGAGCAGGTTGGGTTTGGACCTTGCTCCGCCCCTATGGCTCCGATTGAGCTCAAATTTGGTACTGAGGTAGCCATTTGAGGTCCCTACAGGCATGCAAAAAATCGGAGCCCCAGCTGCCATAAGGCCGGAAAAAAGTTCGATCCTAATTGGGGGTAAAATGGCGGATTTCGCTGTAGTTGCGAATTTGGGTTTGGACCTAGCTCCGCCCCTATGGAACCGATTGAGCTCAAACTTGGTATGGACGTAGGCATTCGAGGTCCCTACGCACATGCAAAAAATTGGAGCCGCGGCTGCCATAGGGCCGGAGAAAAGTTCGATCCTAGAATTGGGTCAAATGCATATACACAAAGAGCAGGTTGGGTTTGGACCTTGCTCCGCCCCTATGGCTCCGATTGAGCTCAAATTTGGTACTGAGGTAGCCATTTGAGGTCCCTACAGGCATGCAAAAAATCGGAGCCCCAGCTGCCATAGGGCCGGAAAAAAGTTCGATCCTAATTGGGGGTAAAATGGCGGATTTCGCTGTAGTTGCGAATTTGGGTTTGGACCTAGCTCCGCCCCTATGGAACCGATTGAGCTCAAACTTGGTATGGACGTAGGCATTCGAGGTCCCTACGCACATGCAAAAAATTGAGCCGCGGCTGCCATAGGGCCGGAGAAAAGTTCGATCCTAGAATTGGGTCAAATGCATATACACAAAGAGTAGGTTGGGTTTGGACCTTGGCCCCTATGGCTCCGATTGAGCTCAAATTTGGTACTGAGGTAGCCATTTGAGGTCCCTACAGGCATGCAAAAAATCGGAGCCCCAGCTGCCATAGGGCCGGAAAAAAGTTCGATCCTAATTGGGGGTAAAATGGCGGATTTCGCTGTAGTTGCGAATTTTGGTTTGGACCTAGCTCCGCCCCTATGGAACCGATTGAGCTCAAACTTGGTATGGACGTAGGCATTCGAGGTCCCTACGCACATGCAAAAAATTGGAGCCGCGGCTGCCATAGGGCCGGAGAAAAGTTCGATCCTAGAATTGGGTCAAATGCATATACACAAAGAGCAGGTTGGGTTTGGACCTTGCTCCGCCCCTATGGCTCCGATTGAGCTCAAATTTGGTACTGAGGTAGCCATTTGAGGTCCCTACAGGCATGCAAAAAATCGGAGCCCCAGCTGCCATAGGGCCGGAAAAAAGTTCGATCCTAATTGGGGGTAAAATGGCGGATTTCGCTGTAGTTGCGAATTTGGGTTTGGACCTAGCTCCGCCCCTATGGAACCGATTGAGCTCAAACTTGGTATGGACGTAGGCATTCGAGGTCCCTACGCACATGCAAAAAATTGGAGCCGCGGCTGCCATAGGGCCGGAGAAAAGTTCGATCCTAGAATTGGGTCAAATGCATATACACAAAGAGCAGGTTGGGTTTGGACCTTGCTCCGCCCCTATGGCTCCGATTGAGCTCAAATTTGGTACTGAGGTAGCCATTTGAGGTCCCTACAGGCATGCAAAAAATCGGAGCCCCAGCTGCCATAGGGCCGGAAAAAAGTTCGATCCTAATTGGGGGTAAAATGGCGGATTTCGCTGTAGTTGCGAATTTGGGTTTGGACCTAGCTCCGCCCCTATGGAACCGATTGAGCTCAAACTTGGTATGGACGTAGGCATTCGAGGTCCCTACGCACATGCAAAAAATTGGAGCCGCGGCTGCCATAGGGCCGGAGAAAAGTTCGATCCTAGAATTGGGTCAAATGCATATACACAAAGAGCAGGTTGGGTTTGGACCTTGCTCCGCCCCTATGGCTCCGATTGAGCTCAAATTTGGTACTGAGGTAGCCATTTGAGGTCCCTACAGGCATGCAAAAAATCGGAGCCCCAGCTGCCATAGGGCCGGAAAAAAGTTCGATCCTAATTGGGGGTAAAATGGCGGATTTCGCTGTAGTTGCGAATTTGGGTTTGGACCTAGCTCCGCCCCTATGGAACCGATTGAGCTCAAACTTGGTATGGACGTAGGCATTCGAGGTCCCTACGCACATGCAAAAAATTGGAGCCGCGGCTGCCATAGGGCCGGAGAAAAGTTCGATCCTAGAATTGGGTCAAAGGCATATACACAAAGAGCAGGTTGGGTTTGGACCTTGCTCCGCCCCTATGGCTCCGATTGAGCTCAAATTTGGTACTGAGGTAGCCATTTGAGGTCCCTACAGGCATGCAAAAAATCGGAGCCCCAGCTGCCATAGGGCCGGAAAAAAGTTCGATCCTAATTGGGGGTAAAATGGCGGATTTCGCTGTAGTTGCGAATTTGGGTTTGGACCTAGCTCCGCCCCTATGGAACCGATTGAGCTCAAACTTGGTATGGACGTAGGCATTCGAGGTCCCTACGCACATGCAAAAAATTGGAGCCGCGGCTGCCATAGGGCCGGAGAAAAGTTCGATCCTAGAATTGGGTCAAATGCATATACACAAAGAGCAGGTTGGGTTTGGACCTTGCTCCGCCCCTATGGCTCCGATTGAGCTCAAATTTGGTACTGAGGTAGCCATTTGAGGTCCCTACAGGCATGCAAAAAATCGGAGCCCCAGCTGCCATAGGGCCGGAAAAAAGTTCGATCCTAATTGGGGGTAAAATGGCGGATTTCGCTGTAGTTGCGAATTTGGGTTTGGACCTAGCTCCGCCCCTATGGAACCGATTGAGCTCAAACTTGGTATGGACGTAGGCATTCGAGGTCCCTACGCACATGCAAAAAATTGGAGCCGCGGCTGCAATAGGGCCGGAGAAAAGTTCGATCCTAGAATTGGGTCAAATGCATATACACAAAGAGCAGGTTGGGTTTGGACCTTGCTCCGCCCCTATGGCTCCGATTGAGCTCAAATTTGGTACTGAGGTAGCCATTTGAGGTCCCTACAGGCATGCAAAAAATCGGAGCCCCAGCTGCCATAGGGCCGGAAAAAAGTTCGATCCTAATTGGGGGTAAAATGGCGGATTTCGCTGTAGTTGCGAATTTGGGTTTGGACCTAGCTCCGCCCCTATGGAACCGATTGAGCTCAAACTTGGTATGGACGTAGGCATTTGAGGTCCCTACGCACATGCAAAAAATTGGAGCCGCGGCTGCCATAGGGCCGGAGAAAAGTTCGATCCTAGAATTGGGTCAAATGCATATACACAAAGAGCAGGTTGGGTTTGGACCTTGCTCCGCCCCTATGGCTCCGATTGAGCTCAAATTTGGTACTGAGGTAGCCATTTGAGGTCCCTACAGGCATGCAAAAAATCGGAGCCCCAGCTGCCATAGGGCCGGAAAAAAGTTCGATCCTAATTGGGGGTAAAATGGCGGATTTCGCTGTAGTTGCGAATTTGGGTTTGGACCTAGCTCCGCCCCTATGGAACCGATTGAGCTCAAACTTGGTATGGACGTAGGCATTCGAGGTCCCTACGCACATGCAAAAAATTGGAGCCGCGGCTGCCATAGGGCCGGAGAAAAGTTCGATCCTAGAATTGGGTCAAATGCATATACACAAAGAGCAGGTTGGGTTTGGACCTTGCTCCGCCCCTATGGCTCCGATTGAGCTCAAATTTGGTACTGAAGTAGCCATTTTAGGTCCCTACAGGCATGCAAAAAATCGGAGCCCCAGCTGCCATAGGGCCGGAAAAAAGTTCGATCCTAATTGGGGGTAAAATGGCGGATTTCGCTGTAGTTGCGAATTTGGGTTTGGACCTAGCTCCGCCCCTATGGAACCGATTGAGCTCAAACTTGGTATGGACGTAGGCATTCGAGGTCCCTACGCACATGCAAAAAATTGGAGCCGCGGCTGCCATAGGGGCGGAGAAAAGTTCGATCCTAGAATTGGGTCAAATGCATATACACAAAGAGCAGGTTGGGTTTGGACCTTGCTCCGCCCCTATGGCTCCGATTGAGCTCAAATTTGGTACTGAGGTAGCCATTTGAGGTCCCTACAGGCATGCAAAAAATCGGAACCCCAGCTGCCATAGGGCCGGAAAAAAGTTCGATCCTAATTGGGGGTAAAATGGCGGATTTCGCTGTAGTTGCGAATTTGGGTTTGGACCTAGCTCCGCCCCTATGGGACCGATTGAGCTCAAACTTGGTATGGACGTAGGCATTCCAGGTCCCTACGCACATGCAAAAAATTGGAGCCGTGGCTGCCATAGGGGCGGAGAAAAGTTCGATCCTAGAATTGGGTCAAATGCATATACACAAAGAGCAGGTTGGGTTTGGACCTTGCTCCGCCCCTATGGCTCCGATTGAGCTCAAATTTGGTACTGAGGTAGCCATTTGAGGTCCCTACAGGCATGCAAAAAATCGGAACCCCAGCTGCCATAGGGCCGGAAAAAAGTTCGATCCTAATTGGGGGTAAAATGGCGGATTTCGCTGTAGTTGCGAATTTGGGTTTGGACCTAGTTCCGCCCCTATGGGACCGATTGAGCTCAAACTTGGTATGGACGTAGGCATTCGAGGTCCCTACGCACATGCAAAAAATTGGAGCCGCGGCTGCCATAGGGGCGGAGAAAAGTTCGATCCTAGAATTGGGTCAAATGCATATACACAAAGAGCAGGTTGGGTTTGGACCTTGCTCCGCCCCTATGGCTCCGATTGAGCTCAAATTTGGTACTGAGGTAGCCATTTGAGGTCCCTACAGGCATGCAAAAAATCGGAACCCCAGCTGCCATAGGGCCGGAAAAAAGTTCGATCCTAATTGGGGGTAAAATGGCGGATTTCGCTGTAGTTGCGAATTTGGGTTTGGACCTAGCTCCGCCCCTATGGGACCGATTGAGCTCAAACTTGGTATGGACGTAGGCATTCGAGGTCCCTACGCACATGCAAAAAATTGGAGCCGCGGCTGCCATAGGGGCGGAGAAAAGTTCGATCCTAGAATTGGGTCAAATGCATATACACAAAGAGCAGGTTGGGTTTGGACCTTGCTCCGCCCCTATGGCTCCGATTGAGCTCAAATTTGGTACTGAGGTAGCCATTTGAGGTCCCTACAGGCATGCAAAAAATCGGAACCCCAGCTGCCATAGGGCCGGAAAAAAGTTCGATCCTAATTGGGGGTAAAATGGCGGATTTCGCTGTAGTTGCGAATTTGGGTTTGGACCTAGCTCCGCCCCTATGGGACCGATTGAGCTCAAACTTGGTATGGACGTAGGCATTCGAGGTCCCTACGCACATGCAAAAAATTGGAGCCGCGGCTGCCATAGGGGCGGAGAAAAGTTCGATCCTAGAATTGGGTCAAATGCATATACACAAAGAGCAGGTTGGGTTTGGACCTTGCTCCGCCCCTATGGCTCCGATTGAGCTCAAATTTGGTACTGAGGTAGCCATTTGAGGTCCCTACAGACATGCAAAAAATCGGAACCCCAGCTGCCATAGGGCCGGAAAAAAGTTCGATCCTAATTGGGGGTAAAATGGCGGATTTCGCTGTTGTTGCGAATTTGGGTTTGGACCTAGCTCCGCCCCTATGGGACCGATTGAGCTCAAACTTGGTATGGACGTAGGCATTCGAGGTCCCTACGCACATGCAAAAAATTGGAGCCGCGGCTGCCATAGGGGCGGAGAAAAGTTCGATCCTAGAATTGGGTCAAATGCATATACACAAAGAGCAGGTTGGGTTTGGACCTTGCTCCGCCCCTATGGCTCCGATTGAGCTCAAATTTGGTACTGAGGTAGCCATTTGAGGTCCCTACAGGCATGCAAAAAATCGGAACCCCAGCTGCCATAGGGCCGGAAAAAAGTTCGATCCTAATTGGGGGTAAAATGGCGGATTTCGCTGTAGTTGCGAATTTGGGTTTGGACCTAGCTCCGCCCCTATGGGACCGATTGAGCTCAAACTTGGTATGGACGTAGGCATTCGAGGTCCCTACGCACATGCAAAAAATTGGAGCCGCGGCTGCCATAGGGGCGGAGAAAAGTTCGATCCTAGAATTGGGTCAAATGCATATACACAAAGAGCAGGTTGGGTTTGGACCTTGCTCCGCCCCTATGGCTCCGATTGAGCTCAAATTTGGTACTGAGGTAGCCATTTGAGGTCCCTACAGGCATGCAAAAAATCGGAACCCCAGCTGCCATAGGGCCGGAAAAAAGTTCGATCCTAATTGGGGGTAAAATGGCGGATTTCGCTGTAGTTGCGAATTTGGGTTTGGACCTAGCTCCGCCCCTATGGGACCGATTGAGCTCAAACTTGGTATGGACGTAGGCATTCGAGGTCCCTACGCACATGCAAAAAATTGGAGCCGCGGCTGCCATAGGGGCGGAGAAAAGTTCGATCCTAGAATTGGGTCAAATGCATATACACAAAGAGCAGGTTGGGTTTGGACCTTGCTCCGCCCCTATGGCTCCGATTGAGCTCAAATTTGGTACTGAGGTAGCCATTTGAGGTCCCTACAGGCATGCAAAAAATCGGAACCCCAGCTGCCATAGGGCCGGAAAAAAGTTCGATCCTAATTGGGGGTAAAATGGCGGATTTCGCTGTAGTTGCGAATTTGGGTTTGGACCTAGCTCCGCCCCTATGGGACCGATTGAGCTCAAACTTGGTATGGACGTAGGCATTCGAGGTCCCTACGCACATGCAAAAAATTGGAGCCGCGGCTGCCATAGGGGCGGAGAAAAGTTCGATCCTAGAATTGGGTCAAATGCATATACACAAAGAGCAGGTTGGGTTTGGACCTTGCTCCGCCCCTATGGCTCCGATTGAGCTCAAATTTGGTACTGAGGTAGCCATTTGAGGTCCCTACAGGCATGCAAAAAATCGGAACCCCAGCTGCCATAGGGCCGGAAAAAAGTTCGATCCTAATTGGGGGTAAAATGGCGGATTTCGCTGTAGTTGCGAATTTGGGTTTGGACCTAGCTCCGCCCCTATGGGACCGATTGAGCTCAAACTTGGTATGGACGTAGGCATTCGAGGTCCCTACGCACATGCAAAAAATTGGAGCCGCGGCTGCCATAGGGGCGGAGAAAAGTTCGATCCTAGAATTGGGTCAAATGCATATACACAAAGAGCAGGTTGGGTTTGGACCTTGCTCCGCCCCTATGGCTCCGATTGAGCTCAAATTTGGTACTGAGGTAGCCATTTGAGGTCCCTACAGACATGCAAAAAATCGGAACCCCAGCTGCCATAGGGCCGGAAAAAAGTTCGATCCTAATTGGGGGTAAAATGGCGGATTTCGCTGTTGTTGCGAATTTGGGTTTGGACCTAGCTCCGCCCCTATGGGACCGATTGAGCTCAAACTTGGTATGGACGTAGGCATTCGAGGTCCCTACGCACATGCAAAAAATTGGAGCCGCGGCTGCCATAGGGGCGGAGAAAAGTTCGATCCTAGAATTGGGTCAAATGCATATACACAAAGAGCAGGTTGGGTTTGGACCTTGCTCCGCCCCTATGGCTCCGATTGAGCTCAAATTTGGTACTGAGGTAGCCATTTGAGGTCCCTACAGGCATGCAAAAAATCGGAACCCCAGCTGCCATAGGGCCGGAAAAAAGTTCGATCCTAATTGGGGGTAAAATGGCGGATTTCGCTGTAGTTGCGAATTTGGGTTTGGACCTAGCTCCGCCCCTATGGGACCGATTGAGCTCAAACTTGGTATGGACGTAGGCATTCGAGGTCCCTACGCACATGCAAAAAATTGGAGCCGCGGCTGCCATAGGGGCGGAGAAAAGTTCGATCCTAGAATTGGGTCAAATGCATATACACAAAGAGCAGGTTGGGTTTGGACCTTGCTCCGCCCCTATGGCTCCGATTGAGCTCAAATTTGGTACTGAGGTAGCCATTTGAGGTCCCTACAGGCATGCAAAAAATCGGAACCCCAGCTGCCATAGGGCCGGAAAAAAGTTCGATCCTAATTGGGGGTAAAATGGCGGATTTCGCTGTAGTTGCGAATTTGGGTTTGGACCTAGCTCCGCCCCTATGGGACCGATTGAGCTCAAACTTGGTATGGACGTAGGCATTCGAGGTCCCTACGCACATGCAAAAAATTGGAGCCGCGGCTGCCATAGGGGCGGAGAAAAGTTCGATCCTAGAATTGGGTCAAATGCATATACACAAAGAGCAGGTTGGGTTTGGACCTTGCTCCGCCCCTATGGCTCCGATTGAGCTCAAATTTGGTACTGAGGTAGCCATTTGAGGTCCCTACAGGCATGCAAAAAATCGGAACCCCAGCTGCCATAGGGCCGGAAAAAAGTTCGATCCTAATTGGGGGTAAAATGGCGGATTTCGCTGTAGTTGCGAATTTGGGTTTGGACCTAGCTCCGCCCCTATGGGACCGATTGAGCTCAAACTTGGTATGGACGTAGGCATTCGAGGTCCCTACGCACATGCAAAAAATTGGAGCCGCGGCTGCCATAGGGGCGGAGAAAAGTTCGATCCTAGAATTGGGTCAAATGCATATACACAAAGAGCAGGTTGGGTTTGGACCTTGCTCCGCCCCTATGGCTCCGATTGAGCTCAAATTTGGTACTGAGGTAGCCATTTGAGGTCCCTACAGGCATGCAAAAAATCGGAACCCCAGCTGCCATAGGGCCGGAAAAAAGTTCGATCCTAATTGGGGGTAAAATGGCGGATTTCGCTGTAGTTGCGAATTTGGGTTTGGACCTAGCTCCGCCCCTATGGGACCGATTGAGCTCAAACTTGGTATGGACGTAGGCATTCGAGGTCCCTACGCACATGCAAAAAATTGGAGCCGCGGCTGCCATAGGGGCGGAGAAAAGTTCGATCCTAGAATTGGGTCAAATGCATATACACAAAGAGCAGGTTGGGTTTGGACCTTGCTCCGCCCCTATGGCTCCGATTGAGCTCAAATTTGGTACTGAGGTAGCCATTTGAGGTCCCTACAGGCATGCAAAAAATCGGAACCCCAGCTGCCATAGGGCCGGAAAAAAGTTCGATCCTAATTGGGGGTAAAATGGCGGATTTCGCTGTAGTTGCGAATTTGGGTTTGGACCTAGCTCCGCCCCTATGGGACCGATTGAGCTCAAACTTGGTATGGACGTAGGCATTCGAGGTCCCTACGCACATGCAAAAAATTGGAGCCGCGGCTGCCATAGGGGCGGAGAAAAGTTCGATCCTAGAATTGGGTCATATGCATATACACAAAGAGCAGGTTGGGTTTGGACCTTGCTCCGCCCCTATGGCTCCGATTGAGCTCAAATTTGGTACTGAGGTAGCCATTTGAGGTCCCTACAGGCATGCAAAAAATCGGAACCCCAGCTGCCATAGGGCCGGAAAAAAGTTCGATCCTAATTGGGGGTAAAATGGCGGATTTCGCTGTAGTTGCGAATTTGGGTTTGGACCTAGCTCCGCCCCTATGGGACCGATTGAGCTCAAACTTGGTATGGACGTAGGCATTCGAGGTCCCTACGCACATGCAAAAAATTGGAGCCGCGGCTGCCATAGGGGCGGAGAAAAGTTCGATCCTAGAATTGGGTCAAATGCATATACACAAAGAGCAGGTTGGGTTTGGACCTTGCTCCGCCCCTATGGCTCCGATTGAGCTCAAATTTGGTACTGAGGTAGCCATTTGAGGTCCCTACAGGCATGCAAAAAATCGGAACCCCAGCTGCCATAGGGCCGGAAAAAAGTTCGATCCTAATTGGGGGTAAAATGGCGGATTTCGCTGTAGTTGCGAATTTGGGTTTGGACCTAGCTCCGCCCCTATGGGACCGATTGAGCTCAAACTTGGTATGGACGTAGGCATTCGAGGTCCCTACGCACATGCAAAAAATTGGAGCCGCGGCTGCCATAGGGGCGGAGAAAAGTTCGATCCTAGAATTGGGTCAAATGCATATACACAAAGAGCAGGTTGGGTTTGGACCTTGCTCCGCCCCTATGGCTCCGATTGAGCTCAAATTTGGTACTGAGGTAGCCATTTGAGGTCCCTACAGGCATGCAAAAAATCGGAACCCCAGCTGCCATAGGACCGGAAAAAAGTTCGATCCTAATTGGGGGTAAAATGGCGGATTTCGCTGTAGTTGCGAATTTGGGTTTGGACCTAGCTCCGCCCCTATGGGACCGATTGAGCTCAAACTTGGTATGGACGTAGGCATTCGAGGTCCCTACGCACATGCAAAAAATTGGAGCCGCGGCTGCCATAGGGGCGGAGAAAAGTTCGATCCTAGAATTGGGTCAAATGCATATACACAAAGAGCAGGTTGGGTTTGGACCTTGCTCCGCCCCTATGGCTCCGATTGAGCTCAAATTTGGTACTGAGGTAGCCATTTGAGGTCCCTACAGGCATGCAAAAAATCGGAACCCCAGCTGCCATAGGGCCGGAAAAAAGTTCGATCCTAATTGGGGGTAAAATGGTGGATTTCGCTGTAGTTGCGAATTTGGGTTTGGACCTAGCTCCGCCCCTATGGGACCGATTGAGCTCAAACTTGGTATGGACGTAGGCATTCGAGGTCCCTACGCACATGCAAAAAATTGGAGCCGCGGCTGCCATAGGGGCGGAGAAAAGTTCGATCCTAGAATTGGGTCAAATGCATATACACAAAGAGCAGGTTGGGTTTGGACCTTGCTCCGCCCCTATGGCTCCGATTGAGCTCAAATTTGGTACTGAGGTAGCCATTTGAGGTCCCTACAGGCATGCAAAAAATCGGAACCCCAGCTGCCATAGGACCGGAAAAAAGTTCGATCCTAATTGGGGGTAAAATGGCGGATTTCGCTGTAGTTGCGAATTTGGGTTTGGACCTAGCTCCGCCCCTATGGGACCGATTGAGCTCAAACTTGGTATGGACGTAGGCATTCGAGGTCCCTACGCACATGCAAAAAATTGGAGCCGCGGCTGCCATAGGGGCGGAGAAAAGTTCGATCCTAGAATTGGGTCAAATGCATATACACAAAGAGCAGGTTGGGTTTGGACCTTGCTCCGCCCCTATGGCTCCGATTGAGCTCAAATTTGGTACTGAGGTAGCCATTTGAGGTCCCTACAGGCATGCAAAAAATCGGAACCCCAGCTGCCATAGGGCCGGAAAAAAGTTCGATCCTAATTGGGGGTAAAATGGCGGATTTCGCTGTAGTTGCGAATTTGGGTTTGGACCTAGCTCCGCCCCTATGGGACCGATTGAGCTCAAACTTGGTATGGACGTAGGCATTCGAGGTCCCTACGCACATGCAAAAAATTGGAGCCGCGGCTGCCATAGGGGCGGAGAAAAGTTCGATCCTAGAATTGGGTCAAATGCATATACACAAAGAGCAGGTTGGGTTTGGACCTTGCTCCGCCCCTATGGCTCCGATTGAGCTCAAATTTGGTACTGAGGTAGCCATTTGAGGTCCCTACAGGCATGCAAAAAATCGGAACCCCAGCTGCCATAGGGCCGGAAAAAAGTTCGATCCTAATTGGGGGTAAAATGGCGGATTTCGCTGTAGTTGCGAATTTGGGTTTGGACCTAGCTCCGCCCCTATGGGACCGATTGAGCTCAAACTTGGTATGGACGTAGGCATTCGAGGTCCCTACGCACATGCAAAAAATTGGAGCCGCGGCTGCCATAGGGGCGGAGAAAAGTTCGATCCTAGAATTGGGTCAAATGTATATACACAAAGAGCAGGTTGGGTTTGGACCTTGCTCCGCCCCTATGGCTCCGATTGAGCTCAAATTTGGTACTGAGGTAGCCATTTGAGGTCCCTACAGGCATGCAAAAAATCGGAACCCCAGCTGCCATAGGGCCGGAAAAAAGTTCGATCCTAATTGGGGGTAAAATGGCGGATTTCGCTGTAGTTGCGAATTTGGGTTTGGACCTAGCTCCGCCCCTATGGGACCGATTGAGCTCAAACTTGGTATGGACGTAGGCATTCGAGGTCCCTACGCACATGCAAAAAATTGGAGCCGCGGCTGCCATAGGGGCGGAGAAAAGTTCGATCCTAGAATTGGGTCAAATGCATATACACAAAGAGCAGGTTGGGTTTGGACCTTGCTCCGCCCCTATGGCTCCGATTGAGCTCAAATTTGGTACTGAGGTAGCCATTTGAGGTCCCTACAGGCATGCAAAAAATCGGAACCCCAGCTGCCATAGGGCCGGAAAAAAGTTCGATCCTAATTGGGGGTAAAATGGCGGATTTCGCTGTAGTTGCGAATTTGGGTTTGGACCTAGCTCCGCCCCTATGGGACCGATTGAGCTCAAACTTGGTATGGACGTAGGCATTCGAGGTCCCTACGCACATGCAAAAAATTGGAGCCGCGGCTGCCATAGGGGCGGAGAAAAGTTCGATCCTAGAATTGGGTCAAATGCATATACACAAAGAGCAGGTTGGGTTTGGACCTTGCTCCGCCCCTATGGCTCCGATTGAGCTCAAATTTGGTACTGAGGTAGCCATTTGAGGTCCCTACAGGCATGCAAAAAATCGGAACCCCAGCTGCCATAGGGCCGGAAAAAAGTTCGATCCTAATTGGGGGTAAAATGGCGGATTTCGCTGTAGTTGCGAATTTGGGTTTGGACCTAGCTCCGCCCCTATGGGACCGATTGAGCTCAAACTTGGTATGGACGTAGGCATTCGAGGTCCCTACGCACATGCAAAAAATTGGAGCCGCGGCTGCCATAGGGGCGGAGAAAAGTTCGATCCTAGAATTGGGTCAAATGCATATACACAAAGAGCAGGTTGGGTTTGGACCTTGCTCCGCCCCTATGGCTCCGATTGAGCTCAAATTTGGTACTGAGGTAGCCATTTGAGGTCCCTACAGGCATGCAAAAAATCGGAACCCCAGCTGCCATAGGGCCGGAAAAAAGTTCGATCCTAATTGGGGGTAAAATGGCGGATTTCGCTGTAGTTGCGAATTTGGGTTTGGACCTAGCTCCGCCCCTATGGGACCGATTGAGCTCAAACTTGGTATGGACGTAGGCATTCGAGGTCCCTACGCACATGCAAAAAATTGGAGCCGCGGCTGCCATAGGGGCGGAGAAAAGTTCGATCCTAGAATTGGGTCAAATGCATATACACAAAGAGCAGGTTGGGTTTGGACCTTGCTCCGCCCCTATGGCTCCGATTGAGCTCAAATTTGGTACTGAGGTAGCCATTTGAGGTCCCTACAGGCATGCAAAAAATCGGAACCCCAGCTGCCATAGGGCCGGAAAAAAGTTCGATCCTAATTGGGGGTAAAATGGCGGATTTCGCTGTAGTTGCGAATTTGGGTTTGGACCTAGCTCCGCCCCTATGGGACCGATTGAGCTCAAACTTGGTATGGACGTAGGCATTCGAGGTCCCTACGCACATGCAAAAAATTGGAGCCGCGGCTGCCATAGGGGCGGAGAAAAGTTCGATCCTAGAATTGGGTCAAATGCATATACACAAAGAGCAGGTTGGGTTTGGACCTTGCTCCGCCCCTATGGCTCCGATTGAGCTCAAATTTGGTACTGAGGTAGCCATTTGAGGTCCCTACAGGCATGCAAAAAATCGGAACCCCAGCTGCCATAGGGCCGGAAAAAAGTTCGATCCTAATTGGGGGTAAAATGGCGGATTTCGCTGTAGTTGCGAATTTGGGTTTGGACCTAGCTCCGCCCCTATGGGACCGATTGAGCTCAAACTTGGTATGGACGTAGGCATTCGAGGTCCCTACGCACATGCAAAAAATTGGAGCCGCGGCTGCCATAGGGGCGGAGAAAAGTTCGATCCTAGAATTGGGTCAAATGCATATACACAAAGAGCAGGTTGGGTTTGGACCTTGCTCCGCCCCTATGGCTCCGATTGAGCTCAAATTTGGTACTGAGGTAGCCATTTGAGGTCCCTACAGGCATGCAAAAAATCGGAACCCCAGCTGCCATAGGGCCGGAAAAAAGTTCGATCCTAATTGGGGGTAAAATGGCGGATTTCGCTGTAGTTGCGAATTTGGGTTTGGACCTAGCTCCGCCCCTATGGGACCGATTGAGCTCAAACTTGGTATGGACGTAGGCATTCGAGGTCCCTACGCACATGCAAAAAATTGGAGCCGCGGCTGCCATAGGGGCGGAGAAAAGTTCGATCCTAGAATTGGGTCAAATGCATATACACAAAGAGCAGGTTGGGTTTGGACCTTGCTCCGCCCCTATGGCTCCGATTGAGCTCAAATTTGGTACTGAGGTAGCCATTTGAGGTCCCTACAGGCATGCAAAAAATCGGAACCCCAGCTGCCATAGGGCCGGAAAAAAGTTCGATCCTAATTGGGGGTAAAATGGCGGATTTCGCTGTAGTTGCGAATTTGGGTTTGGACCTAGCTCCGCCCCTATGGGACCGATTGAGCTCAAACTTGGTATGGACGTAGGCATTCGAGGTCCCTACGCACATGCAAAAAATTGGAGCCGCGGCTGCCATAGGGGCGGAGAAAAGTTCGATCCTAGAATTGGGTCAAATGCATATACACAAAGAGCAGGTTGGGTTTGGACCTTGCTCCGCCCCTATGGCTCCGATTGAGCTCAAATTTGGTACTGAGGTAGCCATTTGAGGTCCCTACAGGCATGCAAAAAATCGGAACCCCAGCTGCCATAGGGCCGGAAAAAAGTTCGATCCTAATTGGGGGTAAAATGGCGGATTTCGCTGTAGTTGCGAATTTGGGTTTGGACCTAGCTCCGCCCCTATGGGACCGATTGAGCTCAAACTTGGTATGGACGTAGGCATTCGAGGTCCCTACGCACATGCAAAAAATTGGAGCCGCGGCTGCCATAGGGGCGGAGAAAAGTTCGATCCTAGAATTGGGTCAAATGCATATACACAAAGAGCAGGTTGGGTTTGGACCTTGCTCCGCCCCTATGGCTCCGATTGAGCTCAAATTTGGTACTGAGGTAGCCATTTGAGGTCCCTACAGGCATGCAAAAAATCGGAACCCCAGCTGCCATAGGGCCGGAAAAAAGTTCGATCCTAATTGGGGGTAAAATGGCGGATTTCGCTGTAGTTGCGAATTTGGGTTTGGACCTAGCTCCGCCCCTATGGGACCGATTGAGCTCAAACTTGGTATGGACGTAGGCATTCGAGGTCCCTACGCACATGCAAAAAATTGGAGCCGCGGCTGCCATAGGGGCGGAGAAAAGTTCGATCCTAGAATTGGGTCAAATGCATATACACAAAGAGCAGGTTGGGTTTGGACCTTGCTCCGCCCCTATGGCTCCGATTGAGCTCAAATTTGGTACTGAGGTAGCCATTTGAGGTCCCTACAGGCATGCAAAAAATCGGAACCCCAGCTGCCATAGGGCCGGAAAAAAGTTCGATCCTAATTGGGGGTAAAATGGCGGATTTCGCTGTAGTTGCGAATTTGGGTTTGGACCTAGCTCCGCCCCTATGGGACCGATTGAGCTCAAACTTGGTATGGACGTAGGCATTCGAGGTCCCTACGCACATGCAAAAAATTGGAGCCGCGGCTGCCATAGGGGCGGAGAAAAGTTCGATCCTAGAATTGGGTCAAATGCATATACACAAAGAGCAGGATGGGTTTGGACCTTGCTCCGCCCCTATGGCTCCGATTGAGCTCAAATTTGGTACTGAGGTAGCCATTTGAGGTCCCTACAGGCATGCAAAAAATCGGAACCCCAGCTGCCATAGGGCCGGAAAAAAGTTCGATCCTAATTGGGGGTAAATTGGCGGATTTCGCTGTAGTTGCGAATTTGGGTTTGGACCTAGCTCCGCCCCTATGGGACCGATTGAGCTCAAACTTGGTATGGACGTAGGCATTCGAGGTCCCTACGCACATGCAAAAAATTGGAGCCGCGGCTGCCATAGGGGCGGAGAAAAGTTCGATCCTAGAATTGGGTCAAATGCATATACACAAAGAGCAGGTTGGGTTTGGACCTTGCTCCGCCCCTATGGCTCCGATTGAGCTCAAATTTGGTACTGAGGTAGCCATTTGAGGTCCCTACAGGCATGCAAAAAATCGGAACCCCAGCTGCCATAGGGCCGGAAAAAAGTTCGATCCTAATTTGGGGTAAAATGGCGGATTTCGCTGTAGTTGCGAATTTGGGTTTGGACCTAGCTCCGCCCCTATGGGACCGATTGAGCTCAAACTTGGTATGGACGTAGGCATTCGAGGTCCCTACGCACATGCAAAAAATTGGAGCCGCGGCTGCCATAGGGGCGGAGAAAAGTTCGATCCTAGAATTGGGTCAAATGCATATACACAAAGAGCAGGTTGGGTTTGGACCTTGCTCCGCCCCTATGGCTCCGATTGAGCTCAAATTTGGTACTGAGGTAGCCATTTGAGGTCCCTACAGGCATGCAAAAAATCGGAACCCCAGCTGCCATAGGGCCGGAAAAAAGTTCGATCCTAATTGGGGGTAAAATGGCGGATTTCGCTGTAGTTGCGAATTTGGGTTTGGACCTAGCTCCGCCCCTATGGGACCGATTGAGCTCAAACTTGGTATGGACGTAGGCATTCGAGGTCCCTACGCACATGCAAAAAATTGGAGCCGCGGCTGCCATAGGGGCGGAGAAAAGTTCGATCCTAGAATTGGGTCAAATGCATATACACAAAGAGCAGGATGGGTTTGGACCTTGCTCCGCCCCTATGGCTCCGATTGAGCTCAAATTTGGTACTGAGGTAGCCATTTGAGGTCCCTACAGGCATGCAAAAAATCGGAACCCCAGCTGCCATAGGGCCGGAAAAAAGTTCGATCCTAATTGGGGGTAAATTGGCGGATTTCGCTGTAGTTGCCAATTTGGGTTTGGACCTAGCTCCGCCCCTATGGGACCGATTGAGCTCAAACTTGGTATGGACGTAGGCATTCGAGGTCCCTACGCACATGCAAAAAATTGGAGCCGCGGCTGCCATAGGGGCGGAGAAAAGTTCGATCCTAGAATTGGGTCAAATGCATATACACAAAGAGCAGGTTGGGTTTGGACCTTGCTCCGCCCCTATGGCTCCGATTGAGCTCAAATTTGGTACTGAGGTAGCCATTTGAGGTCCCTACAGGCATGCAAAAAATCGGAACCCCAGCTGCCATAGGGCCGGAAAAAAGTTCGATCCTAATTGGGGGTAAAATGGCGGATTTCGCTGTAGTTGCGAATTTGGGTTTGGACCTAGCTCCGCCCCTATGGGACCGATTGAGCTCAAACTTGGTATGGACGTAGGCATTCGAGGTCCCTACGCACATGCAAAAAATTGGAGCCGCGGCTGCCATAGGGGCGGAGAAAAGTTCGATCCTAGAATTGGGTCAAATGCATATACACAAAGAGCAGGTTGGGTTTGGACCTTGCTCCGCCCCTATGGCTCCGATTGAGCTCAAATTTGGTACTGAGGTAGCCATTTGAGGTCCCTACAGGCATGCAAAAAATCGGAACCCCAGCTGCCATAGGGCCGGAAAAAAGTTCGATCCTAATTGGGGGTAAAATGGCGGATTTCGCTGTAGTTGCGAATTTGGGTTTGGACCTAGCTCCGCCCCTATGGGACCGATTGAGCTCAAACTTGGTATGGACGTAGGCATTCGAGGTCCCTACGCACATGCAAAAAATTGGAGCCGCGGCTGCCATAGGGGCGGAGAAAAGTTCGATCCTAGAATTGGGTCAAATGCATATACACAAAGAGCAGGTTGGGTTTGGACCTTGCTCCGCCCCTATGGCTCCGATTGAGCTCAAATTTGGTACTGAGGTAGCCATTTGAGGTCCCTACAGGCATGCAAAAAATCGGAACCCCAGCTGCCATAGGGCCGGAAAAAAGTTCGATCCTAATTGGGGGTAAAATGGCGGATTTCGCTGTAGTTGCGAATTTGGGTTTGGACCTAGCTCCGCCCCTATGGGACCGATTGAGCTCAAACTTGGTATGGACGTAGGCATTCGAGGTCCCTACGCACATGCAAAAAATTGGAGCCGCGGCTGCCATAGGGGCGGAGAAAAGTTCGATCCTAGAATTGGGTCAAATGCATATACACAAAGAGCAGGTTGGGTTTGGACCTTGCTCCGCCCCTATGGCTCCGATTGAGCTCAAATTTGGTACTGAGGTAGCCATTTGAGGTCCCTACAGGCATGCAAAAAATCGGAACCCCAGCTGCCATAGGGCCGGAAAAAAGTTCGATCCTAATTGGGGGTAAAATGGCGGATTTCGCTGTAGTTGCGAATTTGGGTTTGGACCTAGCTCCGCCCCTATGGGACCGATTGAGCTCAAACTTGGTATGGACGTAGGCATTCGAGGTCCCTACGCACATGCAAAAAATTGG
This sequence comes from Fragum fragum, assembly GCA_946902895.1. Classification (NCBI taxonomy): domain Eukaryota; kingdom Metazoa; phylum Mollusca; class Bivalvia; order Cardiida; family Cardiidae; genus Fragum; species Fragum fragum. Next base: position 4,260,855 of record OX336370.1, on the reverse strand, counting down.
AGCCGCGGCTGCCATAGGGGCGGAGAAAAGTTCGATCCTAGAATTGGGTCAAATGCATATACACAAAGAGCAGGTTGGGTTTGGACCTTGCTCCGCCCCTATGGCTCCGATTGAGCTCAAATTTGGTACTGAGGTAGCCATTTGAGGTCCCTACAGGCATGCAAAAAATCGGAACCCCAGCTGCCATAGGGCCGGAAAAAAGTTCGATCCTAATTGGGGGTAAAATGGCGGATTTCGCTGTAGTTGCGAATTTGGGTTTGGACATAGCTCCGCCCCTATGGGACCGATTGAGCTCAAACTTGGTATGGACGTAGGCATTCGAGGTCCCTACGCACATGCAAAAAATTGGAGCCGCGGCTGCCATAGGGGCGGAGAAAAGTTCGATCCTAGAATTGGGTCAAATGCATATACACAAAGAGCAGGTTGGGTTTGGACCTTGCTCCGCCCCTATGGCTCCGATTGAGCTCAAATTTGGTACTGAGGTAGCCATTTGAGGTCCCTACAGGCATGCAAAAAATCGGAACCCCAGCTGCCATAGGGCCGGAAAAAAGTTCGATCCTAATTGGGGGTAAAATGGCGGATTTCGCTGTAGTTGCGAATTTGGGTTTGGACCTAGCTCCGCCCCTATCGGACCGATTGAGCTCAAACTTGGTATGGACGTAGGCATTCGAGGTCCCTACGCACATGCAAAAAATTGGAGCCGCGGCTGCCATAGGGGCGGAGAAAAGTTCGATCCTAGAATTGGGTCAAATGCATATACACAAAGAGCAGGTTGGGTTTGGACCTTGCTCCGCCCCTATGGCTCCGATTGAGCTCAAATTTGGTACTTAGGTAGCCATTTGAGGTCCCTACAGGCATGCAAAAAATCGGAACCCCAGCTGCCATAGGGCCGGAAAAAAGTTCGATCCTAATTGGGGGTAAAATGGCGGATTTCGCTGTAGTTGCGAATTTGGGTTTGGACATAGCTCCGCCCCTATGGGACCGATTGAGCTCAAACTTGGTATGGACGTAGGCATTCGAGGTCCCTACGCACATGCAAAAAATTGGAGCCGCGGCTGCCATAGGGGCGGAGAAAAGTTCGATCCTAGAATTGGGTCAAATGCATAAACACAAAGAGCAGGTTGGGTTTGGACCTTGCTCCGCCCCTATGGCTCCGATTGAGCTCAAATTTGGTACTGAGGTAGCCATTTGAGGTCCCTACAGGCATGCAAAAAATCGGAACCCCAGCTGCCATATGGCCGGAAAAAAGTTCGATCCTAATTGGGGGTAAAATGGCGGATTTCGCTGTAGTTGCGAATTTGGGTTTGGACCTAGCTCCGCCCCTATGGGACCGATTGAGCTCAAACTTGGTATGGACGTAGGCATTCGAGGTCCCTACGCACATGCAAAAAATTGGAGCCGCGGCTGCCATAGGGGCGGAGAAAAGTTCGATCCTAGAATTGGGTCAAATGCATATACACAAAGAGCAGTTTGGGTTTGGACCTTGCTCCGCCCCTATGGCTCCGATTGAGCTCAAATTTGGTACTGATGTAGCCATTTGAGGTCCCTACAGGCATGCAAAAAATCGGAACCCCAGCTGCCATAGGGCCGGAAAAAAGTTCGATCCTAATTGGGGGTAAAATGGCGGATTTCGCTGTAGTTGCGAATTTGGGTTTGGACCTAGCTCCGCCCCTATGGGACCGATTGAGCTCAAACTTGGTATGGACGTAGGCATTCGAGGTCCCTACGCACATGCAAAAAATTGGAGCCGCGGCTGCCATAGGGGCGGAGAAAAGTTCGATCCTAGAATTGGGTCAAATGCATATACACAAAGAGCAGGTTGGGTTTGGACCTTGCTCCGCCCCTATGGCTCCGATTGAGCTCAAATTTTTTTACTGAGGTAGCCATTTGAGGTCCCTACAGGCATGCAAAAAATCGGAACCCCAGCTGCCATAGGGCCGGAAAAAAGTTCGATCCTAATTGGGGGTAAAATGGCGGATTTCGCTGTAGTTGCGAATTTGGGTTTGGACCTAGCTCCGCCCCTATGGGACCGATTGAGCTCAAACTTGGTATGGACGTAGGCATTCGAGGTCCCTACGCACATGCAAAAAATTGGAGCCGCGGCTGCCATAGGGGCGGAGAAAAGTTCGATCCTAGAATTGGGTCAAATGCATATACACAAAGAGCAGGTTGGGTTTGGACCTTGCTCCGCCCCTATGGCTCCGATTGAGCTCAAATTTGGTACTGAGGTAGCCATTTGAGGTCCCTACAGGCATGCAAAAAATCGGAACCCCAGCTGCCATAGGGCCGGAAAAAAGTTCGATCCTAATTGGGGGTAAAATGGCGGATTTCGCTGTAGTTGCGAATTTGGGTTTGGACCTAGCTCCGCCCCTATGGGACCGATTGAGCTCAAACTTGGTATGGACGTAGGCATTCGAGGTCCCTACGCACATGCAAAAAATTGGAGCCGCGGCTGCCATAGGGGCGGAGAAAAGTTCGATCCTAGAATTGGGTCAAATGCATATACACAAAGAGCAGGTTGGGTTTGGACCTTGCTCCGCCCCTATGGCTCCGATTGAGCTCAAATTTGGTACTGAGGTAGCCATTTGAGGTCCCTACAGGCATGCAAAAAATCGGAACCCCAGCTGCCATAGGGCCGGAAAAAAGTTCGATCCTAATTGGGGGTAAAATGGCGGATTTCGCTGTAGTTGCGAATTTGGGTTTGGACCTAGCTCCGCCCCTATGGGACCGATTGAGCTCAAACTTGGTATGGACGTAGGCATTCGAGGTCCCTACGCACATGCAAAAAATTGGAGCCGCGGCTGCCATAGGGGCGGAGAAAAGTTCGATCCTAGAATTGGGTCAAATGCATATACACAAAGAGCAGGTTGGGTTTGGACCTTGCTCCGCCCCTATGGCTCCGATTGAGCTCAAATTTGGTACTGAGGTAGCCATTTGAGGTCCCTACAGGCATGCAAAAAATCGGAACCCCAGCTGCCATAGGGCCGGAAAAAAGTTCGATCCTAATTGGGGGTAAAATGGCGGATTTCGCTGTAGTTGCGAATTTGGGTTTGGACCTAGCTCCGCCCCTATGGGACCGATTGAGCTCAAACTTGGTATGGACTTAGGCATTCGAGGTCCCTACGCACATGCAAAAAATTGGAGCCGCGGCTGCCATAGGGGCGGAGAAAAGTTCGATCCTAGAATTGGGTCAAATGCATATACACAAAGAGCAGGTTGGGTTTGGACCTTGCTCCGCCCCTATGGCTCCGATTGAGCTCAAATTTGGTACTGAGGTAGCCATTTGAGGTCCCTACAGGCATGCAAAAAATCGGAACCCCAGCTGCCATAGGGCCGGAAAAAAGTTCGATCCTAATTGGGGGTAAAATGGCGGATTTCGCTGTAGTTGCGAATTTGGGTTTGGACCTAGCTCCGCCCCTATGGGACCGATTGAGCTCAAACTTGGTATGGACGTAGGCATTCGAGGTCCCTACGCACATGCAAAAAATTGGAGCCGCGGCTGCCATAGGGGCGGAGAAAAGTTCGATCCTAGAATTGGGTCAAATGCATATACACAAAGAGCAGGTTGGGTTTGGACCTTGCTCCGCCCCTATGGCTCCGATTGAGCTCAAATTTGGTACTGAGGTAGCCATTTGAGGTCCCTACAGGCATGCAAAAAATCGGAACCCCAGCTGCCATAGGGCCGGAAAAAAGTTCGATCCTAATTGGGGGTAAAATGGCGGATTTCGCTGTAGTTGCGAATTTGGGTTTGGACCTAGCTCCGCCCCTATGGGACCGATTGAGCTCAAACTTGGTATGGACGTAGGCATTCGAGGTCCCTACGCACATGCAAAAAATTGGAGCCGCGGCTGCCATAGGGGCGGAGAAAAGTTCGATCCTAGAATTGGGTCAAATGCATATACACAAAGAGCAGGATGGGTTTGGACCTTGCTCCGCCCCTATGGCTCCGATTGAGCTCAAATTTGGTACTGAGGTAGCCATTTGAGGTCCCTACAGGCATGCAAAAAATCGGAACCCCAGCTGCCATAGGGCCGGAAAAAAGTTCGATCCTAATTGGGGGTAAAATGGCGGATTTCGCTGTAGTTGCGAATTTGGGTTTGGACCTAGCTCCGCCCCTATGGGACCGATTGAGCTCAAACTTGGTATGGACGTAGGCATTCGAGGTCCCTACGCACATGCAAAAAATTGGAGCCGCGGCTGCCATAGGGGCGGAGAAAAGTTCGATCCTAGAATTGGGTCAAATGCATATACACAAAGAGCAGGTTGGGTTTGGACCTTGCTCCGCCCCTATGGCTCCGATTGAGCTCAAATTTGGTACTGAGGTAGCCATTTGAGGTCCCTACAGGCATGCAAAAAATCGGAACCCCAGCTGCCATAGGGCCGGAAAAAAGTTCGATCCTAATTGGGGGTAAAATGGCGGATTTCGCTGTAGTTGCGAATTTGGGTTTGGACCTAGCTCCGCCCCTATGGGACCGATTGAGCTCAAACTTGGTATGGACGTAGGCATTCGAGGTCCCTACGCACATGCAAAAAATTGGAGCCGCGGCTGCCATAGGGGCGGAGAAAAGTTCGATCCTAGAATTGGGTCAAATGCATATACACAAAGAGCAGGTTGGGTTTGGACCTTGCTCCGCCCCTATGGCTCCGATTGAGCTCAAATTTGGTACTGAGGTAGCCATTTGAGGTCCCTACAGGCATGCAAAAAATCGGAACCCCAGCTGCCATAGGGCCGGAAAAAAGTTCGATCCTAATTGGGGGTAAAATGGCGGATTTCGCTGTAGTTGCGAATTTGGGTTTGGACCTAGCTCCGCCCCTATGGGACCGATTGAGCTCAAACTTGGTATGGACGTAGGCATTCGAGGTCCCTACGCACATGCAAAAAATTGGAGCCGCGGCTGCCATAGGGGCGGAGAAAAGTTCGATCCTAGAATTGGGTCAAATGCATATACACAAAGAGCAGGTTGGGTTTGGACCTTGCTCCGCCCCTATGGCTCCGATTGAGCTCAAATTTGGTACTGAGGTAGCCATTTGAGGTCCCTACAGGCATGCAAAAAATCGGAACCCCAGCTGCCATAGGGCCGGAAAAAAGTTCGATCCTAATTGGGGGTAAAATGGCGGATTTCGCTGTAGTTGCGAATTTGGGTTTGGACCTAGCTCCGCCCCTATGGGACCGATTGAGCTCAAACTTGGTATGGACGTAGGCATTCGAGGTCCCTACGCACATGCAAAAAATTGGAGCCGCGGCTGCCATAGGGGCGGAGAAAAGTTCGATCCTAGAATTGGGTCAAATGCATATACACAAAGAGCAGGTTGGGTTTGGACCTTGCTCCGCCCCTATGGCTCCGATTGAGCTCAAATTTGGTACTGAGGTAGCCATTTGAGGTCCCTACAGGCATGCAAAAAATCGGAACCCCAGCTGCCATAGGGCCGGAAAAAAGTTCGATCCTAATTGGGGGTAAAATGGCGGATTTCGCTGTAGTTGCGAATTTGGGTTTGGACCTAGCTCCGCCCCTATGGGACCGATTGAGCTCAAACTTGGTATGGACGTAGGCATTCGAGGTCCCTACGCACATGCAAAAAATTGGAGCCGCGGCTGCCATAGGGGCGGAGAAAAGTTCGATCCTAGAATTGGGTCAAATGCATATACACAAAGAGCAGGTTGGGTTTGGACCTTGCTCCGCCCCTATGGCTCCGATTGAGCTCAAATTTGGTACTGAGGTAGCCATTTGAGGTCCCTACAGGCATGCAAAAAATCGGAACCCCAGCTGCCATAGGGCCGGAAAAAAGTTCGATCCTAATTGGGGGTAAAATGGCGGATTTCGCTGTAGTTGCGAATTTGGGTTTGGACCTAGCTCCGCCCCTATGGGACCGATTGAGCTCAAACTTGGTATGGACGTAGGCATTCGAGGTCCCTACGCACATGCAAAAAATTGGAGCCGCGGCTGCCATAGGGGCGGAGAAAAGTTCGATCCTAGAATTGGGTCAAATGCATATACACAAAGAGCAGGTTGGGTTTGGACCTTGCTCCGCCCCTATGGCTCCGATTGAGCTCAAATTTGGTACTGAGGTAGCCATTTGAGGTCCCTACAGGCATGCAAAAAATCGGAACCCCAGCTGCCATAGGGCCGGAAAAAAGTTCGATCCTAATTGGGGGTAAAATGGCGGATTTCGCTGTAGTTGCGAATTTGGGTTTGGACCTAGCTCCGCCCCTATGGGACCGATTGAGCTCAAACTTGGTATGGACGTAGGCATTCGAGGTCCCTACGCACATGCAAAAAATTGGAGCCGCGGCTGCCATAGGGGCGGAGAAAAGTTCGATCCTAGAATTGGGTCAAATGCATATACACAAAGAGCAGGTTGGGTTTGGACCTTGCTCCGCCCCTATGGCTCCGATTGAGCTCAAATTTGGTACTGAGGTAGCCATTTGAGGTCCCTACAGGCATGCAAAAAATCGGAACAACAGCTGCCATAGGGCCGGAAAAAAGTTCGATCCTAATTGGGGGTAAAATGGCGGATTTCGCTGTAGTTGCGAATTTGGGTTTGGGCCTAGCTCCGCCCCTTTGGGACCGATTGAGCTCAAACTTGGTA